>PVKZ01000080.1:596172-1246172 GCA_004027375.1 Macroglossus sobrinus | reverse complement strand
GTATATTTTTAATCTTCTTTAACATCTGTAGTAAAGTGTTTGAAAACCCCTGCAGTTGAGCAACTAGTAGATAATTAAGTAATAAGGCAAGAGGTTTCTAGAGGGAAAAGGATTCTTTTTACCAAATGCTGTCATAACATGAATAAAGAACTGCTATTATGATATGCAATGAAAAAAAATAATATGCTACCTAATTTGATACTGTTCCAAAGATATTGTAAGCTTCTTATATTTAAAATATGAGTTGTAGCTTAAGAACTTTTCTCTGAAGTTTAAAGCAGATGCATTGTACTGACAAATCAGGTGACCAACAGCTTTTCCCACTTTTCATATGCCATTGTTTAAACTTATGTTGCTTAACTCCATTTTCCTTTTTGTACAGAGATTAGCTTGAAATAAGCTTCAAAGATTGTAAATAAATATTCTAAATATACTGAATAAGGATTGTGAAAGATATATTTCGGGTTTTCAGCCATTTTGCTTTTTTCTTCTGACTCCTTCACAAAATAATATATATGTAAGGAATTTTTTTCCCTTTCCCCGATATTTTCACTTGTGATAGAGACATAAAATAAGTGCAGACATTTTATTGTTTTCATTTCAGCAAAAGCTGATGAAGCATTGAAAGCCAAAGAAAGAAATGAAGAAGAAGCCAAGAGAAGAAAGGAGGAAGGTAAAGGCATATGTTCGTTTTGTTTCAAAGCAGTCATTACAGTGAGGAGTACTGTTTGCATGATTGTCTTCATTCTCTGGATAAACTTTAGGATATAATCACATTAGAAGACAACTCATACTATTTCATGAGCCTAAACTGTGACACAATATCACACTATATTTAAGGTCTTGGAAACTAATTAATGTTTAACATTAGTTAACATTAGCATAACATTAGTTCATAAGCATCCTAGTATATGTTCTGAGGAAACTAGAAAGATACCAAATCATGAAGTAGAGTTGGTGTTGGTTTGTTTCCTTCTGACTTTTATCTTTATAGTGAACAAATTGTTTAAATCAGTCATAAAAAATGTATTGAATTTACCTATACATTTTGAAAAGTTTTAGCAATGATAAAGAAAAGTCCCCTGGCCCTCAAAAAAAAAACTTTAAAGAAGCTCTTAAGAAAGAACAACAAAATACAAAATGTCAGAAATAGTCATAGTTCAAATTATTTTTTTTGGATTAAATGATTTTTTTTTCAATAACATTGAAGCCACCACCCAAAAATATTATGGAAAGAAATCTAACATTTTTATCACCTGTAACAAATTTTTACTTCACCTTCAGTTTGCTATGATTTATTTGAGTGAAGATTTTGTGTTTTTTCTTCATGGAAGCTTTATATATACTGTTGTTAAATTGTAGTGCTTTGAGCAAGATTCAGGCAAATCTTTCTCAATGAGTTAAGCTGATGATTCACTTAGGCAGTCATATCACTTTATTGGCTAATTAGCAGAGTAACTGTTTTCTCTGTGAGCTTTCATGAAATTGAAGCCTAATAATGTGTTCCAAAATATCGGCTTTGAGTGCTGTTGTCTAAATCTGAAAATTGAAATTTTTCCCATAGTAACTATCTTTTACTATGACAACCAAAAAAATTTTTCACTCTTAACTTCCAGTTGTGAGCTAAGACCCAGTAGTACCTAAAATGTTTGAGTATGATGGTTCAGAATGCTTCTTAGTAGTATTCCATCAGAGCCATGCCCCCAAAGCAAATAAAAAGAAAAAACCCAACCTCTATAGATTTAGGTGGCAGAACCCTACAAAATAACTATATTCAAACTAAATATGGACTATTTTATAGATATACATGTATAGTATTCTCACTTTATTTCACCCCCACAAGTCCTAACTTTATGTCCTTGTCCTAGGTCAACTAATTTTATGGTAAATTTAGAAAACAAGTAAATTTTAACAGCAAAAATCCTCAGTGGAAGTCTTTTGGCTTTCTGAAGTGCACATTTTAACGTTATTAGTAGAAGCAATTTATCTGATTTCAGTTATGCTTATGGTCCCCCATAGTACAAATAGATATACTACTAGATGCAAAATAGTCTAAGCAAATTATAATATTTGATGCTCATATGTTATGTGGTATTCTGATCAACGTAATTAGTAACAAAATAGCCATTATAAAACACTATGGTACTGTAAATTACAAGTGTGGTACTTATTACTAACCAACACAGTGTATATATCTTGCAGTAGTTGTTAGTCTAATCCCATTAATTCAAATCTTAATTGGAGTCATAATGAATTGAAAAAGGATGAAACTGATATGATCACTACAGATATTGATATTTCTAAGTGATTTATTATTTTGAAAAATATATAATATGAATTCTTATCCTAGTGAAAGAAACTTTTTAAATACTTTAGAACCCTTCATTTATATGGTAATAATTGATATTTCCAATAGTCTCTTTTTTCCATTAAATTACTTCTAAACATCTTTAAAAGAATATTTTTAAATTTTCTTAAGTAACTATAGATACTTGAATGTTATATTGTAATTCTTTTGAAAGTATTCTTTCATTTAGATTTTCAGTAAATCCCACTGACTTTGTACTTAGTTTGTGATATACAGTAACCTTGCCCATTTGAATACCTGAGAATTGTTGGAAAACATATCTCTCTAATCATAACTGTTTTAATTAGCACCTTTGTAAGTCTATCTTCCTTACTAGAGTGTAGACTCTAAGATTGTACAGAACTTAATATCCATAATGCCTAGCACATAGTACCTACACAGTTTCTTAATTATTATGTAAATGAATTAATGAATGACCAGTTTATTGTTCATTCTTTTAAATCTATGCTTAAGTAATTTATCTTAAGCTTGCAGTTGGTTACAAAAAACCTAATTTATAAGGATAAAGGGAATCAAATATATAGTGATGGAAGATTTGACTTTGGGTGATGAACACACAATGTAATATCTGATGTATTATTGAATTGTACACTTGAAACCTATATAATTTTATTAACCAATATCACCCCCAATAAATTTTAAACAATTAAAAAGAAAATAAAAAAGAAATATAACAACAAAAAAAAGAAAGTGTAACCCATCTCTAATGTCCATTTTCTAAGACAGAACTTCACACATTAGTCTATTTTGTAAAATAATTATAGCCATTGAAAAAGAAACCAAGGAATTTCAAAATACTATCAAAATTTGCTAGTATGAATTTATCAAGTCTTTACCTTAGCTTATTGAGTTTTCTGTGCATCCAAAAAGAAATATCATAGGAAAATTATTGCCACAAATGTTGAAGGAAAATTCTGCTGGTAAAATAACCTAATGACACTAATTTTAATATATAAAACATGTGTTTAATTCAGTAGGTTTTCTTTGCTTATGCTTTGTAGGTAAAAGTAAATCACTAGCTAGACTGTTGTTGTTTACTTCCAAAAGTGTTTTCTTATGAGTTGTCTAGAGACTTGAATGTTATCAAATTAAATTTCCTGAAAGTGATTAATGTATAAGCTACATTTATTTTACTTCATGTAATTAATCTAGCTGCAACTTGAAAACTGAGATACATCCGCATGTGTATGTGTATACATTTCTGCAACTGAAAGAATAATAATCTTATATTTTCAGTCTATAAGCCACTAGTAATTCACTCCATCACATCATTTATACAGTTCATCCCTTAATTTCTCAGCATGCTGATACGCACCAGAGGGTTGAAAGTATTGTTAAAATGTAGATAGATATTATCTGCCCAGTTCCCTTTATCTACTCTCTACTTTCAAAAAAGATATGATATTAGCATAGCAAGATCTGTGCCCTGCAAATGCATTCTGACTGTTCTGCAGCCCTTTTCTTTGAGTGTTCTTAAATCAATATCATAATTATATTTGCAAGTATTATACCCAGGATAAAAGTCAGGCTACTTTCCAAAACTTGTCCAGAGTAACTACTTTGCCTTCTACCCTTTAAACAGTGGGGCCCCATTTAGCATGCTCTTCATGGTCATTCTACTGCTCAGTAGATTTTCCATTTACTGAATATCACTAGTACATTAGTGTGGACCCTCTTTCTCGAACCATTTACTGTCTGATTCTTGCCATTTCACTTGAATTATGTAAAAGTTAACATTATTTAGTAGTAGAAGTCAACTGTATATTTAAAGTTTAGAATTACAGCTTCTGTCTATAAAAATAAGCACTTTTCTAAAAAAAATTCTAGATTATAGTTTAGGCAAAAATGAATAGTATAAAATCTTTCAAATATGTTTTCTTTCTTATTCTTTAACCTAATAAATGCTTGGCTTTGACTTTTACTTTTTCTCTGTAGGTGTTTGAAAATGTTCAGATTATCTTATTAACAATCATTTCAACTTTTATCGTTTTGATTTCTTTTTTGTATTATTGAATGTTTTGGCATAACTGCTTAGATTTTCTGTGTTTTGTTTTTATATTTAATATAGTTTGCATTTAAGTGTTCTAATTATGTTTTAAATCCAGTTATAAGCATAATAATCTTTCTTTGAATTTTGACTTCTCTCTAATATGAATTTCTTATTTGTTCCAGCAGTATAGTAGCTTTTGAATTCTTTTTCCCCTTGTGTTTATTCAAAATAGCTCTGCCCATCTGTTAGTTTTCTACTTTAAATATTTTTGTTTCCAAAAGTATTGGGCATACCATTCTAAATTATTCATGGAAATGGTGGACAGTGATAATATGAACATAATATGAGGTAGTTCAAGTCTCATTTGTTTAAGTTGAAATTCATCAAACCTTTAGCCACATCTGATTGACAAGAGGTAAAAAGATTAGCCTTAATTTCATCTTTTTTGTTGTTGTTAATCCTTTGGCAAAGGAAGGGGTAAAAGTACTAGTAGCTGAAAGGAAACACAGAGGCCAGGCAATGTTCTTTACATATTTTAACTCTCTTAATCCTTATGGACTCTCTGAGATTTGTGCTGTTATTGTCTCTTTCCTATAGGAGAGGTAGGAAACTAAAGCATGGAGTGCTTAATAACTTCTTTCTAGCTCATAGGTGGCAAAGCTAGTTCACAAAGACAGTGCAACTCCAATATACATTCCCTCTCTTTAAATCTCCTACATAAATCACAACGCTTACAATTAGTGTTTAAATAAATGTGATTTAATTAACTCTTCCTCTGTCCTCTGCCTTCCTCTCTGGATCTTGTTCTCTAGCTCTTAAGTGTTTATTTACTGTGTTTTGTCTGTCCTCAGATTTGTACCCATATTAGATTTCTTCACTTGGGTTTCTGGGACGCCCAACAGGTGAGGTACTCCAGTCAGAGGAACATTTTGTCAGAGTGCCCATGACCTTTTTCATAATCTCTATCCGCTTTTCTACTTAGTAACTGGCTGGTCTGTGTTATACACTTACTTGTTAAATTTATACCAGACTTCAGAACTGGACCAGAGCCAGACCTAAGCATCTAGTTTCTCAGATCCCTTTCTCAGAGGTCCCAGCTCTCTCAGTGCTTCGAGGTCACTAGCCTAAAGTACACTTAGTACTGAGTCTTACCACACTCGGGAGAGATCTGCTATGATCCCTTTTTTCCCCTCCACTGTGGTTCCTTTCCTAAGACCAGAGAAGATGATGAATGTTTGGGGTTCTGAAGTATCCTTTATTCCCTCCAGAGAATTTTTATAAGAAGATTGAAATGAAGTTAGAAGGGTAAAATTAACAGGTGCCATGTTATCATTAGGAGTCACTGTTTATTCATTAAACATGTTGGTATAAGTAAGTTAGACAGAAATAAGAATTGTCCTTTTTGTCTTGTCCTGGATTGGCTGCCCACTGTAATATTATTTCCTTGTTAAGTTTTTTTGAAAATTTGAAAATTTACCCCTTCCCCTCTTTGTCTAGGTAGTAAATCCATTCCTAGATTTTAAATAGCCTTTTAGGAAATTTATGTTCCCATATATTGGATTTAATAATTCTACATCTAATGTTGTATTTTTTTAAAAAATATCTATATAGTGTTTTAACATATTAGCTTAAATATTGGAGAGCTGTTTAAGTAAATTAATCTGCTTAGTTTGAATGCATTACTTTATCACATAGTTTTTCTTCAAGTTCTTATTTAGTCAAAAATCACTGAAGAACAAACAGTTTAGCCTAGCCATCTGTCTTATTTCTCTCAGCAGTGACTTGGCCTTTATATTCCCCTTGATTCCAAGTCGGCAAGAACTTAATTGTTGAATAGTTTTAACTTTTCTTTTGTATATAGTTTTATCTGTGTTATATTACATAGCATCAGCTATTTATTGCTCAAAATTTTAAGCTTTCAGTAAATGTGTACTAATTCATTTTTAATTAACTTTTTAACAAAGCAAAGACTCCTTCTTTATTTTCCTAAGAGCTCATTAATAATGTTTTGCTTCATATGCATCCAGCTGTATTCTATATGGACTTGAAAACAGATTTAGATCACATTTTACTTATTTTAAATGAGATGTTCAGCTATATGGAATGCAGATACAGTGATATCTATTTAACAATTACTAGGCCTCCAGTGAGTGATCATCATATATTTCTTTAACAATTTAAATATTTTTTACATTCTACACACACCGCTTTCAAGACCAACTCAGACTACAGCATTTTTTTTAAATCAAATATTTCTGATATAAATTAAACATTAGGAGGCTGACATACATGTCGAATGCCCACAGGAGTGCAATCCTGGGAGTAACCTAGAGAAGCCATTGCAATTTCAGGAGTCAGTTGTACTTGAATGGAACTAGCCCCAGCTCTGCCATTTACTGGCTCTGTGACTAAGTTCCTTAACTTCACTGTGACTCTAAAATAAGGAAGATGATAAAATATGCCTACAGTTGTTATAAATAGAAATGGCATGTAGTATTTGAAAATCACTTTATAACTACATAGTACCGTATAAATACAAATTTTTGTTACTCAGAATTACCACACAAAAGCGTATAATGATCATCCTTTTACCATTGATTCCTTTATCAATTCAAAAAATATCCCAATCATCCAGTACATTCTGAGCACTGTTCTAAGCCATATGAATGGAGCAGTGAAAAGGAAATTAAGGCCCCTGTACTCAAAGAGCTTACATTCTAGAGGAGGAAGACAGGAAATAAGCATGAAAAATAATAAAATACAGTAAATTCAAATAGGGATTTGTGTTTTCTCATTTTATGTGTCCTTAAGTGAACCTTTAAAACCCACTTACCCCATCTGTTACTAAATAAGGATGATAATAATCTACCTATCATATAAGAATATACTTGTAGTATAGTAGATTTGAAACCATTTTATAGATTTTATAAAATATTAGTTGTTGCTCTTTTGTTATTAATTTTAAAAATACCTTAACAGGTGCTCTTCAATAATTCATTGATAAAAAAAGAATTCACACTGGGAAATATAAAACCATGTATCGAAACTTATGGAGAGAGGATAATATGGTGGGACTAGCATATTCGAACCCACCCTCCTTCTGAGAACAGTTAGAAAAACTGACAAAAATATTAAAACATGTGTTTGAAGGCATCAGAGAGTTAATTAGGCAATAGAGGAGCATGGGTCCCAGTTCCAGGAAAGAAAAATGAGCTCAACAGTTGGAGCCGGTTTTCCCCTAGAGATGATCCCTGTCATGGCATCTGTCTGCCAATTCTTGAAGAGGTCACTAAAAGGCTAAGAATCTGGGCAGAACTTTTGAGAGACTTATGGAGCTGTGTGGACAAAATCTAGAGTTCAGGGCCAGTTAAGGAAAGGAAAACTCTGATAAAATCACCAGACTTCGGGTTAGACTCAGATAACTCCCTAAAAGTAAGAATGAACCCAGAAATAGACAGGCCCAGTAGGTACTGAAGCTTAGCTCTGATTCATGTCAATTTCTGATTGAATTAAGATGATTTAAGATAACTACTACCTCTAACCAATTACCAGAGCAGATATAAATTCTGTCTGGAAGAAGGTAGCATTATCTTAAGCCTTGAATTATCTTTACAATTGTTTCTATATGTCATCCATTAAAAATAACCAGGCATATGAAGAAACAGGAGAAGATGAAGAATCACGAGAAACAAAAGGACAAGAGAAACAACGGTCAGTAGGATTAGATACACAGAGTATCAAAATAATGGAGTTGTTAGATGCAGACTTTAATATCACTTTGCTTAACTTGGGGAAATAAAAGACAATTTCAGATGAGAATTGGAAACTATTAAGAAAATTAAAAGAAAGTATAAAAAGTACTGAAATACATTAATTGAAATCAAGAACTTAATGAGGGCTTAAGTTTCAACAAGGCAGAACAGAAAAAAGAATTAGGGTACTGAAAGATAGACTAGAAGAAAACATCTTGAATGAAGCACTGAAAAACAACAGCACAGAAAAGACAGGAAGGAATATGATGTAAAAGACATAAGGAATATGATGAAGAGATTTACAACGAATACAATTGCAGTTCCAGAAAAAGAGATTTAGGGTAAGCAGGAAATGGCTGAAAATTTTCCAAAACTTTCAGAAAACATCAAGCTACAAACTAATGAAGGACTAGACACTCTTATCCAGATACATACAATTAAAGTGCACCTAAGCACACTATAATAAAAGTTAACGTAGACCAAACACAAAGAGAAAATTTTAAAGCAGCAGAGAAAATTGATTATATTCAAAGGAACAAATGTAAGACCAGAAGCTGATTTCTCTACAAAAACGTTTAGGAAGACTTAGCTACTCCAATACCTGGTACAATGATATTTTTAAATTCTTGACAGAAAATAACTGTGAACTTAAAATTCTAAACCTAGCAAAAATATTCTTCAAGAATGAAAGTGTAAAAACTTGAGTTAAAAATGTCACCAGCAGGCCCTTCATTAAAGGAAAAGTTAATTTAAAAAAAAAATGAAAGCTACCTGTCATCCCACCTGCTAGAGATTTAAACAATATATATTTTGTTAGGTATTGCAGCTATTTGACAGTATAGATAAGTGAAATAATAAATGATGTTAAGGGACTATGGTATAAATTAAGCACTATGCAATTTTCATAGGTATGAAAAAAGTATATATTTCTACACCCTAAATATTTTAAGCCACAAACTTTCTGATATTTACAGCTTCTGTCTTCTCAACTCAATCTATGATTACCCTCAGAATTCAACAGTGATAGTAATCAGAAGCATTTTCTAATACAAGGTGTATTTTTTAGCACAATTTTGCATACTCACCAGAGTATGCACTTGAGGGATGCAGAAATGAAAGACAGGGTTCTTTCTTGCTCTCAAGGAACTTATAGTCAGTTTAGGAAGGTATGACTAATGTACCTGAAATGGTAGCCAAGAATCTAAGACAATATACAGTTATTAAATAAATTAGAGATTACTAAATGAGACGCAAATTTATAAGAAAGCAGACGTTACTTTTTTCTGCTTTAAAAAAGGTTGAATTGTACACTCGAAACCTATAGATTTTATTAACCACCATTTCAATAAATTCAATTTTTAAGAAATGATTATCTGAAACTTTTAAGATTCAATTTATTGCTTACTAGATATATACTCTTAACCTTTGCCTCAGTTTCCTCATCTATACAATAAGCTACTCACTGGACTTAATAGATGTGAAGCACTTAGAATAGCTCCTGTGAGGTAGTATGTATTACTTAAGAATTAGTTCTACTGCACTTCAATTCTGTATAAGATTGTACCTATTTTTACCTGTATAGCATCCTAGATATTTTAGTAAAAAGATGAGATTCTCTATTGTATTCTTTCTTAACATAAAAATGAAATATTTAATAAAAGAAATCTAACTCCCATACAAAAATAATTTAAAAACAGTAAAATTTTCTTTATTGATATATAATTGCCTTAATAGTATAAGTTCAAGGTATACAATGTATTGATTTCATAACATTTATACATTGCAATATGACTACCACCTAGTGTGTTAGTTAACACTCTTCCTATGCTACATAATTATTTCTTTTTTTGTCATGGAAACAATTAAGATCTAGTTTCTTAGCAACTTTGAAGTTTATAATAAAGTGTTGTTGATTTTACTTGCTTTGCTGTCCATTACATCTTCAAAACTTACCTATCTCCTAGTTGCAATTGTGTACCCTTAAATAACATCTCTCTAATTCCCTTACCCCAACCCCTGGTAACCACCATTCTACTCTCTGTTTTTTGAGTTCAGCTCTTTTGGATTTCCCATGTCAGCAATATCACACAGTATTTGTCATTGTCTGTCTGACGTATCTCACTTAGCACAATGCCCTTGACGTCCATCCATGTTGGCAGAATTTTCTTCTGTCTAATGGCTGAATAATATTTTATTGTGTGGATGTACTACATCTTCTTCACTTGTTGACAAGCACTTAGGTTGTTTCCATATCTTCACTATTGAAAATAATGCTGCAATAAACATGAGAGTGAAGATATCTTTTATACCCTATTTTCATTTTCTTGGATATATACCCAGAAGTGAGATTGCTCGATCAGATGGTAGTTCTATTCCCAATTTTTTGAGGAACCTCCATATTGTTTTCCATAGTAGTTGTACCAGTTTACATTCTTACCAACAGTGCAAAACAGTTCCTTTTTCCCACATACTAGTAAACACTTTTTGTCTCTTATTTTCTTGATGATAGCCATTCTAACAGGTGTGAGGTGGTTTTGATTTGCATTTTTTCTAATTATTAGGAAAATCTCATTGTGGTTTTGATTTGCATGTTGCCTAATTATTAGTGCTATTGAGTATCTCTTCATGTATCTGTTGGCCATTTGGGTGTCTTCTTTGGGAAAATGTCTTTTGGGTTCCTCCGCCCATTTTTAAATCAAATTGTTTGGGTTTTTTTTTTTTTTTACTAAGTTGTAGAAGTTCTTTATTTATATTTTATAGATATTAACCCCTTAACCAATATATGGTTTGTAGATATTTTCTCCCATTTCCTAGGTTGCCTTTTCATTTTCTCATCTTTGTTTATTGTCTCTTTTGCTGTGCAGAGCTTTTTAGTTTGATATAGTCCCACATGTTGTTTTTTGCTTTTATTGTTTGTGCTTTTGGTGTCAATATCCCCCCCCAAAAAAAAAAATTGTCAAGACCATATGTATTTGTCATATTTATTTATGATTATTATCTCTTCCTGATGAATTGACTCCTTTATAGTTATATAACGACCTTCTTTATTTCTCATTACTGATTTTGGCTTAAAGTCTGTTTTCTCTGATAAAAGTATAGCTACCTCTGCTTGCTTTTGCTCTCCACTTGCATGAACTATCTTTTATTATCCCTTCACTTTGAGCCTGTGTGTGTGTCCCTAAATCTGAAATGAGTCTCTGTAGGCAGCAGATAGTTGGATCTTGTTTTTGCCCACTCTGTGCTTTTTGATTGGTGAATTCAATCCATTTACATTTAGAATAATTATTGATAGGTAAGGATTTACTAATGGCATCTGATTAGTTTCTTTCTGGCTCTTTTTTAGTTGTACTTTTTCCCCTCTGTGATTTTTCTGTAGTGGTTTGCTCTGTTTCTGCTGTATATTGTGAATTTACTCTATGTTTTTAGTTTCTGGTTACATTGAGGCTCACATGAAACATCTTATAGATAAAACAGTACATTTTAAGCTGATAGTAATTTAACTTTGATCACATACAAGAGCTCCACTCTTCTACTCCCTCCTTTTATATCATTGGTGTCATAGTTTACCTCTTTTTGTATCATATGTTGTTACCAATTATAGTAGGTACAGTTATTTTTAATTATATTCTTTTCCTTTAAACTTAATACTATAGTTAACACACCCTATATAACAGAGTTTCCTGAATCTGACAGTATATTTATCTTTACCAGTGTGTTTTATGCTTTTATATGTTTTCATGTCAGTAATTAACATTTTTTTTTTTTTAGCTTGAAGAACTCCTTTTAGCATTTCTTCTTGCAAAGCACATCTAGTGGTAATGAACTCTCTCAGCTTTTGTTTGTCTGGGCAAGTCTTTATCTCTTCTTCATCTCTGAATGATCACTTTGCAGTATAGAGTATTCTTGGCTGCTAATTTTTTTTCTTTGAGCACTTTTTTCCCACTCTTTTCTGGCCTGTAAGATTTCTGCTGAGAAATTTGCTGATAGACTAATGGAGATTCCTTTGTAGGTTAACATTATTTTTGTCTTTGGCTGTTTTGGAGATTGCCTCCTTATCTTTGTTTTTGACAGTTTAATTATAATGTGTCTTAGAGAAGATCTTTTTGCATTGAGATAATAGGGTGATCTGTTAGCCTCATGAACAGGGATGTCCAAGTCTCTCCCCAGGTTTGGGAATTTTTCAGCTATTACTTCTTTAAATAAAGCTTTTTGCCCTCTTCTCCCTCACTTCTCTTTCTGGAACCCCAATTACAGCAAATTCTTTAATAACATCATTTTGTTCAATGTTATTTCATCATGAAAAATCAATTCCTGGCCCAGACCACTGTCTGTGTGGAGTTTTAATGTTCTCCTCATGTTTGCATGGTTTTTCTCCAGATAATCTGATTTCTTCCCATATCCCAAAGATGAGCACATTAGATTAATTGGCATGTCTGAATTGCCCACTGTGAGTGAGCGAGTGTGTGTGTGAGTGAAATGGCATCCTATTCAGGGTTAGTTCCTGCCTTCCACCCTGAGCTATTGGCATAGGCTCGGTCTCTCACAACCCCAAACTGGAATAAGCAGAGTAGAAAATAATAATCTGACTTGTTTTTAATTAATCTTTTTAAATATATCAATAGCTCACCCTTACTTCAATGTTTAGTATTAGAAATGTTGTGGGTCTTTATTTAGAAATTTGGTGATGTTTTTGTGACCAGAAATATGCCCTAGGAACCTTACCTTTTTATATCATTTAGCCTATGATAAAATTGGTTTAGTTATACATTGTTTCACTTAAAGTCACAGTTTCTAAGAACTTATCGATAATGTTAAGTGAGGACTTAACTGCATTCTAATAATTGTACATTTGATGGAGTCCTATGGATCGTGTAGGTTTTAAAAACTCTTTTTCATTCATTTTTCTTTGTTCGTTTCTAATTGAGGTATTTCAAAGTTTCTCACCTATAGCTCACTTACTCTGTCTTTCATTTAGTCTACTCTGATATAGATGCTCTCTTCTGCATTTTTTTTTATTATTATTATTTTGTTCATTGAATTCTTCAGCTCCAGCATTTCTGTTTGGCCCTATTTTGTGATTTCTGTCTCTTTGTTAAGTTTCTCTATTTGTTCATGTATTGCTCTCCCGATTTCTTCAAATTGTCTTTCTCTGTTTTCTTGTAGCTTATTGAGTTTCATCAAAACAGCTATTTCAAATTTTTTACAAGCAAGATCACAAAATTCCATGGCTTTGAGTTCAGTTATTGGAGGATTATTGTTATCTTTTGGTGACATGCTTACTTAATTTTGCATGTTCCTTGTAGTTTTGTGTTGCTGCTTTCACATTTGAAGTAGCATACAGTTCCTCGGATCTTTACTAGTTGCCTTCAGGTGGGTTATACTTTTCGTTGGTCCTGTTCTATCTGGGATTTTTTCTCACTTTGTATGGATACACATGCTTCACACTTCTTGCTCCCTCTTGTGGCAGAATTCTTAAGCTTTTATGTCTTCTCTCGTTTTTACAACTCACCAGGCTGGCTACTGGAAGCTTCTCTTTCATTTTCCAGAAGGTGGCACTGCAGCTCATGATTGCCCACAGATCCTGGTCTGTTTTTCTGAGAGCACTCCCTTTACCAGAGCTCATTCTCACTGCCACACTCAAGAGCGCACTCAGGGAGCTGGCCGCAGAATGGGTGGAGGTGTGGGTTTAGCACTTGTAGCATTGTGGGTACCCGTGGGCTTAGTGAGAGATCCTCAGGTGAGGTTCTCCCATAGGTTCATCAGCTTACTTCCTGCTGAATGTCCTAAGTATAGTCATCCAGAGCTACATCCCTTTAATGCCCCCTAATATTCTTATCTGCCTCTTTCCCTCTACTCCTTCTCCCACCTCAATTCTCTGAGTGCTGCTGGAAAGAAATGGGTTTCTCCAGTCACATCTTGCACAGCTGGGGAAGCCATGCACTCACTGCTCTCTTTTTCCCCTGCGAGAGAGGTTGCCATTGGCTGGGTCAGCCCTGTGCAGTGTTGCCACAGAAGGAGGGACAGCACTGGCAAACTTCCTCTTTCTGTGTCAAGCGCATCCAGTTTGGGTTTTTCCTTTTACCTCCAGTGATGTGCTGCATTTTCCTCCTTGGGAAAGCTGAACTTCTCAAAGTCTCTCTTATCTTTCAAAAGTTCACTCCTACATATTCTAATTGTAGAAGTGCCACTGCGAGAATACTTTAAAGGAAACTGTGCAGCAATCTTGACTCCTGTGGTGCATATATGAGTTTATCTATGAAATCAGAAGCTGAAGATGGATCAGTTAATACCATACAAAGTCTTACACTACATGTCACTATCTTCTCAGGGAAATAAAACAGTATGGCAAAGATCAATAAAATGGTTTTAGCCAAAGCCTGCTTTTACACTATGTTTGAAAGATCTTCTGATCGTGTCTGACTTATAATGGTTCAACTTAATAATTTTTTGACTTTATGATGGTGCAAAAGCAATATGTATTCGGTAGACACCATACTTCGAATTTTGAATTTTGATCTTTTTTCAGGCTAGCGATATGCAGTGTGATACTCTTTCATGATGCTGGGCAGTGGCAGTGAGTCACAGCTTCCATTCAGGCACATGATCACAAGGTTAAATAACTAATACTCTATGTGTACTGCGTTGCTAGCATTTTTTTGGATATTGGTTCTGAGCGTGTTTAAGGCAGAGTAGGCTAAGCTGTGATGTTGGGTAGGTTAGGTTTATTAAATGCGTTTTCAACTTATGATATTTTCAACTTATAATGCATTTATGTAACACCAATGTAAGTTGAGGAGTATCTGCACTCTTGTTTATTGAATAGAAAACTGATATTGAGTTGAATAAGCCAGCAACATTATCTACCAGTCAAATCATCTTACATTTAGTTTTTAGCAGAAATAGGAGATATATCTGTTTGCTAAAGATCAAACATAGGCCAGAGTTCACATCAGGAAGACAAATTAGCAAGTGCATGAATCAGGTTCTATTTATATAAGATGTTTATGGCTCAGCCTAAGTAAGAACACTCTGTCTTGTTTATAGTATCAATATCTGGAAATAATAAGTACCTGTTAATGGAAAACAGATAAAATTCAAATAATTTTTGTAATTTATAATAGTTAACATTAGCAAGGCTCAAGTCTTATGAATAACTTTAATGATGTCAGAATATGTTCACTATAACAAATTATTATCTCTAATAAAAGAAATATGACCAAAATCCAATTAGAGTGTGTAAATGTTTATCTCCTACAGCATACCATATTATCTGCCTTTGGCCATAAGATGTTATAGCTATAACATATTCAGAGATAAATATTTTAAGGACATTAAATTATTGATTACATACTAATCAATATGTGTTATAAATAATAAAGTCAAACCTAGTTTCTAAATAGAATATTTTATCCCCAAAATATTTTATTTCTCAAAACATATTTTTCGCCTTACTTGCAGCCTACAAGCTTTAACCCTGCTCTTAGAGGCTCAGAATGGATATCCAAGAATCTGTTACTGAAAAGTTTTACAGAAAGTCAGCCTTGTTTCTCTCTGTTAGAAATATATTTATGTAACCATTTTTACTGTAATTGACCTTTCTTGAAAGTATATATAACTTTATTTTATTTTTATAAAAACATGTGGTATTCTATGTCTTTTATTTTCTAAACCCATGTTACTGATGGGAGAAATTGGAAGATTAGTATAAAATATATGATAAAAATGTTCAAAATTACAGCTTTTCTGATGAAATTTACTTGGTATAAAATTAAGAAACAGAATGAAGAATATTGTTCAAAGAAAGTTTGTGGAAACCATGATTATTCGTGCAGATTTAGTATTATTAAGTAACTAACCACTGTTTTAGAATAGAGAAAGCTAAATTGGTTTATATAAAATCATCATTTCATCAATTCTGGACATTTCCACCTTACTCTAAACTATTATTAATCCAAGATTATCAACTGGACCGAATTGAAATTATCTCTGACGTCAAGAAAAAAAATTATTCTCTGTCATCCGCTGTCAGTATGCATATTTGTCATAGCAATAGGGCAAGAGAGATTGAGGTGGAACTGTAAGTTAGACTATACTAGAAGTGAACTGAATTTCAAGAAACTTGTGTAATAAAAAATCAGAATCTTAGACTAGAAAATCAAGCAGAGGCTAAGGCAGAGGATTTGGAGAATGTCTGACTAGAATCCAGGCATAAAAGGTACGAGGCCATTGAACAAAACTGTATGAAATGCTAGTTTTAGCCCCCGAGCCTGTGTTGCTAAGTCTTTCACTTTCTGAGTCCCAAGATTCTTTCTGGACTTCCTGCTTAACACAGAACTAGTCTCAGGATGTTGCCAGTGAAGGGAAGTCAGCAGTATGATCAGTGTTTTGGATGACTCAGGCTAGAAGAGATTGCCACAACAACATTGAGAATGTTAAGAAATAGTTGGCATAACAATAAAGAAGAGGATTCGGTCATCTTATTGAATTCTATCCAACTGATTTAACCGTTATTACTTGTAATTTGGACCAGCCTTGTATAGTGCTGCTGACCGAGGCAGAGAGCACCACAGTGATGATATATGTGCTCATTAATCTCTGAGCTAAAACACACTAAGACACTTCAAGAAAATACCACATGAGAGTTATTTATGAGAAAAAAACAAAAATACTTATTTATGTAAACAAGGAATAATAAATCTACTCTGTGAACTATCACTAAAAAAGCTCCAAAATATAGATCAGTGAAAAAGAAAAATCTTTTAACATTCTAGGTGTGCCAAATAATTGTTATTATATTTACTTTTACCCAGTCTTTCTTTTTAAACAGGTTATTTTATAATTTCAGAGTGAGATTGGTTTCTATTCATTATCTTTTTTAGAATGTTAAGAGAAATGCCACTGACCAGCATCTACTTTGTGGATTGAAATGAATAAGTCTTTTCTGTCTAAAACTACTTAAAATAGTCTCTTGTTGAGAAAAAAAAAAAAAAAAAAAACCTCCTTTCTTCATCCTTTCAACTTTTCTCTCTAGCTTTTTTTACATAGAACACACGGTAAGGTATATTATACTTTGCAACCTGCTACACATATGCATATGTACATGTAACTGAAAAAAATTTACAAAAAAAATACATATCTACTGCAATATTTTTCCTGATTCTATTGGACTTTCAAACAAAATAAAACAAACACACCCACTAATGGGTGATCATTCTCAGTTTGCTCTAGAAGAAGTTCTCCTATATTTCTCCCTTATCCAAATCACTCTTATACCTTAAATACAAAAGCTTGAAAAGATGTCTTGCCTTTTCATATGATTATAGTTAAGCTAAGATAGTAAATTACTGTACACGTAGTTGGAGTTTCTTAAGGTAAATTTTTAAGGCAAGTCAATATATCGTAATAATAGCAAATGAAGTTCAGCCATTCAAAATTAGAAACATCCTGTATGAACTCAATAAGTAATTCTTAACTCTTTATAGATCATTTCCTTTTAAGTATCCTTGAATTTCTAGAGGACATTATATGACCTTATTTAGTATATAATTCTCTGTAAAGTTTCTAGTTAATGTAAAATTTACACTTATAACTGGTATATTATATATGTAGGTGATATATTTCTTCACATATTTCATTTTAGTTTATTAAACTCGGTCCGAAGTACCTTCCCTTTTAGCACTGTTTTCCAAAACAAATCACTAAACACTAATGGAATTCATGTTAATGTGAATTTGATAACTGAGCCAAATCTGACATCAGGATGATTTAGATTATAAACTTGAATCCAAGTTATGGAAATGTCCTGAATTCATCTAATTATGTTGTAGAAGCCAATCTATATTTAATTATTTCTGTGCTTGCAAGTCTTAAAATTTCTGAATAAAATTTAAAAATAAAATTATCTGAGAAATGAAAATCCAGATCTGGAATAAACAGACTTTTGAAAAGAAAGAAAATTTAGAAGATAGGGTGTTTTTTTCCTCGCCAGATTGTTTAAAGTGTGTATCTTCCAGTATAGAAATGGTGTTCCAATTTACAATAACAATAACAGTAATAATAGGAGCTCATACAGATAGTAAGTTGGAGAAGCAAATATTTGAGTACTATTCTAAAGCCAGAGTCCAAGATCTTGACCACTGTGCTATATGATTTTCCACTGTGTTATCCTGTGATGATATCTCTTGAAATGGATATTTTCTTCCCCATTTCCCACCCCCCCCCCAAAACCCTTACATTCATACATCTTTTTTGAGTTGGGAAGCATGAAAACCAGAAGATTTAAACTGCCAGATTTTAATCTAAGCGTTTAATTTTTAAATTGAGGATTGATATAGTACTTAGACTTTGTTTTGAAAATTTCTCTCTTGAGTTTGTATGCTGCATTTTGTATTGCCTAGTCATTCTTTTAAATACAATTATATTTTAATAAAAATAGTATGGACCTAATTTGTAGGCAATGTGAACAATATATAAAAATATAAAGAAGGAAATAAATACACATGATCCTACTAGCCAGAGAGAAAAATTCTGCTAATACTTTGACATATCTTTCTAACGTTTCTTTGCTTGTTTTTTTTTTTTTTTTTTGGTTACAATTTTAAGATCATAAAGCCTGTATGTGAGTTTAAATATGAGAAGAGAAGAGAGAGATCTTACTAGGCAGGGGAGGCCACTTTTTCTAGGCCTCCAAATTTTTACATAGTAAAAAGTTGCCAATGGAGTACAAACATACCTTATGCCACCTCCTTACTTCACAAATCCATCTTACTCTTCTCACCCCCCACATACATCCAATTTTGTATTCTGCATTTTTCACTAGTTATATATTTTCTTATGTTATCAAGAGCCCTTTGAAAACAATGTAATGGTTATATAATAGTCCATAGTTATAGATATGCTATAATTTAAGCATTTCTCTATTCTTGGATGTTTATTTAGATTAGTAACAACATATCAGTATATCAGTAACAGGATGTAGTCCAGGTATTGGAGCTTAATGCTGTACTCATACAAGTACTTACTACCAGTACTATATATGTGGAAAATCATTCCTTTTGTTTATAAAGAGGTTCCCTGTACAATTTTATGGAATTTGTATTTTCAGAATTATAATCCATGATGGAAAGAGAGACACTTTAGGCCAGAGGTGGAATAATACCAACAACAACAACAACAATAATAATAATGGCTGTTCTTTTCATTTGTATAGTATTTGATGATTTTCAGTGAACTTTCACAAGCCTATGTTATTTAATTCTGCAAGGTGGAGAGTATTAATCTTATTTCATAATTGTGAAGTTAATGTTTAACATAAACTCCAAAACAGAATTCTTGTTAATGGGCAATAGTTGCTTCTGTACAGGATTCAATGACTGACTCTTTCATAGTAGAGGATTCTTCATTTGTTTGTTTAGTTAATGGAACAGAGTAAAAATACCTTAAGGTTAAATTCACTCAAGGCTGAAATTTAATGATGTTCAGTACTTTAATGATGATCAGTTACCCAGTTATTTTTTTTTAACTTTTAAAAACATTTAGACACATCTTTTAGATAACAATTACAGAGAAAACTGGATATTTTCCCAAAGTAGTACTAATTCATTAATCTGAACACAACATTACTACAAATCACAGTCTCTTTTTTAAATTGGTTCATATTTTTGTCAAGAAAATTTTAGGTCTATGCATTACATGACAATCTCTTTTCCAAGTATAGACTTTTTTTTTGGAATTCTTCACTAGAATATGTATTATGTTGTTTGGCTTCCTTCAGCATTATTAATATGAACTGAAGTATGGAAAAACATTTCTGATTTACTCTTAGTGCTTCAAAGTCAATTTATATACCCCAAGAGTAGTAAAGTACTCAGAGAAGGTCTCACATATAATCAATGGTTTAGGCACAGTAAGCATCAAAATTGATGTTATTCATCTGAAGGTAGAACTGTCTGAAAACCGAGTTGTTCTGAAAAAAGAATGTTTATTTTTATACACACAAATTGAAGTTGTGGGAGTTAGTTAATTCTTAATTAAAGAAAACTTATCTGCTACCATATCTTAACTATTGTAAATAATGCTGCAGTGAACATAGGGGTGTATATTATCTTTTCTAATTAGTGTTTTAGATTTCTTTGGATAAATAATTGGAAATGGAATTGCTGAGTTGTGTGGTACTTCTATTTTTAGTATTTTGAGGAATCTCCTTCCTATTTCCCATAGTTATTACACCAATTTACTGTCCTACCAATAGTTCAGAAGGGTTCCCTTTTCTCCACTTCCTTGCCAATGCTTGTTGTTTGTTGATTTACTGATGATAGCCATTCTGAAAGGTGTGAGTGATATCTCATTGTGGTTTCCATCTATAGATGTGGTACCTATATACAATGGAATATTACCAAGCTATAAAAGAGAATGAAATCTTATTTGTGATAACATGGATGGATCTAGAGAGTACTATGTGAAGTGAAGTCAAACAAAGACAAATACCATGTTTCACTTATATGTGGAATCTCAAAAACAAAATAAATGAACAAAACAGAAA
Source organism: Macroglossus sobrinus (assembly GCA_004027375.1). NCBI lineage: Eukaryota > Metazoa > Chordata > Mammalia > Chiroptera > Pteropodidae > Macroglossus > Macroglossus sobrinus. Next base: position 1,225,521 of record PVKZ01000080.1, on the reverse strand, counting down.
CAAATTAATAGACACAGAGAACAAATTGATAGATGCCAGAGAGGATGAAGGTTGAGAGTGTTGATAAAAAAAAAAGTGAAAAGGATTAAGAAGTACAAATTAGCGGTTATAAAAATAGTCACAGGGATATAATGCACAGCATGGGAAATATAGTCAACAATATTATAATAGCTATGTGTGGTGTCAGATGGGTACTGGACTTACCAGGTGATCACTTTGTAAGGTATACAAATGTGTAATCACTGTGTTATACACCTGATACTAATAAAATATTGTATGTCAACTATAAGTGAAAGATAAATTTAAAGAAAGAAAACTTATCTGAATAGTTATTCCCATTTTTATTTTTTCATAAAAAGAGAAAATATTTAGTTCTGTATTTTGCAGCCTCAGGACAAGTTTAAACCACAATGAGATACACTTCACACCTACTAAGATGGCTATAATCAAAAAGATAGAAAGTAACAAGTATTGTTGATAATGCGGAGCAACTGGAGAAAATGTAAAACATTGCCATGAAAAACAGTTTGAAAAAACAGTTTAACAAATGTTAATTTGCTGACTCAGCAATCATGCTCATGAAGATATTTAACCTAAGAGAAATGAAACACATCTATACAAAGACTTGTACACAAATATTCATAGCAGCATTATTTACAATAGCTAAAATTAGAAATAATTCAAATATTCATCAACATGATGCCATATATCCATCTAATGGAATACTATTCAGCAAGAAAAAGGGAATGAACTAATACATGTTGCAGCATGAGACTGGAAAACATAGATTCAAGAAGCTAGACATGAAAGACTGTATATTTTGTAATTTATTTATGTGAAATGTCTGCAAAGGCACATGTCCCAGAAATCATGCAGGAGGTGGGAACAGGGAATGCTTAGCTTCAGTTGGCCTCCTCCTATAATTCTTTCACCTGTGCTCTTCTCTATAGTTGGAAAGCTGGAAAGTTCTCCTGCTTCTTTGCCTGGTTAATACATGCCAGTACTCCAGGTGTCAACTTAAACATTGTATGTTCAGAGGAACTATATATCCTTATTTCACAATTTAATCATCTTATCTTCGGGCACTCCATGCTGTCTTTTCATGGTATTTATTACAATTGTTAATTATATGCTTATTCAACAAATACACCACTCTAGTCCTGGGCTATAGGATAAACAAAACATAGAGCACATTCTAATGGGAAGAAACATATAATAACAAATAAATATATAAGAAAAGATGAGAACTGGTAGGGAGAACAGTAGAACATGGTGAAACATAGATTGGGGGAAGGATGTCATTTCTTATGTAGTATTTTCAAGAAGGGTCTATAATATGACATTTGAGCAGAGTTTTGAGTGAATAAAATACCCACCTTTCAAAGTAATACTTTTTGGTTTCCTCTTATTCTTAATAAACTCCACCCTTATAAATCAGCATGTTTAAAATTTGAATTATTCAATGTTGTGTCTGTTTTATAATTCTTTAAAATAAGAGATGAAAAACTATAAATAATGTAGCTTTAATCTTTTGCCAACTAACATTTGTAAATTTGTATTACATAGCATGTTATCACTCCAGTCACTCTAGCAAGTTTTAAAAAACATTAGCATTTTGTCCAGAATGTCAGAATCATTTAACACTATTACCAAATTCTATCCTACATCTATGAACTTATTAAAAAAAATAGTAATTTATTTTGTGGACATGGTAGAGAATAAGAAAAGAGCCTAATTTACTAACATGAGAAAATTAAACTTTCAGACATAATGAAATTGAGACTATCTTAAACATCATACAGAAACACAATTCTCACTACTCCTCTTCCCCTCCTACCTCAAGTTATCAGTCTACTTGTTTTTATGTTCATCTGATATATCTGCAGGGAGTCGTGTGTTACCTATCAAGAATAATTTTTTAATCGTAAGGACAGTGTCGTGTCTCTGCAGAGCTAGGATATAACTTTTATAACCCCTCCTTCCCTTTCCACCAATTATTTATTTTTTTAGCAGTAGCTTAAATTAACAAGATCAAAACCTGGGTAAATTTCTGAAGTAAAGAAAAGCTAGTTAGTAGAAATGACTATGAATTATAAATCTGGTTGTTTTGTCCCAGAAATTCCTTTCTTTTCTGTTCAACTTCAATATATAAAGTCCTCAGTAAAGATTTATTAATTGGTTATTTTCTGAAAGAACTATATCTAGAAAAGGGTGTTGAAAATGGAGAATGCTATTGTTTTCACTATTTAATATGTAAAAGGTTTTGACTAAAAGATAATAAGAGAAAATTAAGCAGAAGAAACTTATTAATAAAAAGAAAACAAATTTATGGAAGGTATCAGCATCATATGGCAATGTGTCATTGTGGGTTAATTTTCCTAGGTCTTTATTCTTTGGAGTACTAATTATAATAAATTGTATAAATCCATTGGCTTAATGAGATCATAGCAAACAAATAATACCAGCAATTGCCTATGGGCATAGTCATTAGGATATCTGAGAGCTTTTTAAATATAGTGTATGGATTCCCAGGCCTCACCCCAGATCGAAGAATCAGGACACACCCCCAGTGGTTATTTAACCAGCCAACACCAAGCCATAGATTGGCATTTTTAAACCACAGCTCCAAACTATTCATTTTGTAACTGATAATTTGAGATATTATATTTTTTGCAAGTGAAATTGGCTTTATTGCATCCAATTATTGTTGTCTTCTTTAAGGGGATCAGTTTTCAAAACATAAAATAAACTAAGCCTGTGACATTATGTAGCACCCAATTTTGTTTTTGTTTTTGCCTTATTAACGACAGTTTAGCCAAGCTTGATACCTGACTTGGTTCACCAGATATGACTCCAAATGTCTAACAATACTGACAGAAACATAATCCAGCCTCCAATTTGATAACTTTTAGATTATTCAAAAGATTGTATGGTGGGCTCTGAAAATTGTATTGTGGTTGTGTGGTAGGCTATGAAAATCAAAGTGTTAAAGCAATGTCTATATCATTTGAATAAGTAATGTTGAGGGAAAATCTTACGTATTCTGATTTGTTTTTTAAAATCAGTCACATTATTTGAAGTCTCATCTCCTTGAATAGAGAAACCATGTGATTCATATTTTTTTATGATCTCAGGGCTTGCACAGTACCTTACTCAGAACAGTCACTCCTAACACTTACTGCTAATATCTTCTCGTTAATGATGTCTTCACACTGAACTAACAAGCCTTTTACCTGTGACATTTTGTGATAAACCACACATACTCATGAGGACAGTCATGTTAGTGATATTGTTGGTAAAATAACTTATTTAACTAATCCATCACACCCTTAACATTGGCCTTATTGCTAACAGATTTTTGAGCCAATAGGTATTAAATTATATTCTAGAAATACTGATTACCCCTCATTTTCTTTTCATTTTTAAAATTATAGATCTTGCTTTCAAGCTTTTGATGTTTTTATTGAAAAGAATGTTTTCCTTAGCACAAGTCAGGGGTTTAGAGTTTAGCAGCTTCAAGTTCATCTTTCACATGTATTTGCTTAGTGTTCACCTTTGGAACCAGGCAGACTTCTCCCAGCATACAAAACTGCATGGGAAGAAAGGATTAGAAATCATACAAATAGGAAATGAGATTTTTTTTCCCCTCTAAAAATTAAAGTTTCCCATCTGTTATTATATCTGGTTGTAGTGAAATTCTAACTAATACAAAGAAATGTGTTATATTAAAAGCTTTGGAATCAATTATTTTGGAAGGATAGTGATATATAATAAATTAATACAAATTATTTTGAATTTCTTTAAAAAAAAATAAGAAGACCTAAAGTTGAGAAGGTCAACCAGGTGTATATTTTAAAAGTGTTTTATTCTTTCTCTAGATTAATTAATATAGACTTTAATTAGCCCGGTCATTTAATCAACCTACAATTTAATGTATTTAAAGTCAAAAAGATATTTTGTGGACCTTCCTTTTATTACTGAAATACCTAAGGTGATATTTGGAGGAAAAAAATCACACATCGGATTTGAAGGTTCACTGAATGGTAAAATTGTATTTTATCTTCTAATTTTATATTACAGTCTTTTAGATGGCAAACTATAAACACCACAACCTGTTTATCAGTGACTGACATTTAGGCATAACGGCATTGTACTGAAACCATATTCAATTTATGCATTTTACATGAATTTGTTTTTGAACTACTTTACCTTGAAATATAACTATCACAAAAACTGTAAATGCATATGTATTGGGGTTTTATTGGAGGTTTTTTTGAAAGAATAACACCTTAATTTCACTTCTACTGCAAAATAAAAATTTGAGACACTTTTCTAAACTCCCTTGGATTATATTTAAAGTCTGTTATCATTACAGACCTTTATCATGTTTTTCAGTGTGGCCTAATTCATTATCATGAAGTGACTATCCAGGGGTGTTGTGATCTGCATAATCCAGAACATATCATCACAGGTGTCTTTACATAGGAGCTCTAATCTCTGGGGAAATGAGATACTCTTGAAACTGCTCATTTGAATCTAATTCAACAGAATTAAGATTTTCAAACAAAAAAAGTAAGAGAAATAGCTTGAGCTCTTAGAAATGGTTTTCAGAGACAGAAAACCACCTTGCTATTTTGAGGAAGGATGCCTTTGAGCTTTATTTTTATAGGCTGTTTTGTGAGCTGCTAGGAAGCAGTGTCATTTATTTTGTCCTGTGACTCAGCCGCACAGAAAGTTTGCACATTTCCTTGATCGTCATAGATTGCTCTTTGTTAAACATATATCTAAGTCATGTTAAGTATCAGGTAAAGCTGTCATATTGTTTCCCACCACTCCCTAATCCCCAGCAAGCTAGGATTGGTAATACTGTTCTATGCATTTTCAGGTCACTTTGTACTGCTATGTTCACATAGCTAAACACTGAAAGACAAATCACAGGCACTCACTAAAACTTACTCATTGAATAAATAAACTTTAATGAGTTTCTAGTCCAGCTCTCCCATCTCTCATGTTGGGAAATTGAGTTGTAAATGCTTAAATTGTTTACACAAATCACACAAGAGAACAGAAACTAAATCACATGATTGGGGAAGGTCTGTGAGTTTGGAATTCAGGTTGGTCGATGGCATTGAAGTTTTTCTCCCACACTTATTAGATCAAAGAGTCCTTTTTCTTTTTTCTATTTTCTGTATTAAATTCATTGGGACAACATGGGTTAATAAAATTATGTAGGTTTCAAGAGTACAGTTCTATAATACATCATCTGTATATTGCATTGTGTATTCACCACCCACAGTCAGATCTCCTTCTACCACCATATTTTAACCCTTTCTGCCACCCCCCATCTTTTCCCTCTGGTGACCACTAAACTGTTGTCTGTGTCTATGAAGTTTTGTTTGTCTGTCAGTCTTGTTTGTTGCTTTCAGTTTTATCCCACATATGAGTGAAATCATATGTTTCTCAACTTTTTCTGTCTGACTTATTTCACTTAGCATGATAATCTCAAGATCTGTCTATGTTGTTGCAAATGGCAGTATCTCATCTTTTCTCATGGCTGAGTAATATTCCATTGTTTGTATGTACCACAGCTTCTTTATCCATAACAGTGCATTGCATTTGCCAGTCCCTAAGAGAGGTAGAATGAAGCAGTCCACAGAACTGCTATGTCACAAACTAAAGACAAAAATCAAGCAGAAGTAATAAACTGAGGTTATCTTGAATGTGAAACTGTGTACAAATGTTAAAATCTTAAAACTATTGACAGTGTCCTGTTTTTTTTTTATTTCTATACTCTTTTCATTTTATAATTGGATCATTTCCCCTGCTTTTTATCATTTAGATAATAATAATGGTAACAATAGTAATAATAATGTGTGCTTCCCTGGAAATTGAGAACGGAGAGCATGCTTGTGTGTCAACTTTGGAGTGTCCAGCACCCAGCACAGGTTAATTAGTGTAATAATCAAAAATGATGACTCCCAGAGGGATTCTAAAAACACATTTCATTTTTAAAATGTAATGTTGGATCTTATTATCTTAGAAATCAGCTAATAAAAGGCTTTAGTTTTATATTTCCTATTTATTGTCTGAAATGCTTGTCTTTGTTTTTGTCCTCAGTTTCATTGAAATAAATTCTTTCTCAATAGTGAATTTAATAGAAATTAGTGTGATAAGCTTTACATTAATTAAGAACATTTGATTATATAGTATTCAGTCTTTTAACTTACTTTTTGATAAGATTCTTAGCAACTATATTGATCTATTTGTGTTTTCTTCTACTTATTGGTCTAATATTTATATTTTATCTGTATAACATAAGGCTTAATCCAGCAAATATTTTTTAATTTAAATTTTTAATATAACTTTCATAATCTAATCCATGATGTCATAAAAAAATTGAGTTTCTCAACTTCAGGTTTTCCATTTTATTATTATTCTTAAGAAACAGTCAGTTTTCCTAAGACAGCTCTTGGATTTTTCAACAGATGGAAGTTTATCTTAGATCAAAACAAAGCTTCTGTTTCAGTGTAGTCCTGCCTAAAGGCAAGAGAATGGAATAGAAAACTTAAAGCCCCTCCATATCCTTACATTTTGTTTGCAAATCTCACTGCTTTTTAGTGAGCTAAAATGGATGGAACTTCTAGTACCCATTACAGAAGATAGCAGTTACAATTTTCTCATTAACTATTATGCTTTATAAAGTCATTTTCACCTTTATTATTGAAAAATTAGGCCTTAGAAATATAATAAACAAATGTAATAATAAAATTATTTCTCAACCCATTGGAAAAAGTTTTTATTTCTCTACAATTGTAGTGTTTCTACATTATTTTTATTGTAATTGTATTGCCAAATCAGGTGTGAGATTAGATGTTGGATGTTACATGTAATCTGCACAAAAATCAAATTATTTAACCTCTAAGCCCACAATACTCCCTCCTGCTGGTTTGCTGTTAAATATTCAGTATTTTCTTGTCATGAATACAAATGGAGGACAAATTAGAATCTACAGACAGCTGACCTAAGCTTCAGATTAGAGACTGGGGGGCTTGTGCTGTTTTAAATGTTTTAATTATCATAGTCCCAGTAGCCAGTTGAAGGACACACATAAAATCATTTTTAACAAAAGGAAAAGAAAAAGAAAAAGAAAGAGCTTTTGCTTCCTTCCTCTTAATATGAATGTTTGAGTGTGATTACGTTTGAACTTCCATTGAAACTATACTAATTTGGTGCATTAAATTAGGTCTACTAGTAGTAATATTTCTTTAAACCAGTAAACATTTATAGTAATATTTTTAGTTGATATTTGCTTTCCTTGTAGGAAAGATGATGTATATTCCTCATTTTATTTCATAGACAATAGATCTGTGTTTATTTGTAAAGCATAATTTAGATAGCAGATCTGGTAGTTCACATTCAATGTGGTGAAAATATATGAGAATAATGAACTGATTTACATTTTATAGCATGTATTTGCATTAGCAAAGCATAGAGAACTCAAGTAAAATGAGCTAAAGAGATAATTGTGGGAATTTAAAATATTTAATGTTTCATAGTTTGACATTTATTCTTAAACATTGCTGCTTAATTGAAAACTTCTGCAATTTAAAGTTGAAAGATTATGAGGTAATTAGAATGTTGTATTGTCTGGTAAAATAAAAAATTGGGGGGGGCACTTACACAGCAAAGAAATAAACTTTAAATCTTTAAAAAGATAAATTTAAGTTTTTAATTTTCAATATTACATTAATATTCATTCTCAAGAATATATTCTGATGCCTATGGTCTCGAATTTGCATTTTTTTGTTTCTTGTATATGTTTGTGTAATGTTGATTTGATTAGTTATGCCTCACTAGTAAGCAGTGAAACATTTTTATATACTCTTGGGAAATAAATTTGGCAGAAAATCAGCATGAGTAGATTTAATTATCACTCTGAGACCTTTTCCTTTTCTAGCTTAGTGATCCTGAAACTCCATGTGTCTCACTGAAATCTGTGTGAACGCTAAGCTTCGCTTCTCAATTTGTTCCTCCACGCAATGATAAGCCAAGCAATTACTGGTTTATTGATTTTTCATCATGGCAAATTTAAAGTTGATTTTTTCCTGAAAAGGCAGGGGCGATTAAGTGTTTCCCCTCGGTTTAGTACAAGAGAGCTATGTGGCAGAATCTAATATCCTGAGGTCAACCTCTGCAGGCAGATAATACGGTGTCTTGGCCACGTGCTAAAGAGAGAAATCAGGGCTACAAATGTGATAGGATATATGTGGAGACAGTTTAATTTGCTCCATTTATATGAACAAGTCATGTGGCACAGGCTTGGAAAACATCATTTTGAATGAGCTTAGATGTGAAGCCCACGTGGGCAGAAAGAATGAGTGAATACAAACAAGAAAGATGTTATTGGTTATTAAGGGAATTTCACTGTCATTTTTAAATGAAAATAAGCAAACCATTGGTATATAAGATGTTCAAAACAGTGAAATCCATATATACCGTTACAAAGACTTGCTAGTCTGTAAAATATAAAAATAAATAACCTGTCATGAAAGAAAATCATGATTAAACTGTGCAACTGGTATTAAAAATATATACATTTTAATCTCTTCAGGCAGTTCTCCAGCAGCAATATATTTTTGTCAATTTCAGAGGTAGAAAATTTTAAATCAAATACTCAATGCTTGATTCCAAAATAATTTATAAAATTTTTTGATCAATATTTGGAAGTAATATTATTTCATAGAAGCTACTAACTACTAATTGTAGATAAATACATTATTGTGCGAAACTTTAAGAATAGTAAGGCAGCTCATCAATAACTTGATTGAATATTTACTATAATTCATATATAAAATAGAAGTGTTGTAGTATTAGTTTTTCCAGTTATAGTAAGCAAATATATTTGCTAGAATATAAAATAGAAGATACAACTCTGTGGTAGTTTTTCTTAATCAATTATTTTAAAGTTAAATATTTTACCACAATGTTGAACAAATTAAACCTGGTCCTAAAACAACAGAGCCAGTTTTTCAACTGGTTTTATTATTTTTCTGTATGATTCCTCAATATTAACACATTAGCAATCCATATTATTATACCTTTAGCAATATGATTCAGAAAAATTTTAATTGCTTTCCCTTGGTAACCTAAGAATGAAGATTGTAGGTCACTTCATTTAGCTTGTTTACTAAAAAGTTCACTTAGTTGTATTGTCATTCATTACCTGAAGATAATTGTAGGTTGTACTTTTGGCAATAACTGAAATAATTTTACATTTTTAATATTCAAATATTTTTATTTCTAAAAATATATATATATACATATATATATACAGTTTTAAAAATCCCTTTGAAATGAGGGTCCTAAAAACAAATATTTTATTACATACTTTAAGCCAGCTTGGTTCCTATTCTAATATATCTTTTTAAGTCTTCCACGTAGGGTAAAATATGACTATATCAAGATCATTAATAGCATCTGTTCACTCACTAAGCACCAAAGCAATATATAAGAGCAGAGTCTACCACTGATCAAGTCCTTTCCTGTGAATTAAAACGTGGCCAGAGTTAGATTGCACTTTCCATTCAGGAATTCCTTTTCTACTTACTTCATCAGTATATGAACTCTGAGGTTTTGTGGTATTTTTTTTTTTTTGTCACATCCGACAGTAACTGGCTACTTTTTGTAGTTGGTGACTCTACCACCACAGAGTTATGTTTAGAAAAATTTGTGAATTATTTTTAGTCATATGGTAGATTTACATGAGCTCATTATTTTCCAGTATAGGCTGACTTTTATAGATTAGATGGGCATGATTTTCAATGACCTGAAGTTTTTATCCAAAGACATTTTCCCCTAAAACAATAAAAAATACAGAATAAATATCAGGTGTACTATGTTGTACGCTTGTAAGCAATATAACATTGTATGTATAAATTAATTACAGAAAAACTTCTTGCTTTAAATAAAAAGAGTTTTCATTTGGGTTGACGTGATATCCACGTGTATATATAATTGCCATACAGTACTTTAAAGAATTTAGGGCGTGATCTTAAAAGTTTATTTATAAGCATCAAAGAAAAACTTAAGTTTTGCTTCATCAGATATGCTCACTAGACCATTTAGCAGCCATATGGATTATCATTTCTTCAGGTATTAAACTGTATTACAGCCTCATCCTTTCCCCAGAAACATTACAGATATTCGCAGACTAAGAAAATGCATATATATGATTTTCTTTAAATGTTCTTCCCTCTACCAGCCTTCAAGTAAATGTTAGTTGATTTAATGACTAATTGATAAATCATATTCTGATGCTTCTTTATCTGACTTTTAGTGTTGACTGAGCAGCAGTGACCTCTTACAGTAAGTGGTTGTTTAAAGGGAGAGGTCAATATGGAAACTGGATCTCTGCCTTGCTATTTCATTCGTATCCTTTCATTAGCAAACCCCATATCTGTTCCAGGCACTGTGTTAAATGTGAGGGCTCTGAAGACAAATTAGGTAAAGTTCTTGCTCTAAAAAAGTTTTCAGCCTATTGGGGGAGGGGAGGATATATAATGTGCATAAATAAGTATAAAAAGCAATAGAATAAGCTCGAGTGAGGAAATACAGGTAGACTGCCTGTGAGAAGGGGGGAGATTACTTGCTGCTGAGAGAATTGGGGAATGCCTTGAGGAAATTGCTTACATTTTTCAAATCTGTCAGTATGAACAAGCCTGGAGTAAACATGTAGGTGGTGGGGGAGGTGAGAGAGAGAACATTTTTTGAATTTATACCAAGTGTTTTTACCAGTGCTAGTACCTAAACATAGGTTACCTAATTTCAGCCCCACAACAACCCTATGAATTATGTATTCTCATTTTATAAATAAGGAAATGTGACAATTTAAGTGACTTACTCAAGGTCATACAACTAGTAAGTAGTAGAGCTGGAACTTGAAAATTTATGTTCTAACTTTATATTCAGAGCTCTTTTTACTATGTTACAGCTAACTAGCCCACACAGCAATTGGACCTTGATCTTGACGTCCACAGCAACATGCTCTCAACTATACTAGTGCTTCCCAAACCTGGCATACATCAGAATCACCTGAGGGTGGTTTTTAAAATATTTAGATTTGAAACACCTTATATTTTTCAGAATTCTGAGAGAGTCAACACCAAAACCAATATATTTTCTTAAAGTTTCTCGGGTGATGTTGATTTTTAGCCAGCACTGCTGCAAAGACAAGCATTTGGAAACAACAGCTCTGAGCAGTCGAACTAACCAGTTACGATCTGGATTTACTACAAGAATGAATATGTAGTCATGTATTCATATTTAATCATTTCTTTTTTTAACCATTCACTGATTATTTAAATATTCAACGGTATAACTTTGAAAGTGCCAAAATTTCCAATCAGAATTTGCAGAGTAGGTGTCAGTAACTTGGAAGAAAACCCCAGAGACAACAGTGGAGCACCCTTTTAAGAAAGTCTGCCTTACAGATACCCTTGATAACAAAGAGAACATTATTGTGAGCGAAAACATATACCAGCAACCCTAAGTTGAACGATTCAGAAAAGTCAAGTTTTGAATGTGAAAAAGTTTTAGGACTACCCTAAGTGATTTCTTTATCTTTGTCTCTATATATGTGCAAGAGTGATATATAATTTTTAAAAGCCTGTTTTTAGCCTGCAAAATCTCTTTTAATGAGTATTAAAAACTTCTAAGTAATAAGAAAGCATTGTGCCATAGTTGGACAGCTTTTTCTTTCTTACTAATCTATAAAAAGATTGTGTATTACAACCAATGGCATCTTATATTTGATGAAATATGATATTAGTACCTGTATCACATTATTTTTTGTACTGCTTTATCATTTAATTTCTCTGTTGTGACCCAAAATGTTCAGCTCAGATAAGCAATTCTTTGTGATGACTGACGAGGATTTTTCTCAACCATTGCCGAACATATTGAAATTTTAGACATTAAAGTGGAGGTGCTCAGATATTAGAGTATATCAACATGTTATTACAAGCTTTAGAAACTGTAGCAAGGTGTCTGTGATAGAAATAAAATTCCCTGATAATTTAAAAAATAAAATTAATTTTCTTTTTGACAGATGAAAAAAGCCATTCCCATATTAACCTCTACTGTTAAATGCGTAGCTTATTTCTAACTAAGTTAAGCCAGGAGATCAGTCTCTTTGTTTAACACTTCTTAAAGTAAAAGTTAACATCCTGCCTTTATCTAATTGCTATCAAAGACATTAGCCTATTTGGCTCTAGCATGATTCAATTGCATGAGGTCATGCAGCCTAGCTGTAATAACTTAAAGTGCTTCACTTGGTGATAAGAAAATATATTAAAATGCTCTCAAGTTCATTAGTTATTGCCCAAGGTCATGTGTTATGGTCGGTCCATTTACTAAAGTTTGTTGTAATAACACTGACCTGAACCCACATTTTTAAGTCTTTTGATATAAGAAACATAATAAGTCCTAAGAAATTGTGTTTGTATTTTAATCTGCTTAAAAGTTGTTTATTTTCATTTTTACCTCTTGGTGGAAAAGTTAGAAATATATTTAATGACATCTTGTCACTGAAATATACATAAGAAATTTTTCCTTCAGCGTTAATTTTTAAGACATTTTAAAACCTTTAATAAAAAAATATTCTGCTATATAAATATGAAGCCTTGTATTTAATTTCATCTTACTTTGATTTCAAATCCTTCTCTATACTTTCATAAATAACCAAATGAGAGCAGGTCCCTCCAAGTCCACCCTTTGTATCCCTCATGAGCATGTGTTGCTTCATTAGGCTGGCTCAACCACCTGGTGCAGAATCTTTGGTCACAAGAGACACTCTCAACATCTGGCATTAGCTATGATCTTTGTTTACGTTAGCTTAATCTTTTTATTGACATTTTATAAGAAAAAGAATGTGGGACAAATTAGGAAGGTGTTTAGAACAATATAAAATAAAGCCATAGTATATCTGATATGCCACAGTATTTTACAGTATATAGAAGAAACAAACGAATAAATAGATCAGTATGTCAAATTAACTTATTTTATAACTTAATTGTAATGTATATGATATAAAAGATACATTTATGGAATATTGTTGGTTGAGTTATTTTTATTTTTACAAAATTTTAAATAAATGTGATAAAACAAATACATTTTGTATAATTCTTGAAAGAAATTATATTTAGTGTAATCCTTAAAAAGAAATTATATATTTTATCTGCTATTAAACTGATGTAGCTTTTTAGTATCATCTTTAACAAATTTAAAAATTGGGGTGTTTTGATAAAAGGAAAGTGATTGGTTTCTTATTAACTTATGAAAAATAATATAGTTGAGTTTCTGTACTAGGAAATATTGAGATAACATATGAAAGTATTTTCTTCTCACACAAAAACCAAAGAACTTTATCCATTATGTTATGAAAAAAGTAAAAGTAAATATTGTGTAACTATAACTAAACTAGTTACAATGAAAAAAAGTGCTATGACTTGTTTTTAATTGAAAATCTCTTTATTACCCTAAAAATTTTTAAAGAAATATGACAAAACAAATTGAAATTATATTTAGTGTAATTTTTTCAATCTTCTGTGTATTTAAAATGAAGCAAAACAGATACCTTGTGCAGAAAATAAAAGCAATGTGTTGTGACATGTAGGGTTATTCTTTTGTTTACATATTTATAGATACAGTTATTCCATGTAGTAATATTTAATATTTTTATTAGAAGCAAATTAAGAATGAATTATCAAATAAAATATAGCTGCCTTTAATATACATTTAATTTAGATAAAATAGACATTAGAGTTCATAATGTATATATTTACTTGTGATATGGGACAGTGTTCAGATCACATGTAATGGCTCTATAGGTGGAGAGAAATTTCTGGCCGAAAGCCCAGAGGTAGAGACTATGACCTTAATTTGCTGACCTGCTGAGTGAGCTTGAGTAGTGTTCATACCCATGTACACTAGGACTGTAGAGATTGTGCAGCTATTAAATGCATTGCTTTTTTAACTTTATGGGACAAAGATTAACAGCAACATCAAGCACTAATTTAATATAACAGATTCACTAAGTGTAATTATAACAGTTGAAGACAAGCCTCTCTAATAATTTTTGGGGAAGTGGAGACATTTATTATTCTGATACTTAAATGAGGTCAGTACATTAAATTATATAAAACTTTTGCTTTCCATTTATTATCTTTTGCTACCCTATTTTGAGGTCAACCAAAACTGTTAATTTTATCATGATTTTCCCAGTTATGTGATTTATATAATACATATCTTATTTCCTGTTGTCTACTATGAAATAGGCCAAAAGAGAGAATTCTAAAAGATAATAGTCTGATAGTGTTATTCTTTTGTTTGTATATTTATAGATATAGTTTTCGTTTTCACTGAAAATTTCTTTGCCAATTAAAGGCTTTTTTAATTTAGTGGATGTAAAAATGAGAAGCGTTCTTAATATAGGTATCATGTTAAATAGATGTATAGTGTGTAGCATATAGTGCCCTATTTGTGGAAAGATATCAACTTAAACTGGCCTTTGCAGCCAGATAATTCAGTCATTTTCAAGGACGTTCAGGATTATGGGAGCACCGGGGTTTTTAATATTTTATTTATTTATTATTTTTTATTTTTTACCTAAGTACATATGGCTGTTTAGATCCCAAATGAAGCACATTAGGGGTTTCTATATAATTGTATAATTACATTGAAATTATACAATCATATATAAATTGTATAACTGACTGGCAACTCCTAAAGGGGAACTTTAACTTAAAATTTTAGTTAGATTGAATGTACAGCAATTTAATATTATTGGATAAGTACTGCCATCTTTGATTATCAAATTAGATGCCACAATAGTAAAGTGAAGGTAACTCAGTGTAGTTTTCATATATGATCACAGAACATACCAATAGTGAAAACCTTTAGTACTTCTGACAGTGGGTTGGAACATTCTCAGTAGAATGTTCTTATGTTCTTTATTCATAAATTTTGCCTTCTTTGTAGAATACGAAAATGAGGGTGCTATATTGATATGTTGAAGATAATTTTTCATATCTCAGCATTTGTTTATGAAGTTTTTGTGGTAAACTTCTAAGTACATCTATATAAACTTTTTCTGACAGTGTTAAATAATAAGGAAGTTTTTAAAGTCATAATATATTTTCAGTCAAATAGTACTTTCATTCTGAGATAGGATAATTTTGAACAAATCTGGCCAAAGCTACTCTTAGGCTGTTTTCATTACAGAATGCTCTCTAGATAGCTGCAGATGGTGTAGGAAATTGATCTAAGTGTGTTCTGCTCCAGGACATTCTCCAGAAGTAGCCTGGGGGTGGTGAGGTTCTCTTGTTATTTTTCCTTTCTTTTTTTTTCTATAAATTGCCAATACATTCTGGTTAAATTACTTCTGTCTCAGATACTTTTCAAGTTAATATTTTATTTCTCTTCTAAATGCCATTTTAGTTCTTCTCTTTCTCTTTAGAAATAAGTAAAATCATGATAGCTTTGTAAGGAATCTTAAAGATCATATATAGTTCAGCTGTCTCACTGCTGTCTTTATAACTTAAGAATTCATTTTCCCTCATGTCCTCCACCCCCATATGAACCCCACTCCACCTCCCCACCCCCAGACTTATCAGAAATATGCAGTCATGAAGGGGAGAAAGCAAAATCGTGTAGAGAGGAAGAAAATGTTTTTAAGACTACGATTCAGTGAAAGAAACTCTAAATGTTACCCTGCTTTAAAAAACATTTTTTTTAAGTGGCCATTTCTATCAGGAAACTCGTTCTGGAGGGACAAACCTTACTACAGAAATAGGCAGAAAGAGACAGACTGGTATTTTATGTTAATTCACTCTACTCAGTGGTTCCCGACCTGACTCCGGGGGGTTTGCAATAGTGTACACCTTCATTTATCTTCAACAGAGTGGGGGAATTCTGGGAAGCAGATTGAAGTAAAGTAAGACTTGTTAAATCCCTTTTAACAAATGCTGCAAGAAGCCCTAATCATCACCTACTGAGTTGAAGCAGTAGGTCATTGTTCACAACTAAGCAATTGCTGAGTGAGTACCTTACATTGGAAGCGCCAATAAACTGTCATTCTCCCAACCCAGGAGTAGAAGCCTTTGAAGCAGTTTTAGTCGGGGTCTGTATTCATGTTTTGAGGTTGATTTTTAATTTGTTTTCTGTTGGAGGGTGAAAAGGGAAAGAAAAGTCTGAGCAGAGAATATTGGAAATATTTTTGACCCATACTTGCCATTTGGTGTTTCTTCAAAAACAACTTTTTTCTTTTTTTAAAGAAGTGTTCCATACATGGACCAAACTAGAGAAAATAGATATTTTGATCTATCCAGAGAAGTCATATTAAGAAAGACTTAAAGCAAGAATGAAAATCATACCTGAGGTTGTGAAAGGAAGAGGGGGTGATATTTAAAAGGTTTTAGCAAGGGGATTCTTGAAATTATGTTACCACTTCAAAATAATAATATTCTCTCTTTTATCTTGATTACAGTAAGGGAAAAATTTAAATATTTTGTATTCTTGGGGCTTACTTAGCAAACAGAGGAGCAAGGTGGCCCAATCAGGGCAAAGAAACCTATAATATGCCGAGCACTGTGCCTCATCACTGTTCTCTCATTTAGTTTTATGCTCACAAATCTGCTAAGGTGAAAAACATTTTACAGATAAGGAAACTGACTCTTGGAAAGGTTGAATAGTTAGTCTTACTACTAACTAACAGTCAAGAACTAGAGTTCAGACTCAGCTTATATATCCCAAACTCTTGATTTTTTTAATATGTTGTCTCATTACCTTAAAAAAGAATAAATTTGGCTCTAAACAACAGTTGACAACGCAGAATATTTTTATTGTCACAAATCCCACTAGTCATTAAATCAACAGATATTAATGAATACTTATTAAGTACATACATAACATTAGGTACAAACAGGCACTTCTAAGATCTTTCTCCTCAAACAGCTTCTATCTTTGATATTTAATTCTGCGGGTGCCTTTAAAAGAGTATACATAATCTTAATTTATCACATGGTGTGTATTTTATTCCTATAAAGCAATATCTCCAGTGTGAATTATTCATGAAACGTTTGGTTCCTGATTATGCACACACTGCCCTCAGTCACTCAAGAAGCTCAGGTAATGGAAATGTGTTTTAATGACAGCTTAAATCAAGGGTCAGCACACTACAGCTGACCTGCCAAATCCAGCCCACCACCTGGTTTTGTAAATAAAGTACTGTTGGAACAAAAGTCACACTCATTGTTTACATATTGTCGTTGGCTGCTTTTGTTCTACATTAGCAGAATCTATTAGTTAGGACAGAGACTGTATGTCCTGCAAAGCCTAACATATTTACTGTCTGGCTCTTTCTAGAAAAATTTTGAAGACCCCTGGCTTAAATCAACATCGTAAGAAAATAATTCTAATACTGCAATATAATTACAAATACAATACAAAATATAATTTTATGCACATATACACTGTATATCTCCACACATGTTTATATAGACAAAGTACAGTTTAGTGTGCCTTGAAAATACCTGGAAATTGATAGTCCACTCCCAGAGTTTCTGATTCAGTAGGTCCGGAATGGGGAAAATTACATTTCTAACAAATTTCCAGATGCTGATGATGCTTTGGTCTAGGGACCACAGTTTGAGAACTGCTGAATTAAACCTTTAAGATGGTAAAAGGGCAGCAGGGGCCCATGAAAGCATTTGCTGAGATAGCCCGAGTCTTCTGAAAATGTACCAGTCATTCCAGAGAAGATATGTGGCATTAAGAGGATTTGTTTGTTAAGTAGGGTTGAAAAAGAATACAAAATAGACTATATGCTGTAAAAATTTATAATGGCATAGTCAACAAATATAAGGTAATATGCTGTGAAAATTGTGTTAAGACTGGAAGGATGACATGGTCGTTTACTATTTTACATTATTTTTAATTGAAAGACCTACATGCCCGTACTGACTTTTCTAGTTACTTGGCCATATCACTTACTCACATCAAATATCAGTTACTCATGTAAAAATGAAGAAAACAGTGTCTATTTCACAGGGATTTTTGTAAAAACCCATCTATATGAAAGTACTTTGTAAAGTTTATCCAGGTGTTAGCTAGAGGCTATATAACTTCAAAATTTTGGTTGTGGTAGGTAATAGAGAACATACCTATTAGGAGGTGATCCCATCATTAGGATAAAGGAAACATTAAGAGTTAGAGGGAAAAAATGATCAACTGATTTTACTGAGTTATTAAATGTATTAGACTTATTTGTTACGTATTTTATGTAAATTCTGAGGTTTGGCCTTCAGATTTCCATTAATTTGGACTGTTTAGACTTTTGAGGTTTTCATTTGTCAAAATTGTTAGCTCTTGGGTATTACTAACACAAATATTGATGTGTAACTTTGGCCTGTTAGCTATCAATGGAAATCAGAAAATCAATAAACTTAATAGCTGTTCATTACATAGTTGATGCATTTGCAGGACTATGTTGAGTACTGTCAGTGAGTAATCAATTCAGTCAAAATCTGTTACCAGATCACTGGCAGAAATTTTTTTACTGTGCTATTTTTTTATGACTTTCTACAGCTACTGCAGCACTTTTTTTTTTTTATGAAGCAGTCTTTTGTTCTTATAGGATTCATATTGCTTATAATTTGTGGTCTTTCTACCCAATTGGAAGCACTTTCCACCTAGGAGATATTGTTCCTAGATTAACCCTCCCTTGTTTTAATCAAGGCTCAGGCTCTCAAGTCAGCTTCTAGCCTAAGCTTAATTTCATCTAGTCCATTCACTTACTGAATTCCTTCTATGTGCTAAGTACTATGGGAGTACATATCTCTCAGATATTTTGTAGCATATCACTAATGGGAGAGAGGTATAAAACTGTAATATAAGGAGAATTAAATAAATACCATATTGGGGGTTTAAAGAAACAACTAACTCTAATCAGTAGGAATTTGGGAAGGCTTCATAGGGAGTGGCATTTGAGCTGAATTTGTAAAAGTTAAATACACTTTAGATGATAGACATTCTAGTCTTAGGGAAGAACTCTAAAATAAGTATTGCATACTGTGGTAGTTCATAGAAGAGTTTCTCATCAGACTTAGAGGTCAAGGGAGAATTTCTAGAGAAGTGAATGCCAAGCTGAGGATTAAAGAACAAATAAGAGACATTATGTGGTTTTCAACTTTTTCTGTCTGGCTTATTTCGCTTAGTACCATTATCTCAAGGTTCATCCATGTTGTCACAAATGGCAGTATTTCATCTCCTCTTACAGCTGAGTAATATTCCATTGTAAATATGTACCACATCTTCTTTATACAGGACTTCTTTATATCCTCTATTATAGGACACTTCAGTTGCTTCCATATCCTGGCCACCATGAATAATGCTGCTATGAATATTGGTGTGCAAATATATCTTCAGCTATATGTTTTCAAGTCTTTGGGGTAAATACCCAGTAGAAGGATTGCTGGA
Source organism: Macroglossus sobrinus (assembly GCA_004027375.1). Classification (NCBI taxonomy): domain Eukaryota; kingdom Metazoa; phylum Chordata; class Mammalia; order Chiroptera; family Pteropodidae; genus Macroglossus; species Macroglossus sobrinus. Next base: position 1,205,988 of record PVKZ01000080.1, on the reverse strand, counting down.
TCATATGGTTGATCAATTCTAAGTTTTTTGAGGAACCTCCATACTGTTTTCCTTAGTGGCTATACCACCTAAAAGCAACAAACAGACATGACAATCAGAGACTCAGGGATGTGGACAATAGACTAATGGTTGCCAGAAGGTGGGGTAGGGAGGAGGTAGATGAGGTAAAATATGTGGTGACAGAAAGAAATTAACTATGGGCGGTGAACATACAATACAATATATGTGACTTACTTTGAATTGTATACCTGAAACTTACTGGATTTAATTAACTAATATCACGATAATAAAAATAAATAAACTAGATAGATAGAGAGAGAGAGAGAGAGAGAGAGAGAGAGAGAGAAAGAAAGAAAGAAAGAAAGAAAGAAAGAAAGAAAGAAAGAAAGAAAGAAAGAAAGAAAGAAAGAAAGAAAGAAAGAAATTAACTCAAACAAATAAGAGTTATCTAGATGAAAAGGGGAAAGGACAGAGTTCCTGGTAGAGGGAACAGCATTTGTGAAACACAGAGAAAAGAGAACATGGTTTCTCATATAATAGAGAACTGAATGAGTTTTAGCATGGCTGAAACCAAGCAATTCATGTAGAGAAATGATGAATACTAAGTATAGAGGCCTTAGCATGCAGAGATTTACAAGCCCTTTCTTAACAAAGAAAAATTCTCCAGAAGTTTGTTAGGGCTAGATATTTACCCAGAGAGATTTTTGTACATGATACCATGAATGTTCGTTGTTCTAAAAACAGCATTTTAGTAGCAGCACTTTGAAAGTCCATAAAAGAGTAATGTTATTTGATAAGAGTAGATGGCCTTTTTTGTGTATGAAATAAAATATGGCAGTTTTTTCTTTGTAGCAGGATTAAGAGTATTCTCTGTTCAGAAAAAAGAGGGGGGGTGTATAATTACAAGAATACTAGTGTTTTTAAATTTTAACCAAAAACTTTTTATAAGAATTTTTTAACATCTCAGTTTTTAATTCTGGGCACTAAGGATTTTCGTATTGGTTCTTTGGGTTTGGTTTGCTTTTGTTTTAAATATTAGCCTTTCAATGAGGAATATTAAATAGATTTGGACTTTGCTTCTGTGAGCTTTAGTCTGCTTCAAGGTAATGATAACCAGGCTCTGCATGGCCCAATCATTGGATCCTTTGTTGCAAGGCCAAAGATCTTCCCTATATCTCTCCATCCTGTTTTCTTTCTCCTCTCTCATCTTTTTCTTTCTCCTTCCTGTTTCATGCCTTTTTTTGGTGTGATTCCTCATGTCACATTTGCCTTCCTACCCTCTCTCTTTCTATATCTGTTTCTCTTCTCCTAGTTTTGCTTCCTCACCTTTCCACAGTATATAACTAAAGTCTGTGTTCTATTTATGATAATAAATATTTGTTACACTTAACAAATGTCATGTTGTTTTCCTCTTCTTCTTTTAAAATACATGTAGATGGGATATTTTACATTTCTATCCAGATACATTCTATTTTCATATAAGTAAATATATGATTCACTTACATATAATCTTTTTTTCCCCACTACAAGTCAATGATATTTAACTGAAAAAGATTAACTGATTGTTCTTCATTGACTGTATACAACAGGCGAGGAGGAAGTTATTAAGGATTACCCAATTGCTATCACTCTCTGCAGGTGCTTTTACCAGAAGTGGGGTTGGAATATTTCTTTAGCTTCTCTATGACATAGAAAATACTAAAGTATTCTGGGAAGGCTTCATGGAGGAAGTAACTACAGCAATAGCCTTGTACTTGATCTCTAACTCCACAGCATTCTCTAGATATAGGCATTCTCTGTGAGCTAACATCCACCTCAGCAAATTTCACTTGGCTGTCCCATTCTTGTCATAGGCATTAGTACCTCATTGCTGCACACCACGCTCACTCACTTTTCATAATCCATTAAGAAGACTATATTTTGCAAAATTAAAGTTGAGAGATAATAATCTAATGCCAATGCACTAAACAAAAGAATTATTTATATAAAATGTCAGTTTTGGACGGTGTCTTTGATGCCACCAAATAATTGTCAGACTCTTTAGTAAGTACTCATGGCAAAATGGTTACTCCATGCCATAAGATTCATAATTGATCCTTTAATATAACACTGACATTCTGTCCCAGCAGTGTGTTATAGTAGATAAAACATGGCCTCAGCGTCAGAGGGATCTGACAAAAAATCTAGTTCTGCCATTTATTAGCTGACTGGTGACTTTTATTTTCATCATCACAAACCTCAGGTGGACATGTCGAACCACACGTCCACCCCATTGTGTTTCTTTAGTAGGCTCACTGTCCCAAGTCAGCTATGTCATCTCTTCTTTCTCTTTAAACCTACCATACCCTCTTTTCTCTGCTCATGATCAGCTGAAGACCTACCTTATACTTCATTGACAGAATAGAATCTATCAGACAAGAACTTCCTCATCTTGCCACCTACACATCTGTAAGCCAACTGGAATTTGATCTCATCCTTTCTTCCTCAGTCTTATATAGGCATATTAGCATTTTCTTTAATGCTTTATCCAGGCTCCCTTTTGTCAAGTACTTTTCTTCTTTGATGATTGCCTTTCCTTCTAGCATCATTGGTCTCTCCCTGTCTTCTATATCATTTAGTAACAAGCATCTCTATGATCTCTCATTTTAAGGAAACAATCATCTCTATGATCTCTCATTTTAAGGTAACCGCCCTTAAACCTGCAATTATTCTTTTTCTCTGCCTTCACAGCCAGATTATTTCTACACGTTTGGTTTCCACTACTTTACCTCTTCGCTTTTTTGAAAATATACCAGATTTATTGAAACATAATTCACATACCATGTAATACAGTTATTTGTAGTATATAGTTCAATAGTTGTAATCTATTTAAAGGGTTTTGCAGCCATCACACAGTCAATTTTAGAACATTTTCATGACCTCAGAAAGAAACCATGTACCCACTAGCCGTCACTTCTCATTTTGTTCTCATCCCCACTAGTCTCCTTTCTGTCTGTACAGTTGGCCCATTCTGGACATTTTGTGTAAATGAAATCAGTTAATATATGGTGTTTTGTGACAGGCTTCATTCACTTAGTGTAACATTTTCAAGGTTCATCCATGTTGTAGTAAATATCAGTTGTTATTCTTTTTTATGGCTGAATACTATTTCATTGTATGAATCTACCACATGTCATTTATCCATTAATCATCTGATGGACATTTGATTTGTTTCTCTTTTGTTATAAATAAGGCTGCCATGAACATTCATCTACAAATTTTTGTTTGTATTTATGTTTTAATTTCTCTTGAGAGTATGATTGGCTCATATGGTAACTTTATGTTTACCCCTGATAAGAACTGCCAGGCTGTTTTCCAACGTGGCTGCATCATTTTATATTCTCACCAGCAATACACAAAGTTCCAACTTCTCCACATCTTCAACAAAACTTATTACTGTTCATTTTTTTGTCGTTATAGTCATCCTAGTAAATATGAAGTGATATCTCATGGTTTTGATTTTCATGTCCCTGATGGCTAATGATGCTGAACATATTTTTGTGGACTTGTTGGCCATTCGAATATGTTCTTTGGGAAAATGCCTATTCAGATCCTTTGCTCACTTTTTAATTAGGTTATTTGTATTTTTATTAATGTAAGAGTTTTTTCTTTATATATTCTTGATATTCAACCCTTATCAAATGTATGTTTTGCAAAAATTTTTCTCCTATTGTGGTTGTTTCACTTTCTTGATAGCATTCTTTGAAGTACAACCATTTTTCATTTTGATGAAGCACAGTTTATTTTATCTTATGTCACTTGTGCTTTCAATGTCACATCTAAGAAGATTGCCTACCCCAAGTTTTCAAAAATTTGCTATGATATTTTCTTCTAACATTATTATAGTTTTAGGTCTCACATTTAGCTCAGTGTTCCTTTTTGAGTTTATTTTTATGGATGGTCATGGGAAAGGGTTCAACTTCGTTCTTTTGCATATGGATAAACAGTTGTCTTAGCACCATTTGTTGCTCTCATTCACTTTTTAACTATCTTTATTAAGTATGAAATACATTCAAAAGCCTGTTTATAGCATATATGAAATATATAAAAATAACAACAATACAGCCACCTGCACACATTCCCCAAATTAAGATGCAGAACAGTGAAAACCCCTCCTCATTGTTCTCCAGTCTTATCTATCCTGAATTCTGTGCCTGTTACTCTCTTGCTTCTCTGGATGTTTTCACCACATTTATGTATTCCGAATAATATAACATTTAGTTTTAGATGCTTTTTAACTTAAATTAAAAAATGATATATGATTTTTTTGATTTGCTATATTTTTTTGTTTAACATTATGATTTATATCCATAGTAATGCCTATAGTTATGGTTTATTCATTTTCATTGTGTAAACTATTCTATGTTCTGAATATACTGAAATCTATTAATTCTCCTATTGATGGACATTTGGGTTTCATATTTTTTGCTATTACAGACATTGCTGATATAAACATTCTGGTACCTCTCTCCTGGTGCACATGTGTAAAAGTTTCTCTAGGGTATATATGTCTAGGAGTGGAATTGCTAAGATATAAGGTAGACACATGTTCAGCCCTACCAGATAATGCCAAATTGTTTCTAAAGTGATCGCTGCCAGTCTTTACTCACACAAGCATTGAATAACATTTCTGGTTCTTCATATCCTTATAATGCTTGATGTTTCCAGGCTTTTTTATTGTTGCCAACATGTGGTTTTATTGTCATAATCTGGCAAATGTAAAATGATATCTGATCTTGGTTCGAATGAGTATTTCCAAGATACTAATGGAATTGAGTATGTTCTCATGCATGTATTGGTAATGGGTATTTTTTTTCATCGGTGACATGCTTATTAAGTTTTTAATGTATTTTCTATTTTTAATGTATTTTTCTATTTTTACTAATTTTTTGTCAATTAATTATGTGTCTTAGCTGTCTTCTCTCAATAGGTCTTAATTTTTATGTATTAAATATATCAGTTCTTTTCTATTTTGTACTTTTTTATATCCTGTTTTAGAAATTCTTCACAGCATATTCTACATTGTCTTCTAAATATTTGGCTTTCACAGTTAAATTTTAATCTACCTGGAACTGATTTTTGTATATGGTACACTATAGGAATCCAGTTCTTCTTTCATATGGATAACTAGCCCACTATCATTTCTTGAATGATACTTCTTTTCCCCTACTAAATTGCAGTGCCAGGTCCTTCATCAGCCAGATTTCCCAATATGTGTAGAATGTAACTGACCTCTGTCCTGTTGTATCGGGCAATTTATTCATCCTACACTAATAACAAATGTATTAATTATTAGCTTTTTAAATAGATCTTGACATCTGATAAGACAAGTCACCCACCTCATTTTTCTTCTACATTAGTATTTGAGTTTTTAAAATCTTTACTTCTTCATATAAATTTTAGAATTAATTTTTGAGATTGACTGAGTAGGTAAGTAAATTGACTGACTAATTGATGTACTGGGATTTTTATTGAAATTACATTGAATCTGTAGGTTGATTTGGTAGGAAATGATGTCTTTATCACATGTTTCTTCCTATCCTTGATCATGGTATAGCACTGCATACTTACTTAGGTCTTCTTTAGTGTCTGTTAATAAACTTTTACGAGTTTTTTCCTAACAGTCTAGCACATCATTTGTTGCATTTATTCTTAGATGACTTTTATTTTTATGCTATTACAATGGTATCTTTTTAAAAATATATTTCTGTTCATGTTGACATGTACAAATTATCTGTAGATACTTTCAAGTTTTTATATGGACAAACATTATCTAGTAATAGTGACCTTTTGTTTCTTCTTTTCCAGTTACTATATAACTTGTTTCTTTTTTTTTAATCTTACTGTACTGACTGGGACCACCAATACCTGATAGAAATGATGATAGTTTGCATTATTATCCTGTTTGTGGGAATAAATATATTGTTTTTTAACGTTGTACCATTAAGTATGATATTTGCATTACCTTTTTCACTTTGGGTTGGTTTGGAGTTTTTTTTGCAGGGGGTAGGAGGAGATTTCCCTTTTCAGTTAGAGATCTTTCCTTTTTTCATAGTTTGTTTTTAATCTCAAATAAACGTTGAATTTTGTTAAAGACTTTAGTTCTTTGGTTTAGTTTTTCTCCTTTAATCAGACAATGTTGTAAATTACACTAACATGTTTTATAATGTTGAACCAAATCTGCAATCCACATTAAACATGATTATAATATATTATTTTTACACTCCTTGATTTCATTTGCTTTTATATAAATTATACATCTATGTATATATACTTATATATTTTTTTAAATCTTTTACCCTTTTTGCATCTTTATTCATGATTTACTTGCATAATTTTTTTATACTATTCTTAACTGGTTTTGAAAGTAAGTTTGTGTTAGCCTAATAAACGGATTTAGGAAGTCAGTTTGTGCAACACTAAAATTGTGTTTTCCTTGAGGTTTTGGGAGAACTTTTTCTGTAAAATTCTTTTGAACCCAGTGTTTATAGAAGGTTTTTTTGTTTAATTGTTTTTTTTGTTTGTTTTTTTTGTTTTTTTGTTTTTTTTTTTTTTTGCAAATGATTCAATTTCTTTGTGAGTTAGAGGATGGCTTATTCACTTCATTTTTTGGTTTTTCTGGATTTCTTACTTCATATGATCTAATTTGATTTTTTAATTTGATTTTCTAAAATGTTTTATCCAGCATCGTTGTAGTCAGCAGAAGTATCAGAGAATCTTATCCTCCCCTACCTAGGAAACAGAAACCTTCATTTAAGTATTATCCCTTTCCATGGTGACTATATCACTCCATTAAAACTACTTTCATCTAAATCATCAATACTCTCTAATTCATCAAATCAAGCAGGATTTTTCTCAGCATATTCTACTTTTCAGCAACATTCAGCACAACTCACCACACCATTCTTTTTTGAAAAAAAAACTTTTTTACTTTGTATGGCATAATACTTACTGATTTTCCTGTCAGCTGTGGTCATGGTCTGCCTCTCCATTCTACCCAATCTTCAATTGTTGGCTTTTGCTAGAACTCAGTCTTTTTTTTTTTTTCACTCTAATTTTTCTTGTGAGGTGAATTTATCATTTTCCATTGGAGTAAATTCCTTGTGTGTGCTTATTATTTCCAAATAACATACAAGCATCTCAAAGTCACCATTTTTAAAACTAAACTCTTAATTCCACCCCCAAGTCTTCATCTTAAAAACTGGTACTCCCCTTTCATCCAGTTACTTGATCCATAAACCTGAAAATCAATTTTTCTTTCCCTCACTATCAACAAAATTCTTATTGTTTTCTTCATCTAAAATATGTCTCCGTCTTCTGGTCTACCCCTGGTCTGTGTAGTCATCATCTCTTGCCTAGACTCCTGTAGTAGCCTCTTATTAACTGGTTATTCTCTCTTGATTTGCTAGAGAGAGGCCAGTGGCTACTTTAGACAGTGCTCTGGAAGGCCTTGGTGAAGAGCTGGCATTTAAACTAATTGTGAACAATAAGAAGGAACTTGCCATGCAAAGAGCATTCTATGTGGAGAGAACAGCTTCTGTAAAGATCCTAAGGGGGAACAGTTTAGAATGTTTAAGAACCACAAAGAAGGCCAGTGTGGCTAGGAAAAGGGTTAGAAATTTGGTTGAAGATTTTAACAGGAGCCAAATTATGTAGAGTTTTGAATAAAAGTATAGAGTTTGAATTTTATTTAAAATGGGATAGAAAGGCACTGAGGAGTGATCATTTAAATTTAGGGGGTATGAGAGAAAAATCAAGGTCTGAAGTTTGATAAGGAGGTCAAAAACTAGACCTAAAGATTTGAGGGTCATCAGCATATACTTGGTATTTATAGCACCTAGGGAGGTTAAAAATAGAGAAGAGATAGACTGAGCATTGTGATAGCCTAACATTTAGAGGCACCAATATAGACAAATGAGGAATTGTGACCAGTGAGGAGAAAGAAAACCAAGAGTGTGTGGTGTCATGAAGCCAAATGAAATGAAGAAATGGTCACATTGAATGATGGGTTGGAGAAGAAATAGAGGTATAGTTCTGCTCCTGTAAATGTCACCATTTTGTAATTTCAAGGACAATAAAATATAGCTTTTAAGTACTCTTAAATTCTTGAGAGCAAAAACAGGTATCTGCCATTTTGCCAAATTAAAAAAGAGGGAGAATCTTCAAGAATCTTCCCTCCTCAATAAAGTTATGCCCCATTCTTTAGCAACAGTAGGCTATATTCAGCTCATCACTCAGTAAATACCTACTAGATTTCTTTGTGATGCTTAGTATGATCCAAACACTGTTTTTGTTAGACTGTCACACATGTTTGGTTCCCTAATTCACACTGATTTGGTCCATTGTTATTTTATAGAAGAAATTTCAGGATGGTTGATAACCTCTTGAACCAGATCAGATTCTCTTAGAGCTCATAGCAAAGTATCTCCTTCACAATCAGCATATTGTGGAGATATTATAAACTTGTCTTGTTTAGAAGAATCTTCTTTCAATTGTAACCTTTGAACAAAGACCTTTTGTAGTGAGTAATATTGATCAATATAGTAACTGGCTTTACGAATTTACTAAACAGGATTTTTAGAAAGTGGGCAGTGTGGAGACACTGAAACTTATCATCTAAATCTATTTGCAGACTATCTTGGTCAAATGGCTTTCTGACGTGTGGACAGTAATTGCTTCCAGGGACTTGTTTTACTGTCTGACTAATCACTGTCTCACTGCTTCTGGGTTATTGACCTCCTATATCCATCTGGCTGCCAGATCAAGCCCTGAGTCAGCCTGTAAAAACTCTTCTTAAAATGTTTAAAATTAATTGTGGATTTTCAGTGGTTTCATTTTCAAAGGTTTATTTTTAGTGCTAATATTGTTATATGGTATTAGTTTGAGTTTATTAAACAAGTTTAAGTAGGCCTGAAAGTGTTTATGTATGTATGTGTATGTGTGTACACATAAATTTTATATTTTAAAGTAATCTTTTTGTTCATGGATTATAATTTTATTTGTATGTTTTTTTATATTTTTTAGTTTAAGTTCACTTATATCCAACATAACTAATATTTCCTGGATTTTTCAGTTACAGATGCTACAGACTGGCTAATATACTTTAAGGGGTTTATAAATGTCTCCACTTGTATGGACCCATTATAGATTTTTCTGCTCAGATTTTGAAATACTATGAAATGGTTGCCACTAGCACTGCCATCTCCCCATTCCCAAAGATCTCTGACAGATCTTTAGAATACCAATCACATACTGGTAGTTCCAGTGGACCCATAAGAATTAAACTGTAAAGAATAGATTGCTCAGAAATTATGTTCCTTTGGTTAGAGATCATGCCCTAGAACCACCGTCATCCCACACTGGGCCATCATTGGCAGATCTGCACATGACGCACAGAATCATTGTACATTTTCTGCCACCGTACCACTTTCCTTTTTTGTTCTGCCCCTTTCGTTCACATCTTTAGGACCCTTTGTCCTACCTTATTCTCCGAGTTTAGCTCTCACACGATTCCAATCTTTCCATCATCAGTTCCTTATCTCTTGGATTTTTTCTTTCCGTAGATGTATCAGTCCTACAGTGCCCTGTTCTCTTCTATTGAACAATAAACTCATCTTTGCTAAGTGCTTCTTCCATCAAGAGATATTTGCACTTTAGTAGATATCATGTCTTAACTCAGAAAAGGAGATAGAAATTTAATGGGGGAGACTAGCAGATTTCCCTCATAGAGGAATAGGCTTAAAATATGTATCTCATTTCCCATTTGTTAATTCGTTTATATGCTACTCCTCATCATACCTGAAAATTTCTACATATGTCTCAGTTTAATATGGTGAATGTGGAATTGGGTATGATTTGCTTTATTAATATCAGAATATGTTGGAAACAGGTTAAAATACAGAAACTTTTCATTTTTATAAGAGGTGTGATCATTATTGATGTGAGATTTCCAACTTAAATGTTTGCTACCCCCTTTTTCTTTAAATAGAATTTAAAGTATCAAATCTCACCAGAATATTTTAATTGAAAGAATTATACAGCTATATAATTCATAGCTCTATTGTGTAATTTTCATCATTATCAAGGAGATTTCAGTCCTGTGAAAACTTAGCAGCAATAAACTAAACAAAGAATCATATACTTATATATTTCTTGATGCAGCTCGATCAACTATTTTAACATACAGAAACACGCGGAGTCCACTCTACTTTAATAATATAGATAATGTGGCATTTAGGGGTTTTCTTGATTAAAAGCCTAGAATCTTATTTGCATTTCTTTGAAGGGAAAAACTGTAATGAGGACAAAGTATTAGCAAAATGATCGACCAAATAGAGAGGAAATTATAATTACAAACTTCTGAATTCAGTTTAGGATGTGTGTGTATGTTGGTTCTTAAATGATAGTGAGGAGTAGAGATTATTCATCCATTTGGCTTCAGGTCTACATACCTCAGTTCTGTTCCCCTGGCAGTTAGAATTTCTCCCAGTAGTTCAGACTCTTAAACATATGCACTCTCTCTTGGTTCTTTATAGACTCCAGAAAATTGCTTCTTTTTTTGGTCTGTCATCCTTTATTTTCCCTTCTTGTTTTTCTTTCACCAGTTACACCTGATTATATTTTCTAAGCTACATTCATTAACCAAAACAAAACAAAAACTTGCCATCAACACTTTTTTAGTCATTTAAACCATTATTATCTTATGTGGCAACTGCTTTATAAAGTAACATAAATGTGGCTCAACGTTTGACTCTAAAACCAGAAAAAATGAAATTTATGAAGCAGTATTTATTTATGATAAATAACATATTTACAACTTGATCAGTTCCCAAAACTATTTTTAAAGTTGATTTAATTAATTACCAATCTTTTCTTGTTTTAAGTGTTGTACCTAACAAACTAATATTTGGAGAGTATCTAATTTTATTAATCATTTGTATTTCAACTTATTCCTGAAATCAACTTTTATTATCCATTATACTTTACAACCTAATGCTAAAATTCAATAGAAAGTGTTAGGAACAAAGTTTCTACTAAGAATCAATTTTATATAAAATGCAAATAATATAGAATAATTCTAAGCAGCTTTTAAAAGGAACAAAGTCAGATGATTTATACTCCATGATGTCAAGACTTACTATAAAACTACTATAATCAAGACTGTGGATTACTGTAAGGCTAGACATATAGATAAACAAAATGGACTAGAGAGACCAGATATCAACCCTCATATATATGGCCAATTAATTTTCAACAAAACTACCAGAGCCATTCAATGGATAGAGGAAAATCTTTTCAATAATATTGGTGCTGAAGAAAACTGGCTATCTTAATGGAAAAAATTAATAAACACTGACTTTATCTTACATAATACATAAGAATTAGCTTGAAATATACTGTAGACCTAAATATAAAGGCTAAACTGTTAAAAAACCTAGAAGAAAATATGGGAGAAAATATTTGCAGCCTTGAGATAGGCAGCTATTTCTTTAATAGACCCAAAAGCACAAACCTTTTTTTTAAATGATAAATTAGACTTAATGAATTTAAAAAGTTGTTACTCTTTGATAGACACCATTAAGAACAAAAAGACAAGTCACAGAATGGGAGAAAATATTAGCAATGCAAATATGTTAAAGGACATATATTCAGTATGCATGAAGAACTCTTATAATTCAATAAGAAGAAGATATCCTAATTAAATAATGAACAAAGAGTTAAATGCACACTCTTAAAAAGAAGTGAATGGTCAATAGTGTACTAACAAATGCTCAATAATATTAGTAATCAGAGAAATGCAAACCTACCATAATTCAGTCATTCCAATATTACATATTTACCCAAAAGAAGTGAAAACATAGGTCCACACAGAAACTTGTACATAAATGTTATAACAACTTTATTCTGAAAAGCCAGAAACTGGAAACAACCCAAATGTCCATCAACATGTTAATGGATAAACAAAATGTGCATATTCATATAATAGGATTCTACTACTAATAGAAAGAACAATACATCCAGCAGCACTGAGCTATCACAGAAATATGCTGAGTGACATCAGATATGAAAGACTATACCATTTATATGAAATTCTAGAAAATGCAGATGAATACATACTGGCAGAAAGCAGTTCTGATTGTTTGGAGTCAGGATACAGACAGAAATTGACCGCAGAGAGACAAAAAGAAATTTTTTGTGGCATTAGAAATATTCTATATCTGGATTGTGATATTGGTTACACAGGTGTATACATAGGTCAAAACTCATTGAATGGTAACTGTAGTTTTTATACCTGAATTATACCTAAAAAAATTAACTTTTAAAATTGCAATTTGAAGTATTTAGTGGTTTCTTCAAACGTTATACTCTGCTTTTAAGAAAGAGAAATTAGTATCTTCTACCATCCACTACTATTCTTCCTACCCTATCTTTGTTTAAAAGATCAATATTGTATAAATTTGATAAGCATTTACAGTAAGCATAAACAATCATAAGTATTCATCATGTAAGGTTATCAGAGATTCGAAGGCTAAGGAACCACCTGGTGAATGGGAAGTATGCAGAATTTGAAGTACAAAGACTTGGTTTCCGATACCAGTTTTCCTTTCTTATGGTATCTCTTAAATTATGAGAGTATCAAATATCTGATACTCTCAAATATCTGATACTTGCAAAAAGAGGGTACGATTTATTACCAAGAATTATCTCTGTTTCAGGATCAAATAAAATAACAGATGCAAAGGCATTTTGTAAACAACAAATCCCTGTAGTTACCAGCTCATAACTACTTGCAAGTAAACATTCTAGATCAAAGTTTCATTTTGCATATGGATTCTGTGAGGGTAAAAAGGAAGTAATTTTTAACCAGAAATCTCTAGCACCTGGCATATCTAAGTACTAAATACATGTTTGGTGAATTAATGTCAGTTCTTATTTCTAAACCCCAACATTTCGTCAATATGTTTAGGGAAATAAAGGCATGTGGAGCCATGGACTATTTTTTACAAGCTTATAAGCCCAAACACATATGCTTATAAGAAGAGGTTTTAGAACTCACAATTTTATATATACTGACAACTTTAATGTTCAAATAGAAATGTTAGGTGCCTATTTGCTTCTGACATCAGAAAGGAAAGATCACAAAAGTCTGGATCTTAGGCTGTCCACTTGCCCTGACATAACAAGTCCCCTGGTTCAGAGATTCAAGTCCTTGTAGAATTAAACCTCACTACTTCTAACCCATTTTTAACATCCTATTTAAGATAAATTCTAATAAAAACTAGCCATGAGAAGAAACATAAGATGAAGTCGAGCTGAGGATCAGCTTCTTTGTCTTAAGAAGACAAAAACTTTTTTTTCAAAAACTTTTTTTCGGTAGAAGATTCCTGAATATACTCTCTAGTCCCTACCCCTATCCCATAATGTTAGGGGTGGACCGCAGCGGTGCAACTCCAAAAGGTGACTAGGATGGCACGAACATCACTGCTATTGACATTTTCCCATTAAGCTTTGTTTCACTAATCTTAATGCCACATATGCACCCTTTCTTGAGCTCCTTGGCAGCCAGAACATAGCAACTTGCAAATAAAGGCAAAAGTCTTACTGGGGTGATATAAGAAGAGAGTTGTGGAGTTTTTTGTTTTAAATTTCCTCTGAACCTAGGAGTGAGCATAACCAATGCTTTGGGGGGACTGTAAGGAGAGTCCACCTTTCCTACCTTCTCTGGGATGGGGAACTGAGTGGATATGTTGCCTCTTGGTTCAGTACTTGTTTCTGGAATTCTGTCTTTTCATTTTACTACCATCCTTAATAAACTGATGCATCCACTTTGCAAAATATAAGACCATGGAGTTATTATATGCGCTTATAAAAACACACTCTTGGATAAATTGTTCTTTTGATATTCCAGTACGCTTCATTTTCATCTCATCAATTCTCAAGTTTCAAAACATTTATTTTTCAAAGTAAAAATTTAAACATAAAACAGAGTAACCCTAGGGAAAGAACTAAGAGTTTTGATATTTCATAGTTATTCTTTCTCTTATTAGTAGTTTGACCCTTCTATATGTTTATAATAGCCAGCCACTATTCCTATTTTCTCTCTCTCAATTTGTTATAAAAATTATAATTTTAATATGGTAATGTACTATATTTTAATAAGAAACCATAATGAAGTCTTTATATTTGAACCTAAAGTACAATATGAATTTGTGAGATCTTATTTTAATATTAGCATCTATATTTTATAATATACATGGCATGTATGTGTGTATTTTGTACATACATTTTACTACATTTATATGTTCACAGAGATTTATACAGAGGCATTAAAATAACAAACAGGCAAAGTCATGGGTGTTTGTTATATATAAAGGTTATTGGGGATGCAAAGATATAAAAGATAGAAGAATCTAGTAATTGCCTTTAAGATCAGAGCACAAAGCATTAGTTTGGATTTTACAAGGCCAGCCAGCAACAAAAGAGCAGTAATTTATGAGCTCAGCGTAAAAGAATAGCATAATTGCATTAAAAATTAATGCTAATGAACACTAAAATGGGGAAGGTGGTTATGATGAAAGTTTGTATTCATCTTCTCTGGTTTGAATGATGGCTAGTGGCTTGATTAATGGCTTAATTTCTATCAATTAGCGGGGAAAAATCTCCTGCGAGACAAGGGTAAATTGAGCATTGAATTACATATCTTGCTTTTGTGTGCTAAGAAAAAAGAGCTGTGTATCTCTGATATTAGCCACAGTGACAAATGTGGTGTGCCCTGCGATGTCTGCATTAGCTCTCCTGACAGGCGAGTTGTGTGTGGTTATGGGGTGTTTGTAGATGGCTGGCAGACAGCATTCACTGCAAGTTCCTTAGAAACATACAACTCTTCCATCTACAGAATTTTAATTAGAGTCAATAAGAATCCTAGAATTAAAATGGACAGCAGACAGCAACTTCAGAGTCTGTATTCTGCCTTGTTAATCTGGTATACCTCAAATTATATTTCTTTCTTCTATCCCACTAAAATGAGAAAACCTCCAGTAGCTTTAGCTTTGTTGGAATGATTGTTTCTTACCATTCTATTAAACTGGATTTGACTACCCATGTTTATTACATTTGAAACAAGCATAAGGCAGTAGTCTCTGGAGTTGGACCACATACATAGTGGTTATTGGTTTAGCCAAATTCACAGAAACCATTATAGATTTTTGTAACAACAATTTTACACAATAGATAAGGAATGGCTCTAAAGTGGTAATTAACTACTCAGGTTATTTTCAGGCTTAAATGAAAGAATGCTAGGCTTTCTAAAAGCTTTTATTTTTCTTATTAATTAATAGAGGTGTCTGGAATATGACATATATAAAACTTTTGCATACGTGAAAGATTCTGAAAATATACATCTGTAATCTAGCTCAGGATAATGCCAGAAGACTCAAGATAATGCCAGAAGACCTAAGATAATATATGGCATCTTCTCTACAAATAAAGAATTGAATGAATAAGTACTAAAATGTAGAATAAGAGCAATACCAAAACATTTATTATTTCTATTAAATGGATTGGAAGGAGAAAAAAAAAATGGTTTGGTGGGTATGTTTGACCAGGAAATAACTCCTGGATCACAATTCAAGGATTGGATTCCATTTTTTTGGTTAACTAGCTGTGTGACCTTGGCCAAGTTATGTGACCTCAGTTTCTCGTCTGTACTAGTACTCTCTCTCACAGTAAATAATGGTTAAATGAAGTAATCCACGTGAAGTGTTTAGCATAGCAAAGTGCCATAAATGTAAACTTTTGTTACTGCTGCAGTTACTACTTCTGTTACCAGAATAGCTCATTTAGCCTCTTTAACAATTATTTAAATGAAAAATTGGCCTCTATGACCTTCCTCACCAGAAAGGCATTCCAAATATTAATGATCAAAACAAAGCGTCTGTAGACCTATGGACACTAAACTAAAAACATGTTTCTTTATAATGTGATTTCTACCACACAACTAACATTTTGGGGAGTTTGCGTTACTAGACTTCTATTAGGAAGTGACAGGACCTCCCATCTCTTAAGTCTCTGGAGCCTGGGAGGCCATGTGTCAGCACAGTGCCCCTTCCCCACTCAGTCTGCAGCGTTCAGAGCATCGTGGTGTCTTTGTAGGTGATAAAATTCAGCGGGGCATTTGTGCCTTCTCATCAGTGTACACAGGCCTGTCCCCTCTTTTGACTTTTCCCACAGCACTGCCACGCCACGGATGATGCCATAAGAGGTGTGAGCTAAAACTGTTTACTGCCCAGCTCAACTCAAAAAAGGTTGCTAGCTTCAAACCATATGGTCGGAAATTGAGAGGTTTATGTACAAACTCTTTAGCCAACTTCCATGTCTTTAGTAATATTACTAAATTTACTAGTACTATTACTAGTAAAAGCTATCATTTATCAAGTGCTTTAAATGCTTCCTTAGCTCTATACTGAGAACAGGTACTGTCTCCCAGATTTTCATGGATTGCTGTAGAGTTATTCCCTGGTGACCCAATCTCTCCTTTCTAGCCCTCTGCTCCGATCTGTTTCCCTTGACATTATATTATTTATATACATGTTCATTATCTGTCTCTTTCATTAAAACATAAGCTCCAGGAGAGGAGAAACTTATTTGTTTCTAAACCCTAATATGTGGAACAATGCTTGGTACATTGAAATGTGCTCAAATATTTAAAAGGAGAAAGAGAGGGCGAGAGAGAGAGAGCCGATCTCTCAACCATCCTATGATGTTTAAGCTGTTATCCTCTTGCCACAGAGGAGAAAACTTGGATCACTTGCCCAAGGTCACGCAGCTAGTAAGTAGCAGAGACAGGGTTTACCCAGATTTATGAACCCAAAGCTGTTAAAACTAATTATTTAAAGACATTAAATTTTTTAAGTTACAAAAGCTTGTGTAATTTGACACACACCCCCATGAAGTTTTATTTTTTAAATGGTTCCTTGAGTGTCTTCTAATTTTTAGTTTTTCAACAAATGTTTATTGACTGCTTACTAAATAATAAAGTGTAATACAACAAGTCCCAGAATTGACACAAAAATGAATGTCTCATCTAACTGGGGAATTAAAACTTTCACTCATAAAGAGATTGATATCAGTACAAGGCAACATATGGTAAGAGCCAAACAAATTATGGAAGAGACCCTTTTCTCACAGGTGGCAAGGGAAGGCATCACCAAAAGGTGGACATTAGATGTAACCTTAAATTATAGGGAGGATTCAGAAAAGTTAAGAGTATTCTAGATGAGAGGAGTTAAATGAGGTTTTCAGTGTGGATTTTTTTTTTTTTTAAATAAAGCCTGGCCTGATACCCAGGCTACTTGCACTTATTAAAATGTTTATCAGAAATTCTTCACTGGTACAGTCACATTAAAGTTATTCCTGTAACTTAATTTAATATGGGAAGCAGTTTAATGTAAGATGAGTCTATCTTGGAGCCCATCCAAGGGGGTTGTTATTAGAGATACTTCAGGAGTCTTATCGACATATGTAACTTGGTACTGTACCATCAGCTTCCAGAAGACTAATAAACAACAAACTACATTCTACTTAAAAAGTTTTTCCATCTTTCAAATTGTTTGTGGATATCAGTTCTGGAAATTTATGCCCAGGGATATGGTACTTATAAACAACCTTAAAATGTTAGAGTTAGATAGACTTTTAATGTGTGCTTTGTGTGATTTGTTTTGAAAGGGAAAACAGTAGTTGTGTTTGGTTAAAATTTGTGTTCAGAAGAAATTAGTTTAATAGCTAGAATTTCAAGTAAAATTTTTGGATGCTTTATTTGTTAACAGGTTTTCTTGAATAGCCTTGTTTCTTTTTTTGTTTAATAGCCAGTTTGCTCTGTTGCTTTTTTTCATTCTTGTAAAGCACATGAAAATGCCTTACTTACATTTTAGTATCTGAGAGTTTTGTTTTCAGTATTTATATTGTACTATAAAAATTAATTTTATGTATATTTTTATTCTTGACTAAAATTTGAGTCAATTTACACTGAAAATAAAATATCCTTTTGTATTACTCATGTATTTATAGTGGTACTATTAGTATATAAATAGTATTTTTTTTTTCCTGGAAGAGTAGCATCAGTAACTCAATAACTATGAGGCCAATCAACCCAAAATCTTTGTAACATAAAATGCATTTTAACTTTAGATAAATTTATAAAATATTAATATTCAAAGGAGTCAGTCGAAGATGAGATTTTCATGTGTAAGATACCTTCCCTGAAACTCATGTCTTTTATTCCATGATTACATCTTGGGCAATAGTGCCATCTGCTGTTCTCAGCCTCACTTTGCTGCCAGTGTGGATATCAGTTTATGTTTATAATCTACAAATAGTATACAGATTAAAATTTTGTCTTTTCAAATACAAGATTTATATTGGTCTTTGTCATCTTCATTTACTAATCTTAAATTTGTGTACCATTCTGTAAATGTTGTGTAAATCATGTGAAATTAATAGTCAAATATTACTTGAAGTAGCAGGTGACCCTAATTTTTGTAACATAACATCAATAGTAATTCATAACATTTTTTATTTTAATTTTTCATTACAAAAGGAACAAAATGATTTTCTATGTAATGAGTTAGTATTGATTTTGTAGGTCTGTTGCGACTTCACTTTCTGACTCCATTATTTTTTCTTTTACTACTTTGAAATATGTCTCCCTTCTACAGACATCTCACAAAGAACCTATGGAAGTCATTTTATTTACCAGTAGTGTGTTTATCAAAAAGCATCAGGTGCTCATAGATATAATTTCTTCGTGTTTGCCATGTTAATATTGAAATCATCCTATAATTTTGATTCTTCCAGTAACTTTGTCACTTTTCTTTATTTTTAACTCATGGCTAATAAAGACAAGATACTTTGTAGGCTAGGCATTTATGCCATATATATAAACAATAACTTATTTTAATTCACATTTTTTTAGTCTTAAAATTGGTACATAATTTTTAAATGACAAATTGGCGGTACAACTTAACCTGAATTTAAAACAATTTACTGGATATTACTGATGTGTTTTATTCTGCTTCTCAAAATGACAGGATTACACTCAAGATATACATTTTTAGACATTAATATTAGAATTTTGAGTGTGAAGCAGTTTAAACATTTTTTTGTGCCTGTTGTTTTTAAACACATGGAGCTGAGCTATTATATGGCTGAAAATGTAAATCTCCCATGAATCTTTCAAATTTTAATTTAAATACCGCCAGTAAAATGGTTCCCACATTGAAAAATAAAAGCTATGCTGGTTTATTTTCATGTCATAAGTCCGGCAGACTGGCCTCCTGTCATCTACCTTGTCACTTTGTTAGTCCTGGATGAGCTTTAAAAAAAAAAAAAACAGAAGATAATGTTTTGTTTTTCTCTAATCTTTCTCCTTCTTTCCTTTATAAGTTCTCCTGTGCTATTTTGTTAAACATGCTGACTGGTTTTATGTCCATATTGAAAGCTATAAACACTACAAGTTTTAGACTTAGTACTGTTTGTGAGTTCACCTCTGGCATTTAAAACTGATGATGTGCTTTGTAAATCCAAATGAGGAAATACATTAAAGAAAAAAATTCAAAGGGTCAAACAGTTGATACATGTGAGACATCATCCTGAAGTTATAAATAGTGTTTTTTACTTGGTAATTAATGATTGTGAAATAGCTAATTAAGAGCTATACAAACAAATATGTTTTCATGTTGACACATTAAAGTTGGGTCACATGGAATGGTATCCATTATAATTTTTCTCTGCTATATTAATACAATTATACATATAACTAATAAAAATATCCACTGGTACAGGATGTGTTAATATTAATAAATTAGCTGGGCAAAGAATCTTCTCTCATTTCACATGTTCAATTAGTACATTGCATAATTAAAATACACGGGAGCTTTTATCCTAAAGCATGTAGAACTGTTCACTCTTCCATGACATGCTAACAGTGCTTGGTTCTATGTACGAAAATACATTCTTCCAAAGATGGGAACATTGGCTCCAGCAGCTGTTACTTCCAGACATTCCATGCATGATTTCTCACATGAGAAAAGGCTGGCTACAGCTGTCAGGGACACATCTTCAAAAGCACTATCTTTCCCTTAAATAAACCGGAACTTGCATAAGACTGTATAAGTATGACATGTGATTGGCCAAATGTTGAGACAAATTTTTTTATAAAATGTTAAATTTTTATTGAACTTATGAAACCAAACTTATTTACATACTCTCTAAATAAATCCAGCTATTATCCATACAGTCTAAAATCCTAACATTTTTATTATTTTTTAATCTTTATTTTTCAATTAGAATTGACATTCAGTATTATTTTATATTAGTTTCAGGTGTACAGCAAGAGTGGTTAGACATTTATATAATTTATGAAGTGATCCCCAATTAGTCTACTACCACCTGGAACTATACATAGTTATTACAATATTGACTATATTCCCTATGCTGCACTTCTCATCCCCGTGACTCTTTTGTAACTACCAATATGTAATTTTTAATCCTTTTACCCTTTTTATTCACTTCTCCTAACCCACCCACCTCCTGCCCCAGTCCGGCAATCATCAGTTTGTTCTGTATCTATGAGTCTGTTTCTGTTTTGTTTATCCATTTATTTTTTTTATTTCACATATGAATGAAATTGTGTGATATTTGTCTTTTTCTGTTTTACTTATTTCACTTACTGTAATACCTTCTAGGTCCATCCATGTTGTTGCAAATACTAAGATTTTTTTATGGCTGACTAAGATTTCATTGTATATGTGTACCACATCTTCTTTATCCAGTCATCTATTAAGGCACTTAGGTTGCTTCCATGCCTTGGCTATTATAAATAGCACTGCAGTGAACATAAAGGTTTATATATCTTTTCAAATTAGTGTTTTGGTTTTCTTCAGATAAATACCCAAAAGTGGAAATGGTGGGTCATAGGTAGTTCTGTTTTTAATTCTTGAAGAACCTCCGAACTGTGTTCCATAGAATTTGTTAAACAAAATCTCATCATTTTTAGATGCCTCAGCTGAGTATAGAGTTGCTCTTAGTTCAGCTATGTATTAATATTAGCTTAGAGCAAGAGTTTAAACAGCAAAGGTATTAACCATAATGTTGCGTTTTTTCCTGTCCAATTAGCATGTGAAAAAAAGAAAATGAAATGGCACATGCACATTGCTATTAATAAAAGCACTAATTGTAAAAGCAAAAGACTGGCAACAACTCAAATGCCATCAAGAGGGCATTGGTAGTAAAAACTACCATAAAGCCATGAAATAGATTACTATACATCTGTAAAATAGAATGAGGACGTCTCTATACTGTTATAGAGTGATAGTGAAGACATATTGTTAAGTAAACAGGTAATAATACAATAGGAATGTGTAGTATGCTATTTTGTGTAAGAAAGAGGAGAATATGTATACTTATATTTTCAGAAATAAACAATGGAAGGATAAAAACCAAAACTTAATAAAAATGATTGCCTGTGGATTGGGGGTAGAACTAGGAGAATGGGAATGGAAAGGAAACCTACACTTCTCTGGATGTTTTAAGTTTTCGCTTTAGAACCTTATAAGTGTTTTATGCAATTAAAAAACAAATAGTAATCACAAAGGCAAAACACAAAGTAAGACCTAAATATAAAAAAAATGAACTGAAACAAATTAGCCTAATTGTATATCAAGTTGATAGCATTATCAAAAGGAGAATTATTTCAAGTGACTTCAGAGCATAGTGTTTTGACAGTTCATCAATGGAATAAATTCTAAGATCAAAAAGAAACTTGCATTAATTCATCTTGTTCTTATTATTTTGTCTTATTTTGAAACTAATACATATTCCACTCACATATTAGGAAAAACAAGTACTTTTGATCATTATCATTAAGTTCTTTGAATTTAGAGTTAAAAGATATACAAATATAAAATCAAAAACTAAAATTATTAAAAACTAGAAGTCCTAAATTTTTAATTTGGATGGTACTATCAGCATGAACTCCTGTTATTTTTCCTCTCCTAAAACTATGTCCAGGTTCCCCCATACCCAAAAGTAGAGTGTTCCTATGAAACCTGTTGTAAGCCCAAATGGTGTAAAGCAGAGAAGCAGTTACCATTAATTTTTATAAAAAAAAATTTGAGCATTCTCAGACCTAAAAAAATAACCTACCAAATCATACCAAATAACACATAAAACTTAAAATAACATCAGCATACAGTAAAAGCAGTGCCACTCACCGCCCAGTGTGTGCTGCCTCTATAATGGCTCGCTGAAAAACAAGCACTGAATGAAAAGCTATTTTCGCTTTTTGCCTTTTTTTGGTAAAGCTGAAAATCCTCTTCGTATTTCCTTAAGTTATTGAAAGCATATGCTAATTTAGGTCTTTTGTAAAAGTGAAATGGCGGGAGTGGGAACTTTCGAAAACCAAGGGATACTTGTATTTCCCGTCCCCACTGAAAAGACTGAGTTAGGACCAGTAACAACGACCACCCCTACTGCGCAAGTTATTGTTTCTAAATAATATTCCCCACTAAAAGTAACCCAAGCTCTTAGAGAAATGGCTAATTTTAGATCTGGGACACAAAATGTACTAGATGAGCCTGGAATATCTTATCATGCCTTAACTTCTAGGGCTCACATCAAAAGGATGCAGGAGCCAACCTGAAAAGGCTCCCACTACCAAAGGTAGAATAATTTGAGCATCGAAATATGAAAATGACTACCATGGACTGAAATATATTAAGTTTACAAATATTATTAACTCACAATGGTCATCTTTGTACCAGAATTGATAGAGGGAAAGAATTAAAACATTTGTTCTGCCTTTTTCTGTACAGATTATATTTCACAGTCACCAAATAGTGAGGAAAGTTCTTCATTATAGAGAAATTGGAGCTAATAAAAGCAGGAAGAATAATGGAATTAGAAAACCACCAGTTTGCAACCAAAAATGACATGATGGATCTAAGTAACGAACATTAATATCTGCTAAAACCTTTAAGTGAAAGATTGATAGAGAACTTTAAAATAGGAAGGTCAGGCTGGCATCACCACAGACCCCTGCTCAATCTTAATTAACATTGCTGAAAGTGGGAGAAGTGCATCCTGATATGATGTGATAGGAATCACACAGCACCACCTATGATGTATTCTTCATCAAAAGAAATCAAAACTGAATCTTATCAAGCCCCCTGATCTAACTACTGGTTTACATAAACTATGAAGGATAGAGGAACATGTTAAATGACACTATGAGAATAAAATCTGCCAAATCTAGAATGTGGAAAATTTTAAAGGATAAGCAATCCAGTTTCTTAAACAAATGGCAATGAAAGGAAGGATAGTGGGCTGTAAGTTTTTGAAAAGAATTTAAAACACTTAATAACAAATGTAATGTATAAACCTTGTTTGGATTCTATTTCAATCAAACCTATTGTAAAAAGACATTATTTTTGGACATCGAAAATTAAACATGGAGGATATAAAGTGATATTAAGGAATTATTTATTGATAATATTGTTGGATGTGTAGATGGTATTGTAATTATGTTGCTGTTTTGTTGCTATTTTGTTTGTTTTTAAGTCCTATCTGAAATGCCTACTAAAATGTTTAGAGGTTACATGGTATGATATCTGGGATTTACTTTTAAATACTCCAGGTCTACCCCCAAAAGTTGAAGTGAGGATGGATCGATTAATTATTATAAAAGCTGGATGATGAGTACAGATGGATTCATTGCGCCCTTATTCTTTAATGTGTATTTCCATAATAAAATGAGTGGGGATTATTTTTGATTTTTTGTTTTAATTTTCCCACCAGATTAGCCCAGATTAGCCTAGATCATTATAGCACTGCCTTCTTAGCAGTGTTTTTAGGTTTTAAGTGTGAGTTTTCGTGTGTAGAATGTTACATTTGAGGATCTTAGGGGAGAAAGAAAAGTTTCCTATTATAGCTTAACTATAATGTCTTTTCCTTTCATCCAGTTAAATTTTGTAAGTCATAAAATTACTTCATAGAAAGAAAGAACATTGCTTAGGTATAGTGTCGTTAACAAGCTTATATGCCAAAATACACTGACATTATACCCTCCTTTTCAGACCAAGCCACCCTGGTAGAACAAGTAAAAAGAGTAAAAGAAATTGAAGCCATTGAAAGTGATTCTTTTGTTCAGCAGACATTCAGATCAAGTAAAGAAGTCAAAAAGGTAAGTTTTCATCCAGGCATTATGAATAAGCCTTTAGTTTCCAACTGAAGAGATGCTTTATTAATGGATATCACTTAAATGTAAGTGCTGCTTCTAACAGATGAAGTAGGGTGAGAGGGTGTCAGCATGTTATTGAGAGAGAGAGAATGAATCAGTGAGAATCAGTTTAAGTTTAACTTGTCAAAAAATATAGTGTAAAAATGTATCTGATGCCATTTTTACTTTAAAATTCACTGAAAAGACAAAGTAAAATGTCAACATGATAGTTCTTTAACAGTAATACGCATATCATGAACATATACGGTTTTCTTTTCAAACATATGTATCTACTTTTTGAACTGGCATTGTTAGGGAAAAAGTAAAAAAAGAGCTTTAAAAATAAAATTATTACCCAAATAGTAATATATGTCTATACTCTTTGCCCAGATGGGTATGACTTATTCAATTCTAGAAAAGGGGGCTTCGATTGGCATTTTATTTCTGTTGAATATTTTATGTATTCTTTTAGAAATATGTGTTCCTTTGGTAGGAAAAGGCATTCTACTATGAAATACATGTATTCTTTAATAATGTACATATAACAAAGACGTGGTATAGTTACCAGTTATTCAAAAATATTCTATATACCTATAAATATATTAATGACTGTACAATATCCTGCAGATGAATGTATCATTTTTTTCTCTGATATTACATATTTAATTAGTTGTAAGTTTGTAAGTATTAAGTGGTTAGAAATCTGGAGGTATTACATGTTTGCAAATATCCATTATTATCACCTTAAGATAAATTTTTCAAGATGAGTTATTTGCTAAAGGTTAATATTTATTTTCACACGTGTTCTTGAAGTCATCCTCTAAAAATATTGTACAATGCAAAGCTCCTCCAGAAGTGCAAGTAGAGGTCTGCCTCTCACCCCTGGTTAATAGGTCCTATCAGACTTTTTTATGTTTACCAACCTCAGAGGCAAAAAATAACCTTTTGTGTTTCCATTAGCATTTCTTTTGTTACTAGTGAGATGACCATCTTTTCAATTACCTTATAATTTAGTCTGGGGACATGAACTGAGTATGTGCTGTGTAGGGGGCCCACAGAAGTAGCTATGGTTAATCCAGGGGCCTTGCCTTGTCATTTTGTCGATTTCATTTGAACTTTTTGTAGTTTGCCTCCAAAACTCCTAAAAAATGGAGCTGTGAAATGGACATTTATAAATGTAGTTGCCCATTTTTTAAATATTTTCTCGTACATATTAAAAGATCATTCATATGTCCTAATTGAATTGTAATTTATTTTAAAAATTACTTTCCTAGATTTTGTTTGGTGAAGTGCACCCAGTGAGACTTTCCAGTTCTCACTGAACTTGTTTAAGATAAACTAGCATTTTCTTTCTGTAGAAATACTTATTACTCCATAATTAATACACTGAGTTTTCTTCTAAATAACTTTTTCCTGTTGGTACTAATTATTAATATAATTATTTTTAATCCTGTTCTTTTCCTCCAAGATTCTAGCAGCTCTTCCACTAACTAGTGAAATTGGCAATGAACAAGGAAATTTATCAAAAGCCCACTTGATGTAATAAAAAGAGAATGGGCTTTGGACTCAAAGAGTTTGAATCTTAACTCCCATACTTGCTACCATGATTTATGATCTGAAGCAAGCCTCTTGACCTCTTTGAGCTTCATTTTCCAAATTCATAAAATAGAGCTAATCAAACCTCCTTTTTGGAGTTATTGAGGATTAAATATAATGATTATCTAATATCTAGCATAGTTCTTAATCCAGCAAATGTTTATTTTTAGGTTACAGTAAGCATCTCAATTATTTGACATCTAAGTATACTCTATAAACTAAGCATAGTGCTTGAAAACTTCTACTCCAGGTGCTCAATCTGTGTTAAATATGAACACCTTACCTCATTACATTTCTTCAGTATGCCCCTTAGGTTCCCCAAGTCCCCATGCACACCAGAAAGACAGAACTCTTGCTGAAAAACACAGAAATTCTTAGATATCTGGTTTCACCTTAAAAGTCTTTTGAATTGTAATAATATCTATATATTTGAGTTCTACAAGTAGTAGTAATATCTATATATTTGAGTTCTACAAGTAGTAGTGTTTTTATTTCATTGCATCCCTAGAAAAGTTTTAAAAGACTATTTCCCTGTACCCTATAAGATATTTTAGATTTAAATCTTAAATCTTAAGATAGCTAACTAAATCCAAGAGAAAAACTCTTCTTTCCAAATCTATGACATAATCCTATATAGTTACATGACTTCTAATGGGATCAGTATAAAGAAATTTCACCTAAATATCTGATCTAAGGGAGCACCATAAATAATTATTTTAATAATTAGTTTCTTTTTCCTTTAATTTTTAATGCTGAGTTGGAATTTACTCTCACCTTCAATATAGCCTTTTCTGTACTTCAAATTTAGATGCTACCATTAGAGATTGAGAGGCATAATATGGAATAGGGGTCTCTCTATTTTGTAAGGAACCTTCATAAATCTGTGAAAGAAATCCATCTTCAGTTTCAACTATCTTTAAAAACGGGTTTCCCTTAATAGTAATTCACAGAAAGAAATAAAATCAAATCTGGAAAGCCTAGAATTAACTAGTTCTAATTTGGTTAAGTATAACAGACAAGCATACACAGCCTGGAAATGTTATCAGTCCAGCACTGTGAGCTGAGCCACCTAGAAATATATTTAGTTAAAATATTTTACCAACATTTTTGTTTCTTTCTTCTAAAATCAAAACCAAATTACAGTAAATCTTGGGTTTTGCGATTGAGAAGCACTGGTCAAAAGTATGAAATGTAGAGTCATACAGACTTGGACCCACAATTCTGATTTTGCCATTTACTAACTATACAGTCTTAAACCATATAACCTCATTACACCTTGGCTTTCTTATCCTGAAATGGGAATAATAATATCTGTTGTGGAGGTTTTTAAAAATATGAGCAAGATACTTTACAGAACAGTTAGCCAAGTGCCTGGCGCATAGTGAGAACTCTGGAAATGAAAGCTGTCACCACTCCCCTGCCTCCTGCCTCCTGCTCCAGCTCTGCCTCCTCCTGCTGAATCCTGAGACCCATATTCATCTCTGGCTTCATTAAGAGGAATTGTAGACACAGGATTTCCATTGTGATTAGACCAGAGGTTGTTTTACATAATTTTGTATAGTTTCTAGACCCTAAAATTCTCATTTGAGACTTTGGTGACCTATTGTATTCCTGAGCAAATACTTAAAAATTACTTCACAGCATGTACATAAACTTACTGGTTCCTGTTCAGACGTTAATTGGCATTGGACGGCTTTGTTTCAGCACAGCGTTTTGGGAACATTGAAACCCTAAGCAAATGATATAAAATGATGTTGAGTCCTAACCCTCCTTTTTAATTTTTGAATAATAATTTAAAATAATTCTGGCTACCATTAATACTAGACAATTAACATATATAGTATATCTAACATCCAAGTACCCCTTATTTACAGATAAGGAAGCTGAGCCTCGTAAGTTTTATAACTCATGGTCAGACTGCTAATAAACAACAAGAAGCAGCATTTAAACCAAATTTGTCCAACTCCAGAGTCCATGTTTTTTCTACTAATCAAATGTCTCTCATAATTGTGAACTCAGTGTACCTTCCCTGTCACAGTATAAAGAAAAAATGAATTGAGAGGTAGAAAGTGGCCTCAATAGGGGAATATGGCATTTATCTTGGTGAATGTACAGTACTCTAAAGTATTAACCATCTAACATTGGACTTTTATTAGTCACTGTGTTTCAAAATGATTAGAAGTGCAGTGATGGGCCAACAATGAATAAATTTACACTCAACTGTAATATAAAACAGAAGCCA
Organism: Macroglossus sobrinus; assembly: GCA_004027375.1. NCBI lineage: Eukaryota > Metazoa > Chordata > Mammalia > Chiroptera > Pteropodidae > Macroglossus > Macroglossus sobrinus. The sequence goes on along the minus strand of PVKZ01000080.1, from coordinate 1,177,840 downwards.
ATTTATTAGTTTAGAAAGTGATATCCCTTTTCAGTTTCTAAAATGTCTGTGTCTGCAGTATAAGGTAGAGATGCAGGATGCCCAAGAAGCTGAATTATTTATCAAGAGATTACTTAGCAAAGGAAGGTAAATTATCTTGAGGACTGTTTTATCCAGATCATGGGTAGGCGTGATAACAAAGACTGACTCTTGAGGAGTAAATTACTTATGACCCAAATTTCAACATTTTTCTCTCCTGGAGAGTTCTACACACATTGGTATAAAGTTTGTATCTCTGAAAAAAGGCTTTTCTATAGCAGCCACCCCTTCAGTTGTTAGAGTCTCTATCTGTGTTAATTCCACTAATTAAACAAGGGAGCTGTTACCAGAAATGTGGCTCTTACAATGACATGCTAGACATTGTGTCGCCTGCAACACATATCGATTTAACTAGTTTAACCCTCAGCAATCATATTTCTCTTGGGTGAGTAGATAATCCAATAGCTCCTGCTATGTCATCGACTTCAGGAACCAAGATGCAGCTTGTTTCCAGCTGCTGCTCCTAATAACCTTGTTGCCAGTTATTCAACCCTAAAATGGTTATATCTAGCAAATAATCCCTCTATGTTCAAAAAGAAGATTGTTTGTTCTTTTACTTGAAGTACAATTTAAAACATTTTTTCCCAATGGAACCACCAGGTGGCAGTGCTACTCAAGACCAAATGTTTGATAGTGGCCATATTGAGTGTTTTTTAATAGTCAAACTTCTCTATTTTCCTCATTTAAATAAAGAAGAAATTAATGGTTCTCACACATTTTTTACTACCTGTTATTAAATAATAACTTCCATACTCTGATTCTAACCTCTAAGAACTTAAATATGTGTATAAGAACTTCTCAAGAAAAACTTTAATGTGTGGCGTAGGTAAAAATAGAATGAGATTACTTGGTTTTTATAGTAGAATGTTATCTCTGCCAATCTTTGGCAGCTAGAATAACAGCACTCCACAATGTTTCAATGCAGTTCAACACAGACAGCCAGTCTTCTAGCTAAGCCTATCAAGCATGGCTGAAATGTACAGAATGGCATGCTCTCATAGTATCTGCACAGCAGCATAGACTACCAAAAAATGATGTCCTGGACGTCATTAGATTTGAATACTTTTCACTTTTCTCTTTGCAGATTATTGGTCTTTACTGTTATACATCCTCACATCCTTACTCTTATAAAGGGTCGATATCACATCATTTAGACTGTGAGCCTTCTAGGTTTAGTATGTTAGGGACATAGAAATGTTTGAGATCCAGGTATAGTGGGAATTATTGGCTTCAAAATGTAAGAATAAAACTGCTAGATCAAATTTAACAAATATTTCTTTGACTTTTCTATGTCACTTGTTACAATTTGTGATTATTATTTATTTTGGTATTTATCTGTTAGTAATCTGTCAGCCCCATTAGCAAAATGTAATCTCCAGTTGGGACAGGAACCATAACTGTTTTATTTTCCCGTGTATACCCAGTGCTTAGCAATTAGTAGTGTTCAGTAAATACTGATTAAATAGATGGATCCCTAATTCTAAGATAAGTTGTTCTAAGAAAGGATTAACTCATTCATGCATATTTCATTTTCTAGATGTTTTTCTCAGTGAAATTTGTTTCGTACTTCAGAGAAGTGAATGTTTAGAAGTATATAAGTCAAAAGAAATGGAAATTGAAAAACTATAGGTGTAGAACCAATAGTTATAGGGAAAAAAAGACTAAGAAGTTGAATTAATCTTCCAATTGTCTTGATTTTTTTAATTTTATTATCCCTGAAAACTTGCTGCTAAACAGCCACTTCCCTGGCCTTCTTTCTCAGGAACAAAATATTGGAATTAACCCAAGTTAGCACCACACTGCTAACTTTTATGCAGGAACAATGATTAATTAGTTTTCTTATCCCCAGTGCTTAACATAATACCTGGCACATAATATGTACAGTGGAATATTATTCAGCAATAAAGAGAAGTGAAGTACTGACTGATAGATTATACAACATGGATGAACCTTGAAAACATATGCTAAATGAAAGAAGCCAGTCACCAAACACACACACACACACACACACACACACGTGCACACACACACGTGCACGCACACACGCACACACATATTGTATGATTCCTTGTATATGAAATGTTCAGGATAGACAAATCTATAGAGACAGAAAGTAGGTTATTGGTTGGCTAGGAGTGGGAGGGTGGGTGAGATTTGAGGAACAGTGACTGTTAATTGAGTATACGTTTTTAGAAAGGATGATGAAAATGTTTAAAATTGCTTGTGCTGATCGTTACAAAATTCTGTGACTATACTAAAAGCTATACGAATTGTAATAATGTGAATTATATCCCAGTAAGACTTATTAAAAAAAAGCAAAAAAAACTTTGAATTTGCTTTTTATATCTAAGGCGGCCAACTAAATGGTGAAGATTTGTTGCAAGTTTATTTTAATTAATAGAATTTAGATATGTGAAATATATTTTTTTCAATAATATATACTAATAAGTACAATTCCTTAAGAAAATTATGCTAATCATAAGATATGATAAACATATTCCCAATGTTTTTATATTTGTTTGCTTGTTTTAGGAATAATTATCTTTTATTCACTAACCTAGGTAGGGCCTTTTTATGATTAGTGTCATCTCAGGGGAGACTACTGAGCAATTATTATTCAAAATCAGAAATATTATTAAAGTTCTAATTGTACATTGTGATGCGATTAATAATATGTGTTTTATGTTTCAGTCAGTGGAACCTAGTGAAGTGAAACATGTAACTGCAGCATCAGGACCAGCATCAGTAATTGCTGATCTACCCAATACTGAAAAAGAAATAGATCCCGGCAGCATCCCTACTGCTATCAAGTACCAAGATGACAATTCTCTGGCTCATCCAAATGTAAGATCCTTAAACCTTAAGAATGTCACCTGAAGTCTAGTTGACTGAAATTAATTCAGACTGTTGTCCTTTTGTGCTGGAAACAAGACCATTGAATGAAATGGATTCATATGTTCTGATTTACTAAAAATTGGTAGATGGCCTCCAGCCTTTAGAACTGTTACATGTAATTGAATATGTTATGTCCAACTCATGCTGCCTGACTTCTAGAAGTATTCTTTCTGTCGTTAAGAAAATAGGTAAAAAGAAGAGTTTCTTTTGTTTTCAGTCTGGCACTAAAAGATCTAATGCAGGCTTAGCTCTAGTTGGTTCACTGGCTATGAGCATGTCACTAACATTGTATTTTGCTGTCTTCTGTCATTTCACTGTGTCTCAGAAAGATTGTAGGACATAAACTTCACAAAATAAGGTATAAAATTGTTAACCAAGTGATGTTGATATTTGTCCTTTTACTCTAAGACTGTCTGAACATTATTAATTACCAGTGGATGATCTTTAGTTAAGAAGTTCATCAAGAGTTAAGCAGTATCCAGATCTTGTGCTGAAGGGTATATTCTATAAAGGTGAACTATATCATGTAAGATCGAATCCAAGTTATTGGCAGACATTAACATTTTTTCTTTTTCTTTTTCTTATTTCAGTTATTTATTGAGAAAGGCGATGCTGAGGAAAAGTGGTTCAAGAGATTAATAGCTCTTCGGCAAGAAAGGCTAATGGGAAGCCCGGTGGCCTAAATAATACATATGGTTGAATTAACACTAACGTTGGAAATTTAGGTTGATAAATCCCAAATTACCTTTATACTCTTAAAGAGAAATTAAGTTAATCCCATTTCATTTGTTTCTTATGTGGGCTTGAATATTTGTTGTTTGAACTTAAACGTTGTGACTGTTAAAACTAGTGTAAAATTTAATAATGCATGAAAAGTCATACTGTTAATAAAGCTAATTCTAGAAATATCATTGTTAAAATAAATGGCACATAGTAGTGTTTCTGAGTACAATTTAAAAAACATCAAGTTGTTATTTAAAGACAATTTTGATTAACCATGCATATATAAGGATCAAACTATTTACTAAAAATATGAGATTTCATCTTCCATGTGTTGTGAAACTATTTTTGAATCTTTTATTTTATCGTACTGCAAAATTTTAGGCACAATAAAAAGCACTATAAGCAGAATGAGCATGTTGATATTAAAGGGATAACACTGAAAAAAAATCTTGAAAATTAAATAAAATAAATTGATGATTTCTTGCTTAGAATTTAGCTTTTACTAAGCGCTCCTTTGAAACATGTTAGCACATCCCAGCTCATTCTTTTAGAAATCACATGTTCATGCCAGACCTAACCAGTTGGCCAAATACCTATGATGAGGAACCATTTCTGAGAATACTGGTAAGAGCTCTCACTTCTGTCTTAACCAGCTGGTGTTCCATGCAGAGAAAGCCAGCTAATTATAATTTTGATAAGGTTATCTGTCATTGTAAATACCTTTCTCTAGTAGCTGAATGAAAATCGGCTATGCATGCCATACTAAACATGCCAGAGATTAGGACTTTTAGGCCTTGCCTTACAAAACTAGTTTTCAATAGCTGACATGAATATTTCTCTTTCCTATTTTGTCTGTTGTCCCACTCTAATTTAGTCTCTATGAAGACTGTACCTCAGAACACAAGATAAATATGAGAAATCCTTGGGATAGGTTTACCAATCTATATGACATTTTAATGCCATCTTTTTTAATTTCTGAACCTACTAAAATTCTACTTCCTGTTAAAAATGAACACTGTAAAGAGCTTACACTTAATTGCAAAGGGTACAGAAAATAGACTGATGACAAAATATTTTCTTCATACGAACATGTTTTCACATTCTAAATAGATGCTGATGTTCTTTTTTTCCTTAGCTATAAGTACCCAGCATGAACTCAGGTTTATATGGTTTTTAATACAGAGAGACAAATTTTTAGTGACTTCAAAAGGAATTACAGTTTTTGAAATATTTTGCATTTCCCTCTTTGTGTAAATTGTAAACATTAAAAGTATTACCACCCTTTTGGAAAATATGTTTTAGTGGTCTAGGCAAGAATATGGATTGCCATTTGGGCCACTAGTGAGTGATTCTCCAGATACTCTGGCTGGGCATATTTTTCTCAGTATAACTGCTGTTCCTTATCTATAAAGTAGTGAAAATATTATAATCTACTTTAATTATGTTTAACACCAGCATTCCTCTATGGCAAATAACCCACATACAGAAATTTGAATTACAGTAGATTTGTATCTTAAAACTAAATTTTTCATAGAAATAAAGAATTGAGTTACTTTTTTAATTAACTAGACTTTAGTCTCTACAGGAACTCAGTGTTTATTTCTTTTCTTCCTGATTTCCAATATGATTTGTTTTAATTTATTATTTTAAGTGTGTTTACCTGCATTCCTATTAAAGACTACAATATTACCACACAAGCCAAATCAAATTTAATGAGAAAGACTTCATAAAACTTCATCAGATGATTCACCAAACTCAGGCTAGATGATGCATCCTGGCCTTTAATATCCAAATGTAATGAGTCTATAAAACGAAACAATACCTTTTATGTCACTTGATTAATGATATCAATTTAGACTTGCATGAAACTTCAAAGAGTTTTTTGAAATGTTCATTTTGTACTAAAATGTTCATTTTGTATTAATAATACAAGTTGGGTTTTTATTTCTGAAATGAGTATATTCTCAGGGAAAATGGAGTTAGAACACTTTTTTTCTGGTATTCCCTAATTATGGGAGGTACCTAAAGATATAAGGACGGAACACTCTGAGTTATTCACTTACATTGCTTCAGCATCCTAGCATGTGGAATAGGGATAATTATAGTGGACCTGCCCAATTTGATTTTTCAGTTGATTAAAATAACCTAAAAGAAAGCCCTTCATAGAAAAAGTTTACTACTTATGCCAAGGTAACATTTCGGCATGGTGGCCATCTTAATGAATTGTGGGGCAAATAGTTGCATGGAGAGTGATTTTAAAAGCTACACCCCAACATTAGTGTACTCCTTATGTGTACGTTTGAACTGCCATGGCCAAATGACCTCATTCTAGCTGTCCTCAGCTTTCACTGATCTCTCTCCTTGCCAAGACCACAAGAAGACCTACTTGCTCTACAGTTAGTTACCTACCATCTATTTACTTGAGGAATCTCAGGTCTTCTTCAGTCAAAGTTACCCACTTTTTTATAATACCTAGCTTGTGCTGGGCACAATAAGTACAATTGAGTATACTGAGGTGAATCCAGTGGGGATCCTGCCCTCGATACACTTAGGTATGAAGCCCAAACATGTTTATGATATAAGAGATATAACAGTTGGTGGTAAATAGAGAATGGCTGCAAAAAAAAAAAAAAAAAGAAATTACTCCAAGTTAGAAAATTAAGGAAAACTTTATGGAAGAACTCACAACTGAACAAAGATTTGAAAGGACAAAGTTCCTGAAGCCACACGAGCTCACAGCCATCCACTTGCATCTTCCCGATAGCTGCTCCAGAAGGCTGGGGACTGATGATGGTTCTAACCCAGAGAAGAGTCCCTCTAGTAGAAGACCTAAGTAGCCCTGTCCTCTTAATCTTATTAAAAATTCAGGAAAAAATTTAGGTTCCTGATCACCCTCTGGCCTTCTCTGTTAATTTTGTCCTTAAGGTGGAGAATCAGCTGAATAAGTTAGCCTTTATTTGGCCACTAGCATCAACAGTCTTGTATCACCACTGCTTGTCAACCAAGATGACACGACCCAAGATATACAATAGTAACTGAAAATAGACTAGATAACTCTTAAGAATTACATCTGCCAGTAAGGCCTTGCACAGCTATATGGACTGCTCGGTTTTCCCACTGTATGCTGTTATAGAAAGCATCATTATGGAACTAAAAGACATAGTTCACTTGCCTGCAGGTAGATTTCTCCCCAGTTTTCCTTTGGTATGGGCGTCAGTGAAAATCTTTAAGTGAACTAATAAGATAGCAACAAAAGCTAGAAATTAAATAAGACATGGGACATTTTTGGTCACTATACTATGAATGAATTGATCTGTCCTGCATCCTTGTTACTCCTTTCCCCGCTTCCCAACTCCAAAATTTTTTATGAGTATTACAGAAGAGATTTTAAACCAGCTCTTGGCCATTGATGTAGTGTTTTATGTAGAAAATGTTCAAGTGCCATCCTTTAAAATGTTAGCCTTACTCTGGAACCCCTTATGTAATAATGGAGAAACAAATCATCTTAATAAGAAAATACCTGAGTCTTTACAGGTGAACATGAATAAAACTGGAGGTAAGAAAGAACACTTTGTGAATTCTCAAATCATCTTCACCTTTTATCAGGGATGGACATTGATCAACATATTCAGCTCTATTTGGTGAGTTTCTAAATCTAAGAAAATGTTCTATCATAATATATTTCCAAGTTATTTTTGCTATTATTGTATCTCCATACATGACACAAAGAAGGCTTTCAATAAATATTTTTCAGTGAAAAAAAGAATGGATTTTTCTTCACAAATGATCAGTCTTTTTAATAATCTCAAGCTATTTGGAGCAGTGAAAAACTAAATTGGTGTCTGGGTATATACCCAAAATAATTGAAAGCAGAGTCTTGAAGAGATATTTCTACACCCATGTTCAATGCAGCATTATCCACAATAGCCAAAACATAGAAGCAACCCAAGTGTCCATGGACAGATGAATGGATAAGTAAAATGGAATACATACAATGGAATATCCTTCCTTATTGAAGCAGTATGCTACAACATGGATGAACCTTGAGGACATCATGCTAAGTGAAATAATCACAAAAGGACAAAAACTTTATGATTCAAAGTCAAAATCACAAAGACAAAGTATAGTAGTGGTTGCCAGAGGCTGGGAAGAGGGGATAAAGGGGAATAATTGTTTAATGGGTATAGAGTTTTAATTTTACAAGATGAAAAGAGTTATGGGGATGGATGGTGGTGATGATTACACAACAATGTCAATGTTTTGTACCGCTGAACTGTACACTTAAAAATGGTTGAGATGGTAATTGTTATGTGTATTTTATCATCATATAAAGATAGATGATAGATAAATAAATAGATATGAGTTTTATAACCAAATTAGTTTGATTTCTCTGATTTACATCTTCAAATCGAGCTGAGCTGACAAGGGTCTTGGATATCATGGGGAAGTACAGATTATGTTGTGCCTTCTCTGCTGCATTAGGGACTAACAGTGGGACTAGAGTTTAAGCAAGAACGTACTAGTCCTGCACTTGCCCTAATTTTCTCTCTAGTCATTTTTCTTTTTGGCGGGGGGCGGGGGAGATAAATAATATTTCAAATGATGTAGATGTGGTCATTCAGGACCCATTTGCTATCTCCTGTGATTGCTCTTATTGCAAACTTTAGGTCACTTTTCAAGAAATAAAGGCTACCAATATGGTAAGACAACACTTTAAACTCAGCAGTGCACTATTTTATTTTTAGGTCTTGAAAAGGAATGGCAAAATGATCCTGCTGCAGTTCTCAGAGTGATGAACTGAGCTGACCCTCTCTTATTAGCATCTCGTAACATGGTACTCAGGCTTAAATCCCACAGCGTAAAAAAAAAAAACCTAGTATAGTTCAGACTTCCTTACTAATCTTTAAAAATAAATAAATAGCTAGAATCCCATGTCTTGAATAAAATCCATAACTACAGTCTGTCTACCTAAACATGTTCCATGAAAATTATGTCATAAACTTAAAATGGAATTGAAAACGTAAATAATTGGGAAATAAAATGTTTTCCAAATACCAGCATGATGGATTGACTGACTATTAAAGATTGGTATGTTTTTTTTAAAACAACTTTTCTAATTGGATTTATTTAGCCTTGTTGTAGCATTTCTCCTTCCTCTTTCTACTATAGTAAGTCTAATTGATCTGGAGAAGATAACTCATACAATAACTTTATTAATAGTTTGAAAAAATACTTTTTCAAAATGCTATGTATTTGAATCAGCTGCAGTCTCATTACATGAGGTGAAAATAGTCATCCAAAATTATAATCTCTAATAAATATATTTTTCTTCATGTTTGAAATATTTCATTTACAAAAATTTATATGTACCTACCATCAGGCATAATTAGTATCCAAAGGCCTGTGTTACTAAACAGCTATTCCATCAAAAACACTTGAACCTTCAAGGAGAAAACCATCTTTACATTAACACTTGTCCTACAATCACACTTGTGTTTCAAAGAGCATATGGCTCTTTTCAGTAGAGGTGCTCAAAGACTTTAAACTTACCTTCTTTATAATTAATAAAAGAGGGTGACAAGTGATTGGTTAATAGGTTAGCATTCACCACAGCCTAGAAAATACCAGAGACTTGGTTTCTATTTGGGATCCTTAACGTTCCACTTTCTAAGTATTTTTATCTTGCTATTATAACTGTGTAATGTAATTTCCAAGAGACATTGTTCAATTAATTCCTAAATCCCTTCTAAAGCCATTTGCACGTACTTTAGAGAGCTTTGAAAGAATTATAAAAACATTACACTTTTATTTTTTGAAAAACCTACTTTAGAATTCCCTTTTTCTAACAATGGCAGCATGGCTGTGATGTATTTTCACTTTTAGGGTTAAAAAAATCAATATAATTTAAATGTCTGGGGTTTTGAATATTAGATTTCAGTTCATATGTGGAATTTTTAAATTAAATCTAAATAGTCACCATTTTAGTAAACTAATTCTCTTTCTGCTAAGTACTTAAACATTTTTTTAATATTTATTTATAGGTTTTCTAGAACATATAATTTAAACATGACAGCTAGCAAATGGTCAGTATAATTTATTTAATTTCATTTGCTAACTTTATGTAAACTGGCAATATCCTGATAAAAGAATGTACAAAATAAAAGTTATATGAAGAATTAATATTTTTTAAGTGATAGCTCTACGTTTTTTGTGATTTGGGTGGTGGGGTTTTTTTTTTTCTTTTTTAATACTGAAGACATAAAAGGAAAGGAAAGTCATCCATATGCAGCCAGTTTTTGAATTCAAAGAAATGTCCGCCCCTCTATTCTGCAGCTGCTTTGTCTGTCCCTATAGTCCTTCCCAGCCTTGCCTTGTACTTAAACAAATACACTTCTGTAGAGACATTGACACATGGGCTCTGTTTTCAGACCATGAAAACAGATTGGTCTGCAGTTAACTTTTTTCCCTGGGTATCTGCCTGGAATAACTTTCCAAAGCAGTACATCCGTATGCATCATTCTTTTAAATGGTGCCTCGTTCTTTTTAATGGCTGCATAGATTCCTAAAAGAGAAATTGCTAGGGTGTACGGTATGTATCTTTTACATATAAACTAGTAAATAACAGCAACAATAAGTAAACTTTCAAAGTAGACAATTTCACGCAAATTAAGACGCTATCAATCTTCAAATGGCTAAAAATCTAAAAAGTTATCTATAATTAGGGTATGTTTTACGTAGCTAATTCTCTCCATTGTTTCTTCAGAATCATTCTTAACTTTTTATTCCTTGCAGTATCCCAGGAGCCTGACCTTACTAGACTGTATCACCCAGTTTCCCCTGCCCTCTGCTTCTGGTTAGGTTCAGCTGATAGGAGGCGCTGGCAGGAAATCAAAGGAAGAAGGAGAAGGTCTTGGGTAACTACTCCTGCTGGGCCATGTTTCCATGTGGCTGCTTTCCTAAGGCCACAACTCTTGTCAGCTAGCTCCTTCCCAAGGATACAGCTCTTACCACATTATGGTAACAGCTCCCTCCTGCCCCTTCAGACTTGGAGGCTGGAACATTTTCCTGTAGCAACTAGTCCCTGACTGGCTCCCTTAACCCTGCCCACACCTCTGTAGGTAATGCCTTCTTTAACTCTGGAGTGTGTCGGATGAAAGCTGACAAACTTATCTTCAAGGGCAGTGTATCAATTAGCATTAATTAAGTATACCAATTAGTTTTAGTTAGTTTCACAAACAATGACAAGAGCAGCAATGATGAACTGTGGCTTAATTATTTAATAAAAAATATGTTTTTTTCTCTCTCAAGGGAAAGACATTTAAAAGCAAGTATGATGGAGTCATATGTCAGGAACCCAGGCTCTTGTTCCACCATCCTCAGTAGACGGCTTCCACCTCGAGGTTCAGTATGGCTGCTGCAGCTGTACCCATCATGTTCCCTTCCACATGCCCACATCCCAGGCAGCATGAAGGATGTTCTCCCTCCCTTTTAAAAAGACTCAGAAGCTAAAGGATACTTGGAAGTTTATTCCTCATCAACTAGAACTGAAAATGACTTTTCCTGTTGCAAGAGAGACTAGGAAATATGTTTTAGCTCATCATACCAGAAAATATCCTGATCATTATGAATTGTAAAATTATTTTCTTAAAAAATATGGTAAAATCTTGAATAAAGCTAGCTACCTAGCCCATCTACCCTTTCAAATTTCTATTAACTTAGAAAACAGTTTTATGGAATACTGCTGGGTGGCATGTTCCCTTTCCCAGCTCTCCAAAGGCTACTAGACAAGCACACTTTTCACAAAGTATTAAGCAGCAATAGCAATAGCTCTTATGCGCCTACATTTTATGCAGAATGAGTGGTGTTTAGACCCTGAGAATTCCTAGTCACCATTGCTCCTCAGCTTTCTATCACAGGCCAATACCAGCCAGTTAAGAATGGTTCTCTGACACTGAATGTATCACACTTAGATCTGGAATGAATGTTTCAGCTTGTCTTTATGTCATAATGGTGCGATCTCTCTGGGTAAGGGTCCAGGGGGAAGGAGGCACCGAATTATTGCCTTAACTCTGGTACATATCACCTCCTCTTCCATTTAAGTAGTTCTCACATCTTTATTCAACTTCTTTTTCCTTTAAAGGTAATTTTAAAAGCCATTTATTGATCTTATATTGTAAGCACATGGAAAATGCTCGATTCAATTCTAATTCTACATTTGTCAACCAACCGTTGATCAATTATTTCTGTCTCCACCAGCAGGGTCTTCCTGTCAACAAGTATTTTAATTTACTGAAGATTGATTTAACCAAGTGCATGATCTCATGTGAGTGAAGCAATAAATTTGAATTTTTGCAGCCTGCTCTTGCTCCTGAAAAGCCAAGCGAAACCATCTAAGGTAAATGAGAGGCATATTCTGGCTCTCTCTGTTCTTAGGAGAAAAGGTTGAAAAGGAGTCTGCCCATATCAAAGTAGCAGATCAGCTAGAAATTAGGGGCAGAAGCCCCAGTTAGTAATAGAGGTGTATCTGCCTGGAGCATGCTTATATTTCAAGAAACAAGTGAGCTGGCAGGAAGGGGCAGGGTTCAACAAGGGACATAGATAAGAACCCCAACTCCAACAAGTAAGCCACGAGTAACAGTATGTAATAGAGTATTTGTTACCCACAAAAACGTATCTGTAAATTCATTGATACTTCTCCCATTGAGAGATGGGGTCTATGTCCCCCTCCTTGAATCTGGGTCAGTCTTAGTGACTTGATTGTAACCAACAGAATGCATCAGAAGTGGCACATAACTTCCAAGGCTAGTTCACAAAAGCTTTACACTTAATTCTCTTGAGATACTCACCCCTGGATCCCTGAGCTGCCATATAAGATGACCAACTACTCAGGGGCTGCCATGTTGTAAGAAAGCCCAGGCAATATGGAGAGTCTGCATGTTGCTGTTCTGGCTGACAGTTCATCCTGAGGTTCATCGACAACTAGCATGTGACTCCTCCAGCCAGAGTCGCCCCAGCTGAGGCCCTAAAGATAAGCCATCTTTATTTCCCTGTCAAAAATCCTTAAGCACAGAATCTATGAGCATTAGAAAACGGTTCTTTCATACCGCAAAGTTTTAAATGGTTTGTTACACAGCAGTAGTGACCAGAACACCAACCCTATTGAGCCACTGAAAATCTGGTTGAACCACATACCCATAAACACATGTTTATTAGAGTTCTGCTGAAAGCTGGATGATTGCCACCATTAGCAGAGAAGCTACATGGCATTATTCTATGAATATAAGCTATAGAGTTAAACCTTTCCTCTACCTCCTGAGCCTCTGTTCCATGATCTAGTTAACACCAGCAGTGATCCTTATCTTGCAGAATGCCTGTGTGGATTAGAGTTGATGTGTATAAACCACTCGGCAGAGTGCCTAGCAAAGAACCAAAATCGATTTTTAAAAAGTTAAAAATAGTAATGCTATAATTTTCTGATTTTATATTCCCTGTCATTTCACTTAGAGTGAAGCTTCATTCTCATGTGATCTTATCTTATAAAGGCAACTCACCAAATACAGCTAAGTTGGACAGACAAACCTATAAAAGTGTTTAGGTTAAATAATAAATATAATTAGAAAATGAGAGTGCCATGTAAAAATTAAATAGTTATTTAGTGCCTTTAGCTAAAAATCAGCATGTCCTATAAAGCTGACTGCCGTGCATAAGATTGAATGAACTATCATCAAAATGACTGAGAATTTAAAAAGAAAATTGATTCCTAAAGGAAATCACTGTAGATCTCATTAGTTTAGGAAAAACTCCACCTTAGGACTTTAATTAAAAATAATATTTATTCCAAATAAATGAGTGCAGGTAGGTTTCTGTAGAATCCATAATCTTGGTTATGCTAAATCTTTTCTTATATTAAGATAGACATCATTAATCTTATTTGAGATGCCCTCCAGTCTGACAGCCTTCACAGCACTCAGGCGATTTCTTGCAGCAGCCTTTTTATCTTCACAAAAGAGATATAACTCATGCAGATACCTAATGTAGAAAGGTCTAGGCAATTAGAGACATCACTCTGAGATCTACACTGGCATTTTATCATGTTAGAAAGCATCTCTCATAATGAGTTTGTTCTCAAATGGAGGCCGATATCTCTACTATCAAATTAACACTGGTTATTTTATTGTTGTATTTATTTCTAACATTCTTTGTTCCAGAAAAGTGTCAAGTATTTTATAGATACATATTTATAGAATATGACAAGATAAAAGAGAAATTTCAACAAATCAATGAAGACAATAGGGCAAAGGAGAGAATGAGAGTAGAAAAAGTAGGAAGAAGTGACAAGCAATGAGGTTAATCTTGAAAGTATATACTGTAAAGTTCTGTAAAGTTGTACACTTTCTAGTCTGCCAGCTGATTGTGGCTTACCTTTCAATCCTTGTATAACGATTCATTCTGAGAATTTTATTCTGTACCTATTCTGATTATTTTTGTATACATTGCAAATAGATGCATGCAGTAAGTTGAATAGTGTACCCCAAAAATTCATGTCCACCTGGAACTTGTGAATATGACTTTATTTGAAAATAGGATCCTTGCAGATGTAATCAAGTTAAGATGAGGTCATACTGGTTTAGAATGCACCCTAAATCTAGTGACTACTATCTGTAAAAGAGAGGGTGATTTAGATTCAGAGACACAGTGGGGAAGGCCATGTGATGGCTGATGATGGAGACAGATAAGAATGATAAAGGGACAAGCCAGGGAACATTAAGGATTGTTAGCTAGGAAGAGGCAAGAAAGAATTCTCTCCCAGAGCCTTGAGAGGGAACATGGTCCTGTTGACAAATGACTTCTAACCTCCAGAGTTCTAAGAGCCTAAATTTCTGTAGTTTAAACCACTCATGTGCCACCCTGAGCAAACGATTTCTCTTCTCTGACCCTTAGCTGCCTCTCCTATAAAATGAGCATAATAATAGTGTCTATCTCATTAGATTATTTGTTATAGCAACTTTAAGAAACTAATACAACACTTAAACATTTTTCCTAAGAACCTAGAGTGCATGCCCAATATAAATATAAAGGTTTGAAGGGAAACAATGAAGTAAAAGAAATGAAATTGTAAAAGTGTTGCCTAGTAAGCTTTTTGTTTAAAACCTATGGCTCTCCTATCCATGCTGGCTAGTGAGAGAACAAGTAGCAAGTAAAGAAGTGACAAATATCAAGAGAGAAAAAACATTCTTGGAAGCATCCAGTCACATGTAGTTTAACATATTGTTTTTATAGGGATAAACAGGCTTTCGACATTTTATTATATACATTGTTAGAGTCTGATATTTCTAAAGCTGGATAGGGAAGACAGTCTTCAATAAATAAAAAATTGGAGTGCAGGCATTTTAGAGCACAGGCAAGATGATATTAGACCTACTTTAAGACTGAAAAGAATTAGATATATATAATACCCAGAACCTGATAAACTTGTGCTAAGCGTTTGCAAACCAGATGAAAACATTAGTTTGTAATCTACCCTGCAAAAATAGAAGTATTGTCTCATGACCCTGATAATTTAAGATATGGACAGCCAGTGATGAGGTGGTGACTGGTGTCTGCTCACAAAGGCCTTCTGTTGGGAGTCAGGACACTTCTCAACTCTCACAGCACAGGATTTGCCATCAACACAGTTTTGAGTTACATTCAGAAGCAATATGTGGAAATTACTGGGCTCAAGTATCCATGAAAACTTACACTCTCAGTCACTAGATCACAGACTTGAAGCTTGTGTGCCAGATCTGGCCCACAGGCCTGTTTTGTTTGGCCTGCTCAGATATATTGTCTTTAATTAATTGCTAACTTTAAAATTTTGGGAGATATGTGAAATTCTGTATCACCAGTAGGCATGACCTTCTGCATGGCAGTCATCTGGAACAGAATAGCAGTTGCCCCTCTGCTGGAGTCAAGTCTCCGGTGACCCACTATGCCTGCCCCTCCAAGGGGCCCTCGGCTGTACATAACCTTGGCTGTCTGTACATACAGCACAGGAACAAGAGTGCAGGTTCTCGGGTCAACTCTTGGGGTTTCACTCCTGCATGTGCCACCCTGAGCAAACGATTTCTCTTCTCTGACCCTTAGCTGCCTCTCCTATAAAATGAGCATAATAATAGTGTCTATCTCATTAGATTATTTGGTGGAACTAGAGAGTTAAAACATTAAAACACTTAGAGCAGTGCCTGGCACACAGTGGAAATGCAATAAATGTTTGTTTGTTTGTTTGTTTGTTTGTTTGTTTGTTTGTTTTATCAATTCTTATCAACTTATACCTCTTCCCTCATCTTTATTACTTATGTGGTCCTTATTGGTGGTTGTGTTCTTGACTCCAGCTCTAAGTAAAGCCCCACCCTCAGTGGGAGCTAGAGGAGACAACTAGTCTCCTGTGTGCAGTGAGGAAGCAGGGTTTATACCCAGTGTATTGATTAAGAGCCCAGATTCTACAGCCAGACAGCCTGGCTTCCAGTCCCAACTCTTCTATTTCCTAGCAATATGTCCTTAGACAAAATACTTAACTCTAAAGACTGTGTTTACTTGTGTAAATAGTAATGGAACTGTTGTGAACCAATGTGCCTAGCACATAGTGCGTTTTAGCTTGTATTATTAAGAGCACGCAGCAAATTGCAGCATTCTCCTGCCAAGCAGCAACCCCAGGCCTGACTGTCTCAGTTTCTCCCAATGGGCTGCCAGTGCCAGTCAGGACTATTAGCCTCACTGGAGACTGTATCCCTAGGGAGTTTCTAGGTCTGAGGGAGAAAAGAATTCAAAGGAAACCAGAGATAGCTTGGAGCCACTCATTATGAAATGTTACCCCTTTGTTACCCCAAAATATATATCTCAGATAGTATTAAAATTTGCATGCCCTTGAAATTAAAAACAACTCTTCTAAGATGGAAGCAGATTTTCCCTACCATTTCAAATAGTAAAAGCATCTAAGCATATGACAAAGAGATAAAGGCATTTTAAGTTCTTAATGTTTTCCAAATAATTTTCTCATTCCCAGGACAGACTTCTCAAATGATTGCCTTCACAGTGAGACATCCACCCCCAGCTTGAATTCTCTCCAAATATTATTAAAGATTTTAAAATAACTTTTAAATTAATGCTTTAGACAGTCACATTAAACAGCTCCTGAGACAGATGACCTCAGCAGTATTTCTTAAAGAATGCTTTCTACTATTGAACTTGTTTTAGACTATGATTCTAAAACTTTTCATTTTTTAAAGAAGCAACAAAGTATTTCTTCTATACACAAAAGAAGTATAGACAGTGACAAACATCAAAGTGTTGACTCAATAGGAAAATTCACCTCATGAAATTGTCAGAAAAAGTATTCCAAATCTCACTGACAATAAAGATTTAAAAATAGCGAATGTTAAATTGATTTTAAAAACTAATCAAGACATGCACAAGAATGGTCGTATCAGCTTTAATCTTAAAAGCCAAAACAAAAACCAAAAAAATCTATCAACAGTAGATCAATAAATTACTCATGGTAAATTAATACAATAAAATAATACGCAGAAATGAAAAGGAATAAACTGCTACATGCAACAATATGAATGAACTTTACAGATATAATATTAAGCAAAAGAAGCAAATCTCAGAATACCCGTCACTTTTGAGAGCAACTGGAAGGAAGCCTGAGGGAATATTTCTGGGTTATTTTGGAAATGCTTTATACCTTCACCTGGGTGTTGTTGACATAAATTTATTCATATGTAAAAATGTATTGAGCCGTGCACTTAAGATTAGTAGACTTTGCCTTATATATTTACGTTATACCTCAGTTTAAAAGTAAACAAAAAAAACTAGTCAGGCTTTAGCTATGGATTTCCATCAACTAAACATGGCTCTACTCAAACTGTGGAAAGTGAGTTTTGTTGCTAAGAAAACATTAATATAACCTATTTGTATTTTACATTTTTATTCAAATTGTCTTTGGAATAATAGCCTTTGTTTTATTCATTAAAGAATATTTTTGTTGTTTGTTTTTCAAGAAAGTTCAAAAACCTCTTCACAAAACTAAACAATCTATTTCAAAGTTTGGGCAGTCCTGATAGCTTCATGTTTATGTAATTCCATACCATCAAGTTGTTTTTGTTATAAAAACCAAAAATGGTATTATAATGTTCAGATCTGGATCAGAACCACTGTCACATCAGTTGCCAGCTAAAGGACCTTGGCAAATCACTCCACCTCCCTCAATCTCTGTGTTCTCATCTGCAAAATAGAGATGATGCCTCCCTCATAGGGTTATTGAGAGAATTAATTGGGATAAAGTTTGCAAAACTCTTGGCAGACACTTTTTAAATGAAACTATTACTAAATGGAAGTGAACACTTATCTAAGTCTTAATTTTAAAAAGATTATGAGACATGTTCCAAAGATTTACATCTAAGAAATGTGGGAAAGGCCAAAGTTTTGCCCATATTTATTGACAGCCCTGACCCTATAGTGGGTCCTCAGTTCCTCCCCAGCTTTTTCTAGCATCTCCATCCCCTCTGGCCTCCCATCACTAGAACAGAACCTTCCTCTTCTTCTCTCCTACCAACGCCCTCTGCCACCTCAGTGTTTGAACTCCATCTCAGGGACTAAAGCCTCAGCTTCTGCCCCCAAGAGGCTCCCTGAAGCATCTTTCCACAATGGCAGATTTCTTTTTACCAATACTCCAGAAAGTGACATTTTCTTCCAATAAAATATGACTCAATTACAATTTGTGCAAAATAAACTCCCAGCCATGAAGATACACATCCACAGAGAAAATGATGTGTAAAAGTTAACACAACTGAAAAAGTCTGCTGCCTGTTCATAGTTTGGTGTGCCCAAAACTCCTGACTCTCACCTCAGTGGCAGGCACCGAAAAGGAGAATTAACACTGGAAAATTCCCTCTGTGAACTCAGATTTTCTTTAAATTTTTACGTCACTGGATGAAATACATGTGTTTCTCAAGAGAGAGGGGTACTATTGGCCTTTAGGACAAGACAATTCATCATTGTGCCAGACTGTGCCCTACATTGTGAGATGTTTGGCATCCTTGGCTCCACCCATGAAGGGGATAAAGATGCCTTCAGGGATGTGGCATGGTTGACCACCAATTACACCTTGACATTGTCTCCCAGTGGGATGGGAACCCAGAATATAAAGTTCAGTTGCAGAAAAATAAAATTATATTTTTTTGCACATGAGTTTGTGGATGAAGCTTGGTACTCATATATTCCTGTCTAGTGAAATGAATCCAGCTTGGGGCTGCCACAGACAAGTGTGTAACACATAAAAGGGTAGTTGTATCATACACATTGCTGACTTGTGATTTTATTAAACAATTTTTACCATTAATGAAAGTATCTTGAAAAAGGCACCCGTTCGTAATTTGAACAAAGATGCCATATGGACTAAAATCAGCCCTTACGGGAAGTTTGAAGACCTTGGGACCTACACTGTTATTAGAGTTACTTAATCACTATGCACCATTTCTTCATCTTTCATAAGGGCAGAATGCAACCTTGTTAGAGGACTGGTAAGACAGCTGGCTGAAAAGATAAAGACTAAAAACAAAGTGAGTTATGTGTTTTAGAGAAAATGGATTCATGATACAACCAAACTTTTAAAAATTTGGAAAAAAAGATCATGGGGTTAGGATAGGAGTCCCCAAACTAAGTGCCTTAGTAATATTTTCACTGTACCACCAAGGCCAAAGAAATACTGAATAGTTCTGTTTATTATGTAGTAAGGTCCAGACAATTTAAGTATTTATGTTCTAAGAACTCAGTAGCCTTGTAAAAAATAATGCACATAAAAGAGAAAATATTTTTTCTATCATTCTTAAATAATTATACTAATAGATGTGTGCAAATCTAGCACAGCTTAACTTCTCGAACTTAGGAAACAGAATGAACTCTGCCACCAGTGTTTCCTGTTCCCTGTAGATTTTCACAAGGTACTTTCTTTACTTCATAGCAACAACCTAGCTTCCCAATGATATCACATCATCTAAAGGAATGTAGCACAATCTAATATTGAAATATGTGAACTATTTCAAGCTGGTAGTTTGCTCAATGTCTAGCATGTCAAGTCTCTCTGTTTCCCTCAAAAATTTTAAATGTCCCATGGTACCTCCTGTGATTTTGTTGACATCTCACTTCCAGACCACTTTTGTGTGCAGTTTGAGTTAAAGGGATTAAGACAATGAACCCAGAGACACATTGAAATTAACTGAAGTCAAGATGTTTATAATGACCTAATACTTATGGCTCTGCAGAGCTATAATTAAGTTTGAAAGTCCAGCATTCAAGAGCCTGTTTATTTATTCTTGGGCTTTTGAGATAATGTCTTCAAAAGCATTTAGAAAAGTCCGATGTGCTGTAACAAGGATAATGGCAGAGTTGGCTGGTGAAGGAGTTGTCCACTAGAATGTAAGTTCCAAGAGGTCAGAGAGTTTTGTACCTCCAATGCCTAGAATAGTGCTTGGGATATAGTAAGGTCTTAATAAATATTTAATGAATTAATGGATGAAAGAAAAGAGGACTCACTGACGTTTTGAACTCTTTGGTGTTTTTAATAGAGTTGTAGGATTGGCTTGGATTTTGTGCTTTTTATCTGTTCTTTCACCTTGGTCAGTGACTTCCCAAATTAATCATAAGTCGTATGGTTATAGATTATATACATAAAAGTGCCTGGTACATAGAGGTGCTCCATAAAAGGTTAACTTAATTTTTTATAAGGAGGCAAAGTAGGGTGATGGAAAAAATATAAACTTTGGAGTAGGACTAATCTGGATTTGAATTAACTTTTAAATTTAAATGGACAATTACCAAATTTCTCTGCATCTCACTTTTTTCATATGTAATATGGGGATAAACATAATATACAGGGTTGTTGTAAAGATTAAATGAGAAAATGTATGTAAAGCACTTAATGTAATGTCTGGAACAAGAAACTATAAGTGGTAGCTGTTATCCTAATAGCTTATCTCATCCCTCTGAAGGCAAGTTTCAGGACACATGAATAGACTGCACATTATATACACCAAGTACACGCTCCCTCTGGACCTTTGCATTGGCCTGGAATGCTCTTCTGATAGATGGCCACTTCCAGTAAGTTTATTCAAGTTCACCTCTCAAAGAGGCTTACACAGAACTCCCTACTTATAATTGTACACCTCCATTTTTTCTGCTCAGATTTTCCCATCTTCTATCACCTTTTAACATGCTACTTTCTTTGTAATTTCTTCCCATTCTACCCTCACAAGAATATAAACTCCGGAAAGACAAGGATTTTTGTTTGTTTTTTACCAATGCCTCAGTGTCTAGATCAGTGCCTAACACAGGTTAGGCACTTAATATTTGTAAAATTGAATTGATTTGAGTATATTCCCACTGAACTTTATACTTTTTAGTTTGGACCCATTATTTAGTTTGTCTACATGATTTTTGAGAAATGATTACCCACTTTTATCCTATATCTTTAATTGTGACCCATCATCCACATTCCATGCAACCAGCCCCTACCAAGGAAAACTTCAGGCCCCCAGGCCAATTCAATAACTAGCCATGAAAACCATGGCAATTTACATAGCCTCTCTATGTCTTGGATGCAATATCTATACATAGGGATAAAAACCATCTCTACTCTGTAAAAATCTTGTGAGGATTCAATGAGTTAATGCACATGCAGTGCCTACAACAGTGCCTGGCACACAGTCAATAAATATTAGCTATTGTCATTCAATTTACAGACAAATCCAAGACTCTCTCCCGTTTAGTCCTGCTCTGCGTCTCTGTTTCCCTTTGCTCAAGTATTGATCCTCTTCTGCCCATTTTTTTATCTTCACTTCTTACCCAATTCAAAATGGATGAGGTTGTTCAGATTCAACTCTCCTCTTCCCTCCACTTTTTATTAAAAAAAAAAAAAAAAACAAACAAAAAAAACCACACATTTGCCATTAGGCCCAAACTGCTTTTAGAAGCTCTACGTAACTTCTTGACTAATCTGTGCCACTATAATTTTCATGTTTTAACAATGTGATTCTAAGAAGAATCCCCATGGGAACAAGAGAGAAGAACATTTTCTCACAAGTTGCTTTATTTGACCTTAATCCAGAACTATTTTAATAGTGTCACTTATCACCAATAACTTACCCCATTTTATTTTAGTTTTTCAAATGTGACCTCCTTAACATCTTGAGTTGTACTATTTTAAAGAGAGAATAATTTCAGGTCCTCTAAAACAATTTTTTTTTTTTGCCTTAAAACTAATTTAGAAATTTTCTAATATGCCTGTGCTCCCTGAGCTTCATTCTGTGGACAGAAGGGAAGAAAATATCCTCTTCCCTGGAAGGGCTGTAGTATCTTGGCTTGGGCTATGAAGTCTGCTCTACCTCATGCCACCAATCTTAGGAAAAGGAGGCTGCCAGAAACTTGGCTAAAGGTGGGGAGATAAAAGGTCCAAAGGATTAAATTTCCAGCTCCCAAAATAGCCCCTAAGTACTCCTGCTACCACCAAATCAGGCCCTGCACACTTCTTCTCCCTGGCCAAGTGCCACCTCTCTGGCTCCATCCCAGGAGGCCCCGTGGATCCATGGATAGTTCTCTATTTCTAGAGAAAAGCACCCTAGAGAGCCTGGGGAGACCAGTGAATTAAAGGTGAATATGCAAGGTGCATTTTCTTTCTTCTTACAGTCTTATCATTCTTTCTTTAATGTCCTCTCTTCTATCTTCTCCTCCACCTGTCTCTAGGTTCCTGAGAGGCCTCTGGACAGTGTTTTCCAAAACTCAATAAATGAGTAATAGTGTCATGATATCTTTCCCCCATGTCCAAATCTCACTTGCACTGTTTCTTTAAATTAGCTTACTTTTTCATTCAAAATTTTAAAGATTAGCTATTAATGTATAGCATTGCTTTAAATCTAAAACCAGTTACGTTTACCATACATAGAAGACTCACATATAAATATAATTAAAACAGAAATGTATAGTAATGAAATTGTAGTTGGATAGGGCTGCTTGCTGCAAGCCTTGTGCCTGAGTCCTGCTGTTAGGTAAATGAATGCTGGAGAAGTATTAAAGACATACAGGTGTCAGTGTTGGAACTGATCTTTGAATTAGAGACAGAAAGAGGACTGAAAAGAGAGCAACTTTTTGACCTTATTTTTAAGTACCATGTGTATATATAACTTAAGCATTTCTCACTTTGGGATATACTACTTTGAGTTTTAGACTCACCAAAGTAAAGTAAGTTTTTTGAAATCTGATAGGCCCTTTCCATCCAGTTGCCTTCAAGCAGTGTACACTATTTGCTAACTGTACTAAAAATTCCTTTGCACATTTTTTTTTTTTTTTACCAACTACCATGGAGTATTTCAGATATAGGACTCTTTCCGTTAATGGGTCCAGATACCATCTAATCTAAATCTTGACCCATCCCCATATTCCTGAAAAGAGACCAAGAGCAATTTGCCCAAGGTCATACAAAAGGTTGTGTAATTGTTTTGTTCCTGAAGGCCAGTGAACAAGCTGGCTGGCTGGCAAGAGGCCCTCTGGCCTCTACTGTGTAGAAAGCGGTTGCCATGGCTGCGGCGCATTCCCCCTCCCGCCTCGTTTGGTGACGTAAGGGAACCAGCACCCAATAGGAAAGCAGGTTTGCGTGCCGCTCCGCCTTTCCCCGCGGGCCCCGCCTTCGTGGCCAAAAGAGAAGCGTCGTCTGGGGGCCGGAGGCTGGCTCCCGTCGCGGCCGCGGCGAGTGACATCGTCTTCCAATCTGTCCGCGCCCGCCGCCGCCCGAGACAGAGCCAGGATGTTCAGGATGCTGAGCAGCAGTTTTGAGGATGATCCCTTCTTCTCGTGAGTGTTGGGGGCCGGGAACCCGAAGTCGCGCGGAGATTCAGGCATTTTGAGGGGAGCTATTTTGAAGGGAAAGCGAGTTTTAGAGGACGAGAGGGAACTCGGGGGACTCCAGGAGGCAGTTTGAGGGAGAGGACTTGGGGGTGTGTGAAGGAAGGAAGAGGAGGACTTGGAGGGAAGGGAGAGGAGAATTTGGGGTCGTAGAGTGGAACAGGACGGTTCGAGGGGACGTGCGGTGAAGTTAGAAGGATTTGGAGGCGTGGGATGGGAAAGGACTTGGTTACTTGAGGTGGGGGCGGGGGAGAAGGATTTGGGGGCGTGAGGTGCGGAGAGGTCAGAGCACCCACACCCGGGATTCTCTCAAGTTGGCCGATTTCGGGTGACCCCCCTTTGCTTCCCGCCTTCGGAACGGCGCCTTCGCAGTTGCAGGGGCTTTACGTGTGACAGTAACTGCTGTCTCAGTAACTGCCATCTTGGAGGAACTTCTGGCGTGCATTATGCTCACAGGACCCTTTTCACCCTGTTTTTAATTTCAGATGAGGGGCGAGGAGTATCTTATAGCTGACGAGTCTTCGAAAAATGAAACGGTTTTAAAACAGCTTTTTTCACAAGTGTTCATGAGAGCACAACAAAGTTGGAGGGTTGTGGTGCTCTCACCTCCAAGGGCTTGGAAGTTGCCATGTGCACTATTTGTTTTCTTTGCTTGCTTTGTTACAAAGCTAGCCTTGTTTGGGAAGGGACTCCTTTTTCTGTCAGAAGTACAAATAGGGCAAGGAAACGGAGAGGATGCATTTAGCACCTCGGGTAAACCAGTGCCAGCCCTGTGAATGGTTCCAAGTGAAATAATGTGATGCCTTAGGAAGAAGACATCCAGAAATTCTTTCATTATGATCTAGTTTACTATTTAAAAAAAAAAAAAAATCTTCCCTTGACGAATATATAAAAGTAATAATCTAGTTGGATCGTTAAGACTGGAAGATTCGTGATACTTTTTTGCCTTGGTGTCCTAATTTATTTTGATCGCTTAAATTCTCTCTGCAACTTAGGGACTTTTTTTTTAAGTTAAAATGTTAAGTTTACTACATAGATTTTTGTTGTTGTTTTTAAAGGGACATACTATATTGACTTAAATGTCTGTAGTATTTTAAAACCAAATAACATAAAAGTAGTAATTGAAAGAATAACATTAGAATCGGTGAAATGATTAATGTAGAAAAAATGAAATTATTAACATTTAATCTAAAGGTTATTCATTATAATTAAGGTGTATATGAACTCAAGCAAATTGATTATCCTGGTTAGTTCACTTGTTTAGGAGCTGTTGGGACATTTCAAATTTTGTATTATGACTTGTTCTTTTAAAAGCCTCTGAGAGTAGTGACTAAATATATATCCAAAGATTAGTTGAGCTGTTGAAGTGGTTCTTATGTAATTGTGACATGAGTACAGTGGGTTAAGAAGATTAAGACAGACAACTTTTGGGTTCTGTTAGATCCTTGATTATATTAAAAAGAGCAATGGACTTAACTAACCTATAAATGTATGATTAGTACAATCTTCAAAATGTCTAGCAAAAGTGTATTTTAAACTCTTGGGTGACCCTTCTGAGCAAAGGCAATGAGTCCAAGAGTCAGGGTCAGAAATAGTAACAGACCACAAATAGTAGCATACATCTAAGAACACTCTTCCCTGTGCTTAGAGTGGAAAGGAACAGCATCAGTTACATGTCAGTAGGTCTTTCAGTCATTGCTCTCTGTAGCCTTCCTTAAATGTAAGAAGTCACATCATAAAAATTTAGGATAAAATTATTGTAATTAATTTTATAAAACCTATTCATGCTTATTTCTTTGCTCCACAATTAACTGTAGAGAGTGAACATCATTTGGTGAGGTTAAGGAGAAAAAGAATGTGAGTCTATATTTATTGCAAGTAATTGTTGTTTGACCCACTCCTTTTACCCCCAACACCAAACAAAATGACTCTCTCTTACTCTTAATATAAGTCAAACTTGAAGAATTCATAATGGCAACCAAATTATTAAATCTTCCACTAACCGTAAGGAGCACAGAAAGGTTCCATGCCCACATCTTTTATATAAATATTATTTCTATTGCTAACATTGGGTTTTCTAGTGACTAGTTTAATGTTTGACATGTAGAAAGTATTCAATAAATATTGTGTAATGATAATCTGATGTTTTTTATGCTCTTGTACTTAATCTGGTATTTATTGCTGAAAGTAATTACTTGATTTCAGTAGATGCCATTGTTGATATCAGCACTTTCTAATTTAAACACTACCATTTTCTAAATAATCCATTAGTTCAGAATTAAGAATATCAATATAAGCATACCTTATGAATTTATTATTCAGAAGTGGGCAGACAAAAATATACTTGTTGGATATAAAATTAGAATTATTAAATGATTTGAGACTGGTAAAGTACTTTGGTCATATTGTAAAATGCTTAAAAGCTTTGAGTAAAAAAACAAATTTTTAATCTGTAGTTTTGAATTCAAATATATTCATTTTCAACCTTCCCATAACAGTACATGTTAACTCTTTCATCAGATAAAGGAAAACATTAAAAGTGATATTTTAAAGTTTGTTATTTTATTATATATTTAGAACTTTTTAAATATTGGTATCTTACTATGTTTGAGAGCTGAAGTTATTTCAGTGAAAATTGCCTTACAGTATACCTTTATATACACCTTCTTAAATAAATAGTCCTTGTA
The DNA here is from genome assembly GCA_004027375.1 of Macroglossus sobrinus. NCBI lineage: Eukaryota > Metazoa > Chordata > Mammalia > Chiroptera > Pteropodidae > Macroglossus > Macroglossus sobrinus. The sequence continues at coordinate 1,151,525 of PVKZ01000080.1, read as the reverse complement.
ATTTGGTTCAAAACACAAAGGCTAAATAAAAACTTATACTTCCTGGCATGCCGTTTTCTCTCAAGAATACTACTTTCCCCTCTTATTTGTGTTTGCTCAAGAAGAAATAGAAATATGTATGTATGGGCAGGAAAATTAATTTGAGGTTAAAATGGGTGACTTTGGGCATCTATCCTATACCCTATAAGAAGAATTGATCATTTAGCATAAAAAATTTACATGTCTCTAGTACAATCTAGAAATTTCTACTTTGTACAGAAACATAAACTTTGAATCTTCTGAGCTACAGAAATGAAATTCTAATCATGCAAGTCTACAAAGAATAGCTATGTTACCACTTATCAGCTGTGAGACAATAAAGGCTCAGTAACAGGTTGGCCATTCTGTCAGCCTTATTTTTAATCATTAATTATTAGCATTTTCTTAAACCACCCAACTCTTTTTATGGGTACCATATGTGTGATGAGCAGTCTTTGGTCAAAGAACTGCATATATTCACAAGAAGTTGCTTTTTCCATCTCTTTGCTCTCCACAGGAGCTAACACATAGCTATAATCTCTGTTATTAAAATTTTTTATTTTGCATATTTTGCATTTTGGAAGTAGCTGGGGGACACTGCTTTGACATATTTACTGACTGAGTTGAAAGTGAATGTATTCCATGTACAAGACAGGCATTGACTGATATTTCCTTGATTGAGAATATTATGGTAGCAGGAAATAAAACAAAATTACTAGATAAGTTTTTTGAACAATATTCAAATTTACTTACATATTTGTTTTCAGATATATAGTCTGAGGTGGGGTCTTCATCAAGATGACATAGTTTGGTGCTAATTAGTACTCTAATTCTAATTAATAAAAGTAGCTTGAGAGCACTCAACTAAAATTTAAAGTTTTGATTTTTGGGATCCTATTTTATATTAAGACCCCTAACAGCTACTGTGGTTTTTAGCACCTAAAAATTTCTGTTCTCAGAAATATTTTAATATAGATATTTCTTATAAATGAACTTTGCATATTTCAAGATATCATATTTGATAGAATGAAACACTATAAGCCTTGAACTGAAATAATTTCTAAGATATACTGTTGATTTGGGGCATTTTTGGTTCATTTAGTACAAATCATTGAATTAAGAGCTAAGGAGCACAACACACTTATGACATTATTGCTGGATCAAGGAATGCTATTTGGCAGCATCTAATCATATAATGCTTACTTCTATCAATAAACAAATATTCACACAGAAGTAGGGAGTGGAGGCTATTCCTGTAACACTCTAATTATCAAAGGTTTATGCCACACCACCATTTTAAACTGTGCTGCTAAACAGTGGGAAAATAGAATTGCCTATGGAAATGTAATCCATCCTTCAGATATTTCTTAGATTTCCACTATATGCCCTGTCCTGTGAACTATATTATAGATTTGTAGAAATTATGGCCCATGCCCTCAAGATTCTCTTTTGAATGTTGGTTATATGCATTATTTCTAGTGTCAAAACTTGGATCACCTGATGTATTTCATTTATGGACCCATACACCCTATTGAAACGAGATCATTTCTTTATGAACAAGAGAGCCATTATAATTTTCTGGCTAAGCTTTTGCTACTGCTATGTATAGTGGGAGGAAAGAATGTTCCCTGATGAATGGGACTGCAATGTCAATTTTCTGAGACCCTTCTGTAATAAATAGTGTAATAGTTTTTACTTAGAAGCATAAATACCTATATTCTTGTAAAGGCCAACTACAATTGTAACCTGCTCCCACAATATGTATGTATGTGTGTACGTGTATATATATTTATTTATATTTGTATTTGAGTCTCAAAAACAGGAACTTATTCTAAAGTGAAACTTTACCAGCTGTTAAAAAAAAATTATGTTGAAATTATACCCAAGAATCATCTAAGACTTAAGAAAATTTTATGAGGGGAGGGGAAACAATTTACTTTTTCTAGCTTGTGATAGATTCATAATATGAAGTAAAAAAAGTACACTTGGTACCAAATGTCATTATGTTTGCTTGCGGTTTGTATTCGTGAACCTGAAAGAGGTAGTATGGCTATTATAATAGTAAAGTTTTATGATTTAAACCTTTCCTGATTTAAATGAAAATATATCCTCATAGAAAAACCTGAAAAACTATAGAAAGTTGGGTAAAAGAAATCATGCAACCCAAGATTTTTGCTCTATCTTTATTTTGATGTATTTGTTTCTATTTTCTATATATGATTTTTTTTTCCAAAATAGGAACCAAACTCTAGAGTTATAAATGTACTGTTTTTCCTCACCATATACCATAAGCATTTTCATAGTCTTTAGATTTACTCTAAAGCATAAATTTAGTGTCTGCAAAATACTGCATTTGTGGACATACAAAGAATATATTTTACATAAATCTTTCACCATATTTCAAATTATTACTTTAGACTGATTTACGTATACAAAATATCCAGTTGATAGGGTATAAATTTTATAAAGCCTCATCATATTTTCTTTCAATTTATTTTCTTACAAGAATGAAACTTTAATTTTCAAAAGAGAACAATATACATGGATAGAAATAATAAGAATATTAATTTCCTACCTGAGAAAACAAACTCTTGTATAGGTTAATTTTTAAAAATATTAAAACAACTGTTTACTACAAGAGATTTTTGGCTTTGATTATAAAGAATTTTGGGTTAGTCAGGAGAAATCTCAGTCTTATCTACAAGCAGTTGCTGTCTGGGTAGACATCAGTTGAACTCACTTCAGGGTCCAGACAGACTTCTTCCTGAATGGTTCAGACAGGTGCAAAAGCCAAACTGAGCCCATTTTTGTCTTAATGCTTTTTCCAACAGGCAACCTTTTGTTCACATCACTCAAAAAATAAAGATTTTTTTGTACATGTAGACTATCTATTCCTATTTAGATAAAAAGAAACCTGGGCAACATTTTAAATGAACTACATTTAGTTGCTCAATTTTTAGCCCAACTGTAATGCAAGTAGAAGAATAAATCTCACTAAATTATATGTTTCTATAGGAAAATGATGTTTAATACTCATTTATCCATAGTACAAAATCTTGTATTCTCTGACGTATCTTTCTTCATTGTAGTTGAATCTCATTCGCACATCTGAAGTGAAGGTTAACTGGTTTCCTTATATAACTACATATTAATAAAAATGGACATTATAATCTCCCTCCTTGTGCCCATATTCTAAGCTCTAAATATTCAGTGAGTAGAGCGCTCTAAGCAAAAGGCCTCTTTTGAATCATACATTTTAAAACACCAGGTGGTATGAAATCCTTTAATTCCCATAGTCCTATTTCTTTTTTTATTCTTTGAAGATATTTTTACTATGAAATGTTTTAAACATATACTACAAAAATATAACATAAAAATACTGTGTAACCAATATCTAGAATTACAAAATTTACACCAGCTATATCCATGTCTATTGCTGCTGCTGTCTCCAAAGTGTTTTAAAAGAAAATTCCAGACTTCTTGTCATCTCACTTTTGTGTATTTCCAAATAAATCTCTGAAAATATGGCTATCTTCTTACACAGCCACAATACCATGTTCACATCTAACAACATTAACAAGAATTCTAATTGCTTGGTATCTTCTGGCATTGAATATCATTAATAAATTAAATACTTTGGAATAATTTAGTTTTAGAGGTAAAAATAAGAAATTTGCTGCTATTGTTGTTTTACAGTAGAAAAGGAAAGTTTTATTAGAAGGGAAAGTACACTTCCAGAAGTGGAAGCAGGCCTGAGCAAGAGAAGGGTGGCTCAAAAGGCCAAGAAATTGTTTCTTAGACAACTCACTTAGGATCTTGAACTACTTGGAACTATGTTCCTTTAAGTTAAAAGTAGGGAGATACATACGCCAAATTCTGATTCCTTCATTTTAAAGTAACTTGATCATCAGATACTGGTTTGGGAAAGCATAAAACAACTCCTGGTCTGCCCTCTAGTGTGCTGTTATGTAAGCTAGCTGCTCATTGTGTGCCATCGATCAGTTAATTTTTTTTTTCTTTGTTTAAAATTAAATTTATTGGGGTGTCATTGTTTAACAAAATTATATAGATTTCAAGTTTATAATTCATTAATATATCATATGTATATTGCATTGTGTGTTCACCACCCAAAGTTAAATTTCCTTTCGTCACCTTATATTTGACCCCCTTATCTACCTGCTCCCTTCCCCCTTTTTCTCTGGTACAACTTCCCCATAGTGCTAGTTACCTGTAATTTCTCTAAAAGAGTGATTCTCAAAGTTTTAACAGGTGGAAAAGTCCAGAATGGTATTCTGTTAAATTTTCTGTGCCTGTCACTCATCAATAAGACAAAAATGCAAAACTAAAAATCCCACAAAAATTCATGGAAAATGACCTTGTTTATATTTTTCTGCATTGTATGTATAATATCTGTACTTGTTTGTTCCTTAATCTGTCAAAGTCTATTTTTAATTGGAAAGGATATGAAATATATGTACTATCTAAATAAACTTATGCTCGTGTCTTTATTATTTTCCTAAGTGAATTTAGTACAGCTATATTTCTCCAGTTAATACTCAACATTCAACTAAAAAGTCTCTTCATTCTCAGAGACTCAGTTACTAATTTGATTACGAATAGTTTAATTTCTGGATTCCTGTTGAAATTTTTGTATTCTCTTGTACTAAGAGTATCCTCAGTCTACACACACTGGAGACTACTTTTCTTTTATGAGTTTGCATAAAGTTTATTAGTAAGCAGGAAGGAGGCTGGAAAGTAGTCAGAGCAGTGTTCCCAAGTGGATCAGTGTAAAAAAGGACAAGAGAGGTTGGGCAAGAGAGCAAATGGAGAAGAATACTGACATGTTAAAATATTTTAGAATATGGATTAGTCTACCGTATGCTTTGTAAAGTGGTTTTCAATTCTCCAGATTAGAAGTGGTCATAATACAGAGATGACTGGAAATTATTATGTCAGTCAAGTATGCAGAGGGCTTGCTATTTATTTAAGTCATAACTGTATATTTTTATTTATTTATTCATAACTGTATATTGCTATTTATTTAAGTCATAACTATATTTTTATTTATTCATAACTATATTTTTCTACTATTGATATTGCACAAGAATAAACAGATCTGTAGAACAAAACAGTCTGGAGACACTCATATATAGCCTCCCTGATAGATTTATTTAGAAAATACTCATTTTTTTATTTTTTTGTTTTAATACTTTGTAATATCTTCAGATGTACCTGGGAAAATGGCACTTCTTTCCGAATAGAAGACTAGATATGATTGCTGGAACTATTGATGCCTAAATTTTTATTTTTAGTAAAACCTCACTGCTGAGATTCTGTTTCTGAACTGCAAAGCAGTAATTTAATATAATAGTTAATGACAGTAGTTTAAAAAAATCCTTAGATAGGTTAAAAAAACACCTTTTTATGATTTATGGTAGAATCAATTTGTTCATTCAAAACATTGTATATAACTTTCTATGTTTGATTTTCGGAAATTATATTCAAGTTTAATTTAATTAAGGCAGTCAGGCTTCAGATCACAATGTTTTTGGAGTAAAGTTTCTGCCTTAACATATGTTTAATACTAATGCCTAATTAATAACAGCTGGGAACTATTAATTTATTAAAACATAAAATTAGTAATGTCTTACCATGAATACCAAAATTTGGCAAACTGATATACTTTAGGGTTTTCACTGAGCAAGATAAATAGGCATTTTTTTACAGCATTTTAGTGGGAGTTGCCACAAGATCAGCTTTATTACTATTATGAAAGAAAAGCACATTTCTGCAGCCTGGATTAAACATGTGCATTTGGTTTGGAATTACACAACTTTTTTCTCATTTCAATTTTTTATATTTACACATGTACTATAAAACTTTAAAAAATGAAAAAGGGCTTTTAAAATTTAGTAACATCCAACATCTGGCAATTAATACCTTATTTTATAAAGTACCAAGGTGCTTTACATTCTCAAAAGTGTGTTTTTAAAATATGTAATACATGCTTATGGCAAAATTCAAAAGATGCAAAGGAATACATGGTTAAAAAGACTCCCTCACGATGATGCGAATATACTGTACTACTACTGAACTGTACATTTAAAAATGGTTAAGATGGGGAAACGCTTATTTTGTTGTACACTTAAGATCTGTGCACTTTTCTGTACATGCCATACTTCAACAAAATAGCTTATTAAAATGTACATACATACAATGGAACACTACTCAGCTGTAAGGAAAGAGGAAGTACTGCCATTTGCAGCACCATGGATGGATCTTGAGAATACCATGTTAAGTGAAATGTCAGAAAAAGTAAAAAACCATAAGATTTCACCCATATGTAGAACAGAAAATAGAAAAACAACAAATGAACAAACAAACAAACAAAATGAAGACTCAGACAACAGCGTGGCGGTTACCAGAGGGAAAGGGCAGTTTGAGGGGAAGGAGCAGAGGGTAGAAAGGGTTAAATACGTGGTGATGGAAGGAGACTTGGCTTGGGGTAGTGAGCACAATGCAATATGCACATGATGTATTATGGAGCTGGGCTGCACAGTTCCCGCACTGGGGAGCAGCTGCAAATACAGATGAAGCTTCGCTCTCTCACCCACCCCTTCATTAATGCTGTGCAGCCCAGTCCGTGGCCTGGGGCTTGGTGACCCCTGGTTTAAAGAATTATTGTGATAGCTGAAGAAATAGACTCTTGATGGAACTTTTGGGAATGACTCCCAAAGCCATATCATGGATCTAGGCTACTGCCACTTTTAGCATTAGGAATTGCAGAATTGGGAGACTGCTGCAGCTACTGCTGGCTCTGAAGCCATGGGGTACCTGTTAGTGCCCATACCAGCAAAATGGATTTCTTAAGCCTGTCCCCCAACACCCATAAAGCTGTAGTGATCAGACACACTGAGTTCTGCTAACACTATTACAGGAAAACTATGTACTTCTGTGATCACGCTTACCAACAAAGAGAAGTAATAGTTACATACAGACTGTACTGCATCTCTACCTTCCAGTTCTCAGATAATTGCTTGTGATTGGCAGAATCCAAATCTAAACTCCTAGCTGCAGTGGAATATAGATAAAGTTTTTAGCTTTGTATCCTCTCTAGTATAGAAAGGCACATGGAAAGAAGGTAAAAGCCTACTCAGTAATTTCTGGCAGAAAAATGGCCTTTACCCTTTGTTTGCTATTTTATAGCAGGTTAGTGAAAATAACTAAATATGACAAAGAAAAAAATTAAAGTTTGCAGCCACTGTACCCTCCCTCACTTCCTTTTTAGGAGGATAGATTGTCGCTCCCAGGGTACTCATTTGCTGTCCTGAATCTCAGAAATGGAGGAACAAAACAAGTTGTACAGTCTAGAGATCTGCTGTAGAACATTGCGTCTGTAGTCAACAATACTGTGTTGTACATAAAATTTTTCTTAGGAGAGTTGTGTTCTTACTGCAATAGAAACTAACTTGATAAGAGAAAGAGAAATCTATAATGTTAAAGCAGGAGAGACAGAGATGGAAAATGGACTCTCAGATATTGAACCAAACTGTAGGGCTAAGCGCACATTCCAGTTTCTTCCTCCTAATTCAGACCTATAAAAGTCACTTAATATATTTTTAATCATTTTCTGACATTCATTAATTTTCTTATCTTGTTCTTAATACATAACTGCAAACATTTGAGGAAAACGAGCATGAAAAACAAGCTATAGTAACCAAACAGAGGAACCAACATTTAAGGAATCAAAGCTAATGAAACAAAGAAGACTACAAAAAGTGTAATTAATATCTTCAGGAGACTTTAATTTCTAGTGTGATCTTGGTAAAGATGTCCATGTCCTATCCTTAGAACCTATTAATGGGTTATTTTGTTATTTTACATAGCAAGGGGGAATTAAAGTTACAGATCAAATTAAGGTTGTTAATAAACTAAAGATAATGTAACCTTAATTATTTAAGCTCAATTTAATCATAATGGTCCTTTAAATATGAGTCAGACAGAGATTTGAAGAAACTGTGCTGCTGGGTTTGAAATCAAAGAAAGGGACCACAAGCCAAGGAACACCAGCAGTCTTTAGAAACTAGAAAAGGTGAGGAAACGGATTCTCCCCTGCAGCCTCCAGAAGGAGCACAGCCCTGCTAACATTTTGATTCCAGCCCAGAAATACCCATTCTGGGCTTCTGACCTCCAGAACTGTAAGAAAATTGATTTGTGTTGTTCGAAGTCACTGAATTTGTAGTAATTTTTTACAGAAGCAACAGTAAACTAATACAGTATCCAAGTTTTATAATCAAGTCTGAGTTATCTGTCAGACTATAAATTCCTCCACACCAGTAATCAATTTCTGTGCTTGACACACAGTATACATAATAAATATTTGATAAATTTGAGCTTTCCTTATATAAGATAGTCTCCACCATTTCTTGGGAGAGTCGTTTACCATTTTTAAAGTCTCATTCACCTGGTAGATGCTTCTCTAACAGAGAGGAGCTATGCAGTTAATACCCACAGTTTTGAACTTCCTTCTTAGTGACTCTTGATTGGGAAGGTGTGATGTGCTCATTTAAACCAGAGTTTTTTCTCTCTGGCCCAAGCATTTGAATACATGAGACTTGTGTCTCCTGATAACAATTCCATGGGCTTCTTAGCCTCAGTTTTAACTGCTCCAGAGTAAAAGACTACTTGTCTGTTTGAGAACCGCACCCTCAATTGAGGTTTGTTTTATACCAGAGACTCTCATATTTTAATTCATACCATCCCGAACAGACTCTCAAAATTTGGTGAAAATCTGTAAAATGTTTTCTTATGGTGCAGAAACAAACCTGCAGGCAAATAATACAAAGTAAAACTTCAATGAGATTATTATACTACCACTCAAATGGCTAAAATGAAAAAGGCTGAGGATACCAAATGTCAGTAAATTAGCACAACTGGAACTCAGTTCACATTTTTAATAAAGTTAAACATGCTCTTGCCATACAACCCAGCAACCCCACTCCTAGATATTTTACTCAGGAGAAATGAAACTATATACATAGACCAGTGCATGAATGTTCATAGAAGCTTTATTCATAATAGCCCAAAACTAGAAAGTTGGGTGCTCTTACTGTGATATAATCGTGTACATACAATGGACCTGGCAATAAAAATGAATGAACAACTGATAAATGAAACAAAATGGATAAATCACAGAAGCATTATGCTGAGTGGAAGAAGCTAAACACAAAAGACAACATAGTGGATGATTCCATTATATGAAATTCCAAAAAAAGCAAAACTATGGTGACAGCCTATTAGCATTAACTGGTATTAGGAAGAGATAATTATCTGCAAAGGGGCAAGAAAAAACTTTTGAGGTGATGGAAGGCAGCTATACTCACCACTATACCACCAATGCCATGGGGGTGATGAAAATGTTCTACATCTTGGTTGTGATGGTTGTTATGGCTGTATACATTTTTCAAAATTTATCAAACCATACAATTAAATTGGATAAATTTCACTGTATGTAAATTATACCTAAACAAAGCTGAATTAAAACAAACAAAAAAATCTCTCAATACACACAAATCCAGTTAAGTAGTTTTCTAATCATTTGGAGTAGTTTCATAAGTAGTTTCATTCGGAATTTGTTTTTAAACCTCCAGGTAATATATGAATAAATCTGAGCTCCCTTAGCATAGGTTTATATATATACTCTGCAGAATTTAAAGGAAAAGCTCTTTCTGCAAAGGACTATTGAAGACAATTTTTGATCTTCCTCATGATGACCTCAGAAGACTGGAATTTAGCATTAGAGGTGAGAAGGGTGACCTAAGGAGGATGAAACAGGTGGAGAAGTCAGAAGTGAGGGCCGACTGCTGGAGGGCTCCAGTGGCCTTCTCCAGGGAGGAGTTAAGATTGCCTCCAGTGGTGACGTGCCGTCAGTTCTAGGCATGGACCAGTGAGCAGGTCAGTGACTTTCTGACTGCAATGAAGTTTAGAAATCACTGTGGTAGGGTAATGATAGGGTAATAAAAATTTTAGTTTCTTGAATGGGACTTGGGGTGAATGGGATAACATAAGATTAGGAGCATTGATATTCATTGAGCACATAGAAATAGGGCCTGGAAAGTGATTATTGCTATATATATATATATATATATATATATATATATTTTATAAAATATATCTTTTTTTCTACGAGAGACATTTAATAATAGAATAATAGGGAGTGGTATTTATATATGAGGTAAGAAGAGAAGGTAAAGGAAATTGACATTCAGTATATGGGTCAGATATTGTGCTTTGTGCCTTCAGATTACATGATTTAATCTCAACAACAGTAATATGCAATATCCTCATTTTACAGCTGTGGAAACTTAGACTCAGAAAGAGAGGCTTGGATTCTAATTAATTCAAGTACCACAAACACAGAAGGTGCCTCAAAGGTTGGGGAGGGACTACTTGAATTAAGATCACTAGTGATACATGTCCACAAACCACACCCAGAACTAGTAAATTCTATTGGGAGGGTGTGGGGAGCAGAGCAGGATTCTACATTTCTAACCCCACTTAGTAGGTTGGTAATTTTAAAAATGCTCGAGAAGCACTGTCTTAAGACTTAGAAGATAATTTTACTATATGGTGGTTTCTAGTATTTAGAATTCTTAGAAACAAAAGTTAGCTTCATAGAGGTGATTTATAACTTTGTTTTTGTCTATTAAAATAATGTACTTCAATGTTCATAACATAGCTATAGTTCTCAATGCTCATATTTCATAAATAAGAGTTAAAAAATAAACAAGCCAACATTCTTCATTAGTCCTCACTGGAATTTATCTTTCAGAGTGTGTGTGTGTGTGTGTGTGTGTGTGTGTGTGTGTGTGTGTTTTTGCCATTTCCTTAGTATTGGTTTATGCTACCTAAAATATGTTACCTTTGTGTTTTTCATTTTTATACAGTAAGGGATAACTAAAGTTGTACGTTCATTGTTACACATAAGTGAATTATAGTAGATAAATGAACACTTTTTGTAATCTGAATACTGGGTCTTTATGAGATGATTCTATTCTCCTAAATTCTTCTTTTGTCTCTTTAACAAGCATATTAGCTCAATAATTCTTTGTAGAATTTAGCTGCCTCCTTATTACTTGAATTACAACACTTTTACATGTTTCTATGTATTTTCAACAGTGATTCTTTTAATGCACACCACGAAAGTATGCGACAGATGATGAGAAGTTTTTCGGAACCTTTTGGAAGAGACTTGCTCAGTGTCTCTGATGGGAGAGGAAGAGCTCATACTCGTACGGGACGTGACGATGGCGAAAATTCCTTGACTGTAAGTTTATTATTTTAAAGTTAGTGAGAAGGTCCTGTGGGAATCTGAGGAAAAGCATTACAGAAGAATATATCTACCATGACTAATTCTTAAGTTATAGGAATCACTATTCTGTAAAGGGAAGGGGGACCTGTTGGAAACCTGAATCCTTTAACAATGAATTGTTAGCTGTATAGAATCCCACTGTGCTACCAAAACTTTTTAGGACCATGGGGTTATATACTATAAGCCAAACTTAAAACATTATTTTTTCACATGTATATATGGTTTGTTCTCACTTTAGAATTGCCTCTCATGTCTTAAATTAGAACAGGCAAGGAAATATCCTTCCTGTCTCATACAACACTTTTTTTTCCACTTTAAAATAGCGGCCAAAGCTATAGAGTCATATTTTTTCTTTATTGAACCAGGAAAATTTAATCTTCTGTATGGCTAACTTGGACCTTCAAAACTTAGATGAAGTTCTTAACCGTATTTAAAAGCCTTGCATAGCTGTATTTTCATAAGTCTTATCTGAGAAGCAAAGCTAGAAGGTTACAAACATACTCAACTCAAAAAAAAAAAACCCTCAAGACATTTATATATCTTAATTATTTTCTTTTCTGTTTATTTTATTTCTATTGCTTTTTCAGCCTCAGGAATGACAGTTCTAGAATAACAAATCCACAGGAGTTTCTGTGAAGATGAATCTCTGAAATTAAAATGTAGTTATTTGGAACTCAGTAAATATTGAATTGATTAATTGGGAAACTTTCAGAATCTTCCAGAAAAACATTTTCATATTTTCTGTTTGCAATTGCCTTAAATAGAGCAAAATGTTTTAACTACTTCTAAGAAGTTTGATAGGTAGAATTACATTTTTATTTAAATGAAAGTAATCTTCACATTCTTTTTTATATACATGGCATATATATATATATAAAATTCACATTTCAATTAATTTTATTTTAATTAGTGAATAGTGGTCTCTTTTATATATATTTCCATGAAAGTCTAAAATTAAGATCAAAGAAAAAATGCTCAAAGAAGGTATAAAAATCGAATGCGACATCTGAAATTTTGTCTTTTAAATGAGCATTGAAATATTTTGTATATCTTTTAACTACAACATGGAAAGAGTAGGGCTATATATAGTACCTTGTATTTATCTGCATAAATTATTTGCACATAGCTTTTGTGAGAGAAGCAAGAAGTGACAATTTTTTCCCCTTATAAGTATAGGAAGGAAATCTGTTTATAATTCAGTTGTAAAGTTCTTATTGAGGATGAATATTCACATCAGCTGTAACTCAGCTGGTCATTCACTAGAAGTAGAATTAAATGTTTCTTTCATGGGCACTTGGTCTTAAAATATCTGAATGTTTAATGAGCTGGAATAAGAAATATATAACCAAATAAAGAGATAAATTTCCGATAATATGGTTGCTTAAATGTGATTAAAAAAGAAAAGTCAAGTAGGAAAACAATTCTGAATATAAAGGAAAGCCAAGACCAACATTTGAATGAAAGATGAAAAGAATTGCTACCTTGCCCAATTTATGGTGGCATAAGCTAACTTTTGTCTAAGATTATGAATTATTTATTAGTGTAGGCCAAAGTCTGTAACAAGTGTTATCCAGTAAAACTTTCTGAATGATGGAAATGTCCTAAACCTGCCTGTCCAATATGGTAGCCACTAGCCACATAAGGCTTGTAATCACTTGTGCTATTGAGGAACTGAGTTTTTAATTTAATTTTAAGTATTTTAACATTTAATTTAAATAGCCACATATGGCTAGTGTCTACTTTAATAGGAGGGTGTGATGATAAACATTCAAAAAGACACCAAAGCATTTAAATTTTTTTTAACCAATACTGAATAAAAACATTAATCAATTATACTTGAACTTGTCATCTTATTTCTCATTTAATAGTAATCTCTTTAAGCATTTTCTCGAGAAAAATTATAGTATTCATCTACCTGTTATGTAAAAGTAAATGGTAATTATCAGATTTAGACAATTCATTTCATAAGACCTTGAGTTCCATAGCTTTTTAAATAGTAAATACTGCTAGGTAGTTTTTACTTGCCCCTCACATCTAAAAACAAGTAGCATACATTTTTCTTTAATTAATTTATATTGTATCAAATATCTTAGAAAGCTAACACCATGTACCTTTTTCTTTCTTCCTCAAACTATATGAACCCTTTGCCAACCCAGAGTATTAAGCACTGTCCTAAGGCATTTGAAGAACAGTAGTAGTTTAATTTTTAGTATTTTAATAGTACTGGTTACAGCAGGTTTTCCAAGGAATATTCAGCCTCTCTTTTAGCCAAAACTCATTTATTTTGTAAATTTATTATTTATACTGGTAAGATATGGCTCTCCTTTTTTTCCGTAGTGTTTAACACATTTGAAATGTTTATGTCTAAATATGAAAAACTTATGTAATAGAAAAACTTAATTAATTAAAAGAAAACAAAAAACAATTAGACCACAATTGCAACAGAAGACCTCTATCCTAAACTGACTTTTCTAAGTAGGAACAAAAATTAGAAATTGACTGCAGAAGATAGAAAAGAGTAATGCTAAATTTGAAAAGAGCCCAGCCGAGAAAACAATAGGCTTTTTGAACGTGCTAGTTGTCCTAGTGTTTTTGAACTTTTAGTAAACATTTATACAAAGCTTTGCTCTCTTGTGTCATGAAATTACGTTTTAAAATGAGTATTTTGATTAAGCAGTGAACCATGATGCTGATACTTTTAAGCAGAGTAGATGAAAATCTGTATTTCAAATAGACACCTTGACCCTTTTCTTCTTTATCTTTGGTCCATTTCTTGACATTTGTTATCTTTATCAACCATATTATGAAGGAAAACAGAGACTACTACAAAAGTAGAAGAAACATCAGCTATGCCATTTTTTGTGTTTATATTATTAGCATTTTCTTCAGTTCATGATTTCTTTATGGGGTCATTGTTAAGCCAGTTGCCCTTTTGAGGAGGATTCGTTTTGTTTAAAACTACACAATTTAACCTTTAAATTTATTTAATTATGCAGTTTGTAATTCAAGATGTGACATATGAGCATACTACATTTAGATTGAATGATGGTGCCAGAGTCAGCAAAAAGAAATAGAAAGAATTTTTTTGGTGCATCCAATACACTTTGGAGATTACAGTTCTAGGTACACAGTATATATATATATCACATCTGATATGTGATTTTTTTAATGTAAGCACACAGTTTTCTCTGCTTTTTAACATAACTTACACATGGAGAAAATTATCTGTCACTGAATGATGATAAAATTATACATACTTTTTACCCAGGAGTTCAAACTTTAATTTCAACCTTTGAAACCCTCAAATGATGAAAGTGTTTTAATTTGTGTACACATGGATAACCATTTATTTTTATCCATCTTTACCTATTGAGGATTATAATTTATGAACTATTAATTTTGATTATTCCATCTATTATACTTAATATTCTTCTGCCTATCAAAGACTGTAAATATTTTAAATCTATGTATATGATCCTTTCTGAAGTCTATATTTTTTATCCCATAAATGAGTTCTTAGGAGGTATTTATTAAATTTTTTGTCCAATATTCCTACTAATCTTTTGAAATGTTATTAATGTAGATAAATTTTTATTTTTAATTGGTAACAGGCAATCTTTTAAAAACAGAAGCTAGCTGAGCAAAGGATAGACGATATAATATTAATCATTGTACATTATGCTTTAATATTGATGTGAATTTGCATTTTCTTTGAGAAACGTTCATCTTAATGCATAGCAAATACTTCTTCTGTCAACTGAGTCTCATAAATACTAGAGTAGTCATATTTAAAAGTGATAGATGGCCTCCCTATTTGCCTGCCAGGCTCCCATCAGGCTCTACAATGAATAATAAGCAGATAATTTTTAAAAATCTATATTGAGTTCTTTGTGAATGAAAGGTTCTGGAATTTTGTTAGATCTGAATTATGTGAGTATATATAGTGTATTTCTTTTTCAGGCATTATCATATAATAAATATTATAACCAAAATTAATTGGATTTTTTCCCAGGCAACGAGTTCTCTTGTGCCTTTTGGCCGTTTTGGTGCTATGGTTTGTATCATGAGACTGAAATCGTTTTAGCAATATTCTCTGAAAAATATTTTTCATTAACTCAAGCAAACTGAATTTTAGCATGCAGTCTCACTTACTTTTATAATGGCTCTTTAGTATTTGTACTGAAAACCTGTTACATGTGTTAAATTTATCTTAGAATGTTTAGGCATGTGTTTTCTGAAGTAAATCATGTCAACATGTATAAAATCAGTTTTCAAAAAAAAAGTACATCTCAATAGATGAATATTCACTTGATTTACAAAAGAGATCTCCATAGTTGTCATTGCAATTTGGAGACTTCTACATGTTTCCGAAAGGTGAAAAAGTACCAAACTGTAGATGGACAAGCACCTTTGGAAAAGCTAAGATTGGTTGCTTTCTCTAGGTTTCAATTACCAATTTTCTCATGCTCTTTTCTTTTGCCATGTCCAAGTCTGCCTACTCTGCAACCAGCTTTTCTCCCACCCTTGTTTTTGGGGGCTTGGGTAATATTTTCTGTGATTCTAGTTTCTAACACACTTAAAAGGCAATCTGAGGGAGTAGCAGAGAATAGCATGGCTTTGGTTCATTTCCTGTGAATGCACCTACACTCTCATGAAAAGGTTTCCTTTTATTCTGTTGTGCCAGACTTCAACCATTTGTCTCCTTAAAGTTTGACCTATAACATTTATCCTTCCTGACCAGGGTTTTTAATGGGACAAATGATGAAGACAAAAAGCAGTTATAGCATGGAGTTATCAGTAAATGATAGGACGTTCAGCATGCTGTGGAAGCACAGATAGAAAAAAGCCTGTAACTCAGCCTTTTGAGGGTAATGGGGTGAAGGTCAATTAGAAAATGCTTCTTGAACCTTAAGGATTAATAAGAGTTAGCCAGGAAAAACAGGAAGGGGAGAACAGTGTTCAACACCAAGGAAGTAGTACACACAAAGATCTGGAGGCTAGGGAGCACAAAGGTTTATAGGATCATTTGGCCCTAGAGTATGAGTTGGACAGTAGATATCGATGAAGGTCAAGAGATAACCGGGGACTTCTTTCTGCCCTGGTAAGGACTAAGGACCATTATCATAGGAGCAGGGGAAGCAGTTGGTTAATTTTCATCAAAATAGAAATAGAGTCAGGTTCTTATTTTTGAAAGATCATGTGCCTGTAGGGGAGAGAAGATTAGAAGGAACCCCACAGTGAAGGGGGAGGGAGGCTAGGAGGCTGTTGAAGTGTTGCGAGAAGTATTCATGATAGCTTCTACTCTGGTCATGGCTGGGGTGATAAAGAGAAATAATTTCATTTGATGAAGAGTTAAAGAGTTGAATAGATAGAATGTGGTGATTGATTGGATTGAAGAAGCAGTAAAGAAAGAGAAGAAAAGTATCATACCTATTTTTCTGGCATGAGGAACTAGGTAAATGGGAATGCCACTGAGCTAAGGAACAGAGCATTGATGCAGTATAGATATGAAGGCAGGGATGATCAAAAGGATTATTTCAGTTTGGGATGTTTTGTATTTGAGGCATTTGTATGTTATCCAGGTGTATTTATCTGGTAAATAGTTGGATATATAGCTTTGAGCTGAGTTAGAGAGTTGTTCATTCATTCAGCAAGTATATAGTGAGCCCTCCTATGTACCAGGAATTATTTTTAAAGTACCGGGAGTATAGTAGTGAATAAGACAGAGAAGACAGCCCCAGCTTCACAGGGATTATTTTTATAGAGTGGGAAGACAGACAGTAAACAACAGAATAATCAAATAGCCCAAGTACTTCAAAATACTCTGAAGAAGATGAAGCAAGATATTGATATAGTGACAGGTAGGAGGTGAAGCAGAGATTGGTTTAGACAAGTGGCCTTCCTAAGGAGGTGATACTTGAGTGATGAGAAAAAACTACCCATGCTAAGAGTCCGGAGAAAACATTCTAAGCAGAGAGAAGAGCATGTATACAAAGTTCCTGAAGGCCTTTAAGAGTCCATTTGAATCTCAGCTGTAATATGTACATCCATTTTTTGTCACTCCAAGGTGCTGGGCCACCTCATAACAGGTACACATACAGCTTTTGATAGCTGGTTTGTCAATAAATTAAGAATAGGCAGAATATACCCAAACATTTTATCTTTTCCTTCTCTTCCTCTTCCTTGGCTAGCCCCCTTCCACCTCCTATGAGTTATGTCTCTATACAGCCCTGATTCTCACCCTAGTTTTGAAACAAAATATTCAGAACATTTTCTGAATCAGATTAATTCTATTGTAATCCTTTGTGTACCCAAAGATAAATCAGTATCTCTTAAATGTGCCTTTGTGATCCCTACTATTTTAATTGTGCATTCTAAATATTAAACAATTTATGGGAGTTTGGGTTTCCCATCTGGTTCCATTGTTACTAGCAATAAAAACTCAACACAGGGCAGAAACAAAAGAATAGGCCTTTGATAATTCTTTATTGAGTCCCAGCTTGGCAGACAGCAAAAGAATTTCTAGAAGAGCAAAAATATCAGCAATGAATGTAAATTACAGGATTCAAAAGAGTCCTCCTGCTTGAGTTCCATGAATCAGACATTCTATTTATTTTATAATAGTAGCTAGTGCATTGGTTGCTTCACTTTTTAACTTCTAGTTAGTGTTATAAAACCTAAAATCAATGGCAAATTTTTCTAGAGCAGTTTCTCAGCCTCAACACTGACATTTTGGGCTGATAAATCTTGTCCTGAGGTTGTCCCATGCTCTGTAGGGTGTTTAGCAGAATTCCTGTCCTCTACGCCTTACAAGCCAGTCATACACCCTCCTCAATTATGGCAAAAATGAGTGTCCCCTTATATACTGCCCCCCGCCCCGTTACAATTGCTCTTGGTTGAGAAACCACTGTTGTAGAGATATTCTTAACTGTTCTCCTAATGGAGCATGCCTCATGCTTCAAGGGTATGTCCAACTGAGCCTTTGATGATAGGCAGCTTATTAATAAAGTAAATTAACCTCTATCACTTAGACCCTACTGTAATGAAGATAAGGGCTGACTCAGCTTCTATCAGCCATGTGATACTAGTGGAGGTGACACTGGTATCTCATGCTCAAGTTTATTTGTGTGGTGGGATATTAAGGTAGGGGGAGAAAGAAAGATTTGAAGACCAGACTATGCTAGACCTCTTGCAGCCCAGAATACACCACTCAGTATTTAAATATTAACCAAATTATGCTTTGAGGAAGATGACAAATGATATGTCTGTGTATCTGTTCTTGCATGTACATGTGTGTGTGTGTGTGTGTGTGTGTGTGTGTCAAACACACACCTATGTAATGCACGTATTTATAGTGTTACAGCTCCCTAATCATTTATATGTTGGCTGTTTGGAATTTTGAATAGATATGCCTGATCGATTACTGCATGAGATCCCATTGCATAAATTGAGGGAGAAAAATCCAGCTGTTCTGGAAAGATTGATTTGTTTCTTTTGTGGTGTTATTAACATACTTCCTAATATCCTACAGCGTACAGATGTCAGCCCTTTTCAGGCAATGGACCGAATGATGTTGAATATGCGCAACAGTATGCAGGAATTACAAAGAAACTTTGTAAGTACTAAAAAAATTATGAGAACGTTGTTTTCAGTTACTGTATTAGTGGCTTTCAAGCTCTTTTTTTTTTTTAACCTGAGGTCCACAGTGGCTGAAAAAGTATCTTACATCATGATCCAGCACACAGTGCTTGTGTACTGTATAAACATACCTAAAACAAAGTTTCATGAGAAAATGATCATACTGTTTCCAATGTGTGCTGATATTTTCTATTTTATTTTCTATTTTAAAAATGCTGGTCACAACCACCAAATTGATTTCACAACATACAAGTTTGAAAAAATAGCATTAATTAACTTGCACAATTAAAGTAATTTAACCTCAAAAATATTTGTTCTGCTAAAGATCACTATTATAAATGAACATTTTATATGATTTTAGATTTTTTTATTATTTTATAAGTTATCTACTTAAAAGTAATTGTATCCAAGTAATTATAACTAAGAAATTAAGTTTTAGTGTTTAAAAAAAAACAGAAAATAGAAATTTCAGGAATGATGTTTAGACCCTGAATTAGATACATATAATCCAAATACTAGTGAACTAGTACTACTACTCACTTTTCTACTCATATTATTAACATCAAAACAATAACTTGATTCACTATGAAGAAGATCCATATTTTTAGTCATCCTGATTATAATCTAAGGATCATTTCAGAATGATTTTAGTAATATAGCAATCTGGTACCCTTACAAGAGATATAAAACTTCTTGGTGAATGGCTAACTGGCTTAATGTGGGCAAAATTGCGCACAAGCATCAACCACTGACTATAAAAGTATCACACAGAGTATCTATATTTAAATCTGAGCCGTAAGTCTCTGATTCCAAAGACTTAAGGATCTTCGAGTGACTCACTTGTTGGTCCACAAAGGAGAGTAAGAATTGCTGCCTAAAATGGAGGGAACCTAAGACCTTCATGGGATGCCATTTGGGTACACTGTACTGATAGTACCCTTACTAGGACTTCTGGCTAGTGTTGTTATTTATTTGAATCCTCGAACATTAATTCTTCACATATGACTAAACTATCTGGATTGGCAATTTGTATTTACCTGTAGGGTCACCTTTCAATGGATCCAAATGGACATTCGTTTACTTCTTCCTCAGTTATGACTTATTCCAAAGTAGGAGATGAACCACCAAAGGTTTTCCAGGCCTCATCTCAAACCCGACAGGCTCCGGGCGGAGTAAGTATTTTCTAAGCATTCTTGGAGCTTTATAAGGTTATGGAATGATAGATTACCTATATAATTATTAACATTGATCTGATACATCAAGGGTGTAGGGGGAAAGCCCATGTAACTATGAAAAACAATAAAGCTAAAGATATTTACTTAAGACATTTTTTGTCTCCCCCGCCCTCCATCCCTGCCCCAGATGCCTTTTTTTTCATGTAAACTTCGGTTGGTGTTTATTACCTTTACATGTTGACAAGATAGACAGACACTTAAAGAAGTCTTTGTTCCATGAAACAAATGTCTACCTGTATTTATATTTGTAGTAAATGAATTTTTTTCTTATGATTTTTGAAGTATACAGAAAGGATATTGAGAATAATGTAATAAATATCCATATTTTTTCAAATCGTAACATTTTCTCTCTTTCCTTTAAGTTGTCTCTTGTTTTGTTTTCTTTTTAAGCAGAAAAACTTTGCAGATGCAATTAAAGCTCCCAGTGCTCTCTTCTCTCTTTGGTCTCCTTTCCCTTTCTCCTTCCCCCAAAGAGAACCATTTTTCTATATCTGGAAGTTATCATTGTCATGCATGTTTTTACAACTTCATTACTTATATATGCTTCATAAACAAGATAATGAATATTTTACAGGTTTCTAAACTTTATATAAATAGTTTCATATTACATGTGTCCTCTGCAACTTGACTTTGCTCAATAATATGCTTCCAAGATTTATTTAAATTGATATGTGTAACTCTTGTTTCTTTAATTTCTTAATAGTACCCAAAATATGAATATACCACAATTTTTAAATTTATATTTCTACTGATAAATATTTATATATTTCTTATTTTTCACAAACTCTGGTATAAGAGTTCCCATTTCTCCACTTCCTTGTTAGTACTTATAATTAAAAAAAATTAAATTTGCCTAATGGGTATGAGTAGTTCATTTTTTAGTTCTTACATATAAGGCATGCTTTGTAATGATGCTTTTGTAATAGTACAGCTAATTCATCTCAGACATTTTAGTTTTAACTTTACTATAAGTGACATACATCTTAGATGTAAACACAATATTAATGGTGGATGTCCCACAGCAAACCATGTTAATAGTTTTTTGCTATCATAAATATTCTAATAACCCACAGAGTTCATAAGTGAAAGCCAAAGGATTCAAGCCCACAAACATAACTGCTGAATAATTACTTGCACTTACTTGTAGGAATGCTAGCATGTACTCCCATCCCTTACATTTTCAATGGCAATGTTGAAGGCACTAAGTTTTATATAATTAAGTTATTCTCTGTTTTAATATTTGATTACAATTTGGAAAAAGGTTAAATTGTATTGGTTCTATTTGTCCTAAATATATTAATTCCAAGCAGTTCAAGAAATATCAGAGAAATTTTACAAATTTGTAGTGGAAATTAGTATCTATTATTTTTAGAATAGTAGATTTATGATCTTATCTCTATAGGTAAACAGGCCATAAGGAGTTTCAAATTATATTCATTCTACATATACTTAAATAATAGCTATTTTTATTTATTTATTTTTTACTTTTACAGATAAAGGAAACTAGGAGAGCATTGAGAGATTCTGACAGTGGACTAGAAAAAATGGCTGTTGGTCATCATCTTCATGACCGAGCTCATGTCATTCAAAAGTCAAAGAACAACAAGACTGGAGATGAAGAGGTCAACCAAGAGTTTATCAATATGAATGAAAGTAAGTTATCAAAGAAAATAACATCTTCCCTCTTAAAGTTAAAATAGCAGCTATACTGGTAGAACTTAATGAATATTTTTTGTAGAAATATTTCATAAGATGCTCTTTTGAAGTAGTTTATGAAAAATTGTGTAGGAAATATTTTAACAAAGTAATAAAATTATGGTTTTATAGTTTCGTAGTATATCTATTTTTATAGTAATTTTTGGTAATGCTGAGTATCATTTATTTTTTATTTTATACTTGGAAAATGGAATATTTTGAATTGTTATTTAATAAAACTCATTAGACACAATGAGTTTTAAATATTTCTGATTATCAAAGAAGTACATTTGAAAAGTATAAAGAAATATAAAGAAAATTGAAATTATCTATAATCTCAACCCAAAATAACTACTATTAAAGTTTTAGTGTATTTCTTCTTAATAGATTTATATATGTGTGTGTGTGTGTTTATATATATATATATATAAACTTTTGCAAAATCAATATTTTACTATCTATATAATTTATATTGTGCTTTTTGCAAAATCAATATTTTACTATCTATATAATTTATATTGTGCTTACTTTAATTCATCATTATAATTATGAACAGTCACTTATGATGTTATTTTTTTAAAAAATTCTAAATATTTACCTAAAAGTTTTATCATGAATAGGCCAAAATTTATTTAAACAGTTCTGTATTGTTGAGCACTTGGTTTTTTAAATATAGATAAGATTTTAATATATATGTCATATATGTATTAAGTAAATATTTTTTTCTAGATTTATTATTTATTCTTCAGTATGTATATTTACTTTCAGTATCCTAGCTCTTCTCATTGTAGTTTTAAGTTATAGTCATCTTCTGTTTTCAGAAGCATTTTAAATAAATATGTGTTATCATCAAAAGGGTTTAAATTATTGCATCATTTTAGAAAAAGAAATTCTCTTAAGTTTGAAGTTCAATAAAATTATTATGCAATGAGATGGAAGCCACAACGACTTACCCTTTCTTTAATTTTAACCTTTGTAACTTTCTCATATTTAAATACATACAGAGTACTTCACAATAATTAACCTGTTGAAAAATTTAGTGAAGAAATGCGTTATTATAAAAGCAATCTGAGAGAACAACTATTATCATTTACCTGTTATTGTTATTATGGAAGTCAGATTACCTACTTCATAACAACATAAATTGACTGTTGAGATGAATAACCTGTCTTAGGAAGTTGAGGCCAAGTTACAAAGAAAAATGGTGCTATTATTAGGAAGTACTAGCCACAGGAAGAGTGTCCATCTACAGAGCAAAAGGATGATCACTATGAGAGGACTAGGAAGAAAGGCTATAAGTCAGTGTAATTGGGCCAGGGGGTCCACTGGATATAATAATATGATATCCAGGCAAGTGCATGAAAAACCAGATCATCAACAGCCAAATTATCAATAAGAATATGAGAGGAACAAACAAGAAAATAACATATTACCGAGTCATAGATTTTTATATTTGAAGCAGGTTTCTGCCTCTACTTTTTCTTATTTTAATAATGTTTTATTTAACTGATACATTTGAAATATATCAACAATGGCACAATCATATATAAATATGATTGATGAACTATTTTATGATTTATTGTTTACATTACATTTAGAAACTTACATTTCAAGTGCTCAATAGCCACATATGGCTAGTGGCTACCATACTGGACAGTACAGGTGTAGGCGCCTCCCCAGTCTGAGAAATAATATTTGAGTATGATCCTGCCTGTCTTGAGTTTAGACTGGTGGTAACATCAGGCTAAAATGAAGTGTGTGGGGAACAAGGCATTTACTGACAGTTGATACCTTAATACTTACCTTTATTTTGATATTTAATGTAGGTGATGCTCATGCTTTTGATGATGAATGGCAAAATGAGGTTTTGAAGTACAAACCATGTGGACAATGGCGCAATCTAGAAAACACTAGGATGCGGAGTGTTGGTCATGAGAATTCAGGATCTGGATCCCGAGAACTTAAAAGAAGGTAAAAGTATTTCTAAAATAAATTGTATTTTTAAAAGGAGAACTAGAAAAAAAGTTATGTAATTTTACCTCTGTTATCAAGAAGTTCTGATTAACATCCAAATTGATTATAGCAATATTTTTTGCAAAAGTTGTAATTTTACATTATATTTGAGATTCCACACAAATCTAATTTTGTATCTGAAAACAAATAATATTTTAAGATTATATGATTAGTAACTCACTAACAGATTATGTTTCAGAGCTTGGGAACTAAAATCCTCCTAAGGAAAAGTGATATGCTATAATGTAGTTATTCTTGGGAAACAGATTTTAATCTGGTTATTGTTAAGAGTCATACATTTAATATCAGGTAAAGATATTGGTATCTAGAAGTATGATAAAGGGAAAGGGTCTCTATTTGAAAAGCTTAACAAAATTTCCCTAGTAAGTCAAAAATCAGCATTTAATAGTAAACGCATTTTTAGACACTTGTATAATATGTAATAATATCTGTATTTGATATTTGGGGGAAAATTTTACAAAAACTTTAGCCTCCCTTGGAATTACCTTTTGGAATAGCTACAAAATATAAATGTGCTGACACTACACCTGAAAGATTATAGAAATTTTTATGCATTTAGTATATATTCTAGCGTTAAATTTGATTTGTTTCTCTCAGAAAAAAAACATTGAGAACAATACCTAATTTCTATTGAAATCACACGAGAGAGAGGGAAAAATTGAGGGAGAGACTGGGCTCACAAGGTCTTAAAACAAATCTGTTCTAGGCTGTAAAAGTAAAAGACTGCTGTAGAAAGGTGGAAGGCTTCACAGAACCAGCAGTGGACAAGTGGGTATCAAGTTAATCAGAAGCCTTGTGCAGAATTTCATGTGCTAGCATTTCTTATTTTAAAATACATTTTTAGGAATTTAGAGTCCTAATCTTTCTGTAGAAAATGTGTTCCCATATTAATTTTAGATATTTGTCTCACTTTGAAAAGTTTATTGATGAAAAACTAACAATGATAAGTTTGCCTATGAAATCCAGGTCCCAGTTAAAGAAAGCATATTCATTATAGATGATCTATAAATCTGTGGTCTTATCAGTGACATGTTCTGTAAACTGGCACTGTGCAATAGAACTTTCTGAAGTGATTTTCTGCAGTGATGAAAGCGTTATCTATCTGTGCTGTCCAAAATGTAGCCACTGGCCTCATGTAGGTATTGAATCACACTTAAATTGTAGTCAATGTGGCTAAGGAACTGAATTTAAATTCTTTTATTTTAATTAAATATAAATGATATTGCTCGTGGCGACCATGTTGGACAGCCCAGTTAAACTGTGAACAGATTCTGTAAACAGATTTAAGTCTGTCTCAGGAAAGCAGCTGTTGCTCCCTTAAATGTTAAATGAAATAGTCTGCCATATGTTTTTCAAAACTACAAAGGAACTGTTAAAACTTTCCTTAAATTACAGTGGTTTTTAACATGTTTGTATTGATTTGAAAACCATTGGCCATTTAAAGAATGGTATTAACGTTTATATGTATATTTCTCAGGGAGAAACATCATCAAAGTCCAGCCATTGAACATGGAAGAAGACCAAATGTTTTTGTGGACAAACTCAACATCAAAGGATCACCTGTGAAAATCAACAAAAAATAAATAGCCTTGTGTTTGATTTGTTTAGTTTTGGTTGTTTTAATAGAGAAAGTAATGGTGCTGGATAATACACATAAGACCAATATCTTGTTAAATCAATACTGTACTTAGCAACTTTTTTCTGTAATCTCAATTTTCTTGGAATTGCTAGCTTTATATTGTCCCAACTTTAGAAACTTTGATTTTTGACAATGTGACAAACTTGTTAAACATCCTATCAAACTCTGCTTTCTCAGTGATTTTTCTGTTGGCTCTATATACTTTCATATATTCAAGATTGAATGTGGAGCTAGTTACATCTTACATAGTTATAAGAAAGTGAAATGTTAAACAATAGTCTCAGTTTTTATTAACGCTACACTAAAGTCATGTTAATAAAGGTTAAAATTACATAGTTCAAATTTTATAATGTGTTACGTGACCAGCTAGCTTAAAGATCTTTAAAAAATAAAGCAATATTATACTGCACTGTTGTATGAGAAATTGTTTTGATGAAAAAAGAATAATCAAATGGTTCATTATCAAAGAAAGATTTTAAATTGTTTAAATACATAGTTTTCTTATAGTTTCTTTATACAGTTTGTTCTGTTTTGTTCCATATACATTCTTAACATTTATCAGACTTTACATTGACCTTTCTCTTTAATTTCTTAAAGTAGCATATTTCTGCTCTCCTTTCCCACAAACAGCTTCATCTATCTCCTTGGTTAACATTCTAAAGTTGGGAATGTCCTTGGAGAAACTCTGCTCAGCCTTTTTGTGACATTTAGAAAAATGCATTTGGTATTCTGCAAACCTGAATGATTGATTGTCTCAAAATTTCTTAGACATGATGTGTGTGTTTGAGCAAAGTATTTAATAATTCTATTGTTTCCTTTTTAATTATACTATTTAAAAAATCAGCTCTAGTAATTTTATTCTAGAATTCAAGCATTAATCTGTTTTTATGAGAGTTAGATTTGAAGTTTATTAGAATATAAAATCTTCACTCTTAAGTCTTTGTTTCAAGGGGGAAAAAAAAGAGAAAATCCACTATCTCTCTTTAATTCTAATATCTTTCTTTTTTAACTTGGAAGTAGAATTATGTCATCATGCTTATCCTCTTCTAATTTTCTATATCATATCCTATTAATTTTACTAGTCAGTGTTTCATGCCTTTAGTCCCTAAAATACGATTCATATGTTTCAAGTAATTTTTATAACAGAAATTGAGCATGTATTAGTTAAAGATGTTAAAACTTTTCTTTTGTGCATACTTTAGTGTACTAATAACATTACTTTACTACATATTGGGAAATTGTCATGAGGCATAAATTTTAAAGAACACCTTGGTATAAATTCACTTGATAGAGTGGGATTCCAAGAATAAACACTGTAATTATTCTCCTTTTGCGTAAATCATTACACTAACTTGTATCATTATATTTATGTATGAAAACACTTTGATAATTGTACTTAAAACAGCATAACTTCAGTGCATCATATAGCACTTAGAGATTTCATGAATACTTTTGTCCTCCCAATTTGTCTACCATAAAATAAAAAACTGAATTAAGTTATACACACATATAATTTCTTCTTATCTCACAGTGCTTCCTAAGGGGTCACTTGACATATGGAGATTAAATGTCAATTTTTTATGTTCATATCATGCTGAAATTAACTTTTTTCCAGAATTTATTTTTAACATAATGCTGAAGTCAACCAGTATTTAAAAAAAAGTCTCTGTCTAGCTTGTAGTTCATATAATTATTTTTTCTTTATGGAAAACCATTGATATTTCTGGAACCCCTGGTCTTTTGGGAATGTAAGGATATTAACAAATTGGTGAATGTGTCCTTGACAATAAGAACAGGTTGCATTATTTAGGCTCCTTGCCACCTGAGAGAGTTTCCTGGTGCTGGCAGTCTGAGGGATAGGTTTTCATTGCTCTGTCCTTTACTGTCACAGGGAAGTGGCAAGAGCACATTGGAGTCGGATGGTGCCCTGCATGTGCCAGTGTGATGGTATTTGGAGGTGACAGCTTTGGGAGGTGATTAGGTCGTGACGGTGGAGGCCTCATGAATAGGATCGTGCCTTTATGAAAGAGACCCCAGAGAGCTCCCTTGCCCTTCCTTTCGTGTGAAGATTGAGTGAAGTTGGCTGCCTTCGAACCAGGAAGTGGGTCTCACTAGACACTAAATCTCCTGGCATCTTGCTCTTGGACTTCAGCCCCTAGAACTATGTGAAATAAATTTCTATTGTTTATAAACCACCTGGTCTATGATATTTCAGTTATAGCAGCCTGAATGAACTAAGACAGCCATCTTAGACTGATCAGGCCAGGACAATTTGGGGATTCTACTGAGGCTCCACCTAGACCCTTACTGCAGTGAATAGCACCTGAAATTTGGCAATAATATACATATTCGAGACTTCTTGAGCCTCCTCCTCTGTCCCCGCTAAGATGAGTTTTGTAGTAAATCTGCATTCTGATGACCTCTTTGGCCCTGATGTAATGCTTATTATTATCTCCTGTGGTTTGGGGATTCTGATCAGACTTCAGTGTCCTCTGGTGCATTTGGCTTTAAACACCATCTCCTATATTCTATCTCAGATTATTTGTACGTGAAAACTCTCCTTAGTCCTGTCTTTGTAGGAGAAGTTTGCTTTGGCAGAGAACTTCTACTTTTCTAACCATATGTTTCTTAGGTCAGTAGTCAGCCTGAGATGAATACTGCAATATATTACATTTCACAGAACATCAGGCAATTTTTCATGAATTTGTCAGCTAATAGATTTGTACCACCTCCTGGCTTAACTTTTGCAAGGAATCATAATGATCGCTTTGAGACTTGTTGAAGAGTACTTTCACTTGAGAGGCATCTTAGAACACAATACCAAAAAAAAAAAACACACACACAACAAACAAAATCTCAGGAAGAGAGCCTTTGTGTTATGCATCTAAAGAGCCCACTTTGTTCAGGGCTATTTAACTATTTGGCTTATATTTAAACTTCTCTCTCCTTGAAGGATAATTAGCCTTTTACAAGAATGTGTTCATATTTGAATTATTAAATTAATTAAACAAGAAGGCCATTAGACTGAGGTGACTTTAATGCTCTAGAAGCCTCTGAGCAAAGCAAAATCTGAGCCTATAATGCCTCAAGGTTAAGAAATTAAAACCCGAAGACACCCAATCACTAATAGTGAATTAGGCTTTCCCAAGTAAGGCAGTTGCTTAAGCTTTAGCTAATTAAAGAATTTACTTGCTTTGCTTCTGCCTCTTCTCTGTAAAAGTCTTCCCTAGTTTCCATTGGTGGAAACTTCCTAACCACTGAATCGATTTTGCTCTAACTCACATTATTTAATATGCCTCAATTTATCTTTAACAGTATAAAGCTTGCTTTGGCTCACCTTTTTTCTTGTTTCTATACTTTTCTCCCTTTGAAAAATTTTAAAGATAAATTCAGAAAAAAATTCTGTTATGTGCAACCTAGAAATATCAGTCCAAATAAACAGTCCAGAGGGTCTGCAAAAAAAGTCAAATTATTTGTGCTGCTTTTGCATAAAGTGTGGACAAGTGAAATTAAATAATAGCCTTCATTATGGTTATAAGAAGAAAGGTTTAATAAAAACTTTTAAACAATTTAATTATGAATATAAGGCTATAAAGTATATATTTTTAAAAGCTTTGTTAAATATTTCTGATAAGTGATAAACTTGGGCAAAAGTAATGAATGAATGTTTAAAGTCAACTACATGTCTTTTTCCAGGTTTCATTATATAAATTCAATGTTAATAAAATATTCTAATTCATATAAAACAGAGGTTGAACTCATGATTTCAGCTTCCTAAATTTCCTATATTGATCTTATGGAACAAATAAGTTATTGACTCTACTAATTGTGTAAGATTGCAAAATATAAAATGGTGTTTATCCAAATAAAATTATAATATAGTTGTTTTTTAAAGGGGTTTGATCTTACAAAATTATAACAATTAATTATAAGGACTGAATGTATTAGCTAAAATTTTAATTTTCCAATCCTTAGTTAACTTTTCAAAACCTTAGAAAATCTAAAATTAGTCCTTGGATAATTTCTAAGTAGAAATGATACAAATCTTACTAAAGATAACCAATTTATCTTTATTTTTATACATTATAAAATGACTAAATTAACAGAATGTGCAAATACTTTGGATGATATATATGTAGTTTGCTACTTTAAAACAACAGATAATCTGTAATATGTACTCATGAAAATCGAGTTAGATGATGCTTGGTGTTTTGTCTTCCAGTTTTCTCTTTGGCAAAAACACAAGTTGATTACTTTGGTTAAAAGTGGTATTAATAAAAATAATTAATGTATTTGGTGTAATAATTACAGAAAATATGAATATATATACATGCACACAATAATGAGTATGAATTTTTACTTAAGGAAACTTTATTAAAGTGGTAATTTCAGTGTAATAGATATATTGCTTTATTTAACATAATTATGTCTTAAAACCTTAATTGTATTACTTTTTACATAATTATGTGTTTATATTTTTAGACAAATGCATAAAAGTTTATAAAAATAAAATTTTAAAGTCTACAAATGTATATTCAATATTAACTAATTTATTCATCAAAGTGGCTTACAAATTTTTTATTGCAAATTAATACATGAATTGAGTTCCTGATTTTTCTTGCCCCTTGTAATTTTCAGATTTCTATTTATTTAACCTTATTTATTCATTTAAGAAATATTTATTGAGCACCTAGCACATGCGAGGGGATACAGCAATTAACAAAACCAAATCACTGTCCTTATGGAACTGATAGTCTTTTTGGGAGTCAGACAATAAACTGGTACGTAAAATATCTGGATATATTTAAGAAGTGCTCTGAAGGAAAAGTAAGCAACATGAGAAGATAGAAAATGGGGAGGAGCTTGCTGTTTTAGAAGACTTGAGCAGGAACACCTCTCTGATAGAGCCTCTTTGAACAGAGAGAAGAAAGTAAGGGAGAAGGCCACACAGGTGTCTAGGGAAGAGCAATGACTGGTCATGTGAGTACTGACAAGGAGGCCAATGTGGCTGGACAAAAGGGCAAGGGAAGTAGAGCAACTTTGGCTTAGATGTTCAAGCAAAGTTTTGTAGGAACTTCCTCTGAGAGCAGTAAGGCCATTTCAGATTTTTAAAAAATTTGGTTATGAAAAATGTCAAACTTAGATAAAATCAACAATGAATTCACTGGATGGCGTTTTTTCAGCAGAGAAATGACATGCTCTGGCTTAAAAGGACCCTCTAGTTACTGGGTTGAGAATAGACTAAACAGCAGCAGGGGCTATTAATAGTAATGATGTTAAGATGGCAGCGCTTGAGATGAGGAGAAGGGGCAGGTTCTGAATCTTTTTTTGAAGGTAGTGCCAAAGCATATGCTGACAAGGGTTGTCAAAAACTCGTGGCAAAATGACTAACATTTTTGATATGAGCAACTCATAGAATAAAGTTCCCATTTATGCAATGAAGACTGGGAAAAGATCAGGGAGGAAGATTAGAAGCTCTTTTTTGGACATACTAAGTTTGAGATGTCTCTTAAGAGATCTAAGTGGAATCATTAAGGATTCTGTCCTCCATATGGACTGGACATATAATGTTTAACATCGAGCAATTGTCACAATTGCTAGTTCATTACTTTTCCACGTTCTTTTCATGTCATGCCCTACAGATATTTTTTAGATTTGTAACAGTATAGATAACAATTTTGAGGGGTTTTTAACTTAAATTCTGTTGTAAACATTTCTCCACATTGTTATATCTGCAAAAGAAAAAAAAATCCACGTTTAAAGGCTGCATCTTTCTGGGACCTTGCAAAAGCTTGATTAGCGCCACAAAGCGGCTGCAGTTTTTCTTCCAAGTCGGGAGAGGGCGACTGGACGGCGGAGGATGCTGCCGGAAGCTTCTCCTCATTTTTCCTCCTCTTCCCTCCTCCGCGTCTTTCGCCCCGGAAGTGCTCTTCCTGCACTGATTGCCGGCGTGACTTTGAACGCTCATGCTGTGGAGCGGGTAGCTAAGCAGACCTAGAGCCTCGGGGCCTTCTCACGTGTTCTGCGCTTGCCATGAGGGTCTTGGGAGCAGCTGCCGCCGCGGCTCTGGGGCGCGGGCCGCTCCCGCGGATCCCCGCCGCCCTGGGCTGGCAGGGAAAGCAGGTATCCGTGCTCGGATAGGCGAAACCGAATCAGGGACTGTCCCCGGGACTATGCGGCCCTTCGGGGCAAGGAAGTGGTAGTGAAACCCATTCTCTCCCAGACCCCTCCTTGCTGACAGCCAAATGAATACAAGTCGTGCCTCAGTGCTAATAACTAGCTCCTCGGTACCTTCACAACTAACTGCTTGTTACTCATGAGCAGCTTCTCGGTGCCCTGGGAGGTTGGACAGGCCTCCGATTTGTAGTAAAGACTTTTGTTTTGGGTATACCTTAAAGGGGAGAAGTGACTGGAGTGAAAGTCAAGACAGTTGAAAAATTAATGTGTTCAGGGCTCGAACGCAGGGCTTCTGACTCATCAAGTGCTCTTTTCACTATAGTGTGTCATTGGGCTGACTGCCCCCTCTTTCAACCAACCCTGGGTTATTTAATTTGGTGTTCGAACCACTCGATACTTTTCTATGGTCTTGTTTCTGCTTTTTGCGGGGGGCGCAGAATGGAGTAGGATTAGGTAGGACTTGAGCCTTTCCTATCACGCCAACCTCATTTGCTTTGCTCGTTGGTATCCTGGAATCTAATAAACTAAGCGCCTGTCACTCGGGTTTGGTTTACCATTTTACCCATCTTTCTCAAGGTTTTCTGGTTCCCTTTACCTAGGAGGGGCTTTAGTGCATTTTGGATGTACAGCCTTATAGGAAGAAGTATATTGTGACTTGATTCCATGAAATGCAGAATTCACTTCTCCCCCAATTAAAATAAATGAATGAACTAGTTTATTAAAATGTTATTGTTTTTGTATAGGATGAATTAGAAACCTTTTGTGTGCTTCCTTGGAGCTATTGGTACCACTACCTAAAGCATATAAATCCTCAAACAACCTTGCTAGCTGTGAACTACAATAAGAAGGAAGGGAGAAAAAAATAGTCTAAAATTTAAACAAAAAACTTTATTTCTTATTAAAGTAGTTGTTGGGAGCTGTCCTTCAGATTTTATCAGCCCAAGGGTATATTTTCAAACCTGTAACATTCAGTAAAAGTATCTGCCCCTTTTATTTATTTGACTATATCTTTCCTGATTTATTTTTTAGAATAAAAAATTACTTTCTATCTCTCTTGCAGTCTTTTTTTTTAGTTACAAGGGTTGCAGATTGAGACATTTACTCTTGATTTTCCAGGCTAACTAATATACATTGTGTCTTTTAAGATTTCTTGGAGGAAAGATGCTTACCAAACCCATTCTAATTGCCAGTTTGTTGTTAACCTGTAAAAATTGCATTGGATTCAGGTTTCTTATTTTTTCAGGTTAATTGGAAGGTCTGCCGATGGTGTTCATCAGGGGTGCTCCCTAATGAAAAGATACGAAATATTGGAATCTCAGCTCACATTGATTCCGGGAAAACTACGTTAACAGAAAGGGTACTTTACTACACTGGCAGAATTGCAAAGATGCATGAGGTATGTGGTTCATGTTGATTCCAGATTTGTTAGAGCTTGGTTTTAATTGTTTCGTAATTGCGATTTACTAAACTTCACAAAACTTGAGAGATTTAAAGAACGGTAACAGTGCCTCTTTAGTCAGAAACGTATCACAAACTAGATAGCTCAAGTAGGCTTGAAATGTTGCTCTGAGGATTTAATATCTGGAGACCATCACTGAGGGTATCCTGAGTAGATGTTTTTTGAGAATGTTAAGTCAATATGATGTATCCTTAAGCACCATTAAAATAGTATTTACATAATTCTTAATGTTATGGAGAGGTGTTTATAATGTTAAGTAGAAAAAGGGTTTAAGATTTTATATAGTATGAGCTTAACAGTTAAAAAATACATATATCAGAAAAAGATTAATAAGAAAATCTTGGCACTCCCCTGAAGAAATTACTTATCATTGAGTAACTTAACTCTTCATTTAAAAATATTTTTTCAGGTGAAGATCATCTTAAATCTACATGCTTCAAAAGTTGAATCCTTCCCACCCAGACCTCAAAATCCACATGTAGCAGAGCAGGGGGCAAAAATCTGTTCTCTAAGCATCTACTTACAGACTGGCACAAGGCTGGTGGGCAGGAGCAGTGCAGAGGGAGCAAAGATGACTCTAAGTCTGAGTGATTGCTCTATGGTAGCCGTTGCTGAGAATGGCAATGAAAAAGGAGGCAGGCAGTTAATAGAGGGCAAAATGTGTAATCGGTTTTCTGTTTCATGAGATGATATGGTTTGACAAATTAGGTTTATCTGAAAATTGCATTAAGTAACTACCTGTGTTCTGGTTTCATCTCAGTAAAGACTTCTTTGCTCTTGGAGTGCAGGGACAGAGAGATCCTAATTGCTGTGCTTGTGTTTAGGTGAAAGGTAAAGATGGAGTTGGTGCTGTCATGGACTCCATGGAACTAGAGAGACAAAGAGGAATTACTATTCAGTCAGCGGCCACCTATACCATGTGGAAAGATGTCAATATCAACATTATAGACACTCCTGGTGAGTTCAGTTCTTGGTTTTATTGTTCCTCATTTTGCAGCAGCATTTAGTTCTTTCCTATGATGAAGCTCATTTTTGAGTATTGAATAGTACTCTAAAGTGTGACTGAATTCCTATTAGGGAAATCTGACTTGAACCTAGAGCATCTCATCCTTTTGTGATATCCCTGGAAAATAGTTCTAGTATATTATGAGAAGGAAGGTTCTTACTTTTTACAAATTGCAGCTGATTCAAAAGGTGCCTGTGTCCTTGTATCTTTTTAAAGTGATCTTATTTGGCCTCTGGATCTTATGATGGTGATTGAATGGTATTAGTGGTTTACAGAATTCATATTCTGTTTATTTAAGAAGACTTACATAATGAGCAGAAATACCAAAATTTTTAATTGTGCATATTATAAAAATTCAGACTTCTCTTTAAGAGTGTCACACACTTCTGTGTCTCATTTAGGGCATGTGGACTTCACAATCGAAGTTGAAAGGGCCCTAAGAGTTTTGGATGGTGCAATCCTTGTGCTCTGTGCAGTTGGAGGGGTGCAGTGCCAGACCATGACCGTTAATCGTCAGATGAAGCGCTACAATGTTCCATTTCTAACTTTCATTAACAAACTGGACCGATTGGGCTCCAACCCAGCAAGGGCCCTGCAGCAGATGAGGTACTGAACCTTAGAGCAGAGCGGGTGTGATGATCTGAACAACAGACCTTCCATCCAGAAGGACGATTAATTCAATATTATTAAGCTTTATCCTTTTTTTTTTTAAATTTATATATGCGAGTGACCTACTTAGTGTATAGAACCCTAAAGTCAATAGTTTGGTTTGTGATCACATCAACTACCTTCTCTGTAAAATGGGGGAAATATGACTTAAATTATAGGGAGGATGAAGGTGAATTCAGAAAACAGTCGGGCATTTTATACTGTTTTGCTATAATTTGAGAAGTTATAAAGTAGATTCTAAAAGTACTTTGTGTTTATTTAGACAAATCTAGAAGATCATCTTCAGTTTTAACCTTTACTTGAGAAATTTTAATGAATGCCCTGGAGTAGAATGCTAGATTCCCTTGCTTTCATGTGGTAATGTGTGCGAAGATGACAGTACCACTTCCTTTCTGTAGCAGATATAACCCCATGGTATTTATAGTATGTTATTTTGCACAATTCTGTATGTTTCACATAACCTTTGAAAAGAGTTGGTTTCACTTTTCACCTTTTGTAGATGTCTAAATGGAGCTGTAGAGTTCCTACTCAGGTTCCACAGGACAGAACTGGTATATACAGGCAGCAAGGTTTGTCATAGTGGAAAGACCAAGAGTGATGTGTCCATTTTGGTGTTGAGGGACTATAAGTGACCATATCTCTGTGTGCACTTTGATGAAAGTGATGTATTTGAGAATAGAAGAGCAAAATTTTTCTTCATTGGATGTTTGTAATATTTTCTTGGTAAAATGCAACATTTTCACTTTTTATTTACTTGTGTTTACTTGTGGTTGGCAATAGAGGGATTGTTTCTACTAAGTCTTTCTGAATTCCAAGAAAATTCTCTTTTAGCATTTATTTGACCACTTTGGTTTGCTCCACTCCCAATTCCCTGCTTTTTCATTTTGTAGCTCCCATTAATCAGATTTTGAAACTTCTGATCTGGCCTCTGAGTCTTAACTTTTCTACCATACTTTCTCATACTTTCTGTCTCCTCATTTTGTAGTAGATTATGAGAGAATTCTTGAGGTCAGTTCTTTAGCT
The DNA here is from genome assembly GCA_004027375.1 of Macroglossus sobrinus. Lineage (NCBI taxonomy): Eukaryota > Metazoa > Chordata > Mammalia > Chiroptera > Pteropodidae > Macroglossus > Macroglossus sobrinus. Next base: position 1,115,561 of record PVKZ01000080.1, on the reverse strand, counting down.
CACTAATCTGATATCTGCATCTCTTCTCTTATTTATCCTATTTTTTCTTTTTAATTTCAGCAATTATATAGTTAATTTCCATAAACTTTGTTTTATTACAATATCTTTATTAACATAGGTAATTCCTTCTCAGATCTTTACATTTTATTTTCTTCTAGTAACTATCCTTGGAGGTTAGTAGTATTTTCTGAGCTCATACCTCTCTTTTAAGCTATTGTTTCCTTCAGATATTTGGTGATTCCTGGTTATATATCCATAGATATAGATAGGTACCTAGATTCTAGACTAAACAGTAGCTAGAGCATATTTTTTCTTGAGTAAGAATCCCTGCCTGTGAGTATAACTTCCATTCAGTAGTTGTTCCTGACTAGAGGTACAGGCTGCTGATGAATGTCTGGCTTTAACACTTTCTCTCAGAGTTTTCCCCTAAGAACTTTCTCTTTAGATAGCTATACTCAGTTTCACTAGTCAGCTGATTCAAAAATGAGATGTTGACATAGCTATCCCACCATCCTTTAATTTCCTGGTTAACCATCTGTTGACCTGTTCTTCCCCCTTCTGTTTCTGATCCAGAGTATTCTGGGGATCAGCTGGGAAACTTAAGAGTTCTTTTTGTTGCCTAAATAGGGTTCCTGAGCATAATGAGTTTGGTTTTCAGTCCTGTCCAGCTGCTTTATATCTTCTGATGACACCCCTCCCAGTTTGTCAACATCTGCCACTTATTTCTTTGTACATATATTTTAGCATTTCAAAAGGATTTGGGGAGGAAAAAAGGAAGTAAATATATGTATCTTTCTTTTTTAGGTCTAAACTAAATCATAATGCAGCATTTATGCAGATACCCATTGGTTTAGAGGGTGATTTTAAAGGTATTATAGATCTTATCGAGGAACGGGCCATCTATTTTGATGGAGACTTTGGGTAAGTATTAAAAATATACCATTAAAATCTTAGATTTTAAAAAGTATCAAAGAGAAGGGTAAAGATGAGTTCTTTATCCTCAACCACCTCTTTGAAATATGACTGGAAGGATATCCTTTAAGATAATTTTGTTTTAATGTCTTTAATCCTAGTTGCTTCTCATTTTACTTAGTGTTCATTCCAAGGGAGAATATGTTACTTTTTGGCTGATATATTTTTATCACATTGTGACATGCATGGTGTGGTGGAAGGAGGCCCACAACTGGGAAGAAAATAGGGATCATAAATATTTCCTTTACTTCATGGGATTTCAAAAATAAAAAGATTAATATGTAAAAAGCAGTTAAAATTATACATATATGGTTTGGGCAATACAAAAAAGTAAATTAGTAACTGGTTGACATGGTATTTGATTCATCAGTCAACTTTTGAGTGACCTTTGCTTACAAAGCACTATAATTGCCCAGTGGTTATCAAACCATGGCATTCAGAAAAGTCACCTGGAGAGTTTGTTAAAACACATTTTTGTATGCACCTTAAGAGATTCTGATTTAGCAGATCTAGGGTGGGGCTTCTAATTTGCATTCTGGGAAAGCTTCCAAGTGATTCTGATCATGTGAGGTCTATAGACCAGACTCTTGAATGACACTAATATAGACAGTGTGGAGAGTCATATATGACCCTTTGTTCTGAGGAGTGGCCCCAGTAGCCTGGCAGTTTCTCCAAAAGTACTTCTTGATGAGCTTTCTTCCTCTGCTATGGAACTGAGATTGCTCATCTGGCAGGTGGGTAAAGGGTGTTGTAATCAGTTAACTGTAGGATTTATCAGGCATCTTGTAAGCAGGTTACAAAATGGAGACTGTCCAATGGATAAGGTGCTTCTCACACTTTGTGTGGCAAATAAGTAACGACAACAAAGTTTATCTAATATTATTTAGAATGTAAGGCCCAGGAGAACAGGGATTTTTATCAGGTTTATCTAGGGCTATTTTCCCAGTCCTAGAGCTGCCTAGTACGTAATAGGACTCAGAAAAATATCTGTAAATAAATAAATAAATCTGCTTTCCCTGAATTACTAGGGCACCAGTTTCTGTGTTCAAAAGTAGAGATTTTTAACATCATTGTACATCAGAACCACATATGGAACTTTTTAATATACCTGCCCTCTTTCCCGGTCCTACACTACTGTCTATATGTATTTTGAAACGACTCCATAAATCAGGAGTCCGCAAAGTCTAGGCCGCAAACTGGTATGTGGCCTGTTAGAAATCGGGCTGCAGAGTAGATGAATGGCAGACAAGCAAGCGAAGCTTCATCTATATTTTCAGCTGCTCCCCAGCACTAGCATCACCACCTCAGCTTCACCTCAGTTCATCAGGCATTAGATTTTCATACAAGCAGTGGTCCCTGGTGCCAGAAAGGTTGGGGACTGCTGCCATAACTAATTCTGACAAAAATCTAAGAACCAGGGAGCTTGCCAGGAAGAGATTAAGCTCTAAAGGCTATGAAGAGTGTTCTTTAGGGCTATTTTCAGTTGGTTTTTACTTTTTTTATTTAGGAATATGTTTTCTGAAAAGATTATTTTTTGACATTAGTTTCCATTAAAAAAATACTTTGAAAACTTTCATACTAATTTTTCTAAATATCAAGTGTATCTACTTGGTTTTGTATATTTTATTTGTGACTCTTACCAATTTGACCCATAGAAGAATGGAGAACTGGGGCCAAGATTGAAAATTCTGTCATATTAAGTAACCTTTTTTTAATACAAAATTATTCTGTGTTAAAATTTATGTGATTGGGTTTGTTAGTCACCGAAAGGAATAAAGTAAGGTCTCTAAACCTGCTTGTAAGAGACTGATATTCTGATTAATTTAGTTACTAGAATTTTCAGGTGCTCAGGCTGGCTTTGAATCTTGGCTCTTCCATTTACTAGTAATACAACCCGGAGCAATTTGCTTTGCCTGTTTTGCTTACTATCTGTCTGAATTTTAAAGATAACCTGTAATCTATCTGCCATATTAATGCAAAAGTGTCAGAGCTTTCTCATCAAAAAAGATATTTTAGCCACTAGTTTAACTTTTGCACTGGTGCTTTGTATATTTAATTGAATATCCTTAAGTACCAAAAAAACAAAAATTTGATGTTTTTTCTCAGTCAAATTGTTCGATATGAGGAAATTCCAGCAGAATTCAGAGCAGCCGCAGCTGACCACCGGCAGGAGCTGATTGAATGTATTGCTAATTCAGATGAGAAGCTTGGTGAGATGTTCCTGGAGGAAAAAATACCTTCAATTTCTGATTTAAAGGCAGGTGCTCTCAAAATGAGTACTATTTAACAAGAAATAGAGGGGGGTTTTTTGTTTGTTTGTTTGTGGGGTGAGGACATGATGCTTTTATGCATGGGTTTTATTAATGAAATTGTAGTAAAATTTATTAAACATAATTGATTTCTTTAAAACTTAACTTGATAGGCATATTACTTTTTTTTTTTAAATGATGAGTTATATAATATCTTTAAATGGGAAAGGAGTCATAGTTTGTTCTAGAAAAAAGATAAATAGCCAGCCTCTTGGATATATTCTTACTCAGAAGAAGATAAATCAGAAATGTTACAGCAATAACTATGTATTTTTTTTAAAAAGAAAACAAATCAATTAATTAAAAGTTTTTAAATAGATGATGCTTTCATATGGTTTAAATATTTAAAAAGTATACAAAGGTAGACAACAAAAAAAATCTCTCACCCATCTCCCAGCTGCTTGGTTTTCTGCCCCTTCCTTGTTAAGGTAGCTAGTTCATAGTGGCTGGTGTATCTTTCAGGAGATTTTTTTTTTGGTATGTATTACTTTTTCATCTATTTTACAGAATTAACCTATTGTTTTATACAGTTATCATATCATTTACACTGTCCTATATGTGTCTGTTTTCTATGTGTGTACATATATTTTTTTTACCAATTGAAAATTAGTGATATTCCAAGAGTATTGAAACCAGCTTTCTAGTCCTGGGAAAAAAACTGATTTTTTCCTTTTTTTAAAAATTTTTTTCCTTAAGTCATAGAAGACCTGATTCTAGTCTTTACTAGAGCCAATATTCTAGAGAGTATTAATTCATTTCATTCATTGGTTTGTAATTGATCTGAAACAAAGTATAAATTTTAAAATAACTAATCATTATTTTTTTTTCTTTTGTAGCTTGCAATTCGAAGAGCTACTCTAAGTAGGGCATTTACTCCTGTCTTTTTGGGAAGTGCCTTGAAGAATAAAGGAGTTCAGACTCTTTTAGATGCTGTTTTGGAATACCTTCCAAATCCATCTGAAGTCCAGAATTATGCTGTTCTCAATCAGGAGGAGTAAGTCTTGGAAACCGATTCTTCATGTTATTGCAGAGGGTGACATGAAGTGTGTTGTTGCCCCAGCAGCATGGAGGGGGTCCACCGTTCTTCCCCACCAACTCAGTAAAACAGGAGTTCTTAATCCCTGGGCCGTGGATTGGTACTGGTCTGTGGCCTGTTAGGAACCGGGCTGCATAGCAAGAGGTGAGCAGTGGGCGAGGGAGCAAAGCTTCATCTGTATTTGCAGCTGCTCCCTGGCACTAGCATCACTGCCTCAGCTCCACCTCAAATCATCAGGCATTAGATTCTCATAGGTACACTGGTCCCTGGTGCCAAAAAGATTGGGGACCACTGCAGTAAAGGTTTGTAGATCAAGTCAGATTTATTGAGAGTACATTTTTGGAAGGAGACAGGCCACACCAAGAAAGGCTGCAGCCCAATGGGGAGGTGAAGAGACAAAAAAGAGTATGCAGCAAGTGAGGGGCAGATTACAGGGAATAGCTGTAACAGCACAGAAGTGGGAAGGGCGGTTTATACTTGAACCATGATGGGAGGTTACAAGGGTAGTACTAGGTGATTGGGAAGTGAGGTGATTTTGATTGACATTTGGCTGTTATATAACCCTTTACCTGCTACGCATGTACTTACCTAGAATTCAGTCTTATAATTAGATTCATGAACTTGCGGGCCTATGTATGATATTATGATGGTATAATGAGGCTGAGGTTAGGGCAGGTTAGGGTAGTACTTTCTGCACACTTGTTTGTAGCTGGTTTAAACTAGCAGCTTTTATGGCCTTTGTGCATAAGATGTAGGGATAATTCATAACCATTAAAAGGGTGTTTTAGGGAGGTCCTTAAGGGAGGTTTTTATGGTTACAGAGCTAGGCTTTCGCTCCTGCAGCTCATGACTAGCTACCTACCTAACATTAGTGTATGCAGAAATACTTTAACAGTTTGCACTATGAAAGAATGTAAGAATGGTTCTTGTAGTTGTATTTGTGTTATTTTTTTTTCTCATAATTTACAAAAGGCAATCACCATTTCATTTTGGGTAACAATTTTGGCAATATGCTGGTTCCCCTATTATATTCTATTTGTGAGTTAGAAGTGTGATATGTTTTATTATCCATCAAGATTTAAATCATTAGAAAGTTTTCTCATTTGGGACCAACTCTTCTCAGTTATATTTTTTTAAAAAATAACTTTAAAGAAAAAGAATTTTTTTAAGAAAAGAACTTTATTTTTTTTTTACCACACCATTTCTGTGGGTTTTTTTTTTTTTTTAAGTTTACTATGGTCCTGTCACAATGTTGTCACTAAGTCCAAAGAAGTTATTCTGACTGATCTCCTTCAGTGAAATTTCACTGATGTATGAGGTCAGAGTGTTTGTTTAGCACACATGCTTTTTTCAGATAATACAAATTGATATAAATGTCAAATATTAAATCTCATGGAGTTATATTTCTTTTATTTTAAGTGACTCAAAAGAGAAAACCAAAATCTTAATGAATTCCAAAAGAGACAATTCCCACCCATTTGTAGGCCTTGCTTTTAAACTGGAGGTAAGTTGCTTTTTAATGTAATTAACTGCTATATGTAGGAGTTTTCTTCTAGGCTTTTATTTCTAATACACAATGACTGTTATTACAGATTTGGTTATAGGTTTCTCTGCTTTTACTTTTTTTCCCACTCTTTATACTGGCTCTTTGGAAGGAAGTTATACATAGCCCACACTTAAGGGGTTGGGAATTATATTCCACCTCCTTGAAGAAGCACTGTCTACTTAAGTTATTTGAGGTTCTTTTGTATGAGGTTCTTTTATTTATTCAATCATTTATTTATATCAGTATAGACTTATGGATATTTATTTTGTACTTTGAGTTATAATCTAGTAGTCTGTTACTTATTTTGCTGAACCAGATTGGCTAGGTCTCTTTGACATTCCCCAGTGTTTTACTTTTTTTGACTACTTCTTTACTTTCTGGTAAAACAGGATGCTTCAGACTTATCTTGTACATTCTCTGCCCCAGTGCTAGAATCAGCCATTTCTTTAGGAACCTTGGTTTCTTTTAGTGGAGAATGGTATTAGAAACCAAGATTTGGGCACTGGGTATGCTTTTTGTTGTGTTGTTGCTTCTGTTGATAGTATTTTAAGTGTGAGGAAAAAAATGGATAAGTTGGAAGTATACAAATGCTTATTTCTGGCATGGAATTATATTTGGTGGGCTTTTTTTAAGGTTTTATTTAAAAACTTACATAATTATTGATACAAAGGAAATGTTATTTGTTTCTCTAAAAGGAGTAAAAAAGTAATTTTAAATTAAAAAATAGAAGTAACATTGAAGTGCCAATTTTTATGCATAAAGCTTTTAAAAATATGTTTAAGAATATTTTCTTAGGATTCCCAGAATAGTGATTATTGAGTTAAAGGTATGGCATATTTTAATATTTAATGGTTTATATTGCTAAGCTCTTTTATACTATTAGAATTAATATATTGGATTATTTTAATCAATCTTTATTAATATTGAATATTTATTAAAGATCATTGCTGACTTAATAAATGAAAAATGGTTTTTATTTAATCTTGCCTTAATTCCTAATGATAGAGAACATTTTTTCATTTACTGCATTTATTATGCAGTTGTATTTCTTCTTTTGTAATTATCTATTTCTTTTGTCTTTACCTTTTTAAAATTGGGGTCAAATTAGGGTCACATTTGTTACTACATATTTTCTCTAATAAAGTTGATTTTTAAAAACAATTAGCACTTTAAAATTTATATAGTCAAATATAGTCTTTAGTCACTCATTTTTAACCTTAGATACCCTCTTTGAATATATTTAGTAAATATTTACTTTTGTCTTTATCTCCATTTTTATAGTTGAGTTTTTTTCATTGTTAATCTAATTGGAATTTGTTTTGCTGTATACTGTGAGGTAGCATCTAAATTTATTTCTTCCTCTACCACCAAATAGAATAATGATTGTCCAGTTCAGTTTTTGAATTTTTCCATTTTTTTATGTGTCATTTATCAAATGAATTAAACATTTTAGATTATTGTACTATACTTGAGGCTCTTCAATCTGATTTGTGCTACATTTTAAGTTTTGGATTATTTACTATGTTTTTATATCAGCCAGGATGAGTTTCTTCTCACTACCATAGTTTTTCAAAACTTTTAAATTTATTCATTCTTCTAAATAAATTTTCAAATCACTGATCAAATATTTAATAATTTCTCTTGGAATTTTGATTTCTATTGTGTTAAATCTATTAGTTAATATGGGAAGAACTGGCAACATTTAAATACACATTGGTCAGTGTTATTACAGTTCAGGAGGAATTGATTCTTAATTATTTATTTTATATTTTGTCATTTTACAAAACTTATTTGTATAGCTTTCCAGATGACTGTCAAATTTTAGATGTATTAACACAGGTTTACCATTTCTTATATTTTTGTTGTCTTTCCAATATACCTTATTTTTATGTCTTACTGTATTAACTGAGCTTATCAAATATTAGGAGTCAAAAGAATACTTCCTTATTAAAGAATTTTTAAAAATTTTTTTTATAACTTTAATTTTAGAAAAGCAGAAGTAGTATCTTGGATTGTGATACCAAAAAGAACAACACAGCCATTTAACTTAACCTTTATTCAAAGCTACTAAAATTGATTGGGAATATTTGGAGCTAGCTTTGAAGTTTTCTTCCTAATTTTGATTCTTATGTTTCTTTTTTATTCATTCTACCCTTACCCCATCTTGACTTCTAGGCAGGTCGATTTGGACAGTTAACTTACGTTCGCAATTATCAAGGAGAGTTGAAGAAGGGTGACAACATCTATAACACGAGAACAAAAAAGAAGGTGCGGGTGCAACGGCTGGTTCGCATGCATGCCGACGTGATGGAGGCAAGTACCTGGCCATTGTTAGATCCGAAACTTCTCTGATGAGGGTGGAATAGATCTACCTTCTTGATATCGTGTGCCCCACAAGAAAATTACTTCTAGTTGAATGTATTTCCCTAGCTTCTTTATTTTTAGTTGTGCTACAGTTCTGATGCAGCTCTCTAGTATAAGCTAAATTAGCAGATGTTAAGAACACACTTATACCAATATTTGGGAGTTAGCTGTCTGTCCTCAATGGCAAAGTTTAGGAAGGGACAGTTGGTTCCCTAAGACTCAGAACACAAATTTGGCACTTTCCTCAAGAGTTATAATTACAATAGGTTTTTAGGACAGTGTAACTGTGATTCTCAAAGGTAAGTGAGAGTAATAAGTTTACACATATCCCACATTGTTCAAAGGATTTACTTTCTGAAAATGGCGGTGTAAAAGTTCTGTTTGACTCTAGAGCCTTATATTCATAGAACCAAACTCAGAAGGGCCATAATGGTGTTAGGACCATCTGAAGATTTAAAACCTCAGAAGATCTGGTCTGGAAGATAAATTTTGTCTTGAATTCTTGAATTGGCTCTGAATCTGTCCTAACCTTTTGTGGTCCATAGGATTAGGCCTGGGCAGGAATACTAAGTGTATGAGGTTGTCACCTATTCTCACCCTTTCCCAATTCAGCTTTATATTCCTAGAAAAAATTTTTTAGTCTAAGCTAAGTCTTTGGACATTCAATAATTTTTGGTGGCCCCAACTTTTGTATCTCATAGAAGATGAAGAGGCAGTCTTTCAAAATTGAACAGCATTGTTGTTTTGTGAGATAGTCAGCAGGGGGCAAGCTAGAGGGATGAGTGATTGCCAGGGCTGTTTTATGGGCCAGAAGCTAGAATTGTACAGCTGTGAATATGCACAGGCTTGCTCATTCACAGACACAGCTGTTATGAATGAACTGTCAATATAAAAAGACAAAAACTAGGAAGTTTAGAGGCACCAGTGCTTTGTTCTTAGATTTCCTGTGTTTTCTTAACTGCTTGACTCTGTGAGAAATTAAGATTATTTTAAGTACAATGGCTTCCATTATCCTGCCTTTGTTTTCAAAACTTCCTTTGTAGGTTTTTCTTGTATGCCTTTGTCATACATGTCTCATTGTTGGACAGTGGCAGCACATATAGTACATGCTTTTAATTCCATAGGAATGACTTCTGAACTGTGGGGCTCTGTTTTCTGTCAGTATTGCAGATCCTCCAAGTAATGAGTACCTTGTTTAAGGTATGTCATGCCATGGTTGATTGTTGGCGTTTCATTGGTTCTAGCCAATTCACTTTATATAGAATTCATGGTGAGATTCTGCATGTTTGTTTATGTACAGTATGTTTATTGTGTAAGTACTCTTTAGTCACCCTGTTCTGACTTGTGTTTTTTTGTATCAATTTGTGTTATTTCTTTATTAGGATGTTGACGAAGTATTTGCTGGAGACATCTGTGCATTGTTTGGCATTGACTGTGCTAGTGGAGACACATTCACAAATAAAGATAATAGTGACCTTTCTATGGTAAGTCGTTTAATTTCAAAGCTGTTTATCACTTGGGTTTCAAAAGTCTGTTTTTATATAGTATATTTAGTACTTCAGAAAAACAACCACTTTCATTGAGTACCACAGATACAAAGTTTAGATTGGCCGAGGCTCTTTAAATGTTAGTTAATACAAGTGCTCTGTGTAAGCTAACTTATCTGATTTTTCTTAGAAGAAGCATTTAACAATCCTCCAAGGGTTAGTGTGGCAGGAAAATCTCCACTAGGTACACCTGGACTGTGTAGCTCTCACTTCTCTGCCCTGAGATCTGCCTCCCCATTGTGGGTGCTTCTCTAATTTTCGCCATTGTGAGGCTGGTCCCAGCAGAGTGTTTCTTCTTTAGTAACTCAGCATCCAGAGGGTTGACCCTTCCCTCAAGAACTGTAAGACCAGACTGTAACATTTAGACTGGACTTGAGGATGACATAACAGATGGAACCATGCTCCAAAGGCAAGATGCAACTAGAGAGTCTGACTTACTCCATATAGCCTGCTCTGTGGAACTCACAGGTCCCTTTCCATCACTGAGAGGGAAGCTACAAGATAAAGTGGACATTCTCTGCCCACCTGACAGGTGCCAGAGAATTAATATATGGGGTCAAAAGAGAGCCATAGTTATGGGTACTAGTACCAGATGCAGAAATTACTTTACATGCTTCACCAGGTCAGGACAACAACCTGTTTCAGGAACCACCATATAGCAAGAGGCAAGGAAAGGGTGCTGATTCGTGTCAGAATGAACATTTGTCATGATCAGACAGTCCCCATTCCGGCCTGGGTCTCACTCACCGGCCAGACAGTACTCACATCACAAAATAGTCTTTCCTCCACACATGCTCAGGCAGTTCCTGCCTCTGAATTCCCTTCACTCCCCATTTTTGCTCCTACAGGAGAACAGGCTTTCCTACAGTATGACCGTTTGTTCATGAGTGGTCCCCCTCCTGAATTCAGTAAAGAAAGAATATGAGTACATAGGGAATAGGTAATTTGCAGTGAACAAATTTACAGTAGATCATTTGTGTATAGGTTGATCCAACCCTAACATACAGGCACTATAATAGTTCCTAGATCATATGATGAATAGTTTATGATGGAAGCTATTGCACTTCAAATAATCTTAATTATATCAGTGATTATAGTAAATTTTGATCTAATAAATAACTTATCAGACTATAGCAACAGTAAATGTAGTCAGCAGCCAATAAGAATTCCATGTCTCAGTGTAAGATTGTTAAACTGAAAGTGTCAATAAACTTAAGAATCTTAAACAGTTAAGTAAATATTGTTATTTTTGGAGGGAAGATACCGTATAAATGGACACCTTTATATAGTATATTAATATATTCATATGTTTAATGAAAACAGACCAAGATGTATACTGTCTAGCTTAAAGATGTTTAATATTTGTCCTTTGTTCTCTTGTAAAGTAGAACAATAAAATTAATACATTCTTGACCCTGATCCATACAGTACTATATGAATTCTCTGTCTTTTAAAAAATATTTTAGGAATCAATTCATGTTCCCGATCCTGTCATTTCAGTAGCAATGAAGCCTTCTAACAAGGTAGGCATTTGATTTAATGCTTAATATATCAAAAAAAAGACATGAGCTCTTTTTCATCTGTTTCCACAGTACACATGGTATCTTGTGCTAACCAGCAGTCTGTTTCCTCTTTTGGTATTGAGATCTCCTTTTAAAATTTACCAATCTTTTAGTAATAATTATTTCTCGCTATATTTGAAGAAATTGATGGCATGAAAGTATTCACAAGATTGCTTTTAATGACTCTTTACTAAGTAAAAGTATTTATCATTGGCTCCACAGTGGTAAGTGTAACTTCCTAGGTGGAGAACATAAAGGGATAGAAAAGGGGAAATGGGCATTTGTCCTAGGTTTTAGGAAAACCTCACTCTAAGGGACATTAGAATATTATGTAGATTAATTGCCTCATGGATAATAATACATCTCTAAGTTTGTGGTAGTTATAAAGTAAATGTCTGATTTTAACATGGAAAGTCTATAAACAAGACTTTTTCTCACTTTCATATATAACAGGTTTTAGATTGGATTTGATGTCATTTAGCTTTTTAGATTGTTTCAGTATGTTCTGTATTCACATTGACTTACCGTTGGAATTAGTCTTGTTGTTGAACCATAATTGTTTAGTTTTTAAATTGCCTTGACATTCATAACAATCACATTAAAGAGGCGTATCGAAATGAACTCATCCATGCATTGAGTGAACAATTTATGACCCCTTGTCATCTGGGAACTATTATTTACAGAACATTCTGATTTATCCTGTGGCTGCATTAACAGCTATTACTTCAACTATTTTGAAAAACTTGAGATTTTCCAGGCCCTTTTCATTATAGAATTGAGAATGTTGAGGTGGCAAGAAGCATTAAATCACTCTGTCTCAGAAATGTGAGGAAAAGCAAAACTTACATCTTATTAAAGATGCCACAGTTTGTTCCATGGGCTTTGCTGAATTGTTTGCTTTTCTCTTCAAAATATGCAGGGCCAGAAGGTAAAGATATTATGCTTCTTCATTCCTAAATTCAGAGTTTATGTAAGATTTTTGTCTTGATAATTCACAGTTATAGAAGGAAATCAAATGCATCAATATCCAAAAGGTTTTTTTGGTATCTCAGGGTTATCTACTTGCTGGAGTAAGTTAATTTAAATCAAATAATAAAGTCACAGCCTAAAGTTGTGAGTCTCAATAGTGGAGAGAGAGGTGGGGGATGATCTAGTACATTTAGAGTACCTGGCTCCTGCAGGGAACAGGGGAAAGACTTTGGAGAGAGACTAACCCAGGATTCACTCAGCTTTGCCATGCAATATTTTTTGGCCCTGAGCAAGTCACTTAACTTCTCTCTGCACCTAGTTTCCTCACCTTTAAAACGTAGACGATTCTATCTTGTAGCGTTGTGATTAGAATTTGAGGTGACATACAAAACACATAGTTCAGCTCCAAGCACATGTAAATAGCTGTTAATACTGGTGATTTAGGGTGTGTTTATTTTCTATTGCTGTCATAAGGATTTACCACAAATTTAGTGGCTTAAAACATCACAGATATATTATAGTTGGATGGGTCAGAAATCTAACATCGTTCTTAATGCACTAAAATATTGGGCAAGATACTGGCAGGGCTGTGTTCCTTTCTGGAGGCTCTAGGGGACACTTTATTTCCTTGCTTACTCAGATTATTGGCAGAATTCAGCTGCTTATAGTTGTAGGACTTGGGCCCCCATTCCTTGCTGTCACCTGAGGGCTGTTTCTAGTTTCAAGAGGTTATCCACCTTTCTAGGCTTATAGCCCCCTTCCTGCTGTCTTCAGTGCTAGAAACAGCAAAATGAATCCTCATGCTTCACATATTTCCTGCCTCTTCTTCACTTCTCTCCAACCTACCTGTCTGCATTTCTCTTCCATTTTTAAAAGCCTATGTGATTACATTGGGCCCATCTGGATTATTTAAGATGTGTGTAACCTTAATCACATCTGCAAACTCTGCTTTACCATGTAAAGTAACATTTACAACTTTGGGGGAATTAGGGCATATTTTTGGAGGGCTATTATTTTGCATACCACATATAGAATTACAAGTAAGAATAAAGATGCATGAAACCACCTCCAAGCAGATTATTTGAAAAGTCTCAATGTGGCTTTGCCTTACTTAATTGTCCTCTCGAGTTTACAGTAGAGTTTTGGTGAATATGCTGATTCCTTTGATTCTGTATATGATTTTAAAAATATAAAACAGTAACATAGAGTCTGCTTTATGGGCAATTTCTCACAAATGGACAGTTTTTGTCAATATAAGAAAGGGCATAGAGTTGAGTCTTGGGCTTTTGTTCTGTATCTTGGTATGGAAAAAAAAAATCCCCTACTGTCCAGGCTGTGTTCCTGTGTTGTTCCCAAGCTCCCATGTTGAAAGGGTATGGCCGAGAAACTGGGTCACTTTTATTAACTGCCTATGTGTTTCATTCAGTGTGTTCTTTTAGTAATTCCACTGCTTGTGATGATAAGTAAAACATGTAATGACTTTTTTTTTTTTTTTAAAGAATGATCTGGAAAAATTTTCAAAAGGTATTGGCAGGTTTACAAGAGAAGATCCCACATTTAAAGTCCACTTTGACACTGAGAGCAAAGAGACAATTGTGTCTGGAATGGGAGAATTACACCTGGAAATCTATGCTCAGGTAATGAATAACAAGGACGTTAATTAAATTCACTTTATTTATGTCTTTGTTAAAAGCAGAAGTCAATAATTCTCAGGCTAATGTGCATAAACTAATACCAGATGTGGTATACTGCTTCCTCTACTATGTGTTACAAATGAATTACTTTTGATCTCTAAATCTTTTTATTTGTAAAACATTGCTGACCTCTAGAGTCAAGGCTCGAGATTTGCAATAAGGCCATTCACTGTCCTCAGGTCATAGTTAGTTAGGTAAATCCTGGTCCCAGCCTTAGGGAGACAACCTGCAGGGAGAAAAGTGCTGAGAAAGTTGGCCCACCAGTACCCATGCTTCAGATCATTTCTTGTTCATTTTCTTCTTAAGTCAGTACTTGGAGATCATTATACTATAGATAAAAGAATGGGTAGATGGGGCCCATACTTTCCTGGGAAAGGTCTTGTGTATATCTGAATGAAAACAGGATATATGACTTAAGGTTAAAAATTCTGGTTGTGATCATATCTTTGAAGTTGAGACAGTAGAAAATCCTGACAAGATTTATATACTTTCCCAGTGAATATATAGTAAGATGGAATAAAGATGAAGTTTTAGTGGATATATTTATTGGAGGTAAGTGTAAATTAATCAGTCTAAATTAAATTCATTTATATAAAATCTATAAAAGCAGTATGTATTGTTTATACCATGTATCTTATCTTCATAAGATTCTTAAATGATTTAAGATTTATCACTTGCTTATCTATTATATTTAAATGAACGCTTCTGATAGTTAATATTCTTAGGATTTTTTGGTAATACATCAAAATATTATTTCCCCTGCTCTTTTTAGAGGATGGAAAGAGAATATGGCTGTCCTTGTATCACAGGAAAGCCAAAAGTTGCTTTCAGAGAGACGATTACTGCCCCTGTCCCGTAAGTATGCAACACAGGTTAACTGAGGCTTTTTATTATGGGATATACATAGCATTATCACTGTTATTAAGACACTTTTACATCATGACACTCTTTATTATGGAAGCTATATAGTTCTGTACTGTAATCAAGACACTTATACAGAGAGACACTTTGGAATTTGTTTGGCCTCTTAAGCTAAATATCAGTGAAGACTGACATAGACATCATTAATAAGCATACTGACACTTCATCCAGTGTTAGGGTCTTCATTTATTCCAGTTGTGCTTCCTTTGGCAGACGGCTATTATGTTTTACTTTAGTACCATATTGTGGATGCCAGAGAACTTGCATCTGCCAAGGAATAATCTCCTGCAAGTAAAGAAAATTAATGCTATGGTAAAAATTCAGAAAACATTTGAGAAAACAAGAGTTGGGTTTATATTTTGTTAGAAACAAGAGTCCTCATAAAGAATAGCACAAAACAAGTTAAACTGCTACAAGTGTAATATACTTCAACCTGGTTCCTATTTGAATTTACATAAATTCTGATTTAAAGTCAAAATGAATAAGGCATACTGTGGCTATAAAACAAGTCTGTTTTCAAAGTGGCATCAAATAAAGGTATAAATGATACTTTACCTGAGATGCAATGTCATGAAGTAGAATGGTATAGTCTAACTCAATGAAGTCATCGTTTCTTTGCTATAAAAAATAAAAACGTGGTGTGTAAAACAGTATTGGCAAAAACAATATTTTAATTTTAAAAATCAGCTTTCATTAGATTATAATACTCCCACTTAAGTAAAAATAAAAATCGAATGTCATTATTTAGCCTGAGAGAACAACTTTATATTCAAACTACAATTTTAAATTATGATTTTTCATTTGTTACTCTAAAAATCATTTTCCTTTGTTTTCAGCTTATGAGTTCCAGTAGGTGCTTAAGAGCATTACAGTCTATAGTTGGTCATTTAATATTCCTTAATGTTTACATTATTCAGAAAAGCATCATTTAAGGGATAAACCACTGAAATGATTGTTTACATTAATGGAATCCCAATTTTATAATAGAAATTCTCTTTTAAAAAAACTGAAAATAGTAAAATGTAATAAATGTAGTTATCTGGCTTTATAATTAAAGCTTTGATCTGTGCTGCTTATTGCTTAGCTCATGTAAAGTATTTATACCATCAGCTACACAGAAATCTTGCATCCACGTAATTTAAAACCATGACCGTCAGACACAAGGCTCTTTTTAAGGCTTATAATCAATGTACTGAAATAAGTCCTAGACTCCAGGCTCTTAGAAACACAAGCTCCTGTGGCTCCTTTGGTTAACAGTGATTATAAATGTGGCCACAGAGCCAAATAAAAGTATACTATTTTCTCCTTCTAGTGTCTTCAGGTAATCCTTTCTTTGAATATATCAACAAAGAATGTTCTTTAAATATACATAGCCTGAAGCAGTTGTTAATCCTTCTATTGAGATTTTCATTAATGCTTTAAAACTACAATTTCTTGAAGGGCTATAAGAGTTTTATTTCATAAAACCACTAGCTCTGTCTTTGTGCATATTTTGCTATAAAAATGTGGCTTGGAAATCATGATTATGATTATATAGCCTCTGTAACCGGGACAAGTTACTTAATTATTTGAAGTCTCAGTACCCCTATAAGAATGTTGTAACCAGGGTTGGTATCTACAATAATGCATTAGAAAAGGACTATTTCTTAAAATGTTGTGATATTTATGTTAGGTATTTGTCATCACACTCTGAGTACTATAATTGCATATCCTACCCTCCAGTGCCTATAGCTAATAACTAGTTGCAAAAGCCTGTGGAGTAAAGGTGCTCCAGCAGTTAGCAACAAGCTGTAACAAGCCAACTAGAAAGTCTGTCTTTTATGGAACTGCTAAAACTGTTGTGGTTTCTTTACACATTATTTTTGTTGTTGTTTTCTATTAAACACTACCAGTTGACATTTTCTTCTTACCCCTTAATAAAGCTAAAATCAAATAATATATTTTTATCTCTTTAAGGTCTAAAAAGAGGCAGTTCAGAATAGTCATATCAGAATTAAGAAAACAAGGCTTGCAACAGATATGAGGTTGTAAATTATGATTAAATGGGTTATAAAAGGAATTATATATAGCAAGTTTCACAAAGACTGAGATGCTAATATTTTGTTTCGACTGAACGCTCAGGTAAAAATGGTGACCATGTCTAAGTAGCTCTGGCACTACCATTCCAGCAGAGGAAAAAAGTAGAGGTAGTTTCAACATTACATGACTATAGTAATTTGAACAGAAAATTTAGGTTGTCGAAGGAAATAATCTGTATTAAGGTGAGCACTAAAACTGAATACTAAATTATTATTCAAGACTTTGCTCGCTTGAAACTGTAGCTTCACTTTCTCTGGCCTTGATTGTAACTGACCTCTCCTTCAAAATACCGGGTACACTATTTTAAATATAAAATTACTAAAGGGGCACAATTTATCTAGGAATGAATTATAACACTTTCAGTAAACATTAACCACGTTGATAGTGTATTTTATAGAAATTACTTACCACTTGCTTGACAGTTTGAATTTTTACCATTTTATACCATGTGTTTTCAGTAGAATTCTGCCATATTATATAACCACAGGCAACCCAGGCTAAATGTCGAACTGGCTTCATTTCTGAAGCTACATTTCCAAAACTGTCTGGTGAGAGAAACATGATAAATGGAATTACTTTATATATACAATATTAATCTTTTTTAAAAATCTAAATTCTGATGTCTTAGTTTCCTTCAGATGTGTGCAGAAAATAATTAAGCCATGGATTTATAAAGTTTCAAGGGCTTTTTTTTTTTTTGTAGGCCGGTAATGGATTTGCAATGGCAGTATATTTCCAACTAACATTAACATCCGACAATTTTGAGCATAGATAATTGATAGTGATCTTAAAGTTGGAAAAAATATTTCCTCATGCTTTATTTATATACCTGGAATATTTTGTGCTTCTAGTGGTTCCTTCCTGGACTTGAGTCTTTGATAGAATGTGTTATCTTCTTCATCTGGGTTCTTTCCAATTTCTCCTTCAAATGTGAAATTGACTTCTGGTGCAGTATCTTGTCCCATTGGAGGGTAAAGTACTTCAGCTGTACAGTTCACTGTCACTTGCTGTTTGAAATATTTTGCAAAAGACATATAGATCGTCATCTGTTGCTAATTATTGTTCTTTGAGACATTTAAAGCATTGCCCCCCTAATAGTGGTGTTTCACATGTGGCTTCAGAGTGCCTACTCCAGAGATAATCTAATCAGGGGTGGCCTAGTAATTTTCTTAGAGATATCTGAAATATATAACTTATTTTAGAACCTGTGAGTTCTCATAATCTTATAAATTTTCTTAAAACTTGGAATATATTTCAGTATTAATGGGGTGTACATTTGCAAAGCCAGATTTTAGTCTGATTTTATATACCAACTCCAGACTCTGGTTACTTTTTAAGTCCACTACTCTCACTCTCTGCTCCTGAAATAACAGAAATTTTCTCAAACTCAGTTGCAGCAATCTGTATCTAAATGTAAAAAGAAAAGATTGTAGCATAGGTTCTGTTTTGTAAAGATGGTTGTCTAGCAGCTCAGATGCCTTTTAATGAATGTCCTTATGTTAGCCTGTATCTCTCATGAATTATGCTCAACAAAAGGGCAAGCTATTTTTAACATCAAGATGGTTATGGTGTAAATTGCAATTCCTTCCTTTTAACTTTGTCTCAGTAATTTGACAGGTATATAAAAATTTCCCTGCCTTATTACTCAAAGATTCTTATCTGAACATAGCAGTTAGCTATTTTTTTGCTCGTAAATAACTAAAATGCTTTCTTTAAAAGAAATCAAAAACAGAATGAGAAAGGAAAACACATAAAGTGGTGATGATTAGAGTAATTTATTTCACTTGTCAACATTAGGTTTAAGTTCAGGCCATCCCCTGAGTACGTAACATGTTTAAAGGGAATTTATTTGAGATATAGAGAGTCTGTTTTTTAACTAGCTCAATAGAAATACTTCTGTATCTCAGAATACACAAAAAAAGAGTAAAAACTGACCTTTGAATAGTCGTTAACTTTTTCAAGGCAGGGTTTCACAACAACTTAAAGATTAATGATATGATTTGATCAGCAAAGGTGATCTGGAGTATTTAGAATCAAGTTTTATTTAATAATAAAAGACATTTCACTTACTTTTTGGATAATTTCTTCCACAGAAAACTTAAGGCGATACTTATGTCCTCTTCCTGGAATATCCTAAAATTAAGAAAATGTGTTTAGTTATAACTAATTCAATTCTCTATATTGTTAGAAGAATCCATTTTCATTTGTTTGGAGGGGGTAAACAAAGCCTTAGACCTTCAAAAGGCATAGATCATGTATGCAACATCTAATTTAGCAGGTCCTCTATCAGGTTTATTTTGGATGAGAACAAAAGGATGGGATAAAAGCATATGTAAATAAAATGGATTCCAATTCACTTTCAAGCATAAGAAGACTTCAACCTCTGGACCTATGATCCCAAATTCTCTATATAAGAAAATTTGAAACAGCTTTTAATTTTAAAGATGACAAATAGGATACACCATTGAAAAGATTTTACATAAAAGCCCTGTGTACCTCCAAATAGTATTCAGTGAAGGTGAATTCCATTTTGAGGCAAGTTACAGGAAAGTGATTAAACATGTTAAGTACTGTTTTTATTTGTATATTAGTGGACCTGCAAAATGATACTTTAACACATAACAGTAATACATATTTTTAGGTATTTCATTTTGAATCAAGACACAATTTAGAGTTTATACCTAATTATGTTATCTGGTCTAGGTTTGAAATAACATCTACTCCTTGTCAGCACTTAAAAAGACTTACTAGTTAAACTTACATTAGAGAAATAAAGATCTCCAATCCATTAGATTTTAGTAAAATGGAAACAAGTTTGGTGATTGCTCAGGTCTTAAGCATTTAATTTAACCCTTTAGCCAGAGGTAGTGCGAGCACATCATCTATGACAGCCAGTGGCAGTAGTGTTTGGGTGGTTAAAGCCAAGCTTCAGTCCACACTGATTGCAGTTTTCTCTTGCTGTTTGTTTCCCCCTTCATTTTGGTCAAAGAGTCTAATAAGGATTGGTCTTAAAATGAAAAATCGTTTGCAAGAAAGGAGCTTTTGTGGATCCAGGTTGAGGAGTCGTAGATGAAAAACGTGGCAGTTTTAAGATTCTTTTGAAAGGTTCCTACAGATTTCACTTAGGGAAAAGGTAAAATGCCACCCCTCACTGGGAAAATTTCCCCCACTTACTTGTAATAGTGTCCATATCTGCTCTCCCGTGAAAACAACAAACAGCCCCAGGCTGTCCCCAGAGACTGGAGTGTTCACTCTCCCAGAAATGTTAACCTCTCTAGACCTGACTCCAACTGGGCGGGGGGGTGTTGTTGGATCGGAGCCAGGCTGACCCTCCTGAGTGGAGGGAGCCAGTGTCTGCGCCGCCCGCCGCCCTCAGGTGGACTCACCTCCTTGCTGGCTTGTTTGACTGTCTGCACCAGAAACACCTTGTGGGGGGTCCCCTGTTGGTAGTTGATGCAGTTCTCCGCCACCGAGGCCGCCCTGGAGGCTGGATAGTGGGTCGGCGGGATTTCCATTCTCGATGGGCTGTGGCTGGGTGAACACGGGTCTGCTCAAGTTTAACGGGACACGTAGCAGTGCGCCGCCTTTCAGCCTGCTCGGATTGCTGAAAAGTCAGCAAGTGGGGATGGGGCTGGGGCTAAGCGTGGGCGGGACCAGCTCCTTCCCTCCCTCTTCCTTCTTTCCCTCCTTCCGTTTCAGGAAGCAGCGTCTGGGCAATGGCTCATTGATGGGCTTCTCCCGCAGCCCCGCCCTTGCTACTCCTACTTTTGCTCTCAGTTTCCTGCTAGGCAAGAGCTCCTCCTCTGGTCAGGCCGGGAGGGGTGAAGGTGTGCAGAGGGCAATTAGCAGAGACTTCATCCTAACATTTATTAGCCTTTGCAGAGGTGCGGGATTGGCGGTTGCCTTTATGGAGTGTCTTCCTTGGAGGCCCAGTTACTTCCTGCAAAGAGAGGCTGGTTGCTTCACCTGCAGACTGGAACATAACTTTCTTATACACCCCACATATCAGGCACAGGGCAAAGTACAAAGGAGCTCAGTGAATCCATTCAGACGATTTCTTTCCCTTTCACATTGTGAAAGTCTAGGAATGGGCTAGTTCACCACCAGCTTTCTGTGAGAGTTGGACCAATTCTGCCCAAATAAAGGTTTGAGATACTGCAAATTTTAGCGTCAAATTGGAGGATTATGTAATTTGGGTCAGGAGAATTTTTTTAAATGCACTGGCACCCCTCCACTAATTTTAGAAGGATGATTTTGCTATATCATCATACTTCTAATTTTCAGTCACTTTAAAATTTAACTTTAAGGATTAAAACAAAGAGAACTTATATGAAGCACTACATTGAAGTAGCTTCTAACAAAAGCAGGAGTTTTTAAAGCTGCTTCTTTTATTTAAGCAAGCACAGACTTTTAGTAAGTAGGCAGTGTTATTTTCACTCTAGGTGTATTTATCACCTTTGGTCACCTTTAAAGGAACTATACAGGCTATTCTTTGGATTTTTCCTAGAAAACTTTAGTAAGCTAAGATTTCTTTTCATCAGGTGTATTGGTCAGACCTTCACATTAGGTTGTTGGCTTGAAGGTAAAGATTCTTTGTTCTTTTTCTCAAAATGGATTTTTGAAAGGTTTTTTTTTGTAGAAAAAATAACATTTTTAAAAATTTAACAAAATGTGTTTGTAATGTCTTCCTCATATACTTTTCAGTTTATTTATAAAGTCGTTCTTTGGAGTAAGTAGATTTTTAAAAAATAGTAAGCAGTAAGGCATTTCCTATCCTTTCTAGGAGTTTCACAAGTATTTAGTTAACATCTGTGTTATTACCAGAGTTGTGAGAAATACAGTATGTGGACCTCCTAGATAAAGTCACCATTTGGAAACTGTGGATATAATTGGGATTTCTGTAGATCAAGTATAGCAGCATAGGTTGTGACATAACAGGCACTTACTAAAAGTACACATACAAATTTAGTTTCTTTTAAAAACATAATTATTAAAAAATGTAACTGCCTATTTAGATGTTAAATAGACTGCATTAGGAGAATCTTGTTTCTATATTTGTGTTCTCGAAGTCTTAGTTACTAAAGCTTCATGAATAGTTTAGTCAATAGATCATTATCCTCAGTGTATGGATTACAATGAAAGTAACAAAATTATTATTGGTCACTGGGTCAAGTAAATTAAATCATTACAATTTTATATAACTGTATGAACATAAAACTAAAAATACCTATGACTTGCAACTTTGGTATGACTATAAAGTCAAAATAAATCTTTAAAATAGAGATAAACAGTAAAACCAGCACAATTCTAGTTAAAATTAACTTTAACATGAGAGCTGTTGTTTTGCCAAAATTAAATTGCCTTTTGCAACATGTCAGTTGTCTGACCACAGGGGCATGGGTTCTTTTACCTTCAGCATCCTTGTATTCTTCCACCTCTTCTCTATTTAAAACTATTTGGGGTGGTGAGGACTCTTTGAGTAGTGCCCTCTAATGGCTTTTGGAGTGAATGCATCGTTTGCAGATTAAATTAGCTTATATTTTCTTATTAGCGTTCTAGAAAAATGTGTAAGAGTATTGGTTTTGGTACAAATCCTGGCTCTGCCACGTAATAGCTATGTAATGTTTGGCAAGTTACTTCGCTTCTCTGACCCTTAGGTTTCTCATCTGTAAAATGGTACAGACTTGGCATATAAGTGTTTTTTTATTTGGCATCCATCCACTTGATTATAAATTCAGATATGGTTCATGAAACTGTATGAATTACTTGTTTGTGAGTTGGTCTTCCAGAACAGTGCTGTCCAGGAGAACTTTGAACAGTGATGGAAATGTTCTGTCTGTGCTGGCTTGTACAGTAATCATTCTCTACATTTGGCTGCTGACCACTTGAAGTGTGACTAGTACATCTAAGGAACTGAATTTTAATTTTATTTAATTTTAATTAATTTAAATGTGAATATCAGTGGTTAGTGATTATCATATAGAGTATGTTGTTTAGATGTTATATTATTGTCAGATTGAAAACAAAACTAAAAATGTCTCAAAGAACTCATGTATACCCAAGAATATGTCAATGGACCACAGTTTTGTAATCCTTTCAGTAATTCTGTGGTGATTTGACAGTTGTTTCTCTTCTACTTCACTTCTGAGTTCTGATGACTGTTTTTTTTTCCCCTTCCTGGAAAATTAACCTTTCAGCATTTTCCCCAGCCCATCCTGAAGTTCTTGACCCCTGGAAGATTATTTAAAGTCAGTTCATCAGGCACATTCACACTTAGGGCCTTTATGAAATCTGCTTATTCCAAACTAGTATATCCTACCAAAATGGATATTTACTTCCTCCAAACCACTCACAGATCTCTATATAGAAATACATACTCATTAATGTTCATTTACCTGCAGTTAACTGCAGACAATTTTGAAAGAAGTTTGTGCCTTCCATCTTATGGTCTTGGAAGGTTTCAATTTGAAAGAAGCAGTGCCATGCAAACAGTAGATAGTCATGAAATGTTTTTTAAATAAAATAGTAGCTTATGTTTACATATGTTTAATACGTATGTAAAGTGTTTATTCAGTTCTATTTATGTTGCCATTAGTGGTTTGAAGTAAACTGACATGTGTCTGTGAATGTGTCTATCTAAATGACTTCCTTATGTTTAGTCATTATCATTTTGCCATTAATTATTTTTCAGATGTTAATTATTCCACCTGAAACTCCCTTCTCTTGTATTTCAACAGTCCATAATGTCCAAGTAGTAAAATCAAGTAGGGACTATCTGAATAAATGAAGATCGGAGCTCCTATTTTTCAATTAACGGTCTCCTTAAGGAGAGAACATTGTACTAGGAAAGGGAAGCATTCCAAAAGACATGCATGAGCTCTTCAGAATATAGGTTACTAGAACAAGAACCTTAGGTTAACTTTTTTAAAAATTACTTGTCTTTTACTTTTCTACTTGTGAAAGTTAGAATTGGCAGAATTAAGGCTGTGTATTATTTTGGTGCACCCCGTCTTCACCTCTACATAAGAATAGAAAGGAGAGGTTTCTTTTTTAAATAGATTTTAAAATAAAATTTTATAGCACGGCCATCATATTTGAAGGAAAAAGTAAAAGTGATGAAATGTAGATTTTCATTTAAATTTGGATTTATTTTATTTCAGTAATTATGATAATTCTGTGTTTTGTTTTGTTTTTTTTCCTCTTAAATCATTTTCAGGTTTGAGTTTACACATAAAAAACAATCAGGTGGTGCCGGGCAGTTTGGAAAAGTGATAGGTGTGCTGGAGCCTCTGGACCCGGAGAACTACACTAAGTTGGAGTTTTCAGATGAAACATTCGGGGCAAATGTTCCAAAGCAATTTGTGCCTGCTGTAGAAAAGGTAAAACAAAACAACAACAACAAAACTTCCTTCCATTTAAAAAAAATCAAGGACAGTTTATTAGGTATCAAATCATATTTCTATCACATTGTCTCCAAGGCTTCAATTTAGTTAACAGTCCTGCTTCTTTAAGTATTAAGCTTTCTATCTGATTTAGAATCTTTAATTCATTAAGTTCAAGAGCTATAAATATTCAGTAGGACAGTGAAAGGAAATCATTTTCTTTCTTAATCATGGTTATTTTTTCTTGATAAGTTGCTTTTTAAAAGATATATATTTCTCTTGATAAGTTGAAACTACATTGATTGTAATCAGCACTTGAAATTTGTAGTAGTCATTAGGGATTTCTGAAAGTTTTAGGTGACTGAATGAAAAAAGAATTGCAAACTTACCATATCATACTCTTTAAATATGTATAGTTTATTGTATATGAGTTAATAAAGATATTTTTAAAAATTGCATTTGGAAAAATTACTTATTAATTTTAGTTCTTACTGACATTGTATAACACAAAAGCTATAATGTGATCTGCCAATGAGGCAAAGCAGTGATCGAAATATATTAGGAGCTCAAAACACAGCTTTGAATAAATGCCAATTTTGGTGATGGGTTTTTTTTTAGGTAGTGCCTTAGATTTGCCTTTCCTCTATTTTCTCCTTGTAAAATTAAGATTATTCTGTCTCTATAATGGGTTATGAGAGTTAATTCCTGAAGATGAAGTTTTGAGGAAGTGATTGTTAGCATTCACATTCAAACCAGCTCACAACTTTAAATAATATGCTTTTCCAAGGGATTAATCTAGATGCCACTAATAAAACTTAAATACTAAGGCTGTTCAACTTTTTAAAACTTTGTTTTTGAGCAGTGAAATGTTGAATATATAAAAATGCTAAACTTATGAATACTAAAATGTTTAGGGGAGGTTCTTGGTAACACATCTGCAAGTGAAATGCATTCACCCTAGAAGTTGTGTTCATTCATTAACAGGGATTTTTGGATGCTTGTGAGAAGGGCCCTCTGTCTGGTCACAAGATCTCTGGGCTGCGGTTTGTCTTGCAAGATGGAGCACATCACATGGTTGATTCCAATGAAATCTCTTTTATCCGCGCAGGAGAAGGTGCCCTTAAACAAGGTATGGTGTGTCCTATCATTCACCACATCACTGTGATTATTTCCCATGTTAGACCATTAGAGTCTCAGAAGGCAGCGCTCTGCTGTTTTGGTCTTCTCTTCCCAGGGCACTGGGTAGTATACCAGAGAACATGGCTGGTCCTGCACAAATAGTCATAAAATCAAAGTGAAGATAGATTACCATCTCTTTTTCTTACAAAATTAAAGCCTACCTTGTTCTGAGATATCTGATAATTTTTATGTGTTTAAAATGATAAATTTCTAAGTTCCGTTTTTAACAGAAAAGACAAAAATGCTCAGCATTTTTAGAAATATTTTAAAGAAACATTACAGTCATGCTATTTTTATTGACTTACTCAGATGTCAGGAAATCATAAATTTGTAAAAAAAAATTTTACATATGACATTTGAGGCTTTTAGGCATTTCAAGGAGGGCAAAATATTTTGAAAGAATTCAGTAAATCTTATTTGTCGTGGAGACTTCTTGCTGGACTGCTAAAATTGTCAGCCTTTCTCACACAGAATGATATGTATATTAAAAACCTTGTAAAACAGCCCATAGCAGTTGCAAATATATTTGATTCACTGCTTTTAAAAGAGAAAAGCAAATAACAACACAGCAGTTTAACATCAAGGTTATTCAAGAAAAGAAGTTCAAAAGCTGTGTTTTGAAACCAAAAAAATTCATTCTTTTTGTCATCTTCTCCATACCTGTTGTTATGGTCATTCCTAAGTGTCTTTAGTAATGTATATAAATGTCTTTAGGAAAATTATATCATGATTCACAAAACATGTCAAATGTTTTCAACATTTCTTTTCAAAATGGACAATAGGATATTAGATTAATCATAGCTTATCATTTTCTAAACATTCTATAAATTAAGACTTTATTGATTCTATATGAATTTTGGACTTTTGTTGTTTTGGATCTGTTCACGTCTGTGTTTAGGGGTGGGCAATGGTTGGAAAAGGTTTCTCATACCTTGACCAGGTTGCTAATTCCATATTTTGATGAAACTACTGAGAGCCATTAATAATTTTTGTTTTCATTTTTCAGTTATAAAGGGGAGAATAATCCATTTTCTTTATGCCAACTATCTATTAAAAACGCAGTTGAAACCTATGATCTAGAAATCCTGTCACAACCTGAAAATTATGTTAATAGGAAAAAGGAAATAAAGTCACAAAGAAAATAAGACTTATTAGGCATGATTCAAACACTTGACTCTTGTCCTCATATTGTTTACTTTAGTAAATCTTAAACTGACAGATTTGTTGTAATTACCTCATGAAAGTACAGTTAAATTAGAAATCATCATTAGTTCTGTGCTGGTTCTTGACTGAAATTGGTAGCTTTCCTGGAGATAGAAGTTACATAACGTGAAATAATTGGTGTGGTTATCAATTAACAAAGAGCTTCATTCCTTTTTAATTACTCTTATATGAAATATAAATAATATAGGTGTATATGCCCTTAATATACACATGTATATCCATGAAGAACATCTGTATATCTATGAATATTAACTAAACAGTTGACTATGTACCATTTAATTTTTAATTATTTAAATATACAATTATTTAGGTGTGCAAAGGAAAAGCACTAGATGATAAGTAAATTAAGAACTTGGTTTGTTTTCTTTTTTGTTTTTATTTTTTGCCAGATAAACTTGTGCAAATAAGCAGGGTGCTAGCATTAAAAATGAATTACTTTTCTGTTTCCTCATTCAATTCTTATTTCTCCATTAATAAAAGACAAAAGTATACAGGATAAAAGAAATGTTTTGCCTAGCTAAATAAGAAAATCAGTTTTTAAGCATACATCTTCATTGAATGCCATATGAGAGTTTTAGGGTGAAATGCTGATAAAGAGCTTGGTAATAGAATAGCTTATACTTATGAGCTATTTTCTGTTATCAAAGTTAGAAGAAAAATAGTTCGAATTCCCATGTGTTTTTCATTAAAAAATGAAAACTAGAACTATTTTCAGTCACAATTGAAACTTTGTCCCTGAGATTAACTAGTGATGTAACTAAAGTGTTTATTATGGCCATGTTTCTTTCACCTTACAGATGTGACCATTGCCATCATTTTCTATAGCTAGATTTTAGAAAAAACACTACACTTAGTCTCCCCAGAAACATCGAACTTGTAACCACTCTACAAGAGAAATAAAGGCGTACCAGGGCCATGGTTAGCTCATTTAACTTAACAGGGCCCCTTTTCTGATCTCCAGCCTAGTTGCATGATGGGCTGTGAGTTTGAATCCTGGCTCCACTGCTTCATACTTACTGTGTGGAAATGAGCAAGTCATTGGGACATTTTTGGGTTTTTTAGTGTCAAAAATTTTATTAACATTAAGTTTAAAAGCTTTACTCCGGTGGTACGCCAAGACATTGGAGTGCCTCTTCTTAAAGAAGTTATCCTTTAGGGTTTGGTCCTTGGTTTAGAAGTTGTGGAACTTTGGTATATTTTGTTAATCACTAAGAATTCATGAGCTTGGTGCAGAGTTTATAATTTTGTGCCATTTTTTTCTTTCCCAGAAAAGCGTTACTCAATAATGTTCAAAGCAGTAAGGGGAACCTGACCTCATGAAGTTCCCAAGCCTCAATTCTGTCAATCCCACCAAGTTCTATCATAAGACCGAGGTTTTCCTTCTCAGAAGGCTTCTTTGCTGCTTGGAAGAGAAAAGAGATGATGTCAGGGGTGATGCTTGCAGATAGAAATTCCATAATATTATATGAGAATGTTCTTAGAAACACCTGCACATACATATTTGGGCCTAATGGATGCTGACCTCTCTTCCCTCATGTTACCTTTGACCTAGCACTGTGCCATGCCACCTATTTCTCAGCTTTTTGCCTCAGAGTGGTCGTCATAACATTTATTGATCATTTATGTTCTGTGTATTATGCTGAGTATATGGATTATCATATCTTCACAGGTGACTTTATAGTTGAGAAAATTGGGACTCAGAATACTGAGTTCTGTGGCCCAAGGTCACATGCTAGTTAGTGGTGGAGCAGAGTGTTAAACCCAGGCCAGAGCCCTAGCTCCAGACCTTCTCCTCACACAGCCTCTTTAGCCCCGAGGTGATGTTATTTCTTAACAGAATAAGCCAGAAACATTACCACCTCTACCTACCACTTTAGGCTTAAAAGATCTTGTGATGATATTGGTGTTTTTACTTTCTACCTTAAAAAGCTACAGACCACATGGATCTGCTTGAGGAAAAATTGTTTTTAGGACTTGGTTGTCATCTGACTATTGAAAAATGCAGGGTAAGTTAGCTCTGGAGTCTTATCACCTGGATTGGGGTTAGAGGAAGGCATGAATAAAGGCAGGTTCTTTGGAATTAAGTTGGGAGGTGGATTTAGGAGACAGAAGCAGGGGGAGGGGATATGGAACAACTGCACAGGCCATTCTCAGCAACTAAGTGGTAGAGACTATATACTTGGCCCCTTCCCCTCTTTAAAATAAGGCCCTTTCACAACCTAGCTCTTTTCGTATTACTGACCTTGAAAACACTAGAAAACATGTAACAGAATCTTAATATGTCTGCTCTGCTCACATCTCTTTCTGGGTGCCTTCCTCTTCATTAAATGCATTTATTTGGAGCCAAGGAAGCTGCTATTCTCACAAGAAACAATTATTTCTACAGTCTAGAATTGTTAGTCTGCTGCTTTACGTGTCTATGTAGGGTCTACAGGGCTTAGCTAATGAGGTTTAGGAGTCTGCAAAGTTCAGTTATTCCTCTTTTCAGAACAGAATTAACTAATTAGGATGAACTAGTCAGAGGTAGGTCTCAGGTAGGATGTGATTTGAGTTGGAAAATACTTTCAAGAAATGCAAGTTTATTAAATCGCCATTATAATTATTGCACTTAAGCTAATATTGTCTTTCATAGAAGACACAATGAATATATAAGAATAATTGCTGATTAGCTTATTTTAAACAATTTAATATTTGGGAAATTATGGTTATTTTATAACAAATATTTTCTATGTTATTTTTTCTGTGTTTTTCTTAAAATATTTATATAAAGATAATTCTTCCAGTCTGAGGCTGAAGTTTTATTCCCTACTATCATAACATCCAATTTAAGTATAAATGTTTGAAATTTTATTAGATTCTCTCCATATTGTTGCATTTAAACCTCAGTCAGCAGCTGTCACAGTAAGAAGTGTTCTGCTTATGTATTGAGATAAAAAAATAAACATGGACATACGTGTTGAGTTTTAGTGCTTAAATGGCCCATCACATCTAGTCTAATATCTTTACTTTTTAGGTGAAGAAACTTGAGACCTGGACAGATTGTGTTTCCAAAAGGCTTGTGATTATTAGGGGCAATACAGAAACTAGAAACTTGGTCTTTCTAATTCTCAGATACTGAATTTTTCAGCCTAGAAAAGGAAAGATAGATCTCAGGCATGACTTGATTATTGTCTCAAAGTATATGAAGGGTAGGTACCTTCTTCCCCTCTTTCGCCAGTGATAAAAGTTGTTTTCTTATAGTTAAAGATAATTGTCTGCCAGGGACCAACAGGAGAGAATTGGTTTTCATTGATCAAAGACTTAACAGTGTCTTTACTCCTAAAGATTTTCAGAGAGAGAATAAGCAGCTTTCAACTGCATAATGTAGATGGTAAAGGACTTGATTGAATGTGGTTTTCAGGCCCCTTTTATATTATCCTCTGCAGCTTAATAATTTTTAAAGATAAAAATATGGAAATGGAACTACTGATACTAAAACTAAGTTTTTTCTTATTGGAATTTTTGTTTAGAAGAGTGATTGTTACTGCTACCTGAAAAGAGTCCAGAGCACCCTGTGTCTCTCCCTTTTGCATATCTGGATAGAAAAGAGTTCTAGATTTTTTAAAGACAATAAACTAATTTTATTTATTAATTTTTTTAAATCCAGCCTTGGCAAATACAACATTATGTGTTATTGAACCTGTGATGTCTGTGGAAGTTATAGCCCCAAACGAATTTCAGGGAGCAGTGATTGCAGGGATTAACCGGCGCCATGGGGTAATCACAGGACAGGATGGAGTCGAGGACTATTTTACACTGTATGCAGATGTAAGTACTGTTGGTCACTGACAGTCTTGCTTTTATTAACCGCAGGAGGAAATTAGAGTTAGCTTTTGTTTTTGAAGATTATAGAGCAAATTGACATATTACTCTGGCTATTTGAGTGTTGAATTATATATATGTGGCAATTTCTATAATTTGCTTTTAGAGCAACTAACTCTTAACTGCAAAAGCTGAAAGTAGATTCATCTCATGTAGGCCTTTTGTGAATATGTCATTTTCTTAAATGTATACTTATCTTTCTCATTATAGCTTTATTTAGATAGCTGCTTTATTAGGTTATCTCTGATTTATTAGGTTAATATTCTATTCCCTTTACTGTGCCTTCCTTGAGTTAAAACTTATGGGAGAGTGTTTATCACATTCTCTAAGGCTTCCTAGAAGACACTGCTATCAGCATTATCATTGAGGTGTCCAAAGGAAAGCTATATTAACATTTCACAGAAGAAACACGCCTGAATGCTTGAGCTTCAGCCAGAGAGTGGAGTGGGGATGAGGAGGGAAGGGGTCAGTCATGTCCACTCCGTGAAACTGAAAGATTTGGTTTCTAGTTGTGACTGTCAGATGAAATTATTTTCAAATAGGATTTCTATTTGCAATAAAACAAAACTATGTTTCTCTTTGCCTTTTAATCCTTTTAAACCAGGAGTTGTTAGAAGCCTAAGTCTAAAGGAATTAAATGGCTAAGTCTTTTCTGTATTTTTCTCCAATATTTTTCAATAAACAATGCTAAGATATCTGTTGTTTGTTTCCAGGTTCCTCTAAATGATATGTTTGGTTATTCCACTGAACTTAGGTCATGCACAGAGGTAAGCAAGTATTTAAATTTTACTTTAGTGCTCTTGAGGAGACTACCCTGTAAAATGATCAAATTTGTGAATTTTGTCTTTGTATGGCTTTACTTGATAGTTATTTTTTTTATCTGCTTTTTTTTTTTAACTCCCAGGGGAAGGGCGAATACACAATGGAGTACTGCAGGTATCAGCCATGTTCACCTTCTACACAAGAAGACCTCATTAATAAGTATTTGGAAGCTACAGGTCAACTTCCTGTAAAAAAAGGAAAAGCCAAGAACTGACTTTCCTAACTTTAAGTTGACTAACTTTAACTGTATCTGCAAGGTTTAGATACTTTAATGGATTCCAGTGGAATGAATTTAGGCAGAAATAAAAAATTTTAGAAGCCCTTTCTATTATGTTCAGAAACTTCTAGTATATCAAAGTTAATTCTTTGTATATCTCAACTCTATTGACTGGTTTTATAGTTCATTGAAAAACCTCAAATAAAATATGATTATTACTGAAATATATTTAATATTTATTTTAAGAGGGGAAGACATCTATATCAGTTATATGCCTAAGCTTAGATGTGTGTGAACTTCCTTTTCAGTTTATCATAGGAATTTTCAACATAGAAAAGCCAAGACAATACAAAGAACAGCCATGTATATACCTTCCATCTAGACTCCACAGTGAACAGTTGCTCATTATTAACAATTTGTTAATCAGACAATAATTTGACATATTTGCTTTATCTGTTGTTCATCTGTGTATGTCTCATACTTTTATATATTTTTAATTGTTTTTGCTAAACACTTGAAAATGAATTGCACATATCATGACACTTCTTGCAGTGTCATCTTTTACTAAGCAGGTTTTTTCGTTTAAGAAAGGATTTCATATGATCTTAATGGAGAACATTTTTTAGGTTCTTTATTAGGATATTAAAATGCCAGCTAAATTTCTAGCTGTTTTACATAGAGCTGATTGCTTCAATTTGTGAGTTCTGTGAATTTGTAGCTGCCTGTTTTTAGGAGTGTAAATGTTACTTTCTGATGGACTTATGAGTTAAAAAGCAGATTTTTGCATATGCAATTTTTGTCTGTGTTCATCTTAATGTTTCTGCAACTCTAAATAATAAAATATAACTTTCAGGGTTCTTGCCTCATCAGTTTCATTCACCTACTAAATGCTGGTTGAATTTGAGTCTTTTGGAATTTATCATATATTGGATTCGTTGGAATTGTGAAAGAATAAATGTTAAGCTTTATTTTTAGAATAAATTGGAATAGTTGTACTTTCCCTGCAATTCTACCACATTGTTCAGAATTGCTTCATCCAAAAATCATGTGATGTGATAGACATTATAATTGTTTCCCATAATGAATAATAGAAATAAAATAACTTTAAAATTCCTTTGTTTTTCTTGATTTATAGATTTGACTTTATAACTTAAGGCTTCTAGAAAAAAAGATTTTTTAAAGTATTAAGCACATTTTCAAGGGACTTGCTAAGTGCTTTAAATGCATTATCTAATTTAATTTCACTATCCTATGAAAGTAGGTACTATTATGTCCATTTTGTCATAGAGGCAGCAGAAGTGCAGAGAAGGTAAATGACTTGTCCAAGACCACGTAGCTCATTCAATTTTCTGTCAATAATTCAGTTATGATCATCATTCCAGGTACATTTTCCCCATGAAAATGTCTGTTGCTACAATGGCATCAAGCCTGAATAATGTTCTTGCTGTGGCATTTCATCAGTATTTCATGCTATTCATGATGAGTTAGAATATTGCTCCTGAAAAGGAAATACTTTCATAGACCTTAGTGCAGTTCCATTGACTTTGGCCAGCAGTCAGAGATATTAGTACTAAGATGGATAAATTTTGATGTTTTTAACTTGTTATACATTCTGCTTATAAAGATAATAGTGTCAGGAAAGATCTTTGGTATCCAGTCTAACACCAAGGTTGGAGTAACTAGAGTAGGATCACATAGGGACAGATCCAGGACCAGAATCCACACCTCTTGCTAACTTAGTTTGGCTACAGTTGGTAAAGACCACATGCCAAACAAAGTCTAGCAAGAAAGAAATTATAGAGAATATTCATAAATGAGGATATTTTTATGCTACTTTTGTGAAGGATAATTGTTGGACAATATAAAGACAGTTTTGCTTGTGTTGGAGAGGTAGCAGCCCTGGGCAGTGTTGCCCTGATTCCTATATCGGGTGGCGCTTTATTTTTTATTTATTTATTTATTTATTTATTTATTTATTTATTTATTTATTTATTTATTTAGGTGAGACGATCCTTGATGGACCTCACAAATTGCAAGGACCTTTTCAGCTTACAATCCCCTTATTTTTTTATTTTTTTATTTTTTACGCCTATAGCACCTGGTCTTCCTAAGTGTTTCCTCATCCAAGTACAAACCAGGCCCGCCCCTGCTTCTGGGCGGTGCTTTAAAAACCATCTGGGAAGCTTTAAAAAGAAACACACAGGTTAACCCCTAGTTGTTCTTTATCTCTGGCTCAAGATCAGAAGCTTTGCACATGATTATAATACACAGGTAAGGTCGAAGACTACGATGGTACTGCCCTTACCCCCAAGACATGAAAGGGAAGATTTATTCAGATATGTCTTATTAATAATATTTTTAAAATATGTTTTGATTATAGTTGGCATACAATATTATATTGGTTTCAGGTATACAACATAGTGATTAGAGATTCTTATAACTTACAAAGTGATCACCCCTAGAAATATAATACCCATCCGATACTGCATGTAGTTATTACAGTATTATTGACTATATTCCTTATGCTATACTTTACATCCCCATGACTATTTTATACCTACTAATTTGGACTTTTAATCCCTTCATCTTTTTCACTCACTCCCCCAAACCCCCTTCACTCTGGCAATTCTCAAAATGTTCTCGGTATGAGTTTGTTTCTGTTTTATTTACTTTGTTCCTTAGATTCCACGTGTAAATGGAATCAAAAGCATTTGTTTTTCTCTCACTCTACTTAGCACAATACTCTCTAGGTCTATTTATGTTGTTGCAAATGGTAAGATTTTATTCTTTTATTCATTTTTCTGGTTGAGTAATTTGTATATCGCCTCTTTATCCATTCATCCTTTCATAGATACCCAGGGTGCCTCCATATCTTGACTATTGTAAATAATGTTGTAATGAACATATGGATGCCCATGTCCCTTCAAAGTAATATTTTGGGTTTCTTCAGATAAATACCCAGAAGTGGGATTTCTGGGTCTTTCTTTGTCTCTTGTTATAGTCTTTGCTTTAAAGTCTATTTTACCTGATATAAGTACTGCTACCTCAGATTTTTTTTTTTTGCCCTTTTCATGAAATATCTTTTTTCATCCCTTTTAATCTGTGTGTCTCTTGATCTGAAGTGAGTCTGTTATAGGCAGTGTACATAAGGGGCTTGTTTTCTTATCCATTCAGCCACCCCTGTCTTTTGAATGGAGCATTTAATTCTTTCATTTGAAATAATTGTTGATAGATATGTAGTTATTGCCATTTTATTATGCATATTTTTGATGCATATTTTTTTCTTAAGTCCATCTAACATTTCCTGTAATACTAGGTTGATGGTAGTGAACTCCTTTAGCTTTTTCTTGTCTAGGAAGCTCTTTATCTGACCTTCAATTCTAATTGGTAGCTTTGCTGAGTAATATTTTGGTTGTAGGTCTTTGCTTTTCATCACTTTGAATATTTTGTGCCAATCCCTTCTGACCTGAAATGTTTCTGTTGAAAAATCAGCTGACGGTTTTATGAGAGCTCCCTTATGGGTAACTGCTTTTCTCTTGCTGTTTTTAAGATTCTTTTTCTTTAACCTTTGGCATTTTAATTATGATGTGATCCTGTTTGAGTTCATCTTGTTTAGGACTCTGAGCTTCCTGGGCTTGTATGTCTATTTCCTTCGCCAGATTAGAGAAATTTTATATCATTATTTCTTCAAATAGGTTTTCAATTCCTTACTCTCTTCAACTCTCGGTATCACTGTGATGTGAATGTTGTTAC
This sequence comes from Macroglossus sobrinus, assembly GCA_004027375.1. Classification (NCBI taxonomy): domain Eukaryota; kingdom Metazoa; phylum Chordata; class Mammalia; order Chiroptera; family Pteropodidae; genus Macroglossus; species Macroglossus sobrinus. The sequence continues at coordinate 1,080,124 of PVKZ01000080.1, read as the reverse complement.
ACTTGATGTTGTCCCAGAGGCCTCTTAAACTAGCCTCATTTTGGAAGGGTTCTTTTTTCTGTTTGCTGTTCCTATTGGGTGTTTTCTGCTACCTTCTAAATCGCTGATTTGATCCTTTGCTTCATCTACTCTGTTGATTACCTCTAATGTATTCTTCATTTCTGACTGGTTCTTTTGTATGTTTTCCATCTCTGTTTCTGTTGTCTCTTTGTTAAAGTGCTCACTGAGTTCTTCTACTCTTCCCCTAAACTCATTGAGCATCCTTATAACACAAGTTTTAAACCACATCTGACATATTGCTTGTCTCCATTTTGTTTAGTTCTTTCTCTGGAGCTTTGTTCTGTTTCAAGTGGGACATGTATTTTTTGTCTCCCCATTTTGGCTGCCTTCCTGTATTTGTTTCTATGTATTAGGTAGGGCTCCTAAGTCTCCCAGTCTTAGTAGAGTTGCTTTATGTAGTAGGTATCCTGTGGGGCCTAGGAATGAAGTCTTTCCTGGTCACCTGAGCCACATGCTCAAGGTATGTCTTTTACATCGGTTCTGTGTGCCCTCCTGTGGTAGCTGGGCCTTGGTTGTTGTTTTCATGTCAATGGGAGGGATTGACTCTTGGGTTGATTGGTTGTGAGGATTGGCCCATGAGGGGCTAACTCTTTGGAGCAAGATTCACTAACAGGGCTCTAGTGTAGCTCTAACTCTGGCTGAAGCAGGCCACTGGGCGTGCCAGCCTAAGGGCCTCCTGGGATGGGCCCAGCTACAGGCCAAGTTCAGCCACAGCCTGTGCACTGTTTGGTAACACCTGACATGAGCCACAAAGCAATCTGCAGATGGCCTCTACTGGGCTTGAGGTGCCTCTAGAAGCCAAGCCAGGAACCAAGGCCAGATGTTGTTTTTGAGTTATGTGAACCTTTGAGAAATTTTAGGAAAATCTATAGTATGACCTAAGAGAGGCCATTTGTATGGAAAAACCCCCTCAAAGTAGCTTGGCTGGACCTGCAAGCTCAGGGAGCAGGGTCTCGGAATCACCTGGGCAAGGTGACTGGTGTTAACCAGGTTGATGGAGACTCAGATGTGGTGGCTGCTTGCACACACTAGGAAATGGAAGGCTCAGCAAAAGGCCAATGGATTCTTCCAGCATTTCTGCCTTGGAGAAAACTGTCCCTCTAGCCCTTTCCTAAAACTAGACAATTCAGTTCCACCCTTATGGCCTTAGCACTCCTTGAGCGGCTTCTCCAGCACTGGAGCTCAGAGCAAGTGAGTCTGTCACTGAGTAAGTCTGTGCATGGGCCCATTAAGAAGAATGTGACTCCCGCAGCCTTCTGTCTCATTCGACCACAATCTCTGCTGGTTTTCACAGCCAGAAGTTGTGGAGCCTTCTCTTCCCGGCATGAACACTGGGCTGGGTAGCCCAGTGTGGAGCCAGGACCCCTTGCTCCTCCAGGGAGACCTCTGTATCCAAGATAACCCTCCTGATTCTCAAACACCACACGCAGTTCGAGACCAGCCTGTTCTGCATCTCTGTTCCTCCTACCAGTCTCAAGGTGGCCCTTATATGTCCCCAGTTGTAGAAATTCTGCTCAGCCAGACCTTGGGTGACTCCCAATGATGGTTGTTGTGTAATTTTGTTTTATTTTTGATGTGGTTGCCAGAGGAGGTGAGCATCTGCTTTCTGTGCCATCCTGACTGGAAGTCTATTTCTATTCTTCTGTGTAATGTTAGAGTTTGGGCTAGTGGTTCTAAGTTTGATAACTTTAGCTTTGAAGACATGTAATTTTTCTTATTCCTGTCCTTGCTCACTCTCAGATTAATTATAAAAATCACTAAAATTTAATTCTCAAGCTTTAGGATTTTTCATATTTTAATATTTTTGAAATATGGATGTCTTAAAAATGCCAATAAAACTAGGCAGTTACCAGTTAGTAGTTAATTGTGACATGTAGGAATACATTCCCTTATAGAAAACAGCTATTTGCATTACTAAAACTATAAATTGTTGAATTAGAGCTCTAATTGCTGCTTAAAGTATCTTCAAATAAATAGCTCTGGAATGCATCATGGAATAGTTAATTGTTTCAAAACGATTTATTGTCTTCATCCATTCATTTATCCATTCAGATAAGTGCCAGATAGCATTTTAGGTTATTGTAGCACTTTGAAAGCTAGGAAAGTTCACATAACAGGTTCTTAGCTGAGAAAAAATGGTATAATAAACTCGTATGTGATGAAGAAATATCATTCAAGGACAAATATAGAAAATTCCAACTGACTTTCAAAAACATTGTTTAACTTGTAATAATTCATAATTTAAGTAGGAAAAATGAAACTGAGTAGGATCAAGTGGAATGTAGATAAAATCCTGGTACTAGTTTGTATGTCTTAAAATTGTGAAAGCTCTAAAGAGACTAGGAATATGAATGTGATTCTGTGTATGTCATTGTCTCAGAGTGATAGAGAAGAATTTAGGCTCATTATGAAAAGAGGGCTTGGGGAATTTAGAGTTTCTCATTTTATATCAAGATAGATAAAGTAATTTTTCTGTTGTTAGCTAGCAAAATCAGTAATGGTAAAACTCAAATCAGCAATTCTAGAGTTTGTGCCAGAAAATATGTTCTAGCAGTGATAGTATTGAGAAATTTTTAGTTGGCTTGACTTTTGTGGGTTTTATAAATTTATAAATTAGGTAATTGTTTGTATGTTGTTTGTATGTGAAGAATTTCCCTTCATAATCTATTATACTGAAATAAATATGTTAAAGGGTCACATTAGAGTCTTATTTGTAAGTCTAATCTTACTAATTAAAAATGCCTTTATGAGGATGAGCTGAGACTCTGGAAAACTAAAACCCCATTTCTAGGCCTTAATGTGACACTAAAAAAGTGATTAAAGATCACAGGACATTGAATATGCTATTATAATGCTCTTTGCCCATTTTTTGAAGATTATTTAGAGAACTTCAGTTAGAGGAGTTTATCATTTGGTTTTGGCATGATTTAATCATTAGAGATTGATATTTTAGAAAAAGAATTTTCTCTGCATTATCACATAGCTGGGAGACCTGATGTTTTCTTTAAATGATTGTTCCCAGTGCTTCAGAATGCTTTTTATAGTTTTAAAATCAAGTGGATATTGGAGAAATTAATACAAAGGGTTGAGGTTTTAAATAGAAAAAAATATAAAATGGATCTACTGAAAAGTAACAATATCATCCATCTTATTTTTATTTCGTAAGAATCCACATCTTTAAAATTTTCCTCTTCAGTGTAAACTTTTTCGATTTTCTAATAGTGCAGACTCAAAAGCATTTTTTTTGGTATATTTTAAGTCTAATACTTTCTAACCAATTACTTATGGCCAAGGAACTTGGCTAAAGGTTTTTAGACACAGATATAAGTATTCCATTAAATGATACTAATTTTGAGAAGCAAATGATGGCTACATTTCCAGGATCAATTTTTCCTACCTTAGGAACGTACTCCATTGAATCTGAATTTAGAACATATTGTGTTTGCTTTTATAAATTACTTAGGCCAACACCAGGTCCACATTGTCCTTATAAGTGAAAATTGTAAATACTTATTTTCAGTTATTTCACTGTTCCATTTAATACATGTTTGCAGACACTCAGCTTTATCTGTGAGATGCTACATTTTTATTTTTAAAATATGAATTAAGCAATATTAAAAGTTCATTTAATTGTAGGTTTGTACAGATTTTATCTACATAGACAAATCTAGAAGCACATTTAACACATTTTATTTAGAAATGTATAAACATTTAGTTAAAAGTAGCTATCAAGTTAAAAAAGAATACTTGCTTGACATCATAAAATATAGCAAAATTCCTTTTAAACATATAATATTGCTATAATTTGCTTTCTTTGGAATATATTATCTTTAAAAAGGCCCCAATATTTTTAAACTTTTGAGTATCACAGGCTTTCCCTAATTATTAGGAGGCCTTATACCTTAATTCCGTAATAGAATAATGATTTAGGCTACTTGGTACTGTCATTTTGTTTAGAATTCGGTATAAGCAGATCTTTTCAGAAATTACTAAGCTCTGTCGGTGCCACAGCTGATCCTTCTTCAGTTCCAGAGGCTTCTTCTGGCATCTGTCGCTCTTGACAGTGGTACTTCACTTTAAGTGCTTTGCTAGGGTACCAGACCAAGCGAATGTGACAGGGAATGAGTTCCTAGAAATAAGAGTTCAAAAATAATATGATCTGCAAAAACTTCTGACAAAAACAATTCTATATGTAAGTTTGTGTTTTACCTGTGATGAGAATTCATGGAGTAGAACAGTATAATCAAATTCAACTGCATCATCATTTGTTTTCTAGAGGAGAGAAAAAGAAGTATAATTATTAACTGTAGGTTTATTTGGAAGGCTTATCTTATATAAATTCTTGGGTTGGATGGATGCTTTGACTCTGCTGCCACCTCTTTGATTTTAGCCTCACTTCCCTTTGGCAGTATCGTCCATCAAGCTACCCAAGTCATGGATTCTTACTGTTGTTTTGTCACTGAGTTCTATGAAAGGCTAGTGGAATGGCTATCAATTTTTCTAATATTTATCGGTTTTGATGGAGGCTAAAATCAGTGGGAATAAGGAGAATCTTTTGACAAGCTTAAGAATCTAGAAACTGTATATGCACCTGACGCTGGCATGTTAGCCCTGATATGCCAGGTAATAAGACGGGCAGGGCAACGTACTTCTAGAATGCCACAATGGGGCCAGGTTCTGCGCTAGGCACTTTATACACGTTTCATTGTGATTTTCCTGACTGCCTTACAAGAGTATGTATTATATAAGCCTCATTTTTCAGGGAAGGGAACCTGAGTATACAGCTGATAAGTAACATACAGGGATTCAAACCCAGATCTACTGACTCCATCGCTCATATTCGTCATGCTCTACCACATTGCCCCTAAAACCAGTGCACTAGATATTTACAGGGAGGCTGGCAGTCTTTTCACTTCTCTTATTCACTTGATTTCTCTTAAGCTTTACTAGTGACTAAACAAGTTTCCTATTTTGTTTTCAACACTTCTGGTTTTTTTTGGCGGTGGCGCTCAGGGTGGGTTAGGCAAGGGTGTTTATCCCTTTCTAGTAAACTCAACTTGGATTATAATTTTAATCACTAAGTTTTTATTGAAACTATTAAAAATATTAAAAAGCAAAGATAGACAAAAAGAGTAGATAATTAAGCTTTATCTTCCCTTTACTTACTTCAAGGGAGCTTTTTACAAGCCATGAAATTTCCAGCAGGTGGGTAGGGTGCTGGAGGGAGAGGATAGAAGTGAGGGCCTGGATGGATCAGAAATGGACTGTTTTTCTATGGTGTCTGCATCGTTGGGCAGCTTTCCCTCCTGCCTGGCAGTGTACATGCAAATGTTCAAAGCAAACATCTGAGGCAAAAGCTGCCAAGTCAGAGAACTCATGAAAGAAAATTCACTATCTCTTTTATAAAGTAACAGTTTCTGGATGCCTCAATGATCAGTTGGGCACTGCTGGGTTTGGGGCTGCATTTAGCCTTGCTCAGCCCGCATTTGGTGATTCTCTTGACCTTAGAAAGAAATGGTTATCTCAAGATGGCCCACACCAGAAGGCTGCTATGTCGTATGATTTTTGTCTCAGACTTTTGTGCTGTCTGCACTCTATCTCAAGACCTGACTGTTAACCATGTGTTTCTATAATTTTAAAATTGGTTTTACCTAAAAACATAAAGTGTTTTTTCAGGTCAATGCCTTCTTATTCAGTTTTTGAAAATACTGAAGGAAATCATGGTTGTCTCCAGATTTTTGGCAAAAAAGAGGCAAGTCTTGAAACATGATGGGATTCCAACTCCATTTGACAAACTATCCTGCTGAATATACAGAATGCTACCCATTTTTTTCATAGGAAAATTTGGATTATTATAAATTTGGAAACCATGTGCCATTTAATGAAGACCTTTCTCAGTAAAGTTATTGAAATGGACCCTTACATTTCTGTTTTTATGGATTCTCCTTCCTTCAGGAGGATATATTTTTAAACCAAATCAGAAAGCGGGGCGGATTAAAGAACTGCAGAGAGGACTGTGCACATCCGAGCCTGGTAAAGTATCCCAGGGCTGGACTGCCCTCACCAAGTCGGGCTCTGCCAAGAAGTCATTATTTTTAATATTATTCAGAAGTAATCTCCTTGGCTTCTAGTCAAGTCATCACAAATGCCAAATTTTTATAGTCCAAATTGGTGATTTACTGTTATATTTTCTGGTAGCTCACACTTTCATTTTCCTAGAGACAGGCTGGAAATATCTGTCTTTTTACTTACTTGTTACCCACCCCACCATCCACCCACCCCCCAAAAAAAGAGAGAATGGTCCCTAGCAGAACCAGTATGGTTTAAGTAGAGAGTAAGAAAGCTTAGTTCTTAATATATGCTATCAAAAGTAGATTTCTTAGCTGAATAAATAAGGTAGATAAGATGGTTTCTATAATGTATCCTTGGCCAGTGGGGACCCCTAGTTAGGGTATGACTTGAGCTGACTGATAATGATGTGCTACAGGTTAGATAGTGTTAGGTGCTGACAATATCTGGTAATGATAAGAGTTGGAACAATGCTCAGTTTTACTTTTCTCAGTTCATATTCAAGGCTAGAAGTATAGGGAAAGTCCTTATCCATTTTTTTTTCTTTCTGTAGCCAGAAATATCTCTCCTGCTCTTGGCATAGTCCTTAAGGTATTGAGAATGACATTCATTCTTTGGTTTTAAAGTAATTATTGCATCAGTAAGATGGGTCTCGTTTTATATTTGTATTCGGTCCTTTCTTTAGAACTTATGTATTTTTTCAGTCCTTTCCTCAAGCTTTGTTCATTTGAGGCTGTGAGTTTATAAGTCTGCACTTCCTTACACAGTTGCACTGAAAGGTGAATTTAACCCTGACTGTAAACATAGTAATGCCCACCCAGAAGGCATTTGGAAAAACTAAAACCCCTATACTTGCCTGAGCCACCTTGGGCCTCAGAGCTCCTTCATCCACTTCCTGCTACTGTGCTGGGCAGCCTTGGTTTTATCAGCCCTACTATTCTGCTTCTAAGCCTGAGGACAGTGCCTAGACTTTAGTTATTTTTTTAAAATTGTTGCTTGTTTTGCTTGTTGTTGTGTTGCTTCTTTGCAGAAAGTTCACGGGAATCTTCAGGGGCTAAGGAATAGCAGAATTTGCAAATCTGTATATATGTCCATACTCTTCTTTAAGAGAACTCTAAGCTGAATGCCTATAAACCTTGAAACCAAATTTTCCAATTGCTTCAGTGATTTAGATTTATGTGAGTTTCCAGGGCTTCAATAAGTTGGTTAATCCTCATTTAATAGGCCCTAAGAGATGAAGCGATTTGCCATGGATGACCCAGCAAGTCAGCTGCATATTCATCTATTATTTATCTAAAATCTAACCCCATAAGGTAAAAAGAAAAAAGGAAAAAAAAAAAAAACTAAATCTCCTAAGTAGTGATATTGCTTCTGATCAACTGGCATCTTTGTTTTCTTAACTCTACAATTACATATGTTCCTACTTTCCCACCCAAAGTTTGGCTGAGGGATATTAATGGACAGGTGATGGACTGTCTAGGATGAGAGAGAAACGAGGCTTCTGTTTCTGAACTGTAGTATACCCTGATGATTAGTCTGGTATTATATCATGTACAGATGAAAAACAAACAAACAAACACCACTGACATTAAAAGATCCTAATTTTTTCTCCGTTGACTTTGTTGATCTGTTCTTATTGAATTTTCTTCTCACATTCATTATGATTAGTTTTAAATTATTTTGACATCATTTTCTACACTGTAAAGAAATTTCCCTAATTTCTCAGTGTAAGGTAAAAGCCTCTTGAGGATATATGTGATCTGATCATCTTGGTAGATGAGAAACAGAGAAAAAGAGGGAGAAATTTCTATCTACTTACACAGCAACAATAATAAATAGTAATTTCTATTAAAAAGCACTCCATTTTGAGGAGTAAAGAGAAAAACTATGTTTTTAGTTGTCTGTTTTACTTGTGACCAAACTATTATGGGTTTTACTAATGTGGACTCGATACTGGCAAATGCTCACACTCAGAAGATACTCTCTGATGAGCCATCCATGGGTGAAACCATCACTTCACATGCCAATGAAGGCAATGGTTTTATAAATTTGTACTTATAGCTGGCTCAGCTTGCTTCTCTCAGAGTAGTTGATTTTGCTTACTCTGGAAATGCCCCACTCTTTACATCACACTTGCCTGACAAAAACTCCAACCCTGACTAAATCCAGCTCTCTGCCTACTTCATGTGCACAGCACAGAGTGATTGGTCCTCCTCCAAGTTCATGACCACAGAACTTTAAGGGGCCTGCTGTGCTACATAATGCTCAAATCCATGCACTCCCAACACCTCCTCTCTCATCCTTGATCTCAGCTGATGACTTTGCCTTGCCTTTCACTGAGAAGACAGAAGTGGTTAGAATAGACCTCCCACAAGCTGCCAACCACCATATCTACCTCCTACGGGCACCTGGGCTACTCTTCTCTGCCTTCCCCCAGGTGACCTCTCCTGTTCCGGTCCAAGAGCATCTCCTGGATTGATTTTATCCTCTCTTGCCTACTCAGAGATATTAACTCCAACACCTCTTCTTTCTCTTTCCTACAGGCCCTACTTTGCCCTTCTCTACTGGATTTTTCTTATCAACATGTAAATATACTGTTAAATCTCCCAACCTAAAAATATAACAGGAAACAAACCTTTCAACCCTATGCTTATCCATCCCCCAGCAATCACCCCCTCCCTCCCTTTCTTTTACTTCCCTCTCTATCCAAAACTTTTTAATAGAGATGGAGCATCCACTTCCTCTTCTCCCATTCTTTCCTAAACCTTCTCTGGTCAGGATTTTCCCACATTGTGCTGGGGAGATAGCACCTGATAAACTTTCCATTGACTTCAGACTGCCTATATCAAATGGTTAATTCTCAGTCCTCATCTCACTTGACTTTCCAGCATCATTTAACACAGTACATAGATCCTCATCTTTGAAACTCTTTTCTCACATCCCCAACCTTTAAAGTTAGAAGTGCTCCAGGACTCAATTCTTCTTTTCTGTGTAACACTCATTCTGTGATCTCCACTCTCGTGCCTTTAAATTCCATATACATGGTAATGACTCCAGCCCAGACCTGAACTTGGGACTCTTATATCCAGATGACTATATAAATTCTCTACTTGGTTATAGAATTTAGTATGCCCAAATCAAGCTAATTTCCTCCAAAATCTGTTTTTCCTATAGTCTTCCCCAATCAGTAAATGAAATCTCCCTTTGCAGTTACTCAAGCTAAAATCCTATGAATCATCCTTGATTTTTCTCATTCTCTGCTATCCATATCCAACCCATCAGTGAATGCGATTGGTCTATCTTCAGAATAGATCCTGGATCCAAACACCTCTCATCACCTTCACTGTTACCGCCCTGGTCCAAGGTACCACCAGGCCTTGCCTAGGTTATTGCAATACTTACCTGCTCTTCCTGCTTTCACCCTTGTCTCACCGTAGTCTGTTCCTAATAAAGCAGCCAGAATGATCCTATTGTAAATCAGATCATGTCACTCCTCTGCTAAAAACCCTCTAATGAGTACAAGAGAAGTCCTTTTGATGGCCTCCAGATCTTACATGAGCTGGTCCCTTCCATTCGATCTCACCTGTGGCATACTCCCCTCATCACTCAGTTCAGACACTCTAGCCCCACTGATATTTCTCCAGCCCATCAGCTACATTGCTTCTTCAAATGCCTCTGCCCGAAATGTTCTTCCCTCATGGAAGCATGGCTCACTCTCGCTTCCTTTAGGCCTCTGCTCCAATGTCACTTCCGCTCAAATTTAGACTATATCAGTAGTAATTCTGAAAATAACCTGGATTTCCCTTTTCCTACTTATCTCCATTGCACTTACCACCATTTGATACATAATTACTTGTTTATTAGTTTACTGTCTTTCTTCTCTTCTCTCACTAGAATTGGTCTACATGAGGGCAGCTACACTGTGATTTTTGTTCATGGCTATATCCTCAGTCCCTAATATAATACCTGGCCCCACTGCATGTATTCAACTATTTATTGAATGAATAGAATGCAATGAAAACTCTCACCATGAAATTAGAAATTCATATCAATCAAGTCTAAGAATACTGCATTGGTTGTATCTTGTGGCACAAGTTACTTTTCAGTTTTTCTTACCCATTGCTTCACACTGATGAGCTGTGCCATGTAGTAATGTAAAAACTGCGTTGTCTTTTCCCACATTACGTAAGAGCTGCCAAGAAAAGCTAAATTCCATATGGGTCTCAAGGAGGGATCAATATGCCCATGACTATCTGAGAGAAAAAAAAATTGTATTAAGGCATTTTGGGGACCAAATTTCAGAAGTTTCAGTAATGAAATAAGGCCTTACGTTTAGTCACATCAGTCATCTCTTTCACAGCAAGACCTTCAGCAAGATTTGTGTGTGTCTACACTCTGTGGAGATTTATATGCTTCAACTGCCTTGCTAAATAAAGCCACTACAAAACAGTTCCAGAGTTATTTGCTGTACTATATACATGCAAAGTACGAGCTATAATAATACTCAAAGTTATTCTGAAATCTTGTTAGCTGAAAAAAATTTTATAATTAGATTGAAACATCTATCCGTTATCTTTGCCACATTAACTTCTGGTTTGGGTCTACAGTCAAAGCAATGGTCTTTGTCCTTCTCTGATCTTTGGCATTAAAGCTAATCAATGTATTAACAGCATCTCTACCACTTTTTTTGAACCATGAAGAAATCAAGTGTTTTTTTTTTTCCTGTGGCATTGTTTTTGGACCTGCAATCTTTTTAATTCAGCAAACGTTTGTAAAAAACAAACAAACAAACAAACAAACAAAAAACAAAAAACAAAATTCAAAAACAAACAAAAACAAAAACACCTACTTAATATCACCTACTGTTGGAGGTAAGGACACAGTGATTAATAAGTGATCTCTTGTGACTTTAAGGAACTCAAATATTAGCACATAATTTATGAGATAACTATTCATGGACTTGTGAGAAGATAAATTAGTTATACTAAATACGAAAAGGACATTTGAAAGTATAAATGCTGGTGGCACTGCTCTAGAATCAGGCGACAGGACTTTAGCCCACTGTTCCCTGGTCCTCAGTTTTTCCTTTTGTATGTAGTATACTTGGGCTTATCAATAGGAAGTTTATTTCATTAGAAAAAGTAAAATTTATACTCATGATAAAAATAAGACAATTTTTTTTTTAGGGGAAAAACAGTGTTGGGCAAGGATATCCCGAAACGGACTAAAGTATCTCACTTATTGATTGTAGAGAAATTGTACTGCAACTGTCCACTGCCTTGGACTGATTAAATGCTGACTTGAATCTGCTGAGATTTTAACTCAGAGGGTACCCAGAGGGAATCACCACAGTTTTGATTTACTTTATCTAAAACCAAACCTTTTTGATTTTAACAAGATAATTTTATATACAGAGACAGGCTAAAAATAACACCATTAAATGTCTCTGCTGAATTTAAAGTGACAAGAGAACTTTTATTGATGAAAAAATGCCTTTTATTGAAAAAGAAGGTTTTGAAACATTATAGTAGCCACATTGTTAGGTTGCTGTGGAATGGCCCTTGTAGGCATTGAGGACTGATTAATTGAACATGATCCAGTTAATCTGCACTATGAAAAAGTGTCCCAAATCTAATGATCCTGTGGCAAATATTCAAAGAAAAGCTTCTATACAATTTCTAAAATTTGTGTTTTAAGGAGACTATATATATATATATATATACGTATACTATATATATATATATGTATATATATACATATATATATATAACTATATTTATATATATATAGGGTTATACACACACACACACACACACACATCCCTATTTCCCCAATTAATGCTAAGGGGAGAAAAAAATCCCAAAATAACTATAAATTTTAAGTATTCATCATTAGCCCATTTATTTCAGACAGTGCTCAATATAAACAAATTCCATAATATAAGATTTTGAATTGTTCTTCATAATTATTCAAAGCACGATTTAATCTGAGTCATCAGAGAGCTCTAATGAGACTTATCCAAGCTTCTGAGTTTTAGAAACACAAGGAGCAGTACTCCAGCCCCAGGTTTTTGAGACCACTTCATCTCCATAATCGATGGTGCACAGGTGCACTCAGGAGCGGAGACCACAGGTCTTCCCATGTTGACATGGCTCTGCCCAGTCTCTGGGCAAATGAGTGAACTGTGGGATGGGAAGAGCTGTAGCGGTCAGATGTCAAGCTTAATACCCAAGTGCAAGTTCAGAGATGACTTTTGTGGTTTTGAAAATTGGATTTGCCGGTAAGTGCAAGTCTCGACGGCTGCCCACACACTCTGCTGAGTGCCAGAACGAATGAGCCCTGCTTCTCTTCAGCTGAGTCACTGCGAAGGGCAGAGCTCGTTCCGCATCAGATGGCACCACTGCCTATTAGCTCTGGACCTAAAATAAGATAAACTCGACTCCACTGCAGCCTCCCAGCAAGGCACCGAGAGAGCTGGCTCGCTCGGCCCTGGTGCAGAAGGCCGTGATGGGCATAGTGGAGGCCCTAGATGGTTATCTGGTCACTTCAAGTTTCCAAAGCCACCACCAGAAACCTCTAGAAATGTCATCTCAGGTTCTGCACTCAACCCAGAAAGCTGTTAACAAAGATCTCCACCAGTTCCTTGGAGATTCACCTCTTGCCTTGCTGTCATCTGGGATGGGAAATGGGGAGCTTAAAAAGGTACAGATACTACATTGCACTGAAGGTGAAGAACAGGAAAATAATACTTCTGAGTTTTGTTTAGATAATGAGGTCTAATGGATTAAAGTGCCTTTTGTGGGATAAAAATTTTAATGATCATTCTTTTTAAGATTTAGTAATTACATATGTTCCTAAATATAGAATTTCCAGATAGTGGTTCATACCGGGTATGCTGACTACATCCAAGGGGTTTTTAAGTTGCTTCATGTACTTGTAAAGCAGTTGATCCTCTTGCTGTCTTTTGCTCTTCTCAATGAACCGTGTGCAAGTGACATTAACGGCAGGTCTGGGCTCCTCATTCCTGAAAAACACTTGAGCAGAACAATTCCCCAAACGTTCTTCACCTTCCTGAAATAAAGATGAGGAATCAAATGGATTGGTTTAAATAGAATTAAATAGATTTGTTTCTTATCCCTCCCCACCCACCCCAGTACATAAACTAAAGACACACAAGATAAAAGTTCCTTGTACGTGGCTGGTATGCTGACATCGATAGACATAGTGGTCTTTGCTTTGTAGAAAGTAATTTTTACGCTCATAGCACAATAGTCCTTCACTCTTTGCTGTCACTTAAACTGCTTTCTGATGGTGCCCTTATAAAATAATGGGCTTATTACAAAGAAACACCATCAATATCTCTTAAGCATTGCTTGGTCTGAACTTCTAGGATGGTGGGTCCACCTCTGTGCACCAACATAACACTCAGGTGGACCTCAGGCTTGCTAACTTGAACCAAAAGATGAAGCTGGTTCCTATTAACAAAAATGACAACATCTTCATGTTCACTTGTAAATTTGGTGTTATTATTCCAATTTTACAGATTAAGACAATAAAGTTTAAAGAGGGACCTGCTCCATGTCTCACACTAGTAAGTGGGAAGCCGGCACTTGAGCTCATGTCTGACGTCAGAGCGCAGGCTCTGTGCTAACTCCATTTCTGCTCTCAGATCTAACCTGGAGGACCTGGAGGCAGAGGTCACCCAAGTGGGGCTGATTTAGCTGTCTCAGTGACCAAGGGATGTTTGTCGGCTTTAGCATCCAGATGCACGTGTACTGAGAATTCTGACATGACCCTTATCTTCTGATCCAGGGACAACTGGAACTGGATAGGAGATGCTTCAAGCAGACATCAAACATATGACTCAATTCTAGGACAGGGTTCCCCAATCCCTTACGAAAGGTCACATATTCCTTAACCTGACAATAAAAGCCAGGGAACCTATTCCCAGGAAAATTGTACAGGTCAGTCACTTCAACTGGATAGAGTCCCAATTAAAACAACGACCAAAGATAAACTTTAAAAGCCCACAAGGAAACAAACTGTAATCAGAATTGGGTCTGTATATTAAGCCCATTTCTAGAACTAACTCAAAAAAACTGAAATCAGCTTTCCAATGGGCAACCCCACCACCACCACCAGCCAGTGCCTGTTTTGAATTTTGAAGGAGGGGCAGTTTCAGCAGTACAATCCTAATGGTGCTGTACAGAGAAAGAGGTGAAGGGAGCATCAGAAAGAGGCTTATCAAAGGCAGAAGATGGGGCTAGTTGGTACACATTCTCCTTTGATGTCAAAGCCATTTCCAGGGAAGAGAAAACCAAGTATCTCCCTGCTTTTGTTTTCCCTTCCTCCTTCCCCACCATCCCCCACTCCCAGTCAGCTCCACAAAATCAAAGCAGTCGTCTGAAGATGAAAGAACCCCCTCCCTTCAAAAAAACATATTTTTGGTCAAAGTAATCTAGTAACTGTTTTCCCTTTAGTTTTAATCTAGCACTTTTAGTTTGCGACACTAGAAATCAAAATCATCTTTCTTATGCTTTAAGGACATTTTTAATTCTTAGGTTAATTAGCGAAGTCAGAGTATATTATTGTCTTGTTAGGACTTGTTTCTGAGCACTGGGTAAGCACCCTTTCTGGGAAAGCTCAGGGGTCAGAGCTTTCCTCCCCTACCCGCCCCCTCTGTCCCCCGCCCCCCAACCTGCCACCAGGAGACATTTCAATGCTGGATGTGCCCTGCTCAGCCCTTCTGCTCAGCCCCACGCAGAGAATTCAGGCTGGTCTCCACTCCACCTATGCGGCTGCCTCCCAGCTTCGCCCAGCACAAGGAAATTCATCTGGCTCTCATTTCTGTATGAATTTTCTGTTTACTCTCTTCTTGAGAACAGGGAAAAGGAAATTGGCGCACCATGGCCCACCTCATCAGAACTGTAGCAAAGTAAATGATGCCTGTGGCATGCATTGGTCCTGCTCTGTTTTATAGAATGCCTCTATGTATGGAAGCTTCTGGAACTGGTCTCATGCTATGCCCGCCTGCTAACAAGAAATGTCACCGGCTGATGGAAAGAGAAACAGGTTGGCATTTGAGACTAAGTTGTTAGGTGTTAGGGAGGGGTACCAAAGCGAGCTGTGAAATTCCCTCCCCAGCGAAGAAAGGAGGAAGTGATGGCTGTGTGGACTGTTTTAAATGCAACCCTGCGTAAGGCCATGATGTTGAGAACGTGAAATCTTGAGTTCTTGCCGAGCTCTGCTGTTCAGTTCTTGAAAACAAAAAGGAAACAAAGACGGACAAAAACAAAACCAAACTTATAGGTCACTAAATCGTAATATTCTCACTTTTAAAAAAAATAAACGCATACGAGTTGCTAATAAGATACCTCGTGAACCCCGGCAGCTTACCTCTGGGTTATAGCATTCTGTGGTGAAGGTCAGGTCAACTTTACATTCCTTCTTTGAATTAATCTGGAATATAGAAATTGAGTCTTAGCTAGTGGACGCTCTGCTAACATCTTCATATCCAAGAACCACACTCTCGGGATAACATGACACGCAAATGGAAGCTGCAGCATTCACACCTAAAAAGAGTGCTGTTTTATAAGACGGGAAGATCTCATATTTTGGTCTGATCATGCCATTTCGCCTGCTAGTTGACACCTACTCACAAAGAGGGAGGCTGAAAAAGGCAAACAGTCGTCTTGGGGCTGAAGTTGACTCTCAGAGAGCAGCAGGCTGGGAAATGAACACGTGTATGCAGCGCCGTGGGGTCCCTTCGCTCCCCAGCTGTACGTGCCTCTGCGTGCCCAGCTGCGCCCTGGGCTGCGTCAGTCAGGGAGACAGACCCCAGCTCTCCCCGTGCCGCTCACGCAGAACAGGGGGGCCGGCAACGGAGGTGCACCCAGTAGTAAATCCTGGGTTTTCAGGTGGTGATAAGTAAAGAGCGGGGTTGGGGCAGAAGCGTCTACTTTTACTAAGGTGGTGAGGAGGAGGGGCTCTTCCATGATGTGACCGCTGCCCTGGCGGACAGAGATAGACCTGGGCCAGAGCAGAGATCACTTCCAGTAAATCCCCGGGAGCTGGTGACCCGGGCAGCAGCTGGTTCCTGGAACAGGCGGTTGCACTTATAATGAGCCGCTCCAGCACCCTCCATCCTGCCCTGTTCTGTGCAGTTCTTCAGCACCTGCCAGGTGGAGTGGAGGATGTGCACTTTGTCTTGCCAACGCCTAAGACTTCTTCCCTTAGTAAACTCTGTCCGTTGCCAGATGGGAGAGGCCTGCCTCCCTCTTCACCCTTTCCTTGCCCTCAGCTTTTGCAGATAGATTTTGGAAGGTGCCTGTGGGAGGAGATTTCAGCTGAGATCTAAAGGACAGTAGGGAACCAGGGGGGCACCTACAAGTGAGGCCTAAGGTGGGACTGGCCCACAGGCCTGTCGACTGGGGCAGGATGAATTACCAGCAGTGAAGGAAGTCCTCAGCTGCCAGGGTCCCTTCTCCCCATGCAGCTTTCATGGGCAGGTATACTTCTAAACTTTGGAAATGCTTATTCAGCCTTTTAAAACTTTTGAATTGATTACAATGCATATTTTTAGAGTCTACACACCCATATCCTAAAGCAATTTAAACTGTTTAGAAGAACTTTATATTATTCACCATCATCTTTTTCTTTGATCATTCAGTAAGAGGAGTATTTTCTAGAGAAGAGAACTTTCTGCTGCATGAAGCTGAAGTTATTTCATATCATCTTAATTGGGTTAGATTCTGGAAACATCAATTTCCGTTGACTGTTAGCCCAGGAAAACAATAACCAAAGAAGATTATCTTATCTTAAATAGACCAGATATCATCCATTCCTGTTATTCTTAAAAAGTTCTGGGAAACTGGAGGATGGAGGGATTGGATTACTGTGGCAGTTGTTTATGTAGAATACTCAAACACGTGAACATAGAGATGTTGGGGGGTGTCGGGGCGGGGAGGGGGTGCAGAACACAGCACAGGAGCAGTTGGCTTAGGGCTCATTTTCAGTCTTGAAACTGGTTCTGGGATAAGCTGAAACATTGATTTCGATGTACAAAATTCATACACATGAGTCTGTCTTCTCATTCACTGTTTGTCAGGCACCCAGGAGATAACAAAGAAACGTAACATCCAGTCCACCCTTCCCAGATTAGTTCTAATGTGGGAACGGGCTGACTGCACCACCCCCCAGGGCCCTCCTACCTGTGGCATGCGGAGCCTGGGAGTCTACCCTCCACGCCCATTGGGGCCCCTGAGTACAGGGGACTGGTTAGGTGGCAAGGCCATTCATGAGAAGAGGAGGGGAAGCAGAATTGGCAGGCGTAATCTTTGGTGCTGGGGGACATCGGAGACATCCAGGAGGCAGCTGAATGTATAGAAGTAGATTTGGTATGAGCAGTGGTTGACACCATGGACTAGGATGCTATCTAGGGAAGCATGTGTACTCCAAGAAGAGCCCTGAGGGCCACCAACTGTCACATCAACATTAAATCGCTTATTTGCTATACATGAGAATAGGTGCATAGGCTTCTGTGGAAAGTAACCTCACAGGGTGATCTGATCATAAAGTCCTAACTGGACAGGTCATGGTGAGGAAGGGCCCCACTGGGACCCCCATAGGAGAGGCCTCATGTTTCCTGACCCTATAGCTTAACAATAGATTGTGCCGTGTGGCTTGATCCAGAGCTTGGGACGTCTCTGCTGTACAGAGTTGCCCTGAAACTTATGATTAATGCCTTTATGCTCACTGATCACAATCCTGGTCTAGCATTTTTTCCAGACTACTCCCACCTTTGTTCCTGGGTTGCTCAGGCCTCTGGAGGACCATGTTGCCAGAGGAACAGCTCCGTGAGCACAACAGATCCCCCAGAACTGTCAGCAGACCCTGGAATAATGCCCAGATTTTCCCTTAAATACCCTAAACCAGACTGAGAAAGGAAGGCAGTTTTTTTTTTTTTAAATGCCTACAGCACTTGATCTTCCTAGGTGGTTTCCCATCCAAGTAGTAACCAGGCCCGACCCTACTTAGTTTCTGAGATCAGATAAGATGAGATGGGATCGGGCACGTTCAGGGTGGCATGGCCATAGACAAGGAAGGCAATTTTGATGGTGTTCACCTGCTGCCTTCTCAGATCACTGGTGCTCTGACAATAAACACTTATTCTAAATATCCCAACTCACTATTGGCTGAGCAGCAGAGGCAGCTGAAGCCTGGACTCAGTTGCCCTCTGGTTTCAGCCACGGATAGTCGTGACCCGGGCATATAACTTTTAGTGAAAGGTTTATCAGTTCTTTAAGTAAGCACTGTCCATTGTTTCTGTGTATCTAAGTTAACGCACCTTTGAAATATGCCTTAACTGCCCTCAAGAGAGCATATAACCTCATTAACTATCCTGTATTCCAGGGGTCTCCAACCCCTGGGCCATGAACCAGTACTGGTCCGTGGCCTGTTAGGAACCGGACCACATAGCAGGAGGTGAGCAGAGGGCAAGCAAGAGGTTTTATCTGCATTTGCAGCCGCTCCCCAGCGCTAGCATCATTGCCTCAGCTCCACCTAAGGTCATCAGGGGTTAGATTAGGAGCACCAGTCTCTGGTGCCAGAAAGGTTGGGGAACACTGCCATAATCCAATTCCTGTTTTGCTTTCTCTGACCTCCATGTAATCTTGCTTACTCTCCCTCCTTGATTTCAAATGCATACAAGAAACTGCAAAAGTGTCACTCTCAGGAATATTTGAGATCTTGCTTCCAACAGTCATTTTGGCTCAAAAAAAAAAAATTGATAAATAAACTTATAAGAATTCTCTATAGGTTTGGATGTTTCTTATGTTGACAACCAAAATAGTCTTTTCAATTAATGATACGATTGTGGTCAATTTAAATAGAGTCCTTGAGATACTCTTTGACTCAACGGGTTTTTTTGGAAGCACAAGGAGGCAAAGTGAGGTGCCAATACTGTTCTTTGTCGGGAAATAGAATCCCACAGCACACCCTGTGAGCTGAGTCAAAATGGAACCTGTCCTTTTGAAATGTTATTTTTGTCGCTGGTTTGATTTCCTTATTTTGTTTTAATTGGACGATCTTAAAAGCATCTACATTTTATTCAAAATAAGATTTTTAAGTGTTTTTTGATTGTGCTATATCATTTATCAAGATGCGGCCTTTTTATCTCCCTTAAAGGCCTCCCCTCTCTCCCTTCCTCTGAGTCACAGGTCCCCTGAGACAGCTTTGCTGGATCTCCTAAGATAAGCAGAGCGGCCACAGGCCACAGCCCCCGGTAGAGGCAGAGGCAGCCGGCCTCAGCTTTCATCTGGGACAGTGTCTCATGATCCTGCAGCTTTAGGATCATGTTTCGCTTCAGTTAAAATTATTCTACGATAAAGAGGTCTTTGTTGTTCTGCATTCACTTTAGGATTCTTTCAACATCTAACCCTTCCGAGCACTGTGCTAGGAGCAGGAGTACAGGGAACAAAACAGTCACAGCCCTACCCAAAGGGCAGTCAGGTGGGGGAGGAGGACGGCAAATGTGTTGCTGCAAATTTGGTTATTTGATTATAAATGATTTAAGATCTATGAAAGGATAACTGGAGAATTGATCCAGTCTAGGAAGTGGAGCAGTGACATTTGAGCTGAACTCTGAAGATAAAGAAGGAATTGGCTTTGGGGATGGTGGAGGGGGACAGCAGGGGCCACCCGGGGAGCAGCCATCAGGGCCAGGGAGTCAGGAGGAGACAGACCCTCTTCCACCTGAGACAGAGGGTGGGCGGCGGGCCCTGAAGGCTACAGTGAAGGTTTTGTCCTAAGAGAAATGGGAAGTTGTGGGCAAGAAGGAAGGATTTTGAAATGATCCCTCTAGGTGGAGCGAAGAGAACTGGTGCTGGAGTGAGGAGGTGTCCAGACCAAGTGTCGTCTACAGGAGGCTAGGTGACTGGGCAGGTGAACCTGGGCAGGGACAGTGGAAATGGAGAGAAGTATGTGGTGGACATACAGGAGTCCTACTAGAAGGGAAGCAATGAGGAGCTATGTAATTCAAGACCAGAAATTATCACTAGAATACAAGTTTCCTATTAAGACAATATTATTACATCAGCCACACTTAAGTGATGCTTGTATTTACAGAACAACGGCAGCCAGCCATTTGGGCCTGTGCCGGGGACTGTCCTAAGCACTTCACATGTCTTCATGTTAACAGAGCTCTGAAGCCTTGCTCATACCCAGGAGTAATTGGAGAAATACAAATTAGAGAAGCAACGAGGTATTCCTATACAACTATTAGACTGGCAATACATCAAAAAGTGGACAGGGCCCATTGTTGGCCAGCTTTAGGAGTTTAAGACTGCTCCCACATGCCTGGCGGGAGGGTGCGGGGGCAGCTTGGATGGGGGGTGGTCTAGCCCACTGGGTCAAATCAGTCTAACCTACATCCTACGACCCAGCAGCCCTACTGCTGGGCATGGATGCAGAGGAACAGGTGCAGGTTATATGAGACCCATAGGAAGATGTTGCCTGAACCCAGGATTGCTCCTTCAGCTTTGCCCCTGGACCAAAAGGCATGTGAATGAGCTTTTAAATAAAAAGAAAGTCATTTAAATTGTTGAGTCCAAAGTCACTCAGTATAGATATACCCCATTTCTTAAACCCCTGTCTTTGTTCTTCACATTGTCAGGTGATAAGATTTGAGGAGTACGAAACTGGCTCACTAAGTGGCTGTGAATTCGGAAGCTCAAGGTCAAGTGGTCCTCCCTCCGTGGCTTGCACATAGGTTGCTACAGCCACACAGTGCAAAACTGTTACTAAAAAATAAAAGTAAAAAAGCTAAATAGACATTTTTGAAAGGGCTGAAGCTGATTCTGGGGAAGGTGACGAGTACTTCCTCTTTCCCAGGGTCAGGCAGACCTCGGGGCTTAGTTCTTCTCATCCCCCTGCTGCCTAAACTGTCCATCTGCAAAACAGATTAGAAATCTTCATCTCTTGTTCTTAAAAACACAGCCAGAGGCACACTACATTGTTCTAATGTCTTCCAGAAGAAGGCTCCTTACATAAAGAAAAAGTCGAAAAACAAAGCAAATGCCCATGTGACCTTATAATCTTAAGGAATCAATTAGAAGCTCTTTGCTACAGAGTTCTTTTTAATTCAGTCATCCCCACTCATCTGAGTGGGGCATACTTCCAAGACCTCCAGTGGATGCCTGAAACTGTGGCTGGTACTGAATCCTACCTAGTCTATGTTATTTCTATATATACATACTTACAAAATTTTATTTATGTTAGGCACAATAAGAGGTTAACAACAAGAAAAAAAAGAGCAAATATAACAATATACTATAATAAAAGTAATGTGATTGTGGCCTCTCTCTCTCTCAAAATATCTGATAAGTGAGATGGCGCCTAAGTGACTAACGTGCGGGTAGCGTATACAGCTACAGAGGGGTGATTCATGTCCCTGGCAAAGATGTCATCACCCTACTCAGAATAGCACTCAATTTAAAACTTATGAATTGTTTATTGCTGGAATATTCCATGGGTAACTGAAAATGCAGAAAGTAACACTGTGGGTAAGGGCGGGGGGGCTCCTGTATGTATAAAAGGGGGTTTACGGACTACAGCCTAGAACTGATTGACAATCGTGGACCACTAATGACATGGTTTATGTTCTAATCTGGTTTTTCGGTGTGTTTTGCTGCTTTTGTAGGTTTCTTGCTTTTTGCTGCCATAATCCATGGAGAAGGGCAGAATCCTTCCAACCACCCCACTGCACCCCTCCCCACGGGCCATGCCTCATTGCTGGCTCCTCGTGGCAACGATCAGCTCTTGGGTTTGGGCTTCCTTTGCAGTCAGTTGGAAGGGAGACAGGCCACTTTTAAAGTCCCGTTTGAGAAAGACTATAATGAAATACCTGCAAAGGACTGAACTCATCACTATGTGCGTGTGTCTGTGTGTGTATTTTGGTAGAGAAAAATGCTCCTTAAATCTTTACCAAATCAATACCGAGCGTTTATTCACTGCTTGCACATAAAGCATCCTGCTAGCCACCGGGGAAGAATCATGATAAAAATTATTACGTATACAGTGAGCTCTCACACATGCTTCACATGGTTCTACACGGTGCCTGTGTATCACTCATCACAAGGGCTTTTTGAGGTAAAGAGTGTTGCTATCCTCATTTTAAGGATGGAGAAACTGAGGCACTTGCCCAAAGTTAAGGAATTGGCAGTCACAGAGCTAGTGAGTAAGGACACCAGGCTCCAAAGCTGCCACTGTCCTCTTCTATGGCACCGAGGTTGCACAAACAGAGCCGGCAACCTCTAAGAGAGGGCGGAGAGAAAGCCTCCTGGGGTGTGTGTGTGGGTGAGGGGGACTGTGCTTAGAACCACAGTGTCTACAGACAAGATCATCTCAAATCTTCTGGAAGGCAGCCAGCCAGGTAGGGCATGTGTGCTGTGCTTGAGTTTCCTAGGACTGAATAACACAGTACCATAAACTGGGAGCCTTAACACAACAGAAGTGGATTCTCTCAGAGTTCTGGAGGCTGGAAGTCCAAAATCAAAGTGTCATCAGGGCCTCACTCTCCCTGAGACTCTGGGTAGATCCATCCCTGCCTCTTCCTAGCGTCAGTGCTGCCATCAGTCCTCGGATTATGGTTGCATTGCTCCCATCTCAGTCTCTGTCTTCAAGTGGTGCCCTCCTCCCTGCTTCTTCACATGGTATTGTCATAAGGACACCGGTCATAGGATTAAGGGGCCCTGCTAATCCTCTTTGGCCTTATCAGAGACTGTTTCTAAGGAAAATCATATTTACAGGTACAGGGCGTGGGGGGCTTAGGACTTCAACACATCGTTTTGGAGGACACAACCCACAACAGCATGGAAGTGAAGGTGGTCTGAGACTTTGGAAGGAGGCACCCTTTCAGGGAAGGTATAAATGGGAGCCAGAGACATGCAGGTGGGAAAATCTCCAGGCAGGACTAGGGGTGGGACAAGTGGAGAGAAAGGGAGGGGGTGTTCAGGACAAGGGAGAGAGCATGAGTTAATGGAGAGGTATACTCAGTGCTGAGGTCTAGCTGGTGGATGGGGACCAGGTTAAAGAAGGTTTGTAAAAGGACTTTATTCCAGAGCAGTGAATCTCACACTTGAGCTGCAGCAGACTCCCCCAGAGGGCATGCTGGGGGATGCAGTGACTCTGGGGTGGAGCCTGGGAAGGAGCATTTTAATGAGTCCCAGAGCTCGCTGATGCTACTGGTCAAAGAACTGTCTAGATGCTGCATGAAACTCCTGAAGTTCTGTGTGAAACCCCTGAAGCGGGGGAGTAGGAAATAACAAGTAGCTCCTGTGACAGTCACTAGAATGCAGCTGAGTAGGAGACTGAGGACAGGACAGGAGTTCCCGCCAGAGGCCTGAGGGTGTCACGAGGGCTGGACAAATGGAGGAGCGTTAGTATGTCAAGGTTTGGTGACCTGGAATCTCTGGCAAATCAGCCCATGATGCCTTAGTAAATAAGGAGACAAGTCTACCCTCTGCTTCAGGCGGTGCAGTCAAGAAACTCTGGGGTGATGCAGCATGTGCTCTTTTCCAAGCAGGAACATCTGAAGAAGGCAGCCTGGCCTTAAATAGTTTTCGAAGAACATTTGCTTCTTGCTTCCTGTTACAGGGACAGCTATCTTGCCGTGCAAAGACATTTATATATGCAGCAAGAAGTTAAAACTGTACTTTTTAACAGCAACTCTGCAAAGTCATGTCTCATTTTCAGTAAAAAGCTGTTTAATGTAAAACATCAAGCTTTGTGTTTGTTTCAATGGATCAAAGATTTTTTCCTCCGACTTGTGTCTGGACTATCTTTATATAGATACCATATAATGTTTGTTTAAAAGTAAAATCGTTGAAATATTGGGTGTGAGTATTAGAAACAAACTGGAGGAAACTGATGAGAAATGGAGAGTAGGTATTTATTCTGAGAACATATTTCTGAAACATAATACCCTCTTTAAACTCACCCCAAACCTTGGAGCGAATGGTAAAGCGGGGACGAGGCTCCCGAGAAGCCCTGCTATCACCTGCTGCAGGAAGGCCACAGAGACGCTGTGACTCTGGGAGTCTCCACTGGATTCTGCTGGGAGCTGGTCTACAGAAGGAAAATGCAGTGCTCTGGGGAAACTCCGTCCCTGTTTCCCTGTCCCTCAGGCTGCCTTCCAGCCGGGGCTGACAACCTGAAACATCATGTTTTCAAGTGGGGGAGGGGAGCACAACGCTAGCTGTCAAGGGCTCCCAGGTGATTTTAATCTCCCCTCCCCGCTCTCTGGGCCTCCCTGGCAGAACAGACTCGGCTTCTAAATGTCCCTTGCAGCCTTCACATTTGGGAAGAAAACATAAATGTCATGCCATTCCAGTAAGAGCGAACGTGTTCATTTTATAAGGTTAGTTTTATGAGTCAGGCTTAGTTGGAGACAAGTAAACAACTCAACGGTGGATAAAAATTGCTGTTCTTACGTTCTGGCGGGGAGAGAGCATCAGTGTATTACATTATACCCCAGGATTATCTTATTGCATTTCCCTTCTCTCAGGCAACAGCAGATAAAGCGAAAACAGCTTTTGGAACAAAACGTCAGTGGCTTTCAGATCAGGCCCAGTCCGGTGGGGGCCAAGGAGATATTTGCATGGGGATGCTTTGCTTTAGTGGGTTGAGTAGTAGAGGGAAAGAGACAGAATGCTGTGTTCACCTCTGTTTAGGCAGCTCCTGGTAGGAGTCCTTGACCCTTTGAAAGGGGCCAGAGTGCACATGGCCAGAGGCGCTGTTCTCCTCTGCTTTGCCTCTAGCTCAGAGCAGGGCTAATTAGAAAAGGCTGCTCATAAGAGGGCTGTGAGGAGCCGAGTCTTCCTCCCTCCTCCAGAAGGGCTGGGAATGGCCTGGCCTCCTATTCTAGGTGCCCTGTGGGCCCAGCATCCTTACAGCTACCTCTGTTATCATTTAAAAAATATTTAATATTTGTGTCTTGCAGGGCCCTGTGCTAGGTCAGAGGAGGAGATAAAGAGACACAGGGATCCACTGCCTTTGCCTTGCAGAAGCAGACATAAGGCAGAGTGGAAATTAAGCTGGCTGTTGGGGAGCAAGCACAAAGCAGCCCACTGTCAAGCGCCAGGGCAGGGCGTGGGACAAATGCTGCCAATTCTTGGGTACAGTCACTTGTCCAGCAGTTAACTTGCAGGAGTTCAGAGCCACCCAGGAGCTGGGAACGGTAGGCTGAGTGATCACCTGCAAAGGTGCCCGTATCCTAATTCCTGGAGCCTGTGAGTGTTACTTTACAGGGCAAAGGGGACTTGGCTAATGTGATTAAGTTAAGGATGCTGAGATGGGCAGAGAAACCTGGATTATCCAGGTGGGTCCGCTGTACTCACAAGGGTCCTTATAGGGAGGAGATAGTAGTTTACATTCAGGAGATGCTTTGCTGCCGGGTCTGAAGATGGAGGATGTAGGCAGGTGGCTTTTAGAAGCTGGAAAAGGTAAGGAAATGGGTACTCAACTAGAGTGTCCAGATGGAACGCAACCCTTCCAACACCTTGATCTCTTTTTAGTCCAGTGAGACCAACCTGTTTCTGATTTCTGACTTCCAGAATTATAGGAGAATAACTCTGTGGTTTTTTTTTTTTGTTCATCTAGCCAGTTTGTAGTAATTTGATACAGCAGTGAAACTAAAACAGATACCAAATTACTTGTGATCCTAAGTGTCCTGTTCTGTGTGGAGACGTCCCCTTGGGGCTGTGCTGGCATCACATACATCACACACACACACACACACACACACACACACACACACACACACAGTACACAGTCACGGTACAGGACCCCCTCTCATGACTTGACTTTATTGACCAGGGGCATCCTGAACGACCGTGAGACGCAACCCAGAGTGGAGGCCTGCTCTGGGTTCTGACCCAGCCACTCACTGTAGGACCAGCTCTGGAAAAGCCTCTTCAATTCAAGCTCCATCGCAAAAGCAATTAAATGCCAAGGCTGCATAAACCTATAGGGTGACTCATTGCTGATACAGCAGGATCAAGGGGCAGGCTGAATTTGGGAATTTATGTGTGTGTGTGTGTGTGTGTATTTAAAATTTCATGTCTCATTAATATCAGTCATTTTAGGGCTGGGTACGCCTTCTCCAGCAGAACAGCTAAGGTCCTTTGAGAAAGAGTGCACACCCACGCTGGATTCCGGGTGGTTAAAGTCACAACCCGCCGCCACGGGTCTTTATTTGGGGCACTGATGACACCCTGTGATCGCACGCATCCTTGGCGATGACACGACATGTGGCAGGACAAGTGGAAAATGTTGTGGGCTGGTAAAAAATGTCTGTGGTCCAAAACCAATTTATTACAAGCTGGTTAAAAGCATTCCTACTTGCTCACTCATCTGGGTGCAGTTGGCTTGGGTGACTGCCAAAGTGTCAAGGAGGTGAAGACCCCCACAGCTAGGTGGCCTTTCCCCACCCCATGCTAGACCCAGACTCTGAAATCAGAGCCTGCAGAGCAGGTGAGTGCTGTGGCAGGAGGTGAGGCAGAGACCTTGGGCCTCAGCAGGAGCAGCAGCCCCTGGGGAGGAAGGAGAGCAAGTGGCTCCCTGTTCTTTGCTTTTGGGATCTGTGTTTCATCCCCAGGCAGTGTGAGAGCACCGAAGGGCTCTGCAATTCCCACCCCTCCCCCATTCTTTCTGAGGACCGTAAAGGCACTTAGGGCCTTCCTTGCGAGAAAGTAAGGATGATTTCACTTGAGTGCTTTATGACTCATCTTTCCCCCTCCCTATTCACTGTGGCCTTTTCCATTCCGGGCTTCACTTCTATGGCCTGCTTAATGTACTGCTTTCCTATTCCTGTGAACAACCAGCTCTGAATTATCGACAGTAATGAAGAGAAGACTTCAAGAGGAGCGGTAATTGCATGAATTATGTTGCATTTTAGTGCTTTATAGATTGAAAGGTGATAAAGAAAGGTTTTTCTTAGTAGGGGAGGTGGTCACCTGTCATGTGGCTCTGCTGACAAGCTCTGGTTTGCTGTCAGCCACACGACAGGCGCCCAAAGGAGCCCAGCCCACCTGCACCCAGGAAGCCTGGTGCTTACCAAAAGTCAGTTCTTTTGCTCCCAAACTTGCTTAAGCCAGGTGTACTTATTACCTAATTGCATAATTAAATGTTATGTAAACTGGTGAGGAGTGGGTATGAAAAAAAAGGTGTCAGAGAAATCCAAGTTAAATGCTGTAGAAGGACTTGATAAAGTCGTCTCTAGAACTCTTGCTGTTGAATTAGGTGTGGGTGTGTTAAGACTGGGCATGAAAAAAGGAAAAGGAAGAGGATTATGCACTCTACTCTTTGCAAATGATTCTTCCATTTGCAAAGAGTATGTTAAATAAGCCAAAATGCAACATAGGTGTGTCTTTTCATTAAAAAGACTGCAAGGAGTGCCAATTAAATGTCCTTGGCCCTATACCAAAAGATAGGTGATATGTTTACATCTATAATGATTTTAATTTAAACTGAAGCAATTAAGATATGAATATAATGTTTCTCCTACACTTGAGGTCAGTTGTTATAATTATGTTCCTTACTGGTCCAGTCCAGGCCACAGGGCATTCACCTTAAGTGACCATTCTCAGAGCAATGTCTGAATGGGCTGACTTATCACGAAGTGTGGCCACAGAGATCTCAGTCAGGAAAGGGCTGGCTGTTCACCAGCTGCTTGGGGTGAGGGCCAGTGGTCCCAGGACTTACTGAGTGGCCAGAGAAGACTTGTCTCAGTGTTAAGGGGTAGCCTTGAGCAGTGGGGAGTAGGGCCGAGCTAGTATATCCTGGGTAGCATAAGAACTCTCAACACCCCGCAAAATTGCCCATCACTGATTCTGAGATGTGCCAGGTGATATCAGAAAAATTGAAGCCTCTTTGATCGTGGAATGATAGGATCGGGCCAGGAAGGAGATGGCAGCAGGCGGGAGCAGTAGCTCAGGTCTGTGACCACTCCCTATAATTACTAAGCAAAACAAAACAGAATGTTCACTTGCACTTTTTCACCAGTTAGCAACGATTTACTGCCACAGCCAGAACTGCATTTCACCACTAGAGGGCAACAGTGTTCCTAAAATGAGGAATTCTTGCAGAACCAAGAAATCACATAGAATCAAGGAATTTCAGAGCTGGAAGAAGTCTTTAAAATCATTTGGTTCACTAGCATTTTTTTCTTTTCTCTCTCCTTTTTTTTTTTTTTAGCTGAAACAAACAGCAAGAACTGCATTCTTCATAATAACCTAATTCATACATACACATTTGAAACATCGTGAGGCACTACTTACACTAACTTCTGAATCGTACTCTAATAGCTTCAAAAAAAAACCCACAAAACAATCGCAACCTACTAAGTTGATTTCATAATCCATTAGCGATCCATTAGTTTGTAAAACTCTGACTTGGCCCCAGCCTCTCATCTTGCAAAGTGGCATGTTGACCCTGAGAATGGACAGGGATCCCCACCAACTATACTTCTTACCCACCCAGCCACCTGCTCCCCCAGGGGTCACTCCTGGATGCACGACACTGTGCAGCAACTGAGTGCTCACTCTGAAAACGCAGTGATTGGATAAAGGCACAAACCTGAGCTTTGGGGATCTATCATTTTTCATTTCTTGTCAGTGCTACAACTTCTCTTGTAATTGAAACAAATTCCTAAGTCACTACAGTGAAAGACCCATGCGGGTGGTGTCTCTGCTCCTCAGTCAGGCAGCTGAGAGACTGTTTAACTGGATGAATGTCAGAGGCCTTATTGATGATCCCACCCCACTCTGAATTTGGGCCACAATATCTAGCCCAGAGCCTAGCACATAGTAAGTGCTCAAGAAATAACTAATGGATTATGGGACTGCCCCTCAGGCAGTATAATGGTAACTAACATTTTTATACTTTACAATTGGTATTTATATCACCTTATATGAATGACACTTAAGAACACCTAGCATAGTTAGCAGAACATGGATTATTTCCATTCCAAATGAGGAAACAGCCAGAAACTTGTATGACCTTCTCTAGGTCATGTGGCTCATTGTAAGCAAAGCTGGGTCTGGTATCCGGGTTCCTTGCAACACTCCACCAGCTGGCCTCCCACATTCTGGAAAGGGAGTCCATCCATGGCAGTTCCCTAGAAGGAATCACAGTCTCAGCCACTTCCTCCTCTGTTTTTGTCACCCCCAAGAACCCTGGCAGGCTGTTCTCACAAGTTGAAAGCACACCCTGCACCAGCTGCCTTGATCACCCTTGGAGATGAACTCTTCTTTACTGGGGATATTTGGAGAAGGCAGAAAAATGGGGGAAAATAATTTCACTGACTTCCTGAGAGGAAACTGAAACCACTTTAGCCTCCAGGGATTCTTGGCCCTGAAAATCACTAAACTCTCTTCCTTGGATACTTGATTTTAACTTATTTTTTTTTAATTGAAGAAATGATTTAAATTTTTTCACCCCCTCTATATCCCCCCTCATGGTTGATTTTTAAAACATTTAAAACCATTTTTTGGAGGAAACGTAAAGGTAAATCAGATGACCATAGGAACTTACCCTGTCTTGGTTGGGGTCAATGCCCTGGATTGACCTACTTAACGCCTACACCCTCTCATGCACACCTGCCTCTAATTTATTGACTTATTCCTGCCTACTCTTCTTTTGGGGCCCAAAGGAGGATCCCTTTAAAATTCAGGATCATTATACTATTTCAGATGAAAAGCAGTAACTGAGCTCTTTTTAGAAGGGAAAGGGAATTTTTTCTTAACTCTGGTTTTGAGAGCTAGTTTATTTTGTCAAAGATGCTGAGTATTTTAGTTTTTTCAAGAGAGTGACTCAATGTGTGCAAATACAAAGCATCTTATTGATTGATTGATTGATTATTTAATTGTCTTAGAAGGAAGAGAAAAATTCCTGGAATTTGACAACTGGTACACCTTAAAATCTGAGCTTGGTTTTATATAGGGAATCCTTTGGCTGGTAACCAGGGGATGGATCTTCAGGAAGGCCCTCTTTGGGCTCTGGGAGGTGGCTCTGTTTCCTCCTTCTCTGTTGAGCTAGCAAAACTAAACTTTTTTCTTCCAAAGAGAGCAAGGATTGTTAAAACAGGTGACACGACACAGGCTGGTTCTTCCAAGGAACAATTTTTGATCTCAACTTCAATAAATTTAGCCACTTGAGGTGCTGGATTAAGTCTCTGAGGAACCAAGGCCGAGCTTCCAAAAGGCCTACCCTACTCCTGTGTCTGACACCAGGTCTAGAATAATCTTAAACTGAAAACCTGTTGACACTTTTTTAAACTACCTATTTACACACTATACTCAACTCTAGATTCTTTGAGGCTGAGTCTGCAGGCTCTGTGGAATATTTGAGAATTATTGGGAGGAGCATCATTATTTTGGGAGCAGACTTAGTGTAGTTCCGTAACTTTTGTAATCTTCTATTTGATGAAGAAAGCAATGTAGTTTCATTGACACAAAATGAAGCCTACAGCCAGTTCCTGGAAATCAGCAACCAAACAACAGGCGGCAATGTTCTCATTAATCCTATTCACATAGAATGAGCCCTGGTCTATTCACTCCCATTGGATTAAAGCAGACGCCAACATTACCAAGATTCCTACCCAGGTCCATGCAGAAATACCAACCGCATCCTGAAGCCTTTCTTGGTGGCCCGTAATTGACTAGCCAGTCTGTGGCCGGGCGTGAGAACTGTCTTAGGTTTTGGAAGCCTCACCCAGGGCTTCCGCTGTAGCCACTGGTGGGTCGCGCCCGCGGTGATCACCCCAATTGCAACAACTCTGGGTGCCCGCAGGCAAGATCCAGCCTTGCCTTTTGGGCTTGTGTCTCAGTTTCCCCATGCACCTCTTCCTCAGGTATGGGAAATGCCCTGTAAAAAATCTACGGCCTCGTAAATGCTGCAAAGAACTAGCCCGTCTCCTGCGGACATTGCACGGCGATACTCCCCTTCCACGCGCGCTTCCGGGGCGCACAGGCACTAGCTCGGTCCCCGCCGCGGACTCGCCGCGGGGCGGCCAGGCGCGCGCATCCCCACGTCGCCGCCCACGCGGAGCGCGGCCGCGGCCCCCGCACTCACCCACGCGCGGCCCTCTTGCACGGCAGCCAGCACTCGCAGCGCGCTGGGCGAACCCGCGCGGAAGTTGAAGAAGTGCAGCGCCGCGCGCGCCGCCTGCTGCAGGAGCCCGCGCGGGGGCTCCGCGTCCTGACGCCACCCGGTGTCCTCGGGGCCCCCGGACCCCGCGGGCGCCGCCGTCGCCCCCTGGAGGGCGAGCGACAGCAGCAGCAGCAGCAGCGCGGCCAGCGGGGAGGTGGGGCGCGGGGCCCCGGGCTCAGGCGCGGGCAGGGGCCGCCGGTGGGGCTGCATGGGCGCGGGAGGGTTGGCGCGGCGCTCGGCGGACTCGGGCTCCGAGCGGGCGACGCTGGCGCTCGAGGAAATAAGGCAGCGGCGGGCCCCTCCCCTCCGCCCCCAGGGCAGCAGGCCGCGGGGCGCCCGGCGCCCCGCTGTGCCGCGCCCCTCCGCCCCGCCCCGCTCCGCATGGGCGCGGGGCCGGGGCGCGGCGGCGCCGTGGCGTGCAGGGTCGGGGTGTCAGGACCCCGCCGCGCGGGCACGAGGGCGTAAGTGGAGGCTCTTACACGGAAGGGAGCGCAGCCCACCTGGCGCCACCCCGCGTACCCTGCCTGTCATGGGACCCAGCTTCTCTCTCCTAGGGTTGCTGGGATTTCGAAACTCAGTATTTCAGAGTTTCAGTTCTCCAAAACCTGGAGTGGTGCTTTCCCAGGAGATGAAACTGGGGGGACGGGTGGAGAAGGGGGCTGGATGCAGCTGGCATTGATGGAGGTCACTGTAGCACAATGACCGTGGAAGTGGGACAGGTCGCTGGAGAGCTGGAGCTGGAGAGGAGGCTGAAATGGCCAGTAGGGCAGAGTCAGATAAGGATCAAGAGGCCCCATTAGACTTAGAAACAAGTAGGTCATTGATAACCCTGGTGCAGGCAGATTTAAAGGTTGGGAGTGGAAACTGGATTCCAGCGGGGTGAAGCATGAATGGGGCTTTGGGGCAGTGACGGCAGCGAGTGTTGATAACTCTTTAGACACATGGCAGTGAAGGGATGAGATGGTCGTTTTTCACCCACAAGGAGAGAAAGCCCAGGAGAACCAGGGGTTAGAGGGTAAAACTTGAGCATCTGGACACTCCCAACGTCTATTTCTTCATCTCTCTTCAATTTGCTTAGGAGTCTACCCTTCCCCAACACCCACTGACCTCAGCTCCACTGTGGAGCTAAAGGAAATCCCTTCTCTTTGCCAGTGGCTGGTTGAAGCCTGGCATGTGTGATTTTGGATGAGATGCTGAAAACATCCTCCCTCCCCTACTTCTTCCTGTAGATGTCATCTATCTCTTGTCTGTCTTTCCTTGCTGCTGCAGATATTTATGGGATACCTACTCTTCTAGGCCCCGGGGACAATGATGGGGGACAATCAGAAAAGCATCTCTGTGCTCATGGAGCACACCTAGGTAGGTGGAGCCCAGACAAACAGGCAAGGGAATATGCCCTGTGTTGGATGCAGTTACATGCTGTGGAGAAAAACTAAACCTGATGCAAAGTGGTTATGATTTTAAATAGGGTGGTCAAGGCAGGCGTCACTGAGAAAGTATATTTGAGTAAGAACCTGAGGGGGAGATGGAGAGCCAAGTGGACATGTATAGGAAGAGCACTGTAGGTAGAGGGAACAGCAAGTGCAGAGGCCGCAAGGAAGTTCACCGGGCATGTTTGAGGAAGAGCAAGCAAGTGCAGCTGGAGGGAGAAGACAAAGGGGAGAGAATCAGAATGAGAAGTCAGAGGGATAATAGGGATGGGGCAGATCATGAAAGACTCAGCCTTGTCATATCTGGATGTGCCACCTAGAAGTGTGTTTCTATCTTTCCAGCGGCCTGTGAGTGAAGCCCATTTGCAGAATGTCTGAGCAAAGAGAGGGGAGGAGCCTGGATTCCTAATGACATTGTTGAGCACCTGAATCAACTGACCCTGGAGCTCATTTCTTATTGTTTAAGTTCCTGAAGTTGGAGTTTGTTTCCTTCCTTCAGAGGCAGCCTAACACAGATCATGATCTCCCCAGAACCCAGACATCTCCCCCTCCAAGGGATTATAGTAGTAGGCTTCTTGAGAATGTATCACCTCTGGTTCTTATAAATATTAAATTTTGCTTATTTTTATTTCAATACTTTGTGCCAATCCCTCCCCTACCCCAACTCCTGTGAATTTTAGGCTGTTTTCAGAAGTAACAGAAAAACTGGCTAATACTGTGGACTATTCAGTGGTGTGGAGTGGGAGGTCACAGGGATGGTTTGGTAACTCAGTGATTTTTGGAAGGGTTCGTGCCCTCACCATCCTTCTGCACAGTTATCCTCAGCTGCTTGGCTTTTTCTTCATAGACTTGTTGCTTCATGATAATAAAGTGGCTGCCACAGCTCTAGACATCATATCTTCATATACTGCAACCAAAGGCAGGTAGCAGGGAGTAGGTTGCCAGGGTGGCCAGAGAGCTCTATTTCATACAACATATTTTCTTTCTTCTGGGAAAAAAATCTTTTCTAGAATCTCTTTCCCCCAAACCTCCTCCCCACCAGACCTTCCCTTACAACTCATTGGTCAGAATTAGGTCACACTGGCAACAACTTAGCTGCAAAGGAGGCTGGAAAAGCAAACATCTGCCTTTTTTCAGCCTCTGTGGTAGTGGATTGGTCTGTGAGTTAGGATTAAGTTTAATTACATTAAGCAAAAAAAAAAAAAATGACATTGGCTTAAACGAAAGAAAAACTATTTGTAACACAAAAGGAGTTGGGATGGGGATAGTAGGCAATCTGTGGTTGGTATTTCCAGGTCAATGAAGTTGTTTGGGGTCCAGGCTTTTTCCAGATTCTTGCTCCCACATCCTGAGTGTGTGCCCCCTCTCCTAAGAGTCCAAGATGAGCTCTGGCCATCAGCTATGGACTTCCTAGAAGTTCCACAGTGCACTTCTGCTTATATTTCATTGGCAAGAACTTAGTCATACTCTTAGTTGCAAAGGAGGCTGGGAAATGAAGGCTTTATTCAGGAAAGCCATGTGCTAGAATAGAAGTCAGGATTTTGTTACTATGGAAGAAGATTGTGTCTTATGTGGAGTGTCCAAGGAGCAGGCCCTGAGACAATGATTTTATGCAAGCAATTTAAGAAGGAAACTCTCCCAGGAGAAACTAGTAGGAACATAGAAGGTGGGTAGCAAACAAGGATTTCAGACAGAGTTACAAGAAAGGTAACTTCACCAGATCTGAAGGGGAGCTTTGGAATGTAAATTGTGCCCTAGAGTGGTCCCCACCCCCAGCAGGGGATCTGTGCTTCCATACTTCTCTGTCTGTCAGTCATTGACTAAGGGACACCCTGGGTCGCAAAGCCCAGGCTCTTCAGGCTCTTTATGTGGGTACAAAGAGGCAGTAGCACAAAGACAGACCTCCTGAAAAGAGTGACGGGTACCTCAGGTTGGAAGCAAAAACATGCCAAGTGGTAGGGGCAGAATTCAGGAAAGGGATCCTGGGGATCCAGGCAGAACCCCAGCGGAGTTGCTGCAGGAAAAGTAGACAGTGGCAGGCAAGTAGCAACCTCTGTCACAGGCCAGAAAGGGGAGAGGTGGATGTGGCTGACAGCAGCATTAGTACCGGGAGGTGGTGAAAACCCTGGAAGTTATAAGCAGGAGGAAAGATACACACAGAAAAGACCAGGGGGACAAGAGCTGTGTGAGCACGGGGAACCCTTCTAAGGTCAGTTGTTTTTAACAGCTATACTAACTATAATTGGGACAGTGATATTGATCAGGAACACATATTAACATTTTTTTAAGTTATAGCATTCCTTTTATAAACAGATTTTCTGGTACACAAGAAAATATTTCCTTTGCTGAGAATTGTCTGTTTATGTCTTGTCCATTTATCTGTGGGATGGTTGGATTTCTAATTGATTTGTAAAAATTCTTTAAATACTAGGGGAATCAGGCTTTGGTTTGTCATGAGTATCACTAATATTTTTTATCCCAGATTATATCCAGTGTTTGTGGGCGTGGATTGTACCACCTTGCCAGATACATGTGCGTGGGTGATATTGTTAACTGCACACCCCATTCTCTAAAGGCCTGTTTTCTTGGATCACGTGTACCACCTCCCACCCCAGTGTTTTCTCCTTGGGGTCATCCAAAGACTTCTCCCTATGGCAGGAAGGAAGGTCATAGCAGAGTCTGGCCACCAGCCTCCAACCAGAAGTAGATGTGTCCCCAACAACTGTGTCTCATGTGTTATCTTTCGTAGTTCCTTAGCCATTGTGCAGGTTATCGAGAGCAATTTTATATAATGAGTTTTGTTTTTGAAACAATAGTATAAAAAAACTAGAATGACTTTTAATCATATGAAAAGATATTCAATGCAGAGTGTAAGAGAGTAAACTGATACAACTTCTATGTTGGGCTAATTGCAATCTATCAAAACTAACAATGCACATACCTTCTGACCCAGCAATTGTACCTCTAGGGTTTACAGTAATGATAAATTCATACATGTACACAAAGAAATATATATATGAGAATGTTTAGCTCTTCATGTAGGTTGTACACTCTTCGTATATTTACCTCATTTTCCACTCTCTGTCCCTAGAACAGTGCCTGGCACACCATAGGCACCAATACATATTTGGAGGAAAAGAATGAAGAGTAAAAGGCTAGAAGAAACACTAAGTTCCATGGCTGAATAGTTATGATACCTCCATCTTGTGGAATATTGTGCAGCCATTAAGAAGGAGGGAGATCTGGCTTGTGGACACCTAATCCTCTCTCAGGTACAATGCTGTTAATGGATAGCAAGGTGTAGCATAGGGCAAATTGTGTACTACAGTTTGTTTAAAAAGAAGCAAATACACATAAGCCTACCTATGTGAATGTGGAAATATGCAAAGATGTCTCTGAAAATGTTTATAAGCAATTAGTAATAATGGGATGGGAGATGGGTGTGAGAGAAACTTTTCACCATGTACTCTTCGGTGGTAGTTGATTTTTTTTGTAATGTGTGTTACCCATTCTAAATAACTAAATAAATGAAATGCCCTGTGAATGCACTTCGAATCAGTTTCTTCTGTGGAGAAAGGCCCATCATTTCCGCAGGGACTTTACAGTTCTATCATTCAGCAGAGCCAGGGCAAGCCTACCCTCAGGTTTATTTGCCATATAGTTCAGGCTTGTCTTCCTTCCTCTGAGCTTCATTTTTCTACGTTCTTCTTTTGCCTCAGGCCCAGTCATATTTCCCCTTATTAGAAAGTCCAGGAAAGCAGTTGATGAGCTAATTTATACTGTGGTGTCAATGACTGCCATGGTTCACTGCATTGTTCCTCTCAGAAGTATTATCATTTTAATAGGGACAAAGTCTTGAGCCTAGAGACCTGGGTTCTGATTCAACAGCTTTCAGGCATTGGCAACTGCTCATGTGCTAAGCAGAGGCATTCAGGAGCCCCAAGCATCCACACCAGCCCTGTCCCATCCCTTGGAGTAAGAAGAGGCCAGAGAGCTCAGTGGGAGGGTTTTGAAAGGCGTTAACTGTGTATTTCCCTCCAGGAAGAAGGAGCTGGGCTGTGTCTTCTCTGGAAATGGCTTGTTTAAGTACCCTTTGCCAGAGGCCAGAGAGGACTGGGCATGAGGGGACTGCCCTGCGGTGTGTGGAGAAAGACATGGAGACACTGCTGCATTGGCTATCCCCAGTTTTCCTGGCTCACGGAGAGTGTGGTTGAGGACTTGGGAGCCAGTTCCATGAGCTGCAGGACCATGTTCCCTAGCCAAGCCCTGAGGCTACACCAAGAACAGGTGAGGTCCCATTGCTGAGCCTTTGAGAGGAACTCTGTGGTCCCAGAAACGGCTGGTGCCATCTTGCCCCACCCCCGGGAGAGTGGGCCTCGGGATGACGGCAGAGATGAGGCCCAGAAAGAAGGCACGTCCTTGGGGGTCTTACTGCTGGCTCACAAACTACCTGAAGCTTGCTCTATCTAGACTTTGGTTATAAGAACCAATAAGACAACTTTATTGTTTAAGCCAACTTAAGCATAATTTTGTTATATCAGTTGAAAAATTCCTGATGAATTTCTGAGGCAGGTACTACTGGCAGGAACCAAAGAGATATAAGACTGTCCCATGGTGGGGTCTGCCTGTGCCCGACCTGGGAAAACCTCAGAGGTCTCTACCTTGACAAGATTCCACCAACTCTGGGCTAAAACAGCTGGGGAAGGGGCACCATCCGCCAATAACGCCCAGCCATGGCTGTGGAAACAAACCAGCCACAGGGTTCAGGCCAGGCCATAAGTCCATATGAGATGTGACTGCTCTCAGGCTGGATAGCTGTCAGCTATACTCTCGGGATCTTTAAAAAGAACAGGGTCAAAGGGAGGAAGAGTGCAAAAAAGACCCTGTGAGAGGAGTAGGAATCTCTAAGATAGACTGGAACCTGGGCCATAGCTCAGAATCAGATCCAGGGGGGACGACAGTGTCACAGGAGTGGATCTTGCAAAAGGCCTCGGTACCCCTTACTGACAAGATTAAGTCCCTCCCACCATCACTCCCTGGACACACACCTTTGCCTCTGGTCTCACTAGTACAAGCACTTCTGTGGGGGATTGGAAAACAAGGTCGATGTCAGTTACTAGAAGAGGTGAAAACATCTG
This sequence comes from Macroglossus sobrinus, assembly GCA_004027375.1. Taxonomy (NCBI): domain Eukaryota; kingdom Metazoa; phylum Chordata; class Mammalia; order Chiroptera; family Pteropodidae; genus Macroglossus; species Macroglossus sobrinus. The sequence goes on along the minus strand of PVKZ01000080.1, from coordinate 1,042,221 downwards.
CTATTTTTATGTGAGATCACAGGATGTAATACGACAACTACTTCTTCCTCGGTACTGATGCTTGCAGACTTTCTCTGGAAGGATAAACTGCTCCCAGTGGTTGGCTCTGGGGAGGAAGCTGGGGCTAGGAGGAGCTCACTCTAACTGTAAGTCTTTAGTTCTTTTTTTAAATTATCATTTGCAGGTAGCACAGAGACTCAGAGCCTGGACTTGGAGCCAGGCTGCCTGGTTCCAAGTATAGCTCCACTAGTGTGAGCCAAGGCAAATCACACATACAAACACACACAGGCGCGCACACACCTCCTTGCGTGCCTTTGGGGTACCTCCTCCCTCAGAGTTGTTGGCGAGATTCATGTTAACTATGAATGTGTAAAATACTTTGGACAGTGCTTGGTGCACAGTAATGGCTGTGCACATGATCGCAATATTATTGCTGTCAACTTTAAAAAATTAGGTATAATCTTGAAAAAAGTGCAATCAGCTGTGGATTTCTTTTCACAAATGACGAGAAAGAATGGAAGGATCTAAAAACTACTAGGCAATTGAACCAAATCCTAGCTATTGCGTTTAGCTTCCTTGACCTAATCTTTTATTGGAGCTAGTAGCAAGTCAGAAAAAATGTGAATCTTTATTCCTCTTCTATTCTTTTCCTTGGCAGAGGTGAAGGTAGGTGAGACTGGAAGAATACGAATAATAAATCCTTGCGTATTGAAAGCCGATTAACTAAGCTCAGGTGTGACCAAGATGATCCTTATCTCCAAGCTTTGGAACTAGGAATACTGGTGGAGAAAATGCAGCTCACCTGTTTTTGAGGGTCTGCATCTTGCATGTTCTGAAGGAGGGGTTCCCAACCCCTGGGCCACGGACGGCTACCGGTCAGCGGTTAGTGGCCTGTTAGGAACTGGGCCATACATCAGGAGGTGAGTGACAGGCAAGCAAGCTAAGCTTCATCTGTATTTGCAGCCGCTCCCCAGAGCTAGCATCACCGCCTCAGCTCCACCTCAGGTCATCAGGCATTCGAATCTCATAGGAGCACTGGTCCCTGGTGCCAAAAATGGTTGGGGACTACTGCTCTGTGATTTTGGCTTTTGTTTTGGTTAAGCAAGCCCTGTGAACCTACTTATTTTCCACGCTGTTTCCAGCTGATAATGTTTGTCCCCAAACCCCTGAGGGCAGGCGCTTTGCTGCTGACAGAAAGAACACAGGCCCTGCTCCATGGAGCAAGCTGTTTTTCTAGAACGTCGGGCTTCCTGATCTCACCCATGAAGGGAATTCACAGTGTTGCAAATAATGGGTCAGTGAGCTCCCTGAGGTTCCCGCCAGCTGCAGCAATTCCCCAAAGGTGGGGTTTGGCTTTGGGAATATGACCCAGTGCTTGGAGCTGTCAGCACCATGCCTATGCTCCTCCACCAGATTCTCAACTGCAAGGCCAAGGCTGCAGTGCCAAGGACCCTAGAATGCAGGTCCGGGCAGTGGTGGGACCACTAATGACAGCTTTCTGAGTCTGTGAGGTTAAAGAGAGAGCGATTCTAGCTTGAGTTCAGTGAGACTGAATTCTTTGTGGTGCAGAACTGGAGACAAAGGTCTTTATAATAAAGAGACGTGATGGGAAACAGTTTGTATTTATTCCTGTTACCAAGGAGAGATTTCACACAACAGTTTAGGTGTATAGACTGACAGTTTTTGAAAGCCTCGAAAATCAAGCAAATAAGGTAACCAGCACCATCCAATGAAACTTTCCGTTGAAAATGTTCTATATCTGCACAATTTGATATGGTAGCCATTAGCTGTATGTGGCTGCTGAGTGCTTGGGACATGGTTAGTGCAGTTGAAGAACTGAAAATTTCATTTTATTAAATTGTAATTGATTTAAATATACATAGTCACTTGTGAATAGTGATAACCGTATTAGACAGCATAGTATAGACAATTGATTTTTCACGACAGCAATGATTTGTGGAAAGAAAAGGGAAGTAAATTTTTGAAAAGTAATTTTTTTGGGAGCTATATTTCAGACAGGATGCCAGATGCTTTCTGTAACAGAATTGTCTCATCAAATCTCCACAATTTTGAGGTATAAGTGACTTGTCCAGAAAGAGTTTAAGTGATTTGCCCAAGGTTGTATCACGAGCAAGGGACAGGGGAGGGATCCACACGCAGGTCTGGGCCACCCTTTCTCCAAGCGCTGTCTCCTGTGTTCTACAGCCAGAGACTCCAGATGGACTGGAGGGGTCAGGTCACAGCAGCAAAGCTGACCGAGGAGTTGGGATTATTTTATTTCAAGAGGAGAAGGCCGAAGGAACCACTTAATCTTTAGTATACTAAGTTAAAAGGTCATTTTTTAGAGGAGAGTGGCAGGCTGTCTCTGTCACCACTAGTGAAAGCTCCGTTTTATTCTGGTTGACACGGGAGACGTGGAAGAAGGTAGTAAAGCCTTGGTTCTGACATGAGGACATTTCTCTCCACATCCCAATGATCCTAGTTGGACCTCAGGACACGTGAGGCTGACTCTGGTCCAGAAGGAACTCAGGTGCCTGGGCTCTGGGACACTGTACGAGTAGTATTCTGACCGGAAACTGGTGGCGTCTAAGAGGAAAGACTGTGTTGGAATTCGTTGTCAGCAGAAGTACAAAATGTGAACAGCCTGTTTGCTCGTCTGTTCTTGATGTGGAGTTACTGCTAAGCTTGAGCAGGTGAATAGAACTGTTTCACAATTCTACGCTCCACTTATCTGTGGGCAATTGTTTTAACATTCACCATGTGTTCACATTTAAAACTAGAATTTAGATTGTGTAGCTGTGAGGAAAAATTTCTTCTGCAAAGATTTGACAAGCCCATTTTGACACATAATTGCCAACAGATGGGCTTTTAAATGTAATGAAATGAACGTGGTCAGTATTACCTGTAATGGATTTTGAGCTTTCCAAAGTAGGCCCTTGTTGGCATGTCGTGCTGGTTAGGAACACAACATCTTTATAGGTCAGTTATACATTTTCTGGTGAATTTGGCATGACATTTTGTCTTTTCATCAATCACTCAAGATATTAGAGTTGCCGTTCCAAGAACGAATTACTCTTCTACTTGGCAGCCTATAAACTGAGACGTAAAATACACACTGGGACTCTTAATTTTCCAAGGGAAGGATGTTTAAGTAAAGCTTGAAATTGTAGAGTTTGTTCTTTCCTGTTGGAGAAGATGTTATAAAAATTACAGAGTATAATAAAGGATTTTAAAGTTTTTTTTTTTCTGGCAGTAATACCTAGCATTTTATGTTCTTCAAAGAAAAATCCCTAACAGGTATTAATAGTCCCTAATAGGTGTTAATCTTTATATACCATGAAGTTCCTGCAGAGACTGATTTGTGAAACACTGTTTATGATACCCGTGTTCACCAGTCAGATGCATAGACTGTATGATCAGGGTAAACCGAAACCAGTTCCACACACCACAGAGAAGGCATCTGCCCACGAGTGGCAGCAAGATAACAGGACAATGTGTTAGAAAACCCACATTTTATTTTTTTTTCCCTCGTCATCATTTTTTCCCACAGAGTACATAACACAACATGCATCTAATAGAACAAAGTACTGATAAGTAAATCTCCTGACTAATAGACACATGACACAGTCATTTAAACAGTATACATCCAGAGGTTGATTGAGCTCTTAGAATGTAGCAATGCAGTGAGTGGATCTTCACACTGGAAGTTTATTCAAGAAAAGCTGTTATTTGTAGTGGGCTTAGAAGAGCTGACAAGTTGTGAGAACATCAAGGGGAAGACTGTCCCAGTCGGAAGGGGTGGCCTGAGTGAACAAATTATAGGGAGGATCAAACATGGGACAGCAGTGAGGCTGTCTGGAATGGTGCCAGTGGCTACCTGAGGTAAAGCCAAAAGGCAGAAGACCTTGAAGCCCAGAAATGGGCATTTGTTCTTAGCGGTGCCTCAAAGTACCTGCACACCTAGGCTGAAGGGAGTTTACAGGGCACAAGGTGAGGTGGATTGTATGAACATCATTTTTCAGAAACAAATGCTAGTGCAAAAATGGTTTTCACTGGTAAAGAACGAAATTATGACCAGGCTTGAGGTTAAGGAGGTAGTCTTGCTGGCTAAATGAAATTCTATCTTTTGATTCTTGAAGGACTAATAAGTACAGCACAGTGGACAGGGCTCTGGTCTGAGTCAGGAGGAATGAGGTGTAGTCCAAACTCGACCACCCAAACTGGCTTTCGCCTTCTCTGTGTAAATTTCTGAATGTGGGATGAATGAGATGATATAAGAGGGAACTGCCAGCTGGGGATACTGTGGTCATTTTCTCCTTTAGTTGTGCCTACCCAGTGCAGAGACACTTGCTGTGTTGTCTTTTTTTTTTTTTAGACTGATCTCAGTGACATCTTCCCACCTTCTTCAAGAAGCCCTGTGCCCTCTTACCAGCATGCAGGTATCACACATGGCCTTATTACCAGATATTTCAGGTTTTTAAAAACTCAAACCACAAAACAATCAGTACTTTAGTTGATATGCCTATTATCTGAATCAAATGAAACAGTTGAATATATGAAATTTGATTAATGAGATGACTCACATTTTAAATGGTGAGTACAACTGATGTAGCAGTCAGGATAGGCTAGGATATGTTGCAGTAATAACCAATGCCTAAATCTCAGGGTTTAAAATAGCAGTGATTCATTTGTTGCTCTAACGACAAGTCCATCATGGGTCTCCAGGGAGTAGGCTGATGAAACAGCCTCTTCAGGAGCATTGCTCCTTGCCATGGCTGAGGAGGAAAGGGAGCAGGAGGTATTGTGCTTAGGCACTTGAAGTTCCTGCCAGAAGTGACATGCTACTTCTGCTTACCTTTTATTGGCCAAAGCATGCCACGTGGTCATGCCCAACTTCTTCAGGAGGTGGGAATGTACAATACTGTTATGTTCCCCTACAGGTGGAGAGCTGGAAATATTCAGAACAGCACAAATGCCTACCACAGCAGTCATTGCCAGGCAAGGCCCAGCCTTGTCCTGAGTCTTTTATATATTGTATTCATTTGCTGCAGTTGCCATAATGAAGTGCCTCAGATTGGGTGGGTTAAGCAGCAGAAATTTATTGTATCAAAATTCTGGAGGCTAGAAATCTGACATTAAGGTGTTGGCAAGGTTGGTTATTTTTCAGGTGTCTCCTTGGCTTGCAGATGGCCCCCTTTTCTGTGTGTCTTCATGTGGTCTTCCCTCTGTGCATCTGTGTGTCCTAATTCCCTCTTCTAGGGGCTCCAGTCACACTGGATAGGACCTATCCTAAAGACTTCATTTTACCTTATCACTCCTGAAAGGCCCTATCCCCAAATACAGTCAGAAGTACGAGGTTTAGGATTTCAACATATGCATTTGGGAGGACACAATTCAGCCCATACAGATACCATGTTAAAATTGGGGCCTATCTCTCTAATTGGAGCTATTACAATGGTAGGAATCTGAAGAACTTTTTGATACATCTCATCTCTATATGTGGTGCCAAAACTCTTAACCAGATCCATTTCTGCAAATAAGTTATTTCTTGATATGACCTTCAAGACATATAAAGAGATGCTATGATTAGAATAATAAAAAGTATTTCAGAAATTTAAATTTAATTTCAGGACTGTAGAGGGTTTTCTTAATTCATCTCATATTTTACACTCTCTAAACATATTAATGCAGAATTCAGAAGACTGATTGAACTTTTTACTGGTTTTAATAATTCTCTTGTGGTATGTGTTAGAAAATCATAGACTGGTTGGTTACTTTTATTGACTATTTCCCTGCTATTGGACATTGATCCGTGCTTGTGGTTCTCAAACTTGAACATATATCAGAATCCCAGCAGGTCTGGGATGGGCCCAAGGTTTTGCATTTCTGACAAGTTCCCAGGTGCTGCTGGTGCTGCTGGTCCAGGCCCAGGGACTGGACTTAAAGTGACAGTAGTTCAGGAAGTGGCAGTTGGGATGGTGGAACACTGTCTTACGCTTCCTCGTCAGGGTGCCTGTGTGGGGGTCGCCAAAAGGCAACCAGGTTAATTCAGGTACACCCACTGACGCCTTAGAGGCATAGGTAGACAGCAAACAAGAAAAAATATAAATCATTTAACTAGGACTAGCTGTTTTGTATTTCTTAAGCACAACATAAACCACATAAGATTACCCACTCTGCACAAGGCCTCCTCTTGGCCTACTGTTCAGTCAGTCTGTTTTTGTTTTTGTTTTTAGAACAGAGGGTACAGTGGAACATTCCTTTGGACAGTTTTGCCAATTCCACCAAAATCTTGAGAAAAAGAGACTTACTCAATCCTTTCTGCATTTCCATTTCATAAACAAAAAGTCCCAGGGTCTCGTGTAAACTGTGACCACTTCTGCTTTGAGAGTCACAGAGCTCCTTGCCAAGACACAGCACTGCACCCCGTACTCATTCTCTTCTCAACGTCCTTGCCCGCCTGTTTGGTGCTGCACACTCAGGGCCTTGCCAGTAGGTCTGGTGGTTTCTTAGTTCCTCAAGAAGCAACTACAGCTGAAGAGATGATGAGTACATGTGCCCAGAGGAGCAAGCTGAGGCAGACACCGCTGTCTGCCTTCCCAACACCAGTTCTCCTTTTCTCTCTTACTGACTGGCCCCCAGTGTTGTTCAGGGCAGTGATGTGTCCGCGATGTACCCACTAAATACTGCGCCAATGCCCTTGCAGCTGGGGGTGGCTGTGTGACCTGTTGCTGGCCAACGACATCTGAGGAGTTTCTGTGAGGGGCATGCAGGAATGGCTTTTAAAAGGGGTCCGGCTTAGCCGAGGTGCTCTTATCACCCGTTGCCCTTCACCCCTCCCTTTTTTTCTTCCTGGAATGCAGACTTGCTAGGCTTGGACGTGTAGCAGCTACCTCACTACAAGAAAAGCTATGTACTTGGAGCAGGAAGAAGGAGGGAGCCTGCCGCCTCCATGCCTTTCTGAGCAGCTGCTGGCCCCCAGACTTCTCTCAGACGAGAAAATGAGCCCATTACTTTGGTTACTCGTGAGGGCTCTGCCTCAGGCAGCATGGGGTCTGGAAAGAAAGAGAGGTGATTGGGGGAGGACATGAGCATGCTCCCTACCACGAGTGATGGTGAGAACAAGTGTCAACCAACACTTATTGAGCACTTGCTCTACATAAGGCTCATGCCAAGCCCTGGACAGCTCATTTTACACACAAGGAATCTGAGTGGTGGAGCTGGCATTCTGACCTGGGTCTGTCTACCCTACTTACCACTCATTGTGACTCTCACTGGCCCCCACCCCTCATCTCTGGTCCTAAAGCCTCTGCCTTCCATGTGTGGAGTTGGGTCCTCAACTTCATGGCCCTGGCTTCGAAGGCTTGTATCTCATGGCCCTGGCTTTGAAGGTTACAGATTGAATGTTTGTGTCTCTCTCAAATTCATATGTTGACACCCTAACCCCCAATGTGATGGCATTTGTGGGTGGGATGTTTGGGAGGTAATTGGGTTCAGGTGAGGTCATGAGGGTGGGGCTCCATGATGAAATAATGTCCTTAGAAGAAGAAGAAGAACCCAGAGTGCATCCTTTCTCCACCATGTGAGGGCACACCGAGAAGGCTGCCATCTGCAAGCCAGAAAGAGAATTCTCACTGGGAACAGACCCTGCTGACACCTTGATCCTGGCCTTCTAGCCTCCAGACTGTGAGAAATAAATGTCTGTTGTTTATGCCACCTGGTTTATGGTATTTTGCTATAGCAGCCTGAGCTAAGACATCATCCTGAGGCTGGGTCCTCTCCCCACCAGCTTCCCTCACCCCTTCTCTGGCAGATGCAGCCACTACTCCAGGGCTGTGCTGGAAGTGGTCCCACCCTGTGAGCTGCTCCTCCCCTCCCACCTCCATACTCTCCTCCCTGGGTCCCTGCTGTGCAGTGGTTACTTGCAGAGGACAGTGCTCATGAGCCCTCTTCCCAACATTTTCCTCCTTTGCCTTCCTCGTCAGAATGAGAATAGGCACATGGCCTCCTCTTCTCGAGTTTCACTTACTAGGGTTGCAAACACATCTTCTCTTCGCATTGTATCCTCCTTTTGTCTGATGTCAGTTTCTAGAACACCTAAGATGCTCTTATGTAAATGTACCACAGGGGAACAATATCAAGTTACGTATAAATTATGTGGAAAAATATGTACCACATTTACAAATTATAAAACCTTGGATTTGAAAGGAATCTGCATCATCCAGCTTCACCCCTTCCCTTGAGGATGGCAGATTTGGGAGGTGGGCTGGGGTGGGGAGGATGTCAGAGGACTTTCAAGGGTGCCAGGAGCCAAACATTCTCTATAAAAAGAATAAATTGTTTCCACTTTCCAGGTGTATCAAGACACTGTTGTGTTTCTATAATAGGGATTCCTTTAAAAGTATTACTGAATTTGGAGGTTTGACAATGATGAGAGAGAGAGAGCGAGAGAGAGCGAGAGTGCACGTGCTTGTGTGCATGTGTGTGCATGTATGTGTGGAGGGTTTTCATACCCCAGGAGTCATGAGCTCCTCCTCAGGCAGACCTGCCATGTGCTGCTCATTCTCCTGAGAAAGCTCATGGGGAACCTCAGTCCTTATCTTGAGTTCAGTTCTGCTCTGGGGAACATTGGCTGGTACCCTGATCCACTTTTGTGCAACTGGGAATAAGCCCCTCCATCATTTAAAAATCAATAGTCATGTATCCTGGTACCTCTTACGCTGCTGTCACCTCAACCTAGAGTGACAGGTGGTCCTGGTTTTTCTGGGATTATCCTAGTTTTAAAACTGAAAGTTCTGTGTTTGGTAACCCCTCTCAGTCCTGGGCAAATCAGGAATGTTTTTCAGGCTAAGCTATGTATCTCCTAAAGTGTTTGCAATAGAGTGTATAGTATCTACATCTCCCAGCCTGGTCCTCCTCTCTGGCATACACTCCAGTTTATCAGTGTCACGCTTCAAATGCAGCACCTGAAACCAAAGGAGAAAGTCAATGTTGAGTTTAGTGGACCTGTCAGTCAGTTTTAAACCAACCGTATCATATGCAATTGGCGTATAATTGCATGTGTGGTCAATTAAAACCACAGAGCTTTTTTCTGTTAAGTCAGGTTTCTCCACTTCCACTCTAGATTAAGCAATTGGCCTTTTTGACCTCATGGCAGTTTTTTGTTTGTTTGTTTGTTTTAAAAAAACAATTCTAGCTGAATTTTTGGCTTGGGCCCAGTCATTATTCCAGCTCAGATGATGTGAATTGTGATGCTATGGACCATCTTATTGGTGGTCTCACCTGTGTGTGTAGCTTCTGAATGTTTGGTAAACACATCTTCCATGCCATCATCCAAAGTGTTTGGTTACAATGATCTAGGAAAGCAGTGAGGCACACTGCTGGACACACATTTAGCTTAACATCAAGCTGTTGGTCAATCAATAATCCATAATTTTCTTGTTCAGTCACCTAGGAATAGACCTAATTGTGTTTTGGCCCTCAGGGGCAACCCCAGAGGCTTTGAGCACATGCTCATGAAAATTCAAGATCCCTCAAGTCTTTTCCAGAAGGCTAGGGTGTCATGGAGTCAGCCCCACTCTGAATGAACACAGGTAGTTGGGGTGTTGACCTTATAATTATGTGGGTGGTTAACTCTCAGCAAAGGCCTAATCTTTAATAGACTCCCTTTTGCCGCTCATACGTCTCTGAGTCAACTCCTCTCACCAGCCATCATTTAGCAAACTCCTGGGGAGTTCAGATCGATTTGCTTGGTGTTTCAAGATGTTATTCTGTCATGTAAAAAATGGTACAGAAATTGGTATTCTGTCACAAAGAAATTAGTACAGTGGGTACAGTTACCTTCAAGTGTAACCTTTTAGAACTTGTTTTAACTTTTTTATTCCTCTGCACAGTACTGTAACTGCAATTAAGATTGAGTTTATACGTACAGAGAAATGCCCAGGTCTTAAATATATAGTTCCATGAGTTTGGACAAATGTATGGATCTGTGTAACCAGCGTTCCAGTCAAGATACAGATCATGTCTGTCACCCCAGAAATGTCCCTTCCCTTATCCTTCACGTGACCTAAGGCTTTAACACTCTATGCAGTTATAATTGGGTTGGAATATCTTATAAAAATAAAATAAGGCAGATATACATGATTTGAAAATACCTGACAGCTTAAAAATTTCCATTCCTCTCTATGGGACAGGTAACCAAGTGTTTACTGCATTGTTCTCCCACAATTCCCATTGCATAATTTTCCTAAAATAGTTCAGTATGCCATACTAATTAAAGCGTTTATTGTGTGTTGTAACTTGTAGTATTTTAAAAATATGTGTATAAAACTGAATGTAAACACGGACAATCTGCCTGGACATGAGTGTCATTAGGTATACAAGGACCAGCGTCATGGTTATCCGCCGACAAAATTACCCCATGAGGCAGCTAGCAGAGGTGCACACAGGTGCAGGAGTGGGCAGTGGCTGGCCTCCATGGCAGGTTTGTGTAGGCTGCTGTTTGTGGAGATCTGCATTTGCAAGCATATCACTGACATACCTGCTGGTGTGGAATGTGAGTGATTAGTGCAGGCTGGCTTTACAAATAACGAGGGCTTCTCTTGCTGCAGGAGATGAACTAGACTGGCCCAATTCATTATAATGGACAGAAGACAACTCTGTAATTCAACTTGGTGAAGAGTGTTCAACATTTATTATAATAGCAACCTTAAGAAAACTCTGGGAAGTTCTTTGAGTCTGATAGCAAATTATGCTTTAACTAACCTATCTTAGGTTCAGCTTTGGTGTTTTTGCCCAGCTGTGGTTAGGCGCTACTCAGATCACTGGGTAGTAGTGAAGACATGTTAGTAGTAGCTATGATAACCCCTGACGTGGTGATAACAACAGCAGCCATTCACTGACTGCTCGCTGTGCAGCGCTGAGAAAGCTGCTGGAGATCATCTTAATTAATCACTGCAGCAGCATCACTTACAGATGAAGTAATTGGAGTCAGACAGGTTAAGTAACTTGCCTATTAGGGTTATACCGTGTTAAAAACAGAATTTGTACCAGGTGTACCCATCAGTGTCCCTTAAGAGATTAGATGGCAGAGGTGAGGGCAATAAAGGTGTGGCAGGGTGTAGGGAAACCATAATGGCTGCTAACAGTGAGGGCCCTTGTGTCCCTAGGCTGATGGGACAGAGGAGGAACTGGGGGACAGGGAGGCTATGGGGAGAGGGCCTTTTTCATGAGCTCCAGTCTGTGGTTGATAGTCACAGCCAATCATGGGGACATCCACGGATCCCGGAAGAATAGGTGCCCTGCCTGCCTCCAGTCTCTCGGGATGTCCACTGATAAACCCAGCGGAGCCCTCTTCATGTAGTCGGTTACATATACTGAAAATTTCTTCTCCCAGTCTGTGGCTTGCTCTTTTCACTTCATATACTTTGACATTTTCTACATACGTTGTACAGTTTAATGTAATCAAATTAATCCTTTCATAGTTTGGGCTTTTACATCTTAGAAAATTCCATTCTCACTCTAAAATCATAAAATAGCCTCCCATTTTCTTATAAAGGTGTTAAGATGTTTTCCATATTAGGTCTTTATCCATAATTTTATATATGTATGTGAAAAAGTGATTTTTTTGCCCTAAACCCATAGTCTCATTTATTGATCTGAATTATCATTTGCCATAAATGGAGTTTTCATATGTGTGAGGACCTGTACCTAGATGTGTTCCTTGGTCTATTTGTCTGTCTGGGTTTGTTATTTTATAAATACCTGGCAGTTGTTATTTTAGTGTTTCCAGCTTCATAGTAAGTTACATTATCCAGAAGTATGAGTCCCCTTCTCTTCCCCCATTTTCTTCCTTTTTGTTCAATTTTTTTGGGGGGCTATACTTTTTCTTTCATTTCTTGCTATTAATTTTAAGATAAACTTGACAAGTTCCATTAAAAAAAATCTGTTGACGTTTTGATAGGAACTGCATTGCATTTATTGATTAATTTGGAGAGAAATGGCTTATTTAAAACACTAAGTTTTATAACTTGTGACTCTGGAAAATACGTTCACTTGTTTAAATATCCTTTTATGTCCTTCGTTAAGTTTGATAAGTTTCTCTGGATCTCGTACTGCTTTTAAAGGAGTTTTTCTTAGGTACGTGGTGGTTTGGTTTGGTTTTCTATTAGGATTAGAATCTTCTTTTCTATTACATTTGTATTAGTTGATTCTGATTTAAATACTTTTGTTGTTGTTTTTTATTCCATTGTTCTTGTATTTAGCAACCTGTTAAACTGTTGTATTAGTTACAATAGTTTTTAAGAATCTCAGATTTTCTATGTTATGGTAGACATTATCCAAAGAAAGTCCCCAAGATTTTCACCTTCTGCTATTCAATAAGTCCTCAAATAGTTGTTTCCTTCAACATCATTTCATTATAACATTGAGAAGGAAACCTAAAACATTGATTTCCAACTGGGGCTGCTGTCTGTGTGGAGTATGCATCTTCTCCCCATGTTTGTTAAATAGTGTGTCTAAATTGTCCCAGTCTGAGTGATTGTGGGTGTGGGTGTGGGTGTGGGTGTGGGTGTGAGTGTGAGTCTGCCCTGTGATGGAAGGGCTCCCATCTGGGGTTGGTTTCTGCCTTACCAGGATAGTCTCTGGGTACCTGAAACCCTGAATTAAAAAATAATGGTCCGACTTGTTTTTATCAATCATTCTTAAATGTATGTATAGCTTACATTTATTTCAATGCTTAATATTATAAGTGTTTTGAATCTTTATGGAGAAGTTTGGTGACATTTTTTTGTGGTCAGAAATAGGCCATAGGAAATTAACTCTTGTTTGTATCAATTAGCCTATAGAAAATTGGCTTTGTTATACATCTTTTGACTTAAAATTGCAATTTCCAAGAACCTATTGAGGATGTTAAGTGAGGACTTTCTGTACACACCTCATATAATCTCCTCTCCTGAGTCTGGGCAGCACCTGTGAATATGATGGAATAGTCACCCCTTGATTAGGTTATTTTATAGGGCAAAAGTGTTGGGTAGACACTCCTATTATTATGTTATACTATATAAAACTCAGTCTTAGCCCTGGTGGCTTTGAATAAATACCATGTCACAGTGTTGGTCAAGTGGCAAGTGACTGAAGGTAGCTTCTGAGAGTTGAGAGCAGCCCCCAGGTGACAGCCATCAAGGAAATGGAAACCTCAGTCCTACAACCACAAGGAGCTGAACTCTGACAACAACCAACAAAGCTTGGAAGAAGAGCCTGACCTGTCTAGCTGAGATCAGAAGCAGGGCCCCACCTTGATTTCTGCCTTGTGAGATGCTGAGCAGAAAACAGAATTCTGACCTACGAAACTGTGAAATATTAAATGTGTGCTGTTTGAAGCTGCTAAGTTTGTGGTAATTTGTTATCCTGCAATAGAAAACAAATCCATATGTAAACAGTTATATCATTTGCAATTAATTAACAAGATTGTTTCTTCCTTTCCAATTCTTATTTATTTTATATTCACCTGTGGTCTTACTGTGCTGGCTAAGACCTTGGGTTAGATAGAAGAGATGATATTGAAAATCCTTGATTTTTTCTTGATTATGAGGAAGTTCTTGTAATGTTTCATTGGTAAGGAGTCAGAACCCCCTGGAGGATAGCCGATTCTATGTCTTGACCTGAGAAAACCTTAGGATCGATCTGGAACAAAACAAGAATGATTTCTGGGGCTTCAGAAGCCATGCTGAAAGGACACAGGAGTTGACCTAGAGTGGTTCCTACCTGTCTTTGGCGGCACAAATATCACAAAGAAAATGGTCATTATAGTTAATTAAATTTGTAAAAAGTTAGTTGTAAAAGAGAGTTAATATAATACTAGAAGAGTAAATGCCATGATGTATGTTTAATTTTGTGTTGATCATAATAAGTAGGAGAACAGCAATACACATGGGCCTTTTATTTCTTCTCTTGGGCTACCTCTACTTAAAAACACTGAGTATGGACACACACTTGTTTCTGACTGTGTAAGGAGAAGAAGTGAAAAACACTACCGGGTTTGGCTCTGGGCTGTGTCGGTGGGAGGGTGAGCTCCACTGTAAAGCATTGGGCACTTGGGAGCCTCACAGGCACTGTGGTTGTGCCCTCTGGCTACACCGCCTTCCCCTTTGCTCTTCCAACCAAAGGGCTACGATGTCCTCCCGCTGCTGCTGATCTCTGGGTAAACGCACCTCCCACTTTTTGTTCCTCCGGCATTTTGGTGCTCAAGTCTCTGTGTTAATTACTCAAGTCTTACATACCCCAGTGGATCTGGTTTCCTGACTGGACACTGGATGACACTGCCTGGCTCTTCTTTTGGTCTGGGATATTTGTTTTATACTTGGAAGTTATTGAAATAGTACTGCATTTTGTATAACTTTAAGAAGGCATAAGAAGTATAGTAATAATTAGGAAATGAATTGGGTTAATATTTTAGAATAGTTTTAAGGATATTGTAGTTGTTGTGCTTGAAGTATTCAAAAATTAGTTACATGAAAATTTTAATTGTAGCTTAAATAATTTTAAGGTAATTTAAATATATGATCATTGTTTGAATGGATAGGAAAATTTTATTTTCAAAGTTTTGTGTATTAAACTGGTAGGTTTAATACATTGGGAACTAAACAAAATACAAATAACAGTGAGTGTTCTTTTTATGGGGGGTTTCCTTAAATATAAAGAGTATAATCACCTTTTTATGTGCATGTATTAGAGATATTTGTGAGTATTAAATGAGTTATGGTCTGAAAAGCAGTATGCAAACTTTATCTTTAAACAAATACTCAGCTTTTATTGTCTTTTTCTTTCCAGATGATAAAGAGATGTTTGGTCCTTTCTGGGTATGAGGGCAACTTTCTCTAGGGCTGAGAGGCACATGTCTATTTTCTCTTTAGAGTAAAGATTAGACTATTGTGTTTGGCAACCACCACTTGCCCTTGAGGACAGTTGGGGCTTACCACTGACAATGTGATTGAAAAATTTCTTAATGGGTCAACCACAGATATTGCAAGGGAAATGAGGAGACCAAGTCCTTAGCTCAGCAGAGAAAGGGGATAATGGCCAGAAGACAAGAGGGGCCATGAACATCAGGAGAAACCAAGTACTTTGGAGCTGGCAGAATAATCCTTGAATGGAGGCCTTGGCCTGGAGGCAGTCCCAAGTAGGTCAAGTCCATCCCACGAACCATGATGGATTATAACCCTGAACAGGAACCGTCCAGGATTTACATTATGGGGATTTCTCATTCTTCTTTCAGTTACTCTGCCCAAAGGACCATGTCTACTGACATGGAAGTCTTGGCACTATTCACACCAGTTATCATATCCTTATAATATTTGGCAGAGCAAGTTTATCCTTGACTGTTCTTTTCAAACAAACTTTTTTTGTGTGCCAGCTCCACAGAAGTTGAGAAGAAAAACCATCTTACATAAAGGATTTAAGCCAGAAAAGGGGGTGCATATTTTCAGAAATAAGGCAGCAAAGTATGCATCAACTATGCAAAGAGTTCTGTGAGGCGTGAGGAAGGTACTCCAGCTATACTTGGTTTATCTTCATTTCCCTGACAATGAATCGGAGGGATAACATGAAAAAAGCAAGCAGAAATTTTATGTCTATTTGAATAAAGATTTAGGTGCATTTGACTAGACTTCTGGGACAGAAAGAAGATTTCTAAAAGTTAAAAAAAATTGGAAGCTCAGTTATATTGACCACACTGTTTAATATTTGCCTAATGTTTAAACTGTTCAATTAAAATAACTGAGTGCTATTTAGCACTGTGAATGTATGATGATTTTTTTTCTTTTCGAAGGATGAAGATACTTGAATTCAAATAATCAAAATATTATTACATTCTAGAGAATAAGATACGAATAAACCTTCACTGTATTTGGGATAGAAATTTGCATGCTGATTATACCCTGTGCTGGAAAGGTGGGAGTGAACCCAAATATTACATTTATAAAGGATGGGAGAGCATACTCCATTTATTCATGCATCAAGCATGTATTGAGTACCTATGAAGTACCTGTGCCAGGCATTAGGAAATATACTGTGAGCAAAACAGATGTTGGCCTTGCCCTTATGGTGATCACAGCTTAAGTAGAGGAGGAAGATGTTAATCAAACAATCAGGCACGTGACTGCCTAATAGTATATTGTGACAAATTCTTGAAGTAAAGATAGTTGGTGCTAGGAGAGATAACCTAGTCTGGGGCAGGAGGTTTATTGAGGAACAGACCTCTAATCTGAGATCGGAAATATGAGTGTGAGACAAGGCAAAGGGATAGGGAGGGGAGAGGGTTCCTGGCAGAAGAAACAGTGTGTATGGAAAGTTCCTGATGGAGGAATGGCGGGAAAGTGCCCTCAAAGAATTCTTGAGATGCTTATAGAAGATCAGTGTGCAGGAGCAGGAAGTAGAAGATGATAGTGGAGAGTTGGCCAACACTAGATACCGAGTCCTGAAGACCCTATTACGATTTGGTTTCTGCATTAAGATTGACATGAGGTCTGAACTTTTAAGCAAAGGCGGGACGTGACCAGACTGTCTGAGAGGGGTCGTGCTGGCTGCCCTGCTATGAACATACGGGAACAGGCACTACTGGATGCTGGCAGCTCAGTGAGGGGGATGTTACCATAACACTTGGTTCTTAGTATTGGTTTCTCTCCCTCCCTCCCCCCATGCTGGTTGCCCACCAGCATGAAAAACATCAGGTTACATGATATCTGCAGCAATGGCCTTTCTTAGCAACCCAGTACCTTGGGCCTATGGTAGAGCTTTGTAGGGCTTCCAAGTTTTCAAAACACCCCAGGAGTGCTAAATATTGTTGTGATTACTGACTCAAGGGGCATTAGGCCTCCTAAATCAAAACTGCCATGTCCTGCTATACCCCACATGGTTTTTGCTGGTGTTTGGTTTGGTTTCTCTCCAACTCTAACTCTACTTTGCCTGGGAACATGATCCTACAAAGCTTGAGGGGTATGGCTTTGGGCCATACCTTGAGCAATCTTAATACTTAATGAAATTCATTTCTATTTCCCTCTTCACTGACCAGCAGGGAACTTTTACTTACATCATTTGGGGACTAATTATGAATTTTGAAGCAATGCCCATGTAAACTGATATGCCATCTTTCAAACCTTAATAGGGAGAAATGAAATTATTTTTCTCTGGTGAAATTATTAGTGAGACTGTTACTTTTTTGTAGTGTTAATTTTTCATAAAAAATAATAAATGGTACCAACAAAATAATATGGTAACAACCTTCTGGAAATTAAAGCTAGTTTTATTGACTCTGAATAAGACTTAGGACTATATGTATCACATATCTTAGAATCAGCAATCAAAACACTTTATTTAGGGACAGACTGTATTTTAAAAGTACTTCACTCTTCTCTAATTAGAGAGACATTCTTATTCTATCTAAAGAGATCAAATCTACTCTCTTCCATTTTGGAGCTTGCAGAAGCCTGCTGAGAATAGGACTTATAAAGCAATAACTGTGTCGGAAAGGCTGTGGTCTAAGGCCATTTTTGCTAGCTATCAGGAAGGTCTCCAGGCCCAGGGGGAGTGCACAGCTCTTCTTAAAATTGAAGGTATTTATGCAGACAGAAAACAAACAACTTATATTGATAGTCACATTATTCATAATAGCTAAAATATGGAAGCAACAAAAATGTCCATCAACAAATGAATAGATAAGCAAAATGTGGTCTATACATATGGCCATCAGATACAAGTTTTCAATTTTTCATTCATTTAATAGTATTCATGGAGAGACTATTCTATGCCGGCCCTATTCTGGACAAACATAGTTAGAACTGAGCACTCCAACATACACAAGCAACCAGATCCCAAGAAGGAGCCATCCTATGGAGTGTAAGAGCCTTTTAAAGATTGTACTCCTTTTGTAGGTATATTATTTCCCAAAGTCAGGAACATTTAAATGCCAAGGGCAGGTATTTGGCTAAAAAGGAATATTTACAAAACTGAAGGAGTATTGCGCCTCCTGATATTTTTACAAGAGTAAATCAAAGCAAAATAGCCAGAGCTAAAAAAAAATGCATTTGGTGAAGATGCTACATTTCAAAGTCGGAACAAGTGCAGAGTGAAACCAAGAATTCTCTTCCATTAGGATATTTTTCCTAGAACACATGAGAAGGAGGCTGCTATGATATGAATTGTTGGGGCTGGCACTGGCCTTGGTGGATTCCTGAGGACACAGAGTGTATAGACATAGAATTCCAGAATTAGTAAACGCCACAGAAGGGACCTAGACCCTAATAATAGGCCAAACACATAGAAGGCCATTAAACCTCTAAGTGAATCACAAAGAAGCAGTAAAGGCAAACTGTGTCTGTCAGTCCTAAAATTTGTTAAGCATTTATAATGTATAAAAATCAATGGGTTTGTTATTCATTCATTGATTCTTTCACTCAGTCAAACATGTACTGAGTGTCTGATACATTGGGTGACTAGTGAAGCCACTCTTCGTGTTGGTAAGAAATGTAGATACAAGACCCTCTGCACTAATACCCCACATATCCCTGCAGGCTCTGGCTGCTTCCCTATTTGTTATGACACTTTTGGCTTAGGATGAACAAAGTTCAATGAAGTTCATTATGCGTGTTTGTGTGTTTCCTTAGAGCTTACATTTGGCAGTTCTTAAGGGCGGACTTTGGTTGAATCCAGTGAACTAGGAAAAAAATCACAAAAGTCTGGCATTTGTTGACCAGAAAAATTCCCTGTGGTCTGACAGATTACCATTTCCCACACAGCCCTCATGACAGAATTGAAAATTTCACTTTGAATTGGCTCAGCTGCTTCTTCTGGATGTTGCTTCTGTATTGCTTTTTCAGATTAAAATATAAATTCTTGACTTCCTCCCATCAAGGATGAGGATTTAGCACTCTTGTTCACTCCATTCTTCCAAAGTAATTAGATCACAATTTTTAGTTAAATCAAAAGTTAACATTGTGATTATTGTAGGTATTTTTTTCCCAGCTAAAGCATGCAGCATGCACTGTTTTCTTTGTTATACAACTTTTTTCCTCCCTTGGAGTTCAAAATTATCTTATATTTTGATTTATACCTATTCTTAATGTTATTCCAACACTTTGCCAGACAATTGATTTTCCCTTAACAGTTCAAATGTGTCAGGTGATCTATTGATTTTTTTAAACACAGCCCCTCTAGAGCCCACTGGCGTCCTGCTCTGATATGTCAACCACCCCTCCTTTGTTGGGTTCGTTTCTTGAGTTCTCTGTCTTTTTTTCTCCTGGTTTACTTCCTCATTTTGGTGGAATACAGTGTCCACTAGCTTCCTAATAAAGCATACTTGGATTGGATTGAATTTTTCCTCCTTATTTTTTAAAACTGAGAACTCATTTTTGTTCTATGCGTAATCTGTTTTTTTTTCCTTGGTGTAATTATCTTCTATTACCTCTGAACACTTAATTATGGTTTTTCTGAAAGCTTATTCTGCTATCTGTGCTCTTTATTTCCTATGAATTTCCATGTTTGGTAAGGATTCCCAATAATCATTGTAAGTCTTTTCTTTGATGATCTCAGTTTTCCAAGAGAGACTTCCAGCCTTCTGTCTCAGGTGTCTAAGCTGGGCCACCAGGATTCTCAGATGCAATGATGAAAAGTTGCTGTTCGATCTCCGCATTCATTCAGCATGCCGACTTGCCTGTAATTTCCTTCTCCAGTATGTTTTCCGTTGGATGGGGGACATGCCTGGCTAGTGGGGTAGAGAAGCAATCTAGGAATCCCCTGCATTTAGTATAATCTTTTAACCAACACGACACCTCCCGAGAGGTTCCTGGTACATCCAATCCTATGCATTTCAGGGGCTCTATGGGGACAATCTGTTAGCTTCCTTCCTCCTCTCTGCAACCCATGCCCAGTCTGTAAGTCATCCGTCACTTACTATCTGCTTTCCAGTTTCTAACATTTTGTTTATATGTCTCTCTCTCTATTCTCGTCACATTTTCTTTTATCTTTGTCCTTTAGGATTTTGTTGCCTTTAACATTTTTATATTGTAATGAGGTTTCAAGGGGGAGAAATGGAAGCAAAAGAGGGTATTCAATCTACTGTGGCTACCTATCTTTTTTAAGTGGAAAAAAATACTTAAAAGACATTTTGTGCAAATTCCACCCAGTCTGAGAGTGTTGCTAAATCCTCATATCTCTAGGCTTAGTTCAAAAGCCTCACTGGGCTGGTGTCTGCCAGGGAAAAGGCGAGCAAGTACTGTTTGTTGGCCACTTGAATGAATGAATCAGTTGTTCATAGGGCTGTTGACTCCTCTGGAAGCTAAAGGATTCTGGAAACTCAGAAGAGGGGAGAATACAGAAGGTCCAGTGAACTTGGGGACAGTAGCTCCCACATCTGGTTGCAAATTAGGATCACCTGGGAAGTTTCTGGAATTACAGGTCCCTGGAGACTATTTCAAAACTGGTAGAATCCTAATCTCAGGAACTGGGTCCTAGGAAATCTGCATTTTATGAAGCACTCTAGCCTTCTCGTTCCATAGGATGACTGAGGAGTATGCCCTTCTGTTACTGATCCATCCTGCTGTATCTAGCCTCTCCAGACTCAACCCCTTCAGCATCAGAGAAGAGGTGCCAGGTGGGTGCTAGACATATCAGGGAGATTACTTCTTAAATTATATAAATGTCTAACCACTATGTTGTACACCTGAAACTAATATAAAGTAATATTGAATGTCTATTGTAATTTTAAAAATAAAAGCAATGTAATTAAAAAAATAGATTTCTTTCTCCAGGATACACACTGAGGAAAGGCATATGAACAATGAGTGAGGGGCCATCTGCAAGCCAAGAAGAGAGAGCTCACCAGAACCCAGTCATGCTGGCACTCTGATCTTGGACTTTAGGCTCCAGAACTGAGAAAATCAATGTGTCTCGTTTAAGTCAAAAAAAAAAAAAAAAAGGAACGTAAAGTTTTAACTCTCTGGAGCCTATACTAGTCTGTGCTTCTCTGCTCATATTAGGAAACAGAGGATGCTGTCCTTGGAGGTTATAATAACCAAGTGAGTAAAACTCTTGGAGAGCCAATTTTAAATTCTCAAGTGTACTGGCTATCTAGAATTTTTAGTGGACTTGATGAATCAGAGTAATGCAAAAAAGCAGGACCTCCAGGCCCAGGCT
The DNA here is from genome assembly GCA_004027375.1 of Macroglossus sobrinus. Lineage (NCBI taxonomy): Eukaryota > Metazoa > Chordata > Mammalia > Chiroptera > Pteropodidae > Macroglossus > Macroglossus sobrinus. The sequence continues at coordinate 1,021,035 of PVKZ01000080.1, read as the reverse complement.
TTTATAGTACCTATAAAACATATTTTACAGTTTCTGCTCAATTTTATACTGTTAAGCTAAACATTTGACATCATATGGCACTTTAAGCACATTGATTTATGGTAAGTCAGCAATTGCATCTGTAATAAAAAGTCCAAAGTATGGGTTTTAAAAGTAATCTACTGTATTTATTATTGACATAAACAGTTACCTGCAGTCCATTTGTACATCATCTTAGATTTAACTCATGTATTAAAGATATTATGTTTCCCAGTCAACAAGGTCATACCCAAGGTGAAAACCATATATGGTTGGAAATGAAAAAGATCAAATGTGTAATGATATATATATTTCAAATAAATGATATATAGGATTTCATCTTTCTACATTCCCGATTAATAATCATATTCTGTTTATCTTATTTTTTACACTCACCTTCTTCTCCCTGTCCCCAACATTGGCAACCACTAATCTTTTCTTCATCTCTATAATTTAGTTATTTCAAGAATATCGTATAAATGGAATCCTACTATTTGTAACCTTTAGAGACTGGCTTATTTTCATTCAACATAATTCCCTTGAGTTCTGATTACTTTTATGGAAATTGTCTCCTGCTTATTTCACCAGCATGGTTATAACTAGGATAGATAGCATAATTCAATTAATTTAAGAACTACTTCAAACACAAACCAAAGTATAAGAGTATAAATTCAAAATAATTTCATAACAGGGGAACGTTATTTATGATCGAGTCCATGTTAATGAATGAGTAATATTTATTTTTGGACGCTGTTAGAGCAATTTTGGACAAAAATGCATCTAGTTTCATCTAAGAGGTGGTTGGCGACATAATTAAAAAACACCTGATTTCATGAATGCTAAACATTTGGAAAATTCTTTTTGTATTTATATAATGTATATTTTTAAATATGCAAGCATTTATTGGGTTCATTCTGTGTATACACAATAAGCCCAAAAGTCATGGAAAAACAATATCTGCTTGAGCCAAAGACACAGATTGGTATTGCCTTCCCTTGACTAGCTAGTATGTTCCTTATTATTCTAAAGAGATTGTATGCTGACTTATTTTTGTTTTTATAAATAAATTTAAAGTTTGACAAAGCCTCTTTTTTTTTTTTCAAATACCTCAGCAAAGGAAGGTCTGCAGTTTAGGGTAAGTTTATTTCAGAGATTATTAACAGGCCATGTCATGAGGGCCTCAAGACCACCCCCAGGTTCAGTGGCCCTCTAGAAGAACTTATAGGACTCAGCACAAGTTGTAGTCATAGTTATAATTTATTACAGAGCAAAGACACAAAGCAAACTCAGCAAAGGGAAAAGGTGCATTGCGTGAAGTCTGGAGGAAACAAGGTAAGAGCTTCTAAGAGTCCTCTTCCAGGACAGTCACACAGGACCCACTGAATGCCACCAGCCTTGATTTGTGACAATATGTATGAAATGTTGCTAACTGGGGAAGACCAGTAGAGACTCAGCACCCAGGGTTTTCCTTGGGGGCTGATCACATAGCACTCTTCATCTAGCACATACACAAATTCCTGACTCCCCCAAAGAAAGTAAATGTTCGGCATAAACCACATCATTTGTATAGTTTGGCACAGTGAGCCACCTTTATCTGTTGATGGGTGAGAACCTTCCTGAAATCTAAGTTTCCAGATGCCAGCCAAAGACCAACTTTGCAAGCTGGTGTTTTCAAGAATAGCAGCTTAGGCCTGCAACATTAACTTTTTCTATACATGCACCCATTTAGCATAATACCTATCATTTTGATCGCCATCTCTCTGACTACTATGTCTTGGAACACAGTTGTATAAGAGACAAGTGTCATTTATTGACTCCCAGCTAAATAATATGGCAGGGACAAATAAACAAGAAAGTGGCTAGGCAGACATACTTCTTTCTCCTCACATGAGGAAAAACAATACACCACAAACTCAACAACAAAAGCCAACACAAGAACTTTAAGATTGAGTATTATCTGAAAAATAGATTCACATTCACTACTATTCTTATTTTTTTCAATTAAATTTATTGGAGGTGACTGGTTAATAAAATTATATATATTGTGACTTGAAACATTGATAATGATATACAGAGCATCCCAATTAATAAGACATTTAAAATATTGTTTTTATTTCATTTTAAAAGCTCATTTTTAAAAATTTCTGAGTGTGTGTGTGTTCATTACTATAGGTAATAGTACTGTGGTACATGTGTACATTTTGAAATTAAATAAATATGTATGTATTTTGGGGGTGGTGTGCTCAAACTGTTTTACTAATAGGGGTTTAGTGACTACTGCTTTGGGTAGTAGAATTTTAAAACTGGAAGGAATCATATGGACCTAGTTAAATTTCCTAATTTTATATCGGAGCATTGTTCACAGTAGCCAAGATATAGAAACAACCTAAGTGTCTGTCAACAGATGAATTGATAAGAAAATATGGTGTGTTTACACAATGGCATATTATTCAGCCTTAAAAAAGAAGAAAATCCTATTTGCAACACGGATGAGCCAGAAGGACATGATGCTAAGTGAAATAAGCCAGATATAGAAAGACATATCACATGATTCTACTTACATGCACGCTTGTAAAAGGGACCCCACAGAACTCCTTCCCTCCTCCTTCTGCCACGTGAGGACACAGTGAAAAGACGTCAGTCTGTGAACCAGAAAGTGGGCCTCAGCAGACTGAATTTCCCGATGCCTTGACTGTGGACTTGCTGGCCTCCAGGACTGAGAAATAAGTTTTTGTCACTTATAAGCTACTCATTCTTTGCTATTTTGTGATAGTAGCCCGAGTGGATTAAAACAAGAATTAACAAGGAATTACTGGTGGCAACCAACTGAAATTCACCACTGTGAGCCAGCTGGGGCTCACAGAGACTAGAAGCCGAGACTCTTAATTCCCAGGACAGAGATCTAGCCATTATACTATGTTCTCAGTCCTTTTGGTTTGTGTATAGATCCAAAGCATTGTGAAAAAGAGTGAGACATTAAGGAATTTCAAAGTCAAGTGTGTTAAGCTTACAGCATAATTTCTGGGTAGGAGCCTCAGAGGAAGAGTAAGGCTAAGGATTCGTTTGGGTTGAAGTGGATCCTGAGACAAATATTTCAGGGCAAGAAATTCATTGGCGAAGTGCTGAGAAAAGAGTTAACAAAGCAGGTCTGAGACTGCTCTCCTTAGGCCTGCTTGCAAAGTTGGCCTTAGCTGGCATCTGGGAACTTAGATTTGGGGAGGGTTCTCATATTAAACCCATAGAAGAATGGCTTGCTGTGCCTAAACTGTATGCAAATAATGTGGCTTGTGCTAAATATTTACTTACCTTTTGGGAGTCTGGGATTTGGGTACATGCCAGGCAGAGCGTGTCTGTGTGACCAGCTCCCATTAAAGATTTTGAGTGTCTTTGTTGAGTTCCCCTGGTAGACAATATGTCACACATGCTGTCATGACTTGTTGCTGGGGGGATTAAGTGCACCCTGTGTGGTTTACTGGGAGAGGACTCTGGGAAGCTTGTGCTTCCATATACCCTTTCCTAGTGCTAATTTTGTTTTGTATTCTTTAGCTATGTTAATAAATCATAACCATGAGGATGACTATGTGCTGAGTTGTGTGTGTCCTAGAGAACTGTCAAACCTGGGGGTGGTCTTTGAGACCCCCTCACATGGGTGGTGATTTCAGGAGACTATAAGAGGGAAGAGATGATGGCCCGTAAAAGGATGCATTACCAAATAAGTTGCCATAGTGGGCAATTGGGAAAATTTTTTTTCTGGGAAACTTGGAAAGAGTGTAGAACATGCACTTCAGAGTTATCCACTCACATGGTAAAGGGGATGAGCTATTTAGCCACCAACTCCCAAGTTCTGTTAATTGACCAGAACTCCTAGCCTACCCTGGTGGCTACAGCCAGCCCTGAACTAAAGAGCTGCAGTTGGAAGTGAAGCTTGAATGTATGGAAATGCTATATGTCTGCATACAGCAGGGGTATGGTGGGGGACTTATGTCACAGCCCATAAAAGGCATGCAATCAAACATGAACATAGGATGATTGCCCAGTCATTTCATGTACCTTCCTAGGAACACAGAGGACGAATTACTGGTGCTGTATGCCACTAGGCAGCTTTTGCCTCCTAGGAAAGGCCTTGGTGAGCTGCAGCCTGGCTCAGTGCACTCAAGCACAGGGAGATTTTGTCTTATTTAATCAAGGTAGAGATAAGGTCTTTCTTTTCCCCTCTTGGCCCTCGAGTCCTGCCTCACTTTACTATTTCTTTTGTTTTACCTTTTTACTAGCTCAGTCTAGTTAGTAGGGTCAACAGGAGGCTCTCTCTCCCACAGCAGGGGCACCTAGTCTGAGCCTCTGGCTCTCCTCCCAGGACATATGGCTCCTCCATCAGGCTAGTACTGAGAGATACTCTCTTTATGTGGGTATTGTGTGGGTTCACTGGAGCTGAACCACCCTGCCTGCTCTTGGTAGAGTTTCTACAAGCTTCAGGACTCTTTGACTTACCTTCTGTTTCCTCAGTCTATTCTTTCCTACTTACATAACTAGAAATTCATCATCTGTAGTATGAGGATATTAAAAGTACCTTCCTCATAGGGTTGCTATGAGAATTATGTCAGATAATATCAGTAAATATCAGGGCCTGGCACACAGTGAGCACTTAGTAGTGTTAACTATTATTATCTATGTATAATTAGTTGACAGATATGTACTTACTAGAAGAAACAGAATGCCTAGATTATTTCAACCTGCCCTTTATAATGTATAAGCAGACTAGAATGGCAATAGGAACTCTTAGCTGATTTTCACTCTCAGAAGTTCTAGGTAAAATACTATTTCTCTCAATAGTTATAAGTGATTTACCTGTTCAACTCCTGAATTCAAGGTTGCTAGGCAGACTTAGTGAAATTCTTGGTAAAGAAATAGAAAGTAATACCGTGGTGACTCTTTTAAGCTCACTTTCATTCTCTACTATCCATACAGTTTAATCTTCTCTTTAAAAAAATAGCTCAATATTTACAGAACAGATTTGAAAATCTCTCCCTCCATAACTGCTTGTGGAGAAAACAGAGAAGTGATGGACAGAGAATTCAAAATGCTCAATTTAGAGACACAAAAGTCACAGGGCCTCACATATACAAAGAGACAAGCCAGTCCTGTGATCATGAGAGATTAGAAACAAATGTTTAACCAACATAGTAGAAAGAAGAGGACATTTCTGGGAATTTCTTTGTGAAGACTGCACTTCAGATGACCTTGGAACGAGAGCATAAGCAAGAACTTGGGACTTTCAGGCACTGGAACAAAGGCTATAAGACCCAAGTTAGGACTGAGCCAGCAGATGACATTGTTTAGCAAAACATCCCAGTGCAGAGAGAGAAATTCAGAATAGAGATGATTTCTTAGCCACAGCTCGCTAAGGTTGTCATAAGGAGAGATTTAACTGGTGATATCAGAACTCAGTGTATATCATTTGTTGTCAGTTTAATCATGGTTGTTTACTGAAAATTGAGCATTTCCTAGAATGGGGAGTTTGGCTCTTTTCAACTAATCTTTTGTGGTCTTTATTAAGACTCTTAGAACTGTTTTGATGGATCCTAATTTGATTATCAGTTTTCTGCTGGCACTCTATTGATAAAATATCTATTTTAAAATATCATTTATATGATGTTTAATTAATTTTGATAACAAATTGGCCTGCTAGTGATGACAAATAACACAGCTTTAATGTGTGAACTAAAGCTTTTCTTTCTTTCTGATTTGAAAATTACTTGATTTTTGAAGTAAACGACTATTAAAGTTCTATAATTTAATACCCTTGATTTGCTATGATTTCTCTTTCCCTTTAATCCATAAAAATGCCACACTGTGAATATTTGTATACATCAAGGTGCCACGTGATCATGATTTTGTTTCCATTGTTAATGAATTTTTTTTAATGAATTTTGTTTTTAATTTAGCTAATTTTAGTTATCAGATCAAAGCTACCACACACTGTTTAAATCAGAACATGCTGAATGGGTTTTCTTTAGCCCTTTAAAAAGCTCCCTTCTGTTAAATATATTAGTCTTGTGTTTTTCAAAAAAGATTTATCCCTTGAAAACTTTTGGTTAGTTTATGTAATGAGCACATGGAATGGATTTGAAAAGAGAGTCATTGTCCTAAACTATGTGAACTGAGAGGGTTGTGCTGCAATCTATCCTTTAAAGTAGCACTTGAGTGACATCCACTGGCCAAGCAGCTTTAGTGGCTCTGTGAGAAAGAGTGTACCTCTAATGAGTGACAGAGGAAGACTTTCGGAGACAGATATTCTAAAGAGAGAATACATCTATCTAAAAGTAAATGACTTCTAGCTTTAAAAATTTATATCCACTATTGGATACATTTTTCATGTTATTTTTGTAAATCTATGCCACATATGTCAGTCTTGATTGACAAAAATTCAAAAGCTTGACCATGCACTCTCTTGGTGAGATTGTGGGAAAACAGGTATTTATTTTCTTTATGCAAAATGTTACCACCCCTCTAAAGGGAAATTTTGCAATATCTAACAAAGCCATATATGCATTTATCCTTTGACCCAACAGTTGCATGTTGGACTGAAAACAAACATCCAACAATATAAAAATACACACACAAGATTATTTATTACGTGATTTATAATTACAAAATAGTGAAAACTTACTATTTAGTTAATATAAGAGAGTGGTTGAATAAACTATGGTACATACATAAAACACAATGTTATGCAGGTATATAAAAAAGAATGAATAAATTCTATCTGAACTGATATGGAACACCTTTCAGGATATGTCATTAGGCAGAGAGAAACAACTTTAACAACTTTTATTAATGCTGTTTTTGACCTAAATCTGGAGGTTATTTAAATTTTTAGTACTAGAAATTTGTGGTGAATCAGGAGTGGTAGAGATGAATGAGGAGGGCATTTCAAGGTAGGTATGATACCTGTTTTTGCCTTCCACTGGCCAGCCCTCCTGACATACTCACTAACGCAATCTATTTGGAGCAGATCACTTAGATAGATGATGGATAGGTAGGTAGGTAGGTAGGTAGGTAGGTAGGTAGGTAGGTAGATAGATAGAATAGAACAGATAGATAGATAGATAGATAGATAGATAGATAGATAGATAGATAGATAATCTGAAACACATAATAAAAATGCGTGTCTGGATTTAGGTGTATGAATTGACTCACACATTGACTCTGCTATGCTGTAGTATTCACAGACAAATCATGCTTGAGTAAGCTGACAGCAGGTGGACCAGAATCTACTAAGTTTTCAGCCCAATGTTTTACACTGATCTGTTCAACACGGGTGCATGTTGATTTAAATTTCAGGCTTAGAGTAGGGAAGAACTTATTATTTCTCAAACTGTATCTTTCCTGCCTCAGTAGAGGTATGCTCATATTTCCCTTTCTACTATTGTTCTTCCAACAGGCTGGCTATTTTTATTTTTCCTTATCCTTTTTTCTTTTATCACTTTAAATTTTAGATATATTGTTGTATAATTTTGTTACAGAACTCGTTTCATTGATTTACTTCTTCTATTAAGCTGTGGGTTTTTTTCATCTTTTCCTTTAAAAAAAATGCCACCTGTGTGACAGGAACTAGGCACTGGAGAGGCTGTGCGTGCATCAGCCAAAGCTCTGGAGCAAAACCCATCCTGCCTGAGATGTTTCTCCTGTGCCATCTCCTGACAAAGCTTAACATCATGCCAACTTGCCAAGGAAATATTTAAAAATTCTCATAGACAGGTGAAAAGGATTAACTTGGATCTGAGACAATAAATTCATAACCTGCATAAGGAGTGTCTATATATAGTTCCTATGCTGTTTTTCCAATAGCTGAATGTTTTAAAAAATATTTTCTCATCCTTGGTCTTTCTCTTCTTCAATATGTAATTCATAAGTATGTGCACATTTTTTCATTGCTTAATATGTGTGTATATATATACATATATGTATATATATACACGTATATATATACACATGCATACACACACACACACATCTATATGTGTATATACATATATATTTTTCTTTTACCAAGCTGGAGGGTTCCTTTAAATTGTTCCAATTAGAAAAAGTAATATTGCCTGTTCTTTCCTGATCCCCTTCACCTGTTCTGAGGAAGGAAAAATATGGGTGAGTTTATTTTTACAATCTGTCTATAAAACAGACTTCTCTAACCATGATAGATAAGTAGATAGATAACTGTGTGGGAAGAGTATGGCATATGGATGAATACATAGCTGGACACAGAGAGAAAGAAAAAAATAGAAATACATCGAAAGGTGAATATATACATCCATTTTTTCATATGAGGGCATATTTTGAATCCCACATTACCCTTAAAAATCCCACATTTACTTTGGCATCCCAAAAAAGTATATGGGTTACAAATATGATTTTTATTGATGGGAAAATGAAGGTTCAGAAATGTGCAATGAGCCCAAATCATATAGTATATTTTCTTACTGAAAAAGAGCTATTTCAAGCAACTTTTAAAATCATGCCTTATGAAGACATCATTTTAGCTTTGTGTCATGCTCTAGTTCTTTATGAATGAGTGTATTTTTTATATTCCGGGCAAAGGAAGTAGATATTCAGACTGCACTTCCTTGCAAACATATTGCTGAGAGAAATGTTAATGAATGAGCAACATGCTTTACCTGAGTCCCAGAGTCAAGAGATGAAGAAATTGCTTTCTCCACACTGTCAAAAGCAAGGTAGCAGGCAAAATGTGTGGTAGACACAGATTCTGAGGTCATGGTTGGTAATGCCAATATGTGTGTGTGTATCTATCTATCTATCTATCTATCTATCTATCTATCTATCTATCTATCTATCATCTATCTATATCAGTTAAAGAATGATTAGTAAATAAATTAGGCAAGCTTCCCCAGACCTCCTAGTGGATGCCTTCCTATTATTTGGGCCTGTAGTTTTGCTAATTCAATTCCAAAACATAAGGGCAATTTTATACTACTAAAACACATTTTTCTTTTAAGACTGGTACTTCGTTTAAATAAGAACATACAAAATTTTTTCATTCCTGTGATTATATAAACTTGACCAGACTATAAAATAATTTTTATGGGTTGTTATATTAAAAAAACAGACTTAAATTCTAGTTCTATAATTCAAATCAATAAGTATTTTTGCCAGACTTCCAAAGCTTTTCTTTGTACATCTTCCATGTAGAGTTAGATGAAGCTGAATCGCAGTTGATATGGTTTTGTATCTTTCTAAGCCTTTGCATATGATGTTACCCTTGCCTAAAAACCCCTCAGTTCCTCTCCCCCATCCCTCCTCTCTCTTCAGTCTTCTCCATTCTTTGAGATCCAATTCACTGTCACTGCTTCTGGACTCCTAAGCAGAATCCAACACACCTCTCTCTTGCCCCACTTAGAAACTCCCCCTGCTGGTGGGAAGAGGTGGGCATGAGGGCAGACCAGGAAGAAAAAGAAGGCACTGAAGAGGACTATGAGGTTTCTAGCTTGGCTTCTGCATAGGATGAAGATAAGGAGGATGTTTTGATTCACACAGCCCTCAGGAGGAGTGGAAGGAAGTAAAGGCACATGAAGGCTGAATCTAGAACTTAGATTTTTGACAGAACCCTACGTTCTTTTCTGTCTGCAGGGCTAACTTTGCTCCAGAGGCTTAGGCCATCCCCACACCAGTGAAATCAGCTGGTCAATTTACTGGCTGTGTGTTCCAGTTGATAAAGTTGATACATATACCTTGAGTCATTCTCATTTTTCCATTGCTTGGTAATTACAGAATAAATACAATTTGCTTGACTAATAATAGGTCAATGCAGTTGGAATGAACAAGTTTATTGTGTAGGCAGGAATGGGTTTTTCCCCCGATAGTAAGCTTTTCTTGTTATACCACTTGCTGGTACAACTCTCTCCTGATTTAAGGGACTCACTCACTCACTTAAGCATTTTTCAAGCTGGGCCCTGTACTAGGTGTTTGTACTAGGTGCAAAGATGCATGAGGTTCTCAGGACATCAAAGTCTGTGGACATAATTTCAGACTTAGAGAAAAATTGTAAGACTAGTACAAAGAATACTCAGAAGTCCCAAATGTTAATGCTACCATTTTTATTTTCTTTCTCTCTCTGTATACGTATATGCATATATATATCTGTTCATACATACCTACACACTTTCATGAATCATTTAAGAGTAAGTTGTATATATTGACTTCTAAATATTGGTATTTTCTAAAATGAAATATTGATATTTCTCTCTTATAACCACAGTACAATAGTCAAAATCAGGAAATGAATAGTGATAAAGTACAAATTATCTAATCATGGATCTTATTCGGATTTTGTTAACTCTCCTAATAATATTTCTTATAGTTAAAGAAATCCTGGATCATATGTTGCATTCAGTGGTCATATCCCTTTAGTCTCACTTAGTCAGAAACAGTTCTTTGTGACATTGACTTCTTTGAGGAAGAAGGGACATTTTGTAAAATGTCCTTCAATTTGGGTTTGTCTATGTTTCTTCATGATTAGGTTCAAGTATGAGCTTTTGGTTGTTATACCACAAAGTTTTGTTCATTTCAGTGCATGATATCAGGAGGCACATGATGTCAGTTTGTCTCAATACCAGTAATATAAACTTTGATCATTTGGTTAAAGTGGTGTGTGCCAGGTTTCTGTATTATTTTTCTCTTTATAATTAGTGTCTTGTGAAGAGATACTTTGAGACTATGCACATATCTTATTGTTCTTCACATTGTTACCTATTAATTTCAGCAACCATTCATGATGCTTGCCTGAATCAATTATTATGATGGCTGCCAAATGGTGATGTTCTACTTCCATAATTCCTTCTACATTCATTAGTTGGCTTTCCATTGTAAGAAAAAGCTTTCCTTTCTCCCCCATTTGTTTGTTTAGTATTTATCCCAGGTCCATGTCAAGAATGTACACTATCTATCTCCACTACTGTGTAACATTAAACTTGAAGTATTAGAAACTGCAATTACAAATGATGTCAAACCCCTTTGCCTCCCAAATGCACCTATCCCTGAAATATATACTTCCCCAAAGCCCTATGTAGGATCAACATCCTGCTCTGCTTAGAGAGGTTGTACCTACCAGCATACCTCTCCATTACTAGAGTAACAATAAATCCAGTTTTGTGTTTTTCTTTTAGTTAAGATATTGGATGGTTGTCTCATCATCTTTTAACAAATCAAACACCAAAACTAACTAAATGGATGATTCTGTTTGCTATGTGGGCAACATATATAGAAATGCAACAGAGGAAGAAGAGGACCCAGTGGAGGCTGTTGAAAAATCTTGTGTGGGAAGCAGACCTATGGAGTTATCAAAAAAAAAAAAAGGAATACATTTGCCACTAAAATACTATATGGAAAAATATAGCATAAACATAGTCAAAAGAAGTATTTTCATCTCATACCACTGACAAAGAGCCAATTTCATCAATAAGAGAAAGCTAGTAAGTGTTTTGAAAAAATGATCAAAGGCTATAAAGAGAATTCCTAGAAAATACAAGTTGCCATTAATCATATAAAAAGAAGTTCAAATTGAAATCACACAATGATAGCCATTTTTTACTTATTAGATTTACAGAGACCAAAATTCTGATAATAAGTGTGATGAGGGATAGTGTAGGAAACAGGCTCTTCACTGCATTGCTGTTAGGAGTGTAAATTTGTACAACTTTCAATGAGAATAATTGGACACTAACAGAGTTTTGAAAGTATACCTATTTGACCTAGAAATTCTACTCTTAGTAATTTATCCTATAAAGTCAACATGTGTGAAATGACCATTGTCTAGGCAATTCACTACAGTACTGTGTATAGTAGTTTGTATACAGTAGTTTTGAAAATAGTGTATATTATATAGACATATTATAATATATGCTATATGGTTGTATATATAGTAGTTTGGAAACAAATGTTTATCAACAGGGGACTTGCTGAATAAAGTATAACACATCCATACAACAGAATCGTTTGCATCTGTCAAAAAAAAATTGAAGACATTCTCTAGGCTATTTTGTTGTGTTGAAAAAAAAAACTGCATGGGATAGCTCTGAAAGAATGTAAAACAATCTAGTAATGGTGATTCCTTCCCAAGAGTTCTGGGGATGGAGGCAGAAAAGACTTGCTTTAAACTCTAGTCTCTTTGGTACTGTTTGAATGTTATACTAGGTGTACATATTTCTCATTAAAAATAAGCAAAATTAAAGAAAAATAGAGTCTGCTGCCAGTGTCCAGGTGATACTAGTGAATTAAGAGCAGTAATGGTGGAGAGCATGCATGAACTCAGGATAAGTTTTTGAAGGAAAGTTGACATGACTTCAAAGGTGGAGTAGATGTGGGTGATGAGGTAAGCCATTAAGAATGACTGCTAGGCTCGTGGCTAGCAGCAGGTGGAGAGATGTGCTATTTACTTTGCTGGGGAGCACTTAGGGAGGAACAGGGATAGCATATGTGAGAGAACAATCCAAAGATTCTGTTTTGGATGTGTTAGATTCGAGATGCCTATTAGTCATCCACGTGAAGATATCAAATAGGCAGTCAGAACAAGAATTTTTATTGCTCAAGAAAGGAATTTGGAATGGAGATATTTTGGAAGCATCAGTATATAAATCAGCATTGATAAATAGAATTATAATTTAAGCCATATTCATAATTAAAAAATTTTTAGTAGTCTCATTAAAATAAAAGGTGAAATTAATTTTAATATATGGAAATATTAACTTTTAAACATGTAATCAGTATAAAAATTAACAAGAGATTTTATATTCTTTTTTTCATACCATGTCTCTAAAATTTGGTGTGTATTTTACAGTATGGCACATCTCAATTGGGACAAGCCACGTTTCAAGTGCTCAACAGCCACACATGGTGACGGCTACCTATTGGACAGCAGAGTTATCAATGATATTTAAAGAAATGGGACTGGATGAGTGGAAGAGAGTCCAAGACTGGGCCTTGGAGCTTTTAAACATTTGGAGTTCAAGTAGAAGAGGAACTGACGAATGAGACAGGAAATGACAGAGCCCAGTAAACTAGGAGGAAAACAAGGCAAGAGTAGTGCCAAGAGGGTCAAGAAAGAGAGCTCTGCTAACTACATCAACTGATGCTGAGAAGTCAAGTAAGATAGTGACAGAAGTGATCACATAATTGAAAGATGGAGTTGTTACTCATCTTGGCAAGACAAGTTTCACTAGACTGGGGGTGCTTCCTTTGGAGCTGAAGAGAGAGTAGGAGGTGGAACTCAGAGAACTCATGTACAGACATCTCCAAGGCAACACATTCCAAACTGATATCTCCTCTGACACTCCCCCCCATTCACTTCTCTTCCTGTATTCTGATCTCTGCTGAGAGCCAAAGCTAGAAATCTGGGAGACATTCTCAAATCCTTCCTTTCTTTCAGACCTCATAAGCTATTATCTTCATTTCAGCTCCTCAATACTTATTCTGTTTTCTTCGCTTCATACTTCTTCAGTATGCTCTTGCCACCTCCAATCTTCCTAATATCTAATAATCCTTTTGGTTATTCAACCTCTGTCTTTGTCATCCTCAAAATTCTGTTGACAAAGCCTGGAGACACCTAGAAAGTGGGAGTCAGGTTGTGTTGCCTGAATTTTTAAAACACAATTTTTCATTCCTGCTACTCTGCTCAAAATCCTTGCATGACTCCTCATGGAACAGGTTTAGTGTTTTCTCTTCTCATCAGTTCCTTCACTCTTATTCCCAGATCAATGTAAACACATACACATCCAGTTGTTTCAAACCTGCGTCTTCATTATCCTTCTTCGCTGTCCCCGTAAATAACCTTTACAAACAGAACCATGACTAGCTTATTCTTACTAATCCTATTTTAGGTATCAACTTCAAGGAACTTCAACGCTCCCCATCCTCTCTGCTGCCACTTTTCTCCAAGGCTGGTTAAACTATTCACCCATTCTCCCTTTTCCAAATGTCTTCCCCAGGTATTTCTGGAGTATTAAGTGCTTATTTCTGTCGCTATTCTCACATTCATCCATTCACTTTTTTTAAAAAAAATTATCAGTTTCTGTTGATCTCCACCTAAACTGTGAACTTTGAGGTCAGAGAGCTTATGCAGTGGTGCTCAATCAAGTCTGTGAGTATTAGTAACAGAAACCTAGGAGACTGCGGAAACAACGTTGCGGGAAGGGCGGCGAATTTCCGCGTCCTCAGCGCAGGCCAAACAGGGCGGGAGGAGCCCGGCGTTGAGCTGGATGGGAGGCCCGCACTTCCTCCTGGGGTTGCTGCACCTGGTGTGCAACGAGTGCATTTATAAGCCGGTCAGGAAACAAAAGGACAGAGCGGTGAAAGCCGGAAGGCCGCGGTAGGCACCTAATAAGGGGCCTCAGCACCACAAGAGTTTGCCCAGTGAGTACACACCAAAAGACGACGCCCCCTCCTGATCTTCCCCGCGAGCCCTGCCCACCAGGCGATCACGTGAGCATGGCCCTGCGGGATCTGCCGTGGCGTCACGTGAGCGATTGCAGGCATGTGACCACAGTTTTGGCTGAGCTCTGGCCTATGAGAATTCTGTGGGGCTTCGGAGTTGCAGTCACTCTTGTTATCGGTCTCCGGCCGGCGGGATGGAGGAGGAAGAAGATGAAACGCGGGCCCTTCTGGCAAACGGCGGTACGGAGACTAGCAGAGACGTCCCCGCTGCCCCCCGGGCGCTGCCGGCCCTCTGCGACCCCAGTCGCCTTGCGCACCGGCTTTTGGTGCTGTTGTTGATGTGCTTCCTTGGCTTTGGTGAGCCTCCTGGCCGGTTGGGGTGGGGCGGATAATCAATGAATCCCTGACTTTTCTCCTGAAATCCTAAGATGCGGCTCACCGGTGCCAGCAGGCCTCAGCGCAGCTTCTAGCTTCAGCTCCTTTACCTCTCTTCCTTTCCCTTTGTGTCCCCCTCCAAGCCTGTGGCGTCCCGAAGGTGGGGGGTGGGGGGTCAGGGGACTGAGCTGGGCGAGTATTGTCCCTATGCCTTTGCTCCAAGAAGTCCCAAAGGCTGGCAGTTTAGTCCCTGGGGTCATAGACATGAAGAAATCTCTGGATAGGCAAGGTTTCTCTTTGGCACTTTGTTCAGAAGGAATTCAGAAAGCTTTAACTACCTGCCCGGCCGCTGCATAAAAAGACTCTTCTTTTTTTAATCAATAATTTTGTTGGTAGTCTTTATAACTTTCTCATCCTCTTGGAAAATGTATGAATGTGTCTTGCTGATGGCTTCAGTGATTAGATGTACTCTTCTAATTGGACTTTTCAGTCCATTCCACTGAAGTATTCACACTGGATTGGACTTGTGGTAGTGGTTGGTTTCACTTATGAAATCTGATGACTCTGAAGACAGTTTCTTGAGATAAGTTTTAAAACATCTTCCAGTGTTTCAGCCACTAATTTATTCAGGAACATTCTAATGTCGATATTAGTTTGGTATGAAACTAATAATCTGTTTTTCACGGGGCTCACAGAAACCGGTGTAATCAGCAAGTTTAGGAACATTATGTGGATAACTATGCTACTGTTGGAATACATAAGTAGGCATGAAGGACGCTTTGGCTTTAGTTTCCTTGCAAGTCTTTTTGATTCCCTCCCTCCAATCCCTTTGTGGAAAAAGGATGCCCATCCATTAACTTTAAATCATGACGTTGGTACCCCTTACAGCCATTAAAGCAGGAACCACAAATTGCTGGGTTAGAAACAAAAAAAGAATAACAACAGCATAAAACACTTAAAATTGTCCCTATCCAAGCAGACAGATCATTTTTGATAAATGATGATGCCAGGCTTTCAGAAGCCAGTTTCATACCTTTCTAATGACAATTTTCTTCTTTTGAATCTGTAGCTTCTAATATGAACTTATAGAAGGAATTAGTGGAGAAATGGAGGCAGTGTTATTTTGAAGCTCACCACAAATCTTGTCAATTTTATTACTTTAAAAATAAATCTGAGTGAATGAATGCCAACTTCACTTGTTCTTACTCGCTGACAGACATCATTGTGTTTTAACTTAATTCTTTAGAACTTTGTTTTTCTTCATACTTGGCACTATGCTTGCTAAATTATTTGATTCAGGCATTCTGTTTGTAGAATTAGAATTCTTGTTTCAAATATTGGTTTAGTCAGAGCAGTTAAACTCCATCCTCCGCTCTCAGGATAAGTGGTGACCTCAGGTAACATTACCAGGGAATTGCTGAGGATGTATATGAAATTGTGTGTGTGTGTGTGTGTGAGTGTGTGTGTGTGTGTGTGTGTGTGTGAGCGTGCACGCATTTTGGTAACTTTAAGGAAATATAGCTGCTTCATGAAGATGCTTATAAAATAATGTACGTATGAAGCATGACAGTAAAATGGAAGAACAAGTAGTTGTTGATAAACTTCTTAATCTAGGTTCCCAGTATTTGCTGTATATGCACGCTAATGATTTGTAAATGATTTGGCATGTGCTCTTTGGGTGAGTTGGCTACCATTTAGAAAATAATGATGGACAAGGAAATGGTTCAAAAAGTTTTCACAGTGTCAGTCCTCAAGCCCCTAGAATAAACATTTAAAATCACCATTTGAGTAATATTTGCAGTTTGAAACTTTTACATAGTATTATTACTTAGAAAATACTTGCTCTTCCTTTTTATAGGCAGCTATTTTTGCTATGATAATCCTGCTGCCCTTCAGACTCAGGTTAAACAGGTAAGTTGATTTTTTACCTTTGTTTCTTTTGTTTGCTTAAGAGCAGGTATAGCTGTTGAGGCTTCATCAGCTCTCAGGTTGCCTAGTTTAAATATGTTTTTGTTGTTATTTTTTTGAATATGGATACTGATTGAAGAGGATTCTACATGTCAGTGTTTTTAATCTGCTTCTGTAAAAATATATTTGATAGTTACAGTTTTCTGTGCATTTAATCTCCTTGTAAGCTTTTTATTTGGACAGGAAGAAATGCATATATTGGCCCTCCACATTCAAGAATGGAAGGGAAAGAAGGTTGGCGTTAGTGGGAGGGAGGGTAGGGATAGGCTAAGATTATTCTTTTTCATGTGGTAGGGAGCCCAATGCAGGTAATATAGGGGGGATAAAAATATAGAATAAATAGACAGATGCAAATGGAGGTGGTCCCCGTAGTGGGGGAATCTGATTGATGCTGGACTCCATGAAGCCTGTGAAATGGCATGTGGACTCAAGAAGTTCCCAGGTATGACCATTTTTCTGGGGCAGGGGCCATACCTGTTATGAGATTCCCAAAGCCGTTAAGTGACTACAAATGATTAAGAAATTCCTGCTCTACCTAGACCGTTTTGATTGTTAATTGCTAAACTTAACTGTTTGGAAAAATAGTTTTATTTTTTTTTTCATGTAGGATATGCAGGTGAATACCACGAAATTCATGCTGCTGTATGCCTGGTATTCTTGGCCCAATGTAGTTTTGTGTTTCCTTGGTGGCTTTTTGATAGACCGAGTATTTGGAATACGGTAAGCTTGAAAAAAATCTCACCTATGGGTAAAATCTGTTCATTAGGAAACCACAGAACTAAATTAAGATATTTCTAGAAAGAACTGAATAAATAAACTCTGTTTTTCAAAAGATTGCTGTATCTCTGGAATCGGTTTTTGAGACTTGGTTGGTATTTCAGTTAAGGCTGGGACTAGTAAGTGCTGTTTTTGGAATAGGTAACTCAGTTACCTAAAGGTAAATTATGCCCTCACTTAGAATCAGGCAGGCCACAGTCCGAATTCCACTGCTGTCACTTGCTCAACTTCCTAACTCTTCTGAGCTGTTCCTAGCTTTGTGAGCTTCGGTTTCCTCAATGGTAAAATATGGGTAATAATTTCTCTCCTGCAAGGTGGTTATGAGGATTGAGAGCTGGATGTATGGTATTTGGCACATACGTAGTATTTGCTTCTTCCCAGTGAGAATTTCTCTTCAGACATCAAATTTTTTGTGACCATGTCTGTTAGATACTGAGGAAGGAATAACACTATGAGCTTTGTCACTTTTCATCCTTATGATTCTGTGTTTGTTGTTAATGGAAAATAAGAGGCATGTAGACTGGGAATATTTTCAGAAGGCAGAGGGCAAGGTAATGGTCTCCCAACCATGTCTGGTGGAAAAGAATTGAAGAACTCTTAAGCATTTTAACTTGGGGACTAACTTTTTAAAAGTTTGAAGAGTTAGAAAATAATGGAGGAATTTATTTTGCTTGGTCTAAAGAGCGAGAATTAGCTGGAAATTTCAAGAGGACAGGTTCCACTTCATATGTTGAAGACTTTGCTTGGTCACGTTGACAGGAGGTGCTATGAATTGCTTTGGGAGCATAGTGAGTTTTCCAGTGCTAGAAGACATTCAGTAGAATGTGGTGTGGCCATTTGATAAAGATTGTGAGAGGTGTTTGAGTTTCAGAAGTCCGGTTTACTTGTGTGGTCTTTGAGGACTCTTCTAATATCAATATTTTATTACTCTGGGGAAAAATGAACCAGATACTCAAAGTTTAAAATGTTAGAGTAAAGCAGACTTATATTAACGTGGTTGATTTTTGTCCTTTTAAAAATAGATTTTAGTTATCAAGAATTATAACCACTTAATCTAGCACTCCTTGGAATCAATCTTAAAATCTTAATAGAAATTTTATAAAGAATGTCCATTTTTAAATGGGAACCCTGGGTACTTCTTGAAAATTATTTCATGAGTTTTAAGAGATGACAGTGGTTTAAACTCATATATGCCATTACTAAAGCCTCTGGAATCCCTTCAGAAGTCAAGACTACTGTAGATTAGCATTCAGCCCAGGAAAGCTGCTGACTTCAGACGCAGACCAGCACTTTATTTTTCTTTCCTTGAAGGGAATGCAGAGAGGTCAGAGGAACCAAAGTGAATTATTACTGAAGGATTTGGTGACATACCCTTAATTCATTCTCTCCCTTTCTCTTTCTAACAGATGGGGCACCATTATTTTTAGCTGCTTTGTTTGCATTGGACAGGTAAGAAAGGCCAAAATATTCATTGATTTTGTGTTAGTGACTTGAATTCTCTTCTGATTCCTGCAAAGATGTGTTTAATGAATGCCCATTTTAATTAAGCATAATCTATTTTAAGCCTTGAGACAGGTGAACGTTAATATTTTAAAATCACAGATTTACTAAGAATGAATATTAAAACCTCTGTAGAAGTTGTGATTCATCATAAATTACTTATTTCTCTTGAATACCTTGAATTTATGTTTTCCAATGTAATTCTACATTGTATTCTACATTATAGGTCATTTTTGCTCTGGGTGGAATAGTTAATGCTTTTTGGCTGATGGAATTGGGAAGGTTTGTGTTTGGGTAAGTTATGCATAATTTCATTTATCTTAGTATATTATTGTTTTAGTGTCCAACTATAAATTTATTAAGGATTTACAAAAAATATATTGTCTCTTCTGGAAAATTCAAGTCCTTGAAATCTAGTCATATTACTTAAGATTATTAGTTGTCTTAATTTTTCTTTAAAGTAAGCAACAATTTTAAGTAGTCATAGTTAACTCTGGGGTTTAGATATTAGGTAGTTCTCCAGAAATAATTTTTTTCCTAGGGGTTTTGCTTTTTGTTGTACTGAAGCCTGTTTAAGCTTCATTTATAGTATTGTAGTATAGACCACCAGTTTCTAGATTGGTGATTCATGGACATTTTGCTGTTTCTTAGCAGATAATGTGCAGGTCCTTTTGAACCCAGTTGAAAGGACTTGAATAAGTAGAATACAAATAGACCAATTGCTCTACATGAATTTCAGTGTCTTGTTCAGTAAGCCTGTTCTGAGTCCAGCCTTGGGCTTCCTGACTCAAGGGGATGCAGATGATAGAACTTATTCAATCTTTAACTTAAAAGTATAACTCATTCAGTCTTTTCACTGGCACAGGAACATGCAGACACATGTGACATACTCCAAAAAGTATTCTAAGTGAGAGAGAAAGAAAATGTATATAAAAATAGAAGGGGATTCAGAGATGGAAGTGTGATCAAAAGTAGAATTACCGTCGAAGTGGGCCTTAACATCAGTATAGCATTTTGGATTAGTAAAAAGGAAGAACTACTTTTGGACTGGGATGAAGTGGTCAAGAGGGCCCAGTGTTAGGATATGGAGGAGAAGCAGCTCCTAACTGAAGGCTTGGATGGGGAATGGTCAGTATGTTGAACTTATAGAAGGAAAATTAAAACCCAGGAATAAGGGAATATCAAATATTGCAGGTATTGACTTGCAAAGTGAATTTTTGTGTCTTTACAAAATATGGCCCACTTTCTCTACATGATCATTTTTTTATAGCATATATGGTGATGTGGTAACCCAGAGTCCTTTGATTGTCTTTCATGATTATTATTGCAGCATATCAAATCTCCAAAAACTTAGCAGTCTAAAACATTTCCTTGTGCTCATGGACTTTGTGGGTCAGGAATTTGGACAGAGTATAGCAAGGACGGCTTGTCTGTGCACTCGTGGTCTGGAGCCTCACCTGAAAAGTTTCATGGAAGGCTAGGGGCTGGAATCCTGTGAAGACTTATTGATGCACATGTCTGACACCTGGGCTGGGGTCACTGAAGACTAGCACTGCTGGCTAGAGTGTCTAAGTGTAGCCTGTCTGTGTGGCTTGGCTTTCATATAGCATGATAAACTCTGGATGGTTGGACTCCTTACAGGTGGCTCAGGGATCTTAAGTGTGTATGTTTGAAAAGGCAAATGTCATCTTCTGTGACCCAGCATTGGAATCACACAGTGTCATTTCCAACATATTCTATTGGTTGAAGCAGTCATAAGCCCACCTAAATTCAGGAGAAGAGACAGTGTCTTCCACCTTTTGATAAGTGGGGTGTCAGAGTTTTAAACCTGCTGCATTGCTAACTGTGGTCTTTCTTTACAAGCTTGATTTTTCTTTCTTTCTTTCTTCATTTTTAGTATTGGCGGAGAGTCCCTAGCAGTTGCTCAGAATACGTATGCTGTGAGTTGGTTTAAAGGCAAAGAATTAAACCTGGTCTTTGGACTACAACTTAGCATGGCTAGAATTGTAAGTATGGCAAACCTAATCAAGCCAAATAGGAAGCAAAAGATTGAGTCTTATAATTGTAGGATGAAGTGTGTATGATAAAGTAGGTATTGATTTTTAAATATATTTCACTAGACCATAGTATAGCACTTAACTTTAATGCATTTCTGACCTTACGTCACTTAGGAAACAATCTAAAATGGCTAACCGAGCATTCATTAGTTTAAAGAATCTGAGCATCAGAATGGATCTTACAGATTTCATTGTCTAATTTCTTATTCATTTTAGCATCCCAACTGTTAAAATCTTCACGTATGGTAATCCTGGCGCTGCTTTTGCATTCCATGATTGGAAGCTCACTGTGATGGGACAGCCCATCTACTTCAATTAACTTTATGAAGCTCAACTTCACATAGAGATGAAATCTGCCTGCACATGTCGCTTTTACTGATTGCTCCTGCTTTGCCCTCCTTAAGTTCACCACCTTAACTGCACCAGCACTTTGCTTTTGAAGACAGCTCTTAAGTTCTTGCTAATTTCCTGTGGTTGTCTAAGCCACATTATGTAGGTTTCAGCTCCATGAATGAACATGGGCTCCTTTCTAGACTTAACGGCAGGTGGCCAGTATACCTCCTGGCATTTGAAACTTGCAGATGATCATAGTGTTTCAGGTTTGATCTGACAGAGGGTTCTCAGGGGAACAACATTATGCTTATGCATTATGCAGCCTGTAAGGTGTTCTGGCTGTCCACACCCCATTAGGTTTTTTTGTTGTTGTTGTAAATGCCAATGAATGGTTTTTTTTTTTTTTGAAAAAAACAAAAATTTTACCAATCAGATCAGGGTTTTAGACTAATAAATGGCATGAAAAATGCTATGACATAGTAAGAAGAAATCTAGTATAAAAAGTTTTTAATGTAATATTTCATCATGTGAAATATATAACATGTTTTTGTGAATATAGATTCTAATTTGTCACTATTATAAATAATGCTGTTGATGATAATGTTGACACTATAAAACTTGTCTGCATCTCCTTTCCTTAGGCTAGGTCGCTAAGAATGAAATTATTATTGAGTCATGGAGTTTATTAGGGATTCTTAGTACTGTTGATACATATTTTTACAGTATTCTCTCAGAGATGTTTATATCCCCATCTGTGGAATATGAGAGAATCCTTTTCATACAGTATAGGCTATTATTACTTTTAAAAAAGTATTTTTCTCAATTTGATGGGGAACACCTAAATATTATTTTAATTTGTAATTCTTTGATAACTAGTTTGGTTTCCCATGTTTTCTAAATTTTATCTATAAGAATATTCCGAGTACTTTATTATGTATCTTGTGCAAGTTAAGATATGTCTGTGGCAGTTTGTAGATTTCATTGTCTGATAACTTCTCAAAGAATGATATAGGATCAGTTGAGTAAGACTCATTCTCAGTGACGCCATTGTGGATCCTAGTGTTTCTCAGGTTCTTTTCAAGTTGTTACATATTAGTTAGAATCCATTCAGCTGTGTTCTGAGGAGCCCTCAGTTTTTAGGGCTTGGGGGCTTTGAAGATGCAGGATGGGGGTCCTTGGAGTGTTGGGAAGATCTGAGGAGCAGGTGGAGTGAGACAAATCTCAGGCAGCCACCTCATTTCTTAGTCCTCAGGGTCTTACCTATCGATAGCAGAGTTTTAGTAAATAGCACATTTAGCACAGTTGACATTCCCAATTTCTTGATTTCTTCTGTTGGGTTCCAGGACATGACAGTGTCACAGTCTTCCTTTTGCCCTCTTTCTGCTTCTTCTCTACCTCTTTTTCTGGTTGCATCTCAGTCTGCTCAAGCTGTAAATGTGGGAGTGCCCCAGAGCTTGGTCATTAGGCATCTTCCTTTTTCTTTTGATTATCGTTTCCTTGGTGATCTTACCTAGTTTTGAAATTTTTAAATAACACGTCTTTGCTCCTGATTTTATATCACTTGTTCAGGGCTTTTCTTGAATTCTACACCTATATATACAACTCTGTACTTGACATTTTCACTTGGGTATAGTAGGCACATGAAACCTGATATGGCCAAACCCAGTTCTGCTATTCTACTTGCCATCCTCCAAACCAGCTCATGCTATTGTCTTCTCATCTTTAGTTATTTTCTTCCAGTTGCTCAGACAAAAACTTTGATTAACTCCTCTCTTTTTATTTTCCTACTCCACACCCCACATATTTTTCTTTTGCAGATCTTGTTAGCTTTACCATAAAAATATACCCGTATTCCAGCACTTCTCACTTGCCCATTCTAGCCACCCTAGTCCAAGACCTATCATCTCTGTTCTGGATTATTGCAGTAGTCCCTTAACAATGTCCTTGCTTCTGCCTTCTTCCCCACTTACAGTCTGTTTTGGATATGGCAGCCAGAGCGGGTCTGTTAAAGCATACGTGAATCATGCCCCTTTTTTATCAAAACCCTAACAGCTTTCCTTCTCACACAGGGTAAAAGCCAAAATCCTTATTATGCTGTATAGTCCCGCTTCCTAACATTTCCGCTCTGGGGACCTCATCTTATCTTCTCTCTTCATTTCCACGGGTTCAGCCTCTGTTCACCTTGCCATTCCCTGAGCACACCAGGCAGCCTAACTCTCTGGGCCTGCACACTGGTTGTTCCTTCTGCCTGGAATGCTCTTCCCCCAGATGTCCTCACAGCTAGCTTCCGTCAGGTTTTTACTTTATATTCTCCACCCCTTTATATTCTCCTTCTCTGCTTATTTTTTTTCTTATTTTTAATGCTCTTTTAAATGCTATTATGCCACATGTTTTACCTCTTCTATCCCACTAAAAGCTCTATGACAGCTGGAAATTTTTATGTTCTTTATTATATTTCTAATACTTAGAATAGTGACTGGTATGTACTCAGGGCTAAATAATTGCTAAACGAATGAATAAATGAACAAGGATATTTCTACTATAACTTTTACAGTCTTCTTTTGGACAGCTGGAGGATGAATTTTTTTCAGATGTCAACATCAGGAAGAGTTGTGCTTTTTCTGAGCTAAGGTTTATTTTGTTGTAGGAACCCTGTGAATTTTGTAACTCATGTTTCATTGTTGCTTTGGTTACTAAAAAGTTTTAAATGTATGTGCTATTTGAGTACTAGCATTTTATATAAATTGGCATTTTTTCAATTTGGTCATCTTATCGGTGACTTTATCTTAGTTTGTTAGTTTTTTTCTTCTAGTGTTTTAAAAAAATATCTCTTGTTTAATCTGGATCCTTTATACTTGTTCTGTAAGCCACCTTACATTCCTATTTTTCGAACAAGGCAGAGATATATTGATTTATTTTTTTCCTCTTTTAGGGAAGTACAGTAAACATGAACCTCATGGGATGGCTGTATTCTAAGGTTGAAGCTTCGTTGGGTTCTGCTGGTCACACAACCCTTGGACTCACACTTATGATTGGTTGGTGAATCCTGATATCCCACATTTTGTATCTTCTGAAAGCATGTCACAGGAAGCATCATGACAGAGAGGAAGGAATATTGGAATTGTAGTTAGACCACGTTGGTTATAATTTTGCTTGCGCAATTCACTAGTTCTCTGACCTAATTAGAAATAGTGCCTCATTCACCTCCTTTGTATTTTTATTTCTACTTTCTTAAAATGGAGGATTTTGTCCCACTCTTGTCTACATCAGTATCATCCTGATGATCAAATGAGAGAGTGTATCTGAGGATAATCAGGAATTTATACATGTAACATGGTAATTATTTGTTGATAGTAGAAGGGAGGATTGTTTTCTTTTGCTCAAATTCAGTTAGTATGCCTCTAAAGCTTAGATTCTATAGAAGTCAGAGATAATGTGATGTGGTAGGAAATCTAGTAAGTGGGAGTCAGGAGCCTGGGTTCTAGTCCTGGCTCTAACAGTTCTGTCATCTTGGACAAGGTAGTTAACCTCTGTATCAGTTTTCTGTAGAATTGTGAGCGTTTGACCAAAACTCTGTAGTTCCTTTCTGGCCCTAAGTTCTCTTAGCTGAGGTTCCGTTGTGTTGGTTGCTGGACAGGTCACTGAGAATCACATGAGGCCCTCTGGATTCACCACCGTGCTTTTTCTCTGTGCAGTAAATTTCTCTAACTGAGCCCCATGGTGTGTAGAGAGCTTCTTGCAGAGCCTGTGGGATGGGGTGAATGTTCTGTGCCTTCTTTTATTCCTTATATATCCTTGGTACAGCCTGGTAAAAACAGGACAGTGGAGTAGTAATCCTGAATAGGAGACTTGTACTTGGAGACTTCTTTCTTCTCCTTCCCTCTCAAATTCTTTGCCTTACTTAAAACCTCTTTCTTACTCTCAAATGCTCTTCAGTGTTCCTTCTAGTTTCCTCCACAATGGAGAGTTTGAGAATTTTAAAGAATTTTAGAGCCAGAAAAGATGTGGGCCATCATAAGTCAAAGCCTCTTATTTTACAGATGGGGAAATTGAAGCCCAGAGAGATTAAGTTCTGTGTCCAAGATCATTCAGCTTGTTAATGGCCAAAGTAGAACTTGTATGTACTGACTTGCAGTAATTTTTCAACTGAACCGTATTATGTCAGCTAATTAAAGATTCATTTATTTTACTAAGCTTCTTTTTAAAAGTCTTCATAAGTGTAAACTTTATTTCACTATTTGTCCAATTTACTTCAATGATATGAGATCAGCCATTCATGAGTAATGTGAATACTCAGCACAGAGAGCCTGAGTGAGCTGTGCTGTGGGAGGGTGGGGCCTGGGGCTGTTAGAGAGTAGCAGCAAGGGTTACAGACTTTGGCAAGGAATCAGAAGGAAGATGAGGTAATCGCAGAATTAGACATTGCCTTTATAATTTTTTTCCCCTATCACTTTTTAATAATTGGTGCTTAGACTGAATTAAGAAATGACTAATTTGCTAGCTAGTCATCATCTTTCTTCAGTCTATTTTGCATTACAGTACTGGACTAATTTGTTCTAGTTTTTCCCTCTAATCTTCAGCCTTCTACTGGGAATAATATATTAACAGTGACTACTGTTTGTTGAGTGCTTATTACCATTTGCTTTTCTTTTCCTTCTGTCCTGATTCAGTAATTGTAGGCTTTTCTTGTATGTATAAATATAGTTCCTTCTGGTTGCTAAGTTTTTGACTGTTAATGTGATGTGCCACCTTTTAAGGAGCTTTTAGTCTGGTTCTCTTTTAAAAGTCTCTCTTTTTTTTAAATTATAGGAGGTATAACGTGTATTCTTTCACTAATTTGTGCCTTGGCCCTTGCTTACTTGGATCAGAGAGCAGAAAGAATTCTTCATAAAGAACAAGGAAAAATAGGTAAGTCTTGATGAAGAAAAGTGAGACTTTGGGAATTATAGCCTTTTTGAGATAATTTACAATGATGCAAGTTCCAAATGCAGTATTGTAAACCCATGAGAATTAATATATGTTTTTTAATCTTTTATTGCCAAATGTCTAAATTTTGGGGTACATTTTTCCCCTTTTATATTTTTGGCATTATTTATATTCTTGATTGTACTTTGTATATTTGCAAAATGATGAGTGTTCCTGGAAGAAAGTTGAAAGGTAGATGCTAATCTTAGACTCTGCTTTTTCTAATGTCTTTTTAAGTTATCTCAGAAAGTATGTTCCAGTAATTTAATGAGAAAAATATGCTTTTAACTGAATGGCAGAGGTTAATCATGTGATAAAAGAAAGATCTTCTTGACTTCAGTATGCAAGATTATGCTGATAGCTTCTTCCCTTTCTTCTCAAGGTGAAGTCATTAAGTTGACTGACGTGAAGGACTTCTCTTTACCCCTGTGGCTCATATTTTTCATCTGTGTCTTCTATTATGTTGCGGTGTTCCCTTTTATTGGACTTGGGAAGTGAGTATTCTCTAGCATTTTATTCTTGTTGACTAAATTATAATCAGAAGTCAATCACATAAATATAATTTTTTTAGATGTAAGTCTTGCTTCTCTGGTTATAGGTTATATTTACAGAGGAATTGTTTTGTATCTTGGGACACAACTTACTTTCTCAGCTTAAGGTTTAGTATTGGTTTAATACTTCGATTATTTTTTTGAAGAACTACCCAATAATAGTTTTTGATTCAAAATAATTGACTTATTTTAATGCTTGATTTTAGATTAGTAATATTTTTTTCCCTCTTTATTCTTTGGTTAGGAAGCCTCTTATTCAGAAGGTGAACAGTACATTGGTTTATAGTGACTGGGCACATTTTTATTTGCTAGGACTGCAGTTCTGCCAGACTCAGATTCAGGGTTCAAATCAAATTCTTTGCTTTATTTTCTACTGCTGTCTTTTTCTTTTATTGGCAGCTACTTAAACAGAGCAGTGTGTGAGTGAGAGGGCGTTTATAGGGTGTGTCTTTGTAATTGTAACCTTTAAATTCAGGCTTTCGTTTTAAATAATTTGAGACAAATTATTATGCATTATAATGCTATGCATTATATAGCAAGAACCTGTCCACTATTGCTTTTAAGGAAAAGAAGCAGTCTTAATTCCCTGTGCTAATACATTTGGCTTTCTGAAAATTCATGTGTACTGTTTGCTGTATATGTAAAAAAAGAAAAAATCAGTATATTTTATTTAGTTAGTAAAATATTTATATACACACTAAAGCTTTAGCCAGTTACGTGAAGATGAATATCAGATAAAGTGGGAAAACAGTATCAAAAAGAAAAAGTTGACTAAACTTAGAATAATTTGTATTCAGTTTTATTTTTGCTTTTATTTTTTTAAAAACAGTAGTTTTCTCTAAAATGCTCATTTACCTTTTCCCTCTTTATTTTAGGGTTTTCTTTACAGAGAAATTTGGATTTTCTTCCCAGGCAGCAAGTGCTATTAACAGGTATTTTATCACTTTTGTAAGTGCTTATTGTGTGCCTCGTGCAGGTCTTAGAACCAAATGTTATAAAATGCATGTGATGTAACACTGACAGTGTGAAACCAAGACTGTAGTGGGACTCGATCCTGAGTAGCCGTCTTTGTGTTAATGGAAAATAAAAGGAGTCTTGGACCACTCTTTATATCTTTCTATTTCTATTTCTATTTACAGATGACCATTTTAGAAAATTGTTAAACTAAATGAACTAGGGTTTGCTTGCCTGATGGCTTTGGGTACTTCTTGGATTTTTTTTTTTTTTTTTTGGTCGCTGTGATAGATTTCATTAAATACCTTTTATATTCTCTGGGCAGTGTTGTATATGTCATATCAGCTCCCATGTCCCCAATATTTGGGCTCCTGGTGGATAAAACAGGGAAGAACATCATCTGGGTGCTGTGTGCAGTGGTGACCACTCTTGCTTCTCACATTCTACTGGCCTTTACACTGTGGAACCCTTGGATTGCTATGGTAATGTTGCTGTTAACACTTAGAGGGCACAGGGGACAGGGAGGAGGACTCTGCAAAGTGCTTGTCAGGGGCCATGCTCAGCTCCTCAGAAAGCAGTGCTGGTCTCAGTGGGGAAAACAGTGACTTGATTTCAATTTCTACAAAGTAACTTTTTAAAGTATATGAATATTAATTGTTAATGCATAGGGTATTCTTAATTTCATTTGACTTATTTAATAGAGTAACTTCAATGGTAAAATAAAATTGAAATAAAATAGTCTTACAAAAGCCAGAATGCTTATTAGTTCTATTTATTTTTCTGTACTTCATTAAAAGAAGTCATTCTATCAGAGGTGGCAAAAACTGTCAGCCCAATAACTGTTATTTAACATCTTTTAATCATTGACTTTTAGTAAGTCAAAAAGTGGTAATGAATTCATCAAGTTTATAGTTCTTCAGAATGTCATTTTTAAGAACACAAGCTGAAGTGCTGCATTTCTTACCTCTTAACAGAAGAATATCTTGAATATATATATTTGTGTACTTGGTGAGAATTCTATAGGATAGAGTCTAGAAGTAGAAATGCTATAATAGAGGCTTTGCACATTTAACATGTCGATAGATATTGTGACTTCTCTTCTAATAACTACCCAGTTATATAGCTTTAGGTGACGTTTAACAAGCAGTAGTGGTGGTTAATTATCTGCCTTACTCTCCAAACGGTTATTGATGACCCAGAGGTAAGATAATGGACTGTTGGCGTGATGTTGCCTTGGTTGCTTAATTTATAATTTCTAATAAGTTTTGGAAAATTAGCTTCCTTAAAACACTGGTAATAACTTTTTGTAAATTAGCTTTGTTTACTTCCTTGGTTCTTGATTGCACCCTGGGGCCAGCCAGTTAAAAATGTATATAATATAAAATGGTTAAGACAGTATGCATATATTTTGTTGCAAGAGGGATACTGTTTGAGAGAGTCAGTTTTAGCCTGATCGCAGTAAAACTGGCA
Source organism: Macroglossus sobrinus (assembly GCA_004027375.1). Lineage (NCBI taxonomy): Eukaryota > Metazoa > Chordata > Mammalia > Chiroptera > Pteropodidae > Macroglossus > Macroglossus sobrinus. Next base: position 991,625 of record PVKZ01000080.1, on the reverse strand, counting down.
TGAATATTCATATATTAGCTGTTTTATCACTCTTGCTAATCTGCATTAAAGGAAAGTCACCTTTTGGTTAATATAAGCCTTTTATCCTTTTCTGTGTTGCTTCCTATAGTGTCTCCTGGGAATCTCCTATTCATTGCTTGCCTGTGCATTGTGGCCAATGGTTGCATTTGTAGTTCCGGAACATCAACTGGGAACTGCATATGGCTTGTAAGTATTTGCACTGTGGATCATGTAATGTCTCTCTCTACTGTATCAATTTCATTATATGAAATTCTAGGTCTCCTGAATCTAGTCATCTTTAGGCTTCTGGGACAGCTCCTAAACTGGAAATCACTATAAAAGTCAGTTAACCTATTTTTGACATTATTGTGGCAACAGAAATGCTCCAAGCCTCCAGCAAGAGAACTGGAGTAAAGTTAACCCATAAGAGGTGATTGTGATGTTATCATCCCACCGCCCGTTTATCTAAGGGCTTCTCAGTGAAAAGTTGAATATTGATTTCTGGCGGAAAGGGGATTGGTATTCACTTACCTTTTCTTTATTCAGCAGAAAGGTGTTGAGTTCATATTGCACTTAATAAGGAAAGCTCCCTTACCTTTGAGCATGAAATCTAGTAGAAGAAATGGGAGATAAAAAAAAATCTTATCAGGTCACTCCTGGTTGAAAACATCTCTTAACACTAATAGTATATGGTTTATAAATACTAATATTTATAGTGAATTGTTACTCTCTATGTGAAGACTTGCAATTGAAATGTGTTTTTATATTTCTTTAATTGTAGCATGCAGTCCATTCAGAATCTTGGGTTGGCAGTAATTTCCATCATTGCTGGCATGATACTGGATACTAAGGGATATTTGTTTTTGGAGGTTTTCTTCATTGCCTGTGTTTCTTGTAAGTGTCCCATGTGGCGACATTTATTTAGTTTCTTTTAATATGTAGCAGAATGTGCTTATTTATACTTTTAGCTTTTTGTTGTCATTGTTGTTTCCTCCTCTTTTAAACCAAATCTCTAAAATCTGTGTCTTAGATTTGCATAATTCGTAGCCTGTGCATCAATTTCCCAAGTGCTGACTTTCCAATTCCCTGAAGATTCACAGGCATTTTTCAGATTCTGTCCTTAAAGGCAGCAGTGGAATCTGCTTTATATTCTATTTTAAAGATGTATGTTTTTTAAAAAACATTTTCCCCTTTAAAGTAGAATTATTTGAAGCGTTCTGATTATGTTCCTGGTGTGAATGTGTGGACATTGGTGTGATTTAGGTGTGAATGCTCATAGTTAGATCATTAGGCAATTTTAAATTGCTTTTATTCTTAGTCTTTTTATTTAATTTTCACCTGTAATGATTTGTTGGTCAAAGCATTGGGAAACTATTAAAAACTAAATTGTGTTCATCTGAAAAAAATTACCATATATTAAGATGCCTTTTATATTTCAGTAACATGTATTTAAAATGGCATACCCCAGTGATATTATCAGACCTCATTTTCAATTAGAGGGGATAGTAACTATCTATACTTGAAGTATAATTATACTTTCACATAAGTGCTTATGAATAGCTTAAATATATTTTATTATCTCATAACTTTAGAAATAAGCACATCAAATTTGAAAACATTGTTTTTAAAATACTGGGTCATTAAATTGCTTTTGTCTTATTTTTGATGCTGCAAATGTGGTTTAATTTCAAGTCGCAGTTCCATATATATTTGGTTCCCAAACTGAACACCATGACATTTAAAAAAAATGTTTGTTGTTCAAGTGTGCCTCACTTGTTAAGGTACAAAGCCAAGCACCTGACTTTCCGAGGTTTGCTCTGGCTCATGGCTTCGGGAAGTCTAATGACCACGTTCTGATGTTTGTAAAATGAATGTGGTATTTTCAGACCTAAAATTCCCAAAGGATTACTTTATTTGGCTCTCTGGAAAAGGTAGATAGTCTAAGGGTTTGCACAAGTTTTTGGTAAGTGCCAGGAAGGACCAGCACTTATAATAAGGGAGAGGAAAGAGCAGCAGGGATGACCCATGGGTGAATCAGCCCTTTCTCCTGTGGAGGTCTCAGCTTCTTTGTTTCTGGCCTTGCCATTCCTGGGCTCAGGTAGTCCCTGGAGAAAATGGCGTGTAACTTATTTTTAGTGCTTTTTGGAAAATAATGTGAATAGTGTTTTTATTTTTAATTGCTAGTTAATAATGATTTATTTGATTCGTCTAAGCTTTACTTTGTAATTATAAATGCATAGGAATCATTGGGAAGTACTTGTTTTTTAAGGGCCCTGTGTCTTTTTCACTTCCAGTGTCACTCGTAGCTGTGGTCTTACTCTATTTGGTGAATCGTGCTCGAGGTAAATAGAAGTTCAAGTATTTTCTTCTTAAACTGTGATGGATCATCTTGTGGGGTCACTGGATTATCTGAATGCCTCTTAAGAGGCCAGTGTTCTAGTTCACCTAACGGTGACATTCTGTTCATAGTGATGGAAACATTCATTATATAACATATAATTATATATTCTGGACCTTCATATTTATTGAAATTGTTGTCATGTTCTTTTTGTTTTGTAATACAAAATTTAAGTTTTGTAATATAAAATGTTGGATGTTCTTATTATGCTAGAAAAAAGTATATTAGCATAAAGAAGCATTTGAAAATAATTTAAAGCCATTTCTGTATTATTTTATATTTAAAGATTTATAGCTGAAATTTGTATTTTATGGTTGCAAATGCATGATATAGAATGAGAAATTGCAGATTTTTTTCTTTTGCTAATATATACTATATGCATTTGTGCTTTTTAAAAATTCTTTCTAATATTTTGATGTTACCTTTATCAGTTTTTCTAACTGGATTACTCATAAAGGTTATTACGCATTTAGAAGAATGTATACACATGTTTAAATGGCTTTAGGTCATTTCCTTTAATTTATTTTAATTTTTACTATTACTGAATATTAATACAATGTCCCAATTAACAAAACCTGAAGCAATTCATAGGTCCAAACTTAAAAGAATGCTAAAATTAAGGAGTGGTTATTTGTACCATATAAAGATTCTTAAAAAACATTTTTTTCCTCTTGGGAAAGTTCCAGCAGATAAACTATTTCTTTTCATCTTCTGTAGCCTTTTCTGTTATTTTAGGGTATTTCAATGCAAGAGTATGTGTGTGCTGTTTGAATTTTACTTATAATTAAGTTTTATCGAAAAGATTCTGTTTATTTGTGTTTTAGGTGGGAACCTAAATTATTCTGCAAGACAAAGAGAAGAAGTAAAACTTTCCCATGCTGAGTAAGTATTAAGACAGAGAAAAGTTAAACATTAGCATTTTATTCAAGATACTGGGATTGGACATTTAAGAAATCAATCTTTTTCTTGATTTTCAAGAGTTAACAGTTACTTCCAGAAATGCTATAACAAAATGTTTGTGTCAGAAAATTTTAAAATTTAAAAATTCATTAAGGGTTAAGATGAAGGGGAAAAAAATATTTGGGTTTAAATTGCCTTCTGAGAGAGAGATCTATTGTATTTGTAATCTATCGAAGGAAAGATGTTTTTTCTAAGTTTCTATGCTAGACTCATCCTTCTAGCTTCTCTGATATTTTGTTTTTCTGAACTAGTCAAGATAATTTTTCCTCTTCCCTGACTCATTTGAAACAGGTTAAAGTATATATATAGTTTGGGGTTTACTTTAGATTAAATTTTTCTATGATTATATGTTAAAACATAATAGTGATTATATTTCATTTTACTTCTAATTTTTTAGACATTTAATTTTTTATTTAAGAATTTATCTTTAAAAATATACTATGTAACTAAGTTTGGTAAATTTTGCATAGTTTAAAATCTGGTAGAACAAGGCTTGTTTTGTGGATGATGCTTGGCCATCTCAGATTCCCTTTTAACATAGGAATTTAACTTCTAGAAATTTATTTTAAGAAAATTATCAGAAGTGTTACAAGTTTTAAATATCTTTATGAGTCTCGTTTAATATGTCAAATAATTGGAAACAGTGTAAATGTCCCAACGTAAGGAAATGATTAAATATATTATGACACATTGATATCTTTTAAAAATCATTTTTAGCAGGATTTTTAAAATTAAAGCTATGTAATATGCCATGTGTTATGAAAGCAAAAGACAAAAATGTAGATATAGTATTCTAATTTAATTTTTAAAAAGTATGCTGGCATGTGTATTTCTTAAATTGATTTATTACTTGTATATAATAGAAAAAATACTGAAAGAAAAACCCCCAAATGTTAACAATTCAATTTAAATAGTATGGTTACAGGACTTTTTTTCTTTGCTTTTCTATATTTTCCAAATTTTCTACATTGATTATTGCTTTTATGATCAAGAGGATTTAAAAAATTATCCAGCAAAATGTGTAACTTCTAAAACTTGGCACTACATGTTTTGTAATGCTTACAGTTTTCATTTTGTAAACCAGATGGGCTTTGTTTTTCCCCCCTTTTTGATAATTTATTGCATTATGTTTTGCAGATGAGAAGTTTAAGTGACTGTCATGAAAAAGAGCTGCACGCATCATTGGTCGGAAAACCTCCATTTATTAATTTTTTTTTTTTTAATCTAGAGTATAGTCATTAGGAAAAACAATGGTCTGGAAATACACCTATTTCAAAGTATGTTCGTGAGGACTATTTTATTCTCTGTCTTTTGTGTGTTGCTGAAGAATTCTACTTTGGAATAGGCTAATCAACAATGAAGTTTAGAAAATTGCTCTGGAACAAGCAGGCGAACTTCATTAAGGACAGTAAATAATAGAAATCATTATATCTCGTATTGAGATCATTTTCACAAAGTGTATTTTAGGGATATGGCCTTTTCATCCTAAAGCAAAAAAATTTTTTTAAAGCTTTTGAGGGGGTAGAGGGATGTTTCACACAGAATAAACTATAGCATTTTAATAGGCATTCTCTTTTATGATAAGGAATGTTTACAAGTTATTTTTATGAAATCTCTTCATTTTTGCAAGTAGCAGATTGTATTCTGCTCCTTTAGTTATGAGAGGCTGCTGAGCAGTGACCCTTTTGAGCTTTATTTCTCCAGTGCTGAGCACCTTAATCACTTGGGAACATGATTTTGTGGTACAAACATTATGTACAGGTATTTTTTATAGTTAATTATTTTAAAAAGTCCTTTAAAGTATGATAATTACATATCTATGTGGATAAATAAAAACACTATAAAAGAAATAATGTCTTCTAACTTTTAATTTTTGAAAAAAATCTTAAAACCCTAACTTTAACTCTTATTTATGTGGAAGATTATAAGAAAATCTGTGTTGGTATAAAGAAAATTTGCCTAATTATAGTCATTGAAAGATTATGGGATTAGCTTTTTCTCCAAAGTCCTTAAAGTAACATTTATGTTTTTCACCTTAAATAAAATACAGATGTGGAATTTCTCTGACAGACTCAAAACACTTTTTAATTGACTCAGCTTTAGCATATTCAAGTCAACGAATTTTTCATGTATTTCGCTTTCTGTGGGCATGCAGATATTTTAGACAACTAATGAATATAGCCGATTGTTTAAAGTACATGGCATAACATTATATGTTTAAAAGTTCTGGAACACATTAAAGGTGCATTTTTTTTTTATTCAGAGTAAGTTTACTTTTGTTTTTCTGACTTATAGTTTATCGTGTTATTTTTCAGTTGTGAGCTCTTTAGGCTTTGAATGCAACATGACTTTTAATGGCTGTCAAATGTTGGTCTCACCATTTGGGGGGAGTGCAGGAAGTCCACTGCCGGAGGACTTGTGTGGTCTGGCCCTTGCCTTAATCTTTGCGCTACCTCTGTGCCCCAGCTGCATTGGGCTGCCTAGGTTTTTTTAAATGGGTCATGTTCCTTCCTTTCCTGGGGGGCTTTGTCCACACCGATCCCTTTGCTTAGAACATATTACCCAGGATGCTCTGCAACCTGGTTTCACCTGATTTCCAATAGGAAACCTTAGCCCCAGCTCAGAAGCATTATTCCTATGAAAACTCATCCAGACCCTTCATGCTACATCAGGTTCTTCTAAAATTCCTGTGATCTTGGAAAAAGCCTATACTTTTTCTTCTTAGCTTACCTCTACTTGTGATGCCTATGCTTTTCCTTCTTAGCTTACCTCTACTTGTGATGAAGAATTTGTGGTGGTGTGGGTTTCTGTCTCTTTAGATTGTAAATTCCTTGAGGGTAAGAACTGTGTCTGTTATCTTGATTGTGTTGATAGTGCCTAGCACACAGTAGGCACAAAATAAATATTTTTTGAATGATGCATAAATAAGGAGAATAAGTTAGATTAACTTTTCGAAGGATAGATTGGCAGTATAAATAACAAGACCTAAAAGAGTAGACCACAAACTTTTTGGCGTAGTGATTGAATTTCTAATAATTTATTCTAAGGAAACTGTTAGGCATATAATACATAAATATACATTAAGGAAGTCTCTTCATTGCAGGATTGCTTGTAATAGCCTGAAGTGGGAAGCTGTCCACGTTTTAAGAATAGGAGATTTGTTGAGTACCATATGCTTATAGTGAAATATTAAGCAGGCATTAAATGGTTTTATTAGCATACTGATGTGGAACAATGGCATGCAGAAGATTCAGAGTGCCCTCTGTGAAAACGCAAACATATCTGAAGGATAGGTACATAAATATCTGGGTGATGTTTATACTGTGTAATAAAAGTTTAAAACACAAAGAATGAAATTCAACACAAATTTGAATGCTACTGTTTGAAGAAAATGGTATTAGGGTTCAGAAGGGAGGCAGTAACAGGTGGTGTTTTCCAAAGAACTTTGGAAAGTTCTTTAGGTGAGAGTTAAATAAGGCCTGGAGTTAGAAACAGAATTTGCATCGACAGGAAGAAACTTCGCATGTGAGGGGAACGAAGGAGAGAAATCTAGAGAATGGGGTATGGGCTAAATGAAATAATGAACTCATTTTTTGGTCTCAGTCGTAGCAAAAAACAGCTTTAAATTGTCCTTGATTTCTGGAATACCTCCACCTCAGCCTCACACTCCTTGGCTTCTTCCCTTTGCTTGTTCTTGGAGTGCCCTCCTGAGGGTGGAGAGGGTGGCAGGGGTGGTTGAGCTTAGACTCTAAGCAGGGATTTGCTGCCTAGAGGTTGATGGAAAATTTTGATGTTTATAAGAATACTGAAAAGTTTTTGCCATCATGCAGGCAGGCCAGACAGCCAAACTTACTACTCATTTATTACCACTTATTCCCCTGAGGTGTTCACGTATATGGTCATTACTCAAGTGCCAGGTCGTCTCCTTGGTAGGTCTTTATTGACCCTACCAATAAAGCTGTTCTTTGCTACCACTGAGGCCAACATCGTGGCAGCTTCCCTGCCAAACTTACTCTACTCCCTAAGGTTTTTTCCCCCAGGTTAGACTGCAAATCCATTGTGTAATGAAAATCACTGCACCTATGAGCCATTCAGTTTGGGATTAGTGTGTGCTTTGTAGGAGTTTGTCTTTTTTTGTCTTTTTGAAGAAGATCACCTCCTGTGCTTGTCTCGTAAGTTTACTAGGTAGTAGCCTTCTGTGTTTCCATTTCCTGATACACAATGGAATATCACTAGAGTTCCTTTTAACACTCACTTTCTTAGTTTATGAAACACATAGATATGATTAATTACCATGTGTTAGATGTGTAGTCATTAATGGATGACCTAAAACATTGTCTAGAGAAATATCCATCCATTCCTTGCATTTAGTGGATTAGTTGATATGTTGGACAATATGGACCCTCCTAGGATTGCATTCAGATTGGGTTCCCTGGCAAGTAAATGAAGCATGCCCAGAAATTTCTAGGATAACAATGGGTTGTTCACAAACAGCTTAAAGTATGGGGCTGGTGACACTATCAAGCTTTTTGCAAGGCTCATCCCACTGCTCCCCCATCCCCCCACCCCCTGCTAATATTGAGGCTTATTCAATTTTCCAAGGAAAATATGATTATTTGGGGGTTCTATCTCTTACTACTTTCAGGTAGTTTTTAACCTTTCAAAGCAGACCCTATCTGCCCTGGGGAAGAGATAAATAAAAGTGTTAGGACAAAGGACAAATCCCTCTCCCTCCTCCCCACCCCAACAGAGTCCTGATTTCAGAGGGTATAGTGAACAGGAGATGGACAGTCAATGGAGTGAGGTGGGAGGAGGAGGAGAGAGGAGACAGGCTAGCTTTGAGCTGGCAGCAATGGACCTGGGAGAGCTGGGAAAAGAGAAACAGGGCCTTACATTAGCAACAAGAAGCTTGGGCTGGGACATGGAGGTAGTGAAAAGGTGGGCCTAGAGAGAGGTCATCTCAGATTTTAGAGTCATTGCTCATGAAATGCAGAGTCGCAGAAGTATGTGTCCTCTTTGGGTTCTACTGGGGTCCGTGGAGGTGAAGTCTAACCTTGGTGGATAGAAGAGCCAGGGGAATGAGCCTAAGAGGACAGGCATATATAACGGGCATTTACAATGTTTTCCATGGTTCTATAGACCTATGAATTTTAGTAGATAATAGAGTTGTGTTCTGGCTATCACAACTGGGATATAGAACAAACAGTTCCTTATTGAATATTTTAAAGGGAAAATACTGTAATATTTTAAGATAATATACATATACATATATACACACACACATACACTCTAAGAGTTATTTCAGTTTTGGTATATTTTCCAGCACTTGGATTTTTAAAATGCATTTCTAATCTGATGACAAAATACGTAGTTTTTGTGATGCTGTTACTTTAACAACTCTGAAATTGGGATGTATCTTATCTTTGACAGCATCTTGCTATTCAAAAAATATAGTAGTGGAGAAAACCAGGCATAATGCTGTAATGATGATGATGTAGGATGCACAGATTTCTAGTCATCCTTTGTTTCTGGCATCATAGAACCTAAGGCTCTTTAGTAAAGGGGGTGGTTTGGAGATGTGGAAAATGTGGACTGCCTTCCTCAAGGGTCGCATATGTGAGCTGGGGAAACGGACAGAGAATCAGTAACCCTGGGCTTCTGATACAGTGTGATGAGCACTGTCACAGAGTAATGGCTAATGAGGTTCAGAGAACCTAGAGTACGCCTGAGATTCCCAGAGGAGATAGTTTTTGAGCTGCACTATAAAGGATGAGTAGGTTGATTCACCTAAACAGAGAAGGGGTGGGGTGAGAGTGGGGAGGACAAGAGATCCCAGAGCTAATCCTGAGAGAGCCTGCTTAGTTAATGCAGCTGGAGTGAAGGGGGCATGTGGAGAGTATAGGTTTTAAGCTTTGATGTGAGGCAGATCGCTGAGGGCCTTTCATTCCATGTTCATCGTTTTGATCTTAATCCTGAAGGCAAATGGGAGCTTTTGGAAGATTTTTTTGTTGAGGACTATGATAGGATTTACATTTAGGAAGAAGACACTAAGCAGAAGGAAGGGGATGAATTGGAGGTTAAGGGGAACAAATCTGGAGTAAGGAGAATTGTTAGTAAGTGTGAACAGTGAAGCTCAAGAGAGATGATGGGAGTTTGAACTCAGACAGTGACAGTGAAGATGGAAAGGAAAGGCCAAATTCCAATGATGCTTGGAAGGCTGAACTGACAATGTGATCATGACAATGTGAGGTTGAGGGAGAGGCCAAAAATAAGGGTGACTCCCAGATTTCTGGCTTGGATGGATTGTAGTTCAATTTAACCAGAAAGCAGATTTTGGAGGAAAACGATTTCAGTTTCGGTTTCGTGGAGCTTGCAATGCCCGAGGGACTGTTGTATGGACAGAAGCATAGGTTTGAAATATGAGAGAGGATTTCCAGGCCATTGGTAGGGCTCTCAGAGTCAATGAGATTGCCCAGGAAGAGTGTAGGAATGAGAGAAGAGTGCCAAGGACAGTGTCCTAGGGCACACCCACCCGCACAGGGTGGGAGCAGGAGGAGATGCGGAGAGAAGTGAGAGAGGGTGCGTTCTGCGGAAGCAGAGGGGGATTTAAGAAGGGTGTAGGTGACACTGGCAATTGCCCTGAAATCTTAAGCAGGATAGGACCTGTAAGTATCCATTCAGTTTGTAACTGTCAAGTCACTGATGCATCCCAATTTCAGTAGGATGCGCAGCAGCCAGCTTGGAATGACTTGGGATAAATCCGAGGTAGAAATTGCAATACAAAGTATAACCTATTCTTGTAAGAAACTAGGCTAAAAAAAAAAGATCAGAGGTATTCTTCAGTGGCTTTTCCTTTGATTGTTGGGTTAATGCTTTGTAAAGGTCTTGTTAATGTGTTTTTCTGCTTGTAGAGTGGAACATTCTCAGATTCTGCTGTTCTTTAATTTCCTTGGAGTGGCACTTTTTGCTTTTTTTTTTTTTCATGATTTAACCACTATAAAAATACCCAGTTTTATAGCTTGTTGCAAGAAAATAAGTTCTGCTCTTATCATGGAATTCTTCAGGTTATTACTTTTGAAGTTGTTTGGTACATAAGAAAAAAACAAAACAAAAAACCCTCAACAAAAAGTTAAGAGGTAGAAATACTAAAGAGATTTGGCCTGTTTACAAGAAAGTAAAAGAAAGTGAGAATACATAATTTTATAAGTTTAGGTTATGCTTAATTGCAAATAACTTTGTAAAACGTTTCTCCTCTTTATTGTCTTTGAAATGTGTGCTAAAAAGTGGGAATGCTTGTAGGTATTGTGTATCTTGGAATTGCATTGAATTGGAGTTGGTTAGTGTTAGAACAGCTAGTCATTTTGTTTTATAGGCACACATTCATGAATGGATTTAGGCAGTAATTCCAGAAAAGCATACACAAGAGAATAATTTTCTGTATATTTGTTCCACAAAAATTTAGTGAGTACCCATACATTCAAGCCTCTGCTGGATTCTGTGGTGGGGGCTGTGGTAAGAGGCTTTAAATAAGGCTGCTCATACTTGGTAGAAAGGGAGATGTCCCCTAAGAGGTATGGATGATGGGTCAGAGAAGAGAAAGGGCCTTCTGATGGGTGATCAGGGGAGCCGTCTTAGAAGAGGTGGCATTTGAGTTGTTTGCTGAAAGACAATTGTTCATTCTCTTTGACTATTCTATTTGATATTAGTCTCTTTGATTAGTCTATTACACTCTCCTTGAACTACTTTCTTGAAATTGTTCCCTCATTTGATTTCCCAATGCTTTATTATCTAGCACAACCTCCTCTCCCTGTGTTCTCTGTCATGATTTTATATGATTCCTGTATCTCCTAGGTCCTCTGTTCTTTCCTTTCCCTTCTTCCTCAGAGGTATCATTTACATTTCAGCTTTGACTATTTGCCTGGACAGATAACTCTAAACCCAGAGCTTGAGCCTAAGCCGTCTCTGATCCTCCATTTTCTACATTTTCAGTTTGTCTCACTAGCAGCTCACACTGAACTTGTCTGAGTCTGAACTCTCTCCCTGTAATGCATAGCCTCGTTTCCTCTCTCCCTCTCTTTTCTTTCCCCAGTGACAGTTGAGCACCTACTATGTGCTAGTTTCTAGTTTTGGTTCGTTAGACTTGGAGTCACAGAGTCCTTTTTGTTTCCCTCACCACTCATGTCTAAATAATCATTGTATTTATCTTCATTCTTTCCAATGTATTTTAAAATATTGTTAGTTCTATTCATGCCCATTCTCTGTATGTTTGGATTACTGTAGTGGTCGTCTAAATGTTGGTCACCTTCCTCTTCCTCCATTATCAGCATCACCATTGCTATTGACTATCTCTCATGTTCACAATGTTGCTAGGATGCCATATTCTGTAGATTGAAAAATCAAATAGCAGTAGAGATAAAACAGATTGAAATGATAAAGGGTCCCATCATCAACTCCAAGGTGGTAAGCCCACTGGATGAATCAGCAGTGCAGAGTGAGATAGGAGGTAGATGGAGGAAGTAGAACTCATGCTCTGGGAAGATGAATACTTAGGCATTTTGAGGTTTTTTGTTGTTGTTGTTTTTGTTTTTGTTTGTTTTCGTGGCATTGGGAGGTGTTGAATGGTGGATGGTGGCCTATGGGCCTATGGCAAACACGTGAGGGTGAAGATTCACACAGAATGGAGGAGGCCTGTGATTTGAAAAGTTCAGTTGAGACTAGACTGTGATGGGCTTCTATGCCAGCAGGAGAAATCTGAGCTTTATTGAGGTGGAAATGATGATATAAGGAGGAAACTGACAAAAATGCTGTTTTATAGAAAATCTGAAGGTGTTACGTAGGATGTCTTTGGAAAAAAGGGAGACCAATTAGGAGACCTTGAAGACATCTACTGTAACATTTTATTTTTTCTAAATTGTAGAAAATGTGGGGACCTTCAGATTAAGTTTCTAAGTCACAGCTTTGATCATATCACTGTCCTGCTCAAATGCCTTTGGTGATTCCTTGTGCCTTGAGTAGTGCTTCTTTCCCTGGCCTTGGGGTGCCCACCCTTCCAGCTCTGTCTCTACCTCCTACCATAGGGAACCAATCATTGGCTCTCACAAAAATTTTCCATTTTCTCCACTGCTTGGGGAATCCTAATAATTGAAATTTGCCTAGCCTTCAGCAGACTGATAACACTTCATGAGTCTCTCAGCTGAAAGTGCCCTCACTCCCTCCGCCCCCACCCCTGACACTTCCTTAATACTTATGCCTGTGTTGTTCATTTGGATTAATCAATAACTGACATGATCTCTTCCGTAGCTGATGGAATTGTTAATTAGTGCACATATGATTGTTTGTACATATGTTTTTGTTTTGTTTCTCCAACAGTCTAACCTCCTGAAGGGCTGGCACCATGCTTGATATTTTTGTAGGAGGCTATCGTCATTATATTTCATCAAGTACTGCCCCATTCACAGTATTTTGTACATGATAGCATTCTCTGACTTTTGATTTTATTTAACCTGACCAAATAACCAGGCAGATACATATTTGGAGATCCCTACTTTCACCAGGATGGTGGGCATTGCCCAGATAGATTCAAGAACTTTTGCAACTTTAGTCTCCTTGTTCATTTCTGTTGGTGAGTTCTCAATAACTACAGAAGAGACATACATAATTCCCTGACTTATGTTGACCAGTGGGTTCTTTCCCCCAAAGGGAATAGTCTGGTTCGTTTCTTATGTCTTGAGAAAACTGTCCCTGAAAACCAGAATACAATGTCAGATTAACTTTTTTTTATCCCAACTATCCAGAAATAATTTAAAAACAAATACTTCACTGTCAAGAAGGTCAAAAGACGTTGCTGAAGCTAAATTAGCATTATATGGATCAGAAAAGTCCACGTTACAGAGTCTAAAGACTGGAAAACCTTGGCAGGGGTGTAACACACTTGCTTTTTAGGTAAATTCAATGCATCTTGAGGATTCTAGGTTAATTTTCTTCTCACCACCAGGGTGGCAGGCTGCTGGGCATAAGAAGTAATGGCTGCATGGGGTGTGGGATGTAGGATGGCTTTAAGCTTTTTGCGGGAAGCTTGGTACACCAGGTCTCTAGCAATGTTAACCTTTGTTAATTTCTGAGGAACTGTAAGTTGGCTGAATCTTCCCTGTGTGTTATGCAAAGAAAGGGACTAAAATTAATAAGATCAGCAAGTGAGCTGATAGAATGTTCAAAAGAGCAAGCAGTTTTAAGCTCTCTCAGCTACTGTAGAAGCACTTACTTATGTGGAAACAGCTGACCTGCTAATTAGAAAACATCCGTGCCTATTCATTAAACTAATTATCCTAAGGAATTCTGCTAGGCAACACTTGGTCTAGCTCTAATTATTGTGTGCCCTTGGAAGCAATAAACTGTTCTTTTAGAATAAAATTTATAATTTAGACGCATACATAGTTTATTCAGACATTTTCTGTAATTAGATTGGGGTAGTGATGAGGGGGTTCCACTTCGGTTTATGAAAAAGGCTTATCTACCTCTTCATAGGCTATAATGAATTATTCAATAATGTATGTTTATATCTGAGAACTCCTTAAAGATCATCATTGTTTAAGTATGAGATTTTTTTCTTTTTTTTAAGGTTATCTTTTTGGATTCCCTTGGATTATGTGTGTATATATATATGTGTGTGTATGTGTATATATTTAGTGAATGAACATATTATGACTTAAGACCATAGTTCTTAAGTCCAGGTTCTTTTTGTCATAAACCGGGACAGCATGTGGTCATCTTTCATGTAGTCACTTTAGCCTGTATCTCCCACTTTATCTCGCAGAGTTTTTTCTCGCCTTAACCAGAACACTGGTTGAGAAGTGCAGTAAAAGCTCATATTGTATGCCTGGTGGTCTGCAGATAGTAACGGTCATGGAAACAAGTGAGCTGGTGCCGTCAAGGGAAACTTGGCCATGGCTCTTGGCCAGCCTTTAGATGGGGCCGTGTGCTTAATTTCTCAGGAGCACGTACCTCAGAGGTCAGTTCCTGGAGTGAAAGCTTCTGTCCAGCACTGAGCTCTGAGCGTTCTCCAGTTGGGTGACCTGGGACGAGTTACCTAAAAGCTCTGTGCTGCAATTCCCTCATATCTGTAAAGGGGCCCAACAGTAGCTCCCACCTCCAAGGGCTGTTAAGATTAAATGAGTTACTACTCCCTGTGAAGTAATCTTATACAGTAAGGGCTTCATTCTCCATTCACTTCATCCATTTATTCATTCACTTATTCATTCATTCTCCATCTACTGTGCACTCACTATGTTCTGGGCCCTGCTGTGGAGGCTGGCATTAGGGGTCCAACAGTGAGACAGGTGAGGTCCCTGTCCTCTAGGAGTCTATATCATAGGGGGCCAGAGACAGATCAGAAATAAGTAATTAACAAGTACAGGTGCTAATCAGTGTGAGACAATACATAGGGAAGTATAATAGAGAGTGACTGGATCATGGGGAGAGAGCGCAGCATTAGCTATGGTGGGCTGGAGTGGCTTCTGAGGAGGTGATGTTTGAACCAAGACCTGAATGACAAGAGATAAATGTCAACTCCCATTAAAATACCAGTTTTTCTTTGTATTGGTGGCTCTCTCCAAATTCTTGTTTTAAAAGCCCTTAACATCAATATAAAATCCTTTTTAGCAGGACACCACTAGGACATCTTGAGTCTCTCTCCCACTAGCACAACTGTGTTCAAACAAGTCACTGTTGTTTTCCCTAAACTTCATCTTGCCAGTGCCCAGATCTGCCCACCCCTGGGCCCCTCTCCCTGGGCTCCAGCTGGGCGCTCACCCACGTGGTTATGCTTCAGTTTCTGGAAGAGCCTGACTCTGTTGTTCCTGACCGACAGAAAGTATAGGACTGGGTTGAGGCAGCTGCTCATGCTCACCAGAGGCCTCCATATCTTGTAGGCCAAGCTGGCCACCATCAAGAGCTGGCAGTCCTGAGCGGTCAGGAAGCGGAGTGTGAAGTATAAGGAGCGTGTGACATGGAAGGGCACCACACAGAGGGCGAAGAGGCTGCACACCAGCAGGATGGTCCGGATGGACTTGGCCCGGGCCGCGTTGCCTGTCCTCATGAGGGTGTCCTCCGGCATGGTCAGTCTCCTAACCATCAGTGCATAGCACACCAAGATGACAAAGGAGGGGAAGACAAAGCCGGACAACGTCAGAACCATGCTATATGCAAAAAACTGATCAAAATTCTCTGGGCTGGTCGTGTCGTAGCAGATCACCTGGCCGTTGACGTAATCTGTGCGGGAGAAACCCAGTGTGGGCAGCAGCTGAAGGACCACCAGGGCCCAGGTGGCAGCTGCACCCAGTAGGGCGTGCCGGCGGGTCCGGTAGGGCAGTGAGCGCAGGGGGTGGCACACGCTGAGGAAGCGATGCACGGAGATGCAGGTCAGCAGCAGGATGCTGCCGTAGAGGTTGGTGTAGAACAGGAAGCGCACCAATCTGCAGAGCACCTCCCCGAAGGGCCATCTGTCATCCAGGGAGTAGGCGGTGATGAGGAATGGCAGCGTCAGCACATAGAGCAGATCAGCTACCATCAGGTTCACCAGATAGATGGTGGCACAGCCCCAGCGCTTGGTTCGGCACCAGGAGAGCCACAAGACGGTGCTGTTCAGGGACAGTCCTAGCACAAAGATGATACTATAGGTCAGAGAGAGGTAGATTTGCTTGTAGTCCTCTGAAAACTGGCAGAGTCCTTGTTCCTTTGAGGCGTTAGTGTCCAGCTTCTCCATCTCCTAGGAGGCTCCCTCTGGGAGCACAGCTGCTCCTGTTTCTGCTTCCCCTGGGAAGAAAAAAAATGGATAGCAGAGCATCATGACCTCAGCTGGGTGTTAGCCTCTGCCTTGATCTGGCATTCAATTCTGTATGGTATGTGTGGTTCAGCTCTCTCCCAAAGTCTGGTCAGAGTACTTATTTGGGAGAGACCAGCTCCTGGAAAAAAGAATTAAACCCAACAGAGGGTACAGCAGTCTTAAACAAGCAGACTTCTAGACTTACCAGGTCCAAAAGGATGGCCCCACTGACTTGTACACTCTCTGTTTCAGGCTGGGTTGTGATAAGAAACTCAAGTACCTGGTGTCAGGTAGGTACTGTTGTCATTTAAACAGGGTACACACAATTTCCAGTTGCTATGACTCCTCCTCTGGCTAAGATCCTTTGCATAAAGTCAGGAAATCTCCAAGGGGGAGATATTCCAGCAGGAGAAGCTCTTGCATTCCCAGAGGGCGATATTGCCCACAATTTGGTCCTAAACCCACATACCATGGTGAAAAAGAAAATCCTTGGTGGATTAGAGAAAGCACAGGTTTTGCCTACAGGCTCTGCTAGAGGATTTTAATTTGTATCTCTTTCAGGATTTATTAACTGTGTATTTGAATGCTGAGGCTGATTTGCTTATTAACCATCTCAGCATCCAAGAAAACAAATCTGAGCCATGAAGCCAGGTGCAGCTTCTTCCTTATTCCCAACACTGCTGACAAAGCAGATCTACATAGCTGAGGAAGCTGTGTGTGGAGCCTGCAAGTTTTAACACAAGGCAAGAGAGAAGTAATTTTTTTAATGAATTCCTTTAATTGAATAAATTATTTAAATTTTCCTCCCATCTACCTCCTGAGAAAAATTTGAGATAGGTAATTTTCAGATAATTTGAGTGTTGGCTATAAACTATAACACATAGAGCTTTATTCACAACAAAGGGAACAGAGACCTCATTCAGTCAGTCAACAAACATTTATTGAGCATCTGTTGGGTCAGGCACAAGGAATATAAAGATGAATAAAATGCAGCCCTTGCTCTCCAGGATCTCACAGTGGTGGGGAAGACAGATATGGATACAGCTAATTGTAATACAATGTGAAAAATGGTCAACAAAATGCTGTGAAAACCAGCAAGATGCATTAGTTCTTCTCTGGGGTGTGGAGTGAAGGCTTCTTAGACTAGGTACCATTTGAGCTGCTTGGGGGAAGAGCAAAGAAGGTCTTGTGAGGCAGAGAAGGGTGAGGGGCATTCCTGGCAGGGCAGCATATTCAAGGAGTGGAGGTGGAATGGCAGGAGAGCCAGCACGGGGCATGAAAATCGAGAATGTCGCCATAAGGAAGATGGCCGATGTCCTGAAGCAGGAAGGAGATGGGATAAAGCTGTGTTTCAGGAAGATACCTGGAAGCAGCGTGGAACTGAGCCTGGAGCAGGTAGACTGTAAGGGGGCTGCAGCAGCTCGTGCAGGTGAGAGATGCTCAGTGCCCTAAGCAGGGCCATGCAGGGTGTACGGAGAGGAGGGGCCTGACCCCAGAGACACCGCTGCGACGGGAGTGACAGGACCGATTGGATGCGGGACATGAGCCAGAGGAGGAGTTGAGGGTGGCCCTGAAATGGGGTGGGTGGTGAGCCCAGCGCTAGAGCCAAACCCCGAAGCTTGAAGGCTGGGACTGGTGTTCTGAGGTGGTGGGGACAATGGCCGTCAGGTGCTGCAGCCTGCCAAGGGGCTTGGCACCTCTGCAACTGGCTTTAAAATCCACTTGACTGGGAGAGCAAAGCTTTTTGGCTGGGTGAGTAAAAGGAATGCAGTTTTCATTCATTTTTTGTTCACTGTAATCTTTCACGTGGGAGGCTGGCAAATGCTGAATTATTTCCAGCAAAGCTGCCTCCCAGATCAGTGTGGGCTCTCACTGGAAAGCTGGAGGGAACCAGCCTGGTTTAGCTAGCACTGGCTGGGCCCACGGGTTCACACCGTGATCTTATTTAATCCTCAGAACGACCTTGTGGATGAAGCATTATTGCTCCATTTCATTGCTGAGGGTCAGAGAAGACACCCCAGTTAGGGCTCACTACACCCTCTAGTCTAGTGGGCATTGTACGTGTCTGTCCCTACATGGTATGTTGTGGTGTGGTAATAAGTGCTTAGATCTGGCTCTGCCAGGGACCACTAGCACAGTCTGAATCAAGTCACCTTATCTCTCAGCCACAGTCTCCTCAGCTATAGAATGAAATGGTCCCTCCTGTGCGTCTGCTCTGAGAATCAGTGAGGAGAGGACACAGGCCCCAGAGCCCTGCCACAAGCAAGATACCCAGCACATTTTAATTCTCTTCCCATCCCTCCTGTTCCCACTCCTCCTAGAGACTCGGGTACCTTGGAAACCCGAGCTCTCTGGTTTATGTGGAAAGATGAGATGTCAAGTGTGGCTTTGCTCCCCGAAAGCTGAACGAGGTCACTTTTCTTCATGGCTATTACCTTCTGCTATGGTCTGAACTGTGTCCGCTAGAAATAGGAGTACATACAGATGAACCCCTAGCCCCTAATGTAACTGCATGTAGAGTAGGGAAGTAATTAAAGTTAAACGAGGTCATGAGTGTGGGCCTTAACTCGATAGAATTAGTATCTTTGTCATAAAGAACAGCAGAGAGCTAGCTCTCTCCCTCCTGTGAGGAAACAACTAGAAGACTAGAGCTTGAGCAGACTAAGATATCTTCCATACACTTCCAGGCCTAGCCAGTCTGGAGGGATAACTTTTTAAGTAAGAGGAGGACCATCCTTAGTCAAAGCATAAGTATAGAAACTAAATGATGTTCAGACCAGTGCATCGTTGAGGCTGCTATGTTGGAGGAAGAAAGAGAGAGAAAAACTCAGACCCTTTCACTTGCTAAAAGCTGTGATAATGCTGATCATCTCCTCCTCGTTGAAGCCTCTCTTCTCTGGCCTCTGTCGTCCCCTGACTTTTCTCCTGCCTCCCTAGAACCCGTACTTTCCTTAATTCATTGGGATGCAGAAGGGCTATGTAGCTATTCATAGAATAAAGGAAAAGACCTAGAGTGGAAGAGAGGCAGGCTGGGGATTTAACGAGAAGGGAATTTGGGGACAGTTGCCATGATAAATGGAATTCTAAGGAGAAGAGATGTCTACACTTCTAGAAAGTGTATATCACATAATGCAGTTTCCACTCTGTCACCATTACTTCAAGAGCTTTAAAGAAGACTGACATAATTTAGAGATAGAATTTGTTATTTATTTATTAAACTTATTGGGGGGTGACATTGGTTAATAAAATTATATAGGTTTCAAGCATATAATTCAATAATACATCATCTATATACTGCATTGTGTATTCACCACCCAAAGTCAGCTCTCCTGTCATCGTGTATTTGATCTCCTTTACCTTTCTCTACCTCGCTTCTTTCTTCTTTGTTTCTTTAAAATGAGCTCGGTGAGGAGAAGGAGATGGGCCTTGGGGAGAGAATGAAGCGAAAATCTCCAATGTGAGGTTCAAATGGGCACCATGGCTTCCAACCTTGAGCCCAGTGTTCTTCCCGCTCTGAGTCTCCTAGCGTCTGGGCCTGTTTCTGGCCTCCCGCTGAACAGCAAATCTTCCCGGGAGTGGCAGTGATCTCTGCGGGCCACGGGTGGACATCTTCCAAAGGGGACAGGGAGGTCTTCGTCATTTTAATGGTCTGAAATAGTTATCACTACCTAGAGAAATGACACAGCTAAGATGAAAGAGCTGTTCTTTCTCCTTTAACAAGTATTTACGATACATATTTCTAGGGTTCAGGAAAGGGCAAACTTATGAATAAATTTGAGTAACAACGAAACGTTACTGCCTTTCAGTTGTAGAGGAGTGGTTGTCAAATGAGAAAATAGGATCCTTTTTAAGAAAAATTTTGGGCTAAAATTTTGGGGCAAAGTGGGAATTGCTCATTTTCATTTTAAAATGCCACTATTGTATTATAAATATGTTGCAATCTATCAATTGATTTTAAAATTGAATATTTTACCTGTATCTGGAGACTTTCTTAAACAGTTAAGCTATTTAATGGAGTCTCATAAATGCCTTAAGACAGTAAAAGTTTGGTTTTAGTAGTTATTCTGAAAAACTGTTGATTAATAATATATGCATTTCTTAATTTACAAAGATGAATTATGAATTTATTATTCATATCACAACTTATTTTATTTTTCAGCAGATTTTTAAAAATGAGGCCCCCAGGTATATTTAATTAGATGGTGGATTAAAGTAGTCTTTGAATTACTTTTAATTAGTTTTCCTAAATCTTGTAAATCCACTGAGTAACTTGGTGTTATTTTGCCAACTGACCACTGGGTGGCGATGAAGACCGACAGACAGGTTGTAATTCTCTCGCAAATGGAAGCAGGATTTGGGGTTGGGCTCAGGTCCAAGAATAGCAGCTGCAGATGAGATATTATTCATTGAGAACATAGAGAAAATTCCACCAACGAAACCACCTTTTACTGGTCTTTTGACTACAGTTACAGTTAGGTTCACACAATTAAATGGCGTCAGCTGAAAGCAGCCTGTTACTGACATTGATTTTAGGAAAGGTCTTGAGAGAGAAACATGGCAGGCACACTCCCATTTCACAGCTGGGCAAATCAAGGCTCTGAGAGGTTCTGTGGAAGTCCCACTTGCGATCATCTGGGGAAATCCTGGATTTTTTTTTTTTTACAAAGCAGAGACTCAGAAAATTCCCAGATAATCCAGGGAATTTTTTCTTATCTACCTACTCACTTCCCCGCAATCATACAAGAAAGAAAGAAGTCATGGAAATAAAAGAGCAAGTCGCCCCTGAAATCTCTAGATGTAGTGCCTTCATTATAGATGACAGAATCCTAGCTCAAAAGCATGATCTGGAGAAAATGGTAAAGAGAGAGGTAACAGAAAATAGAGTTAAAAAAAAAAAAGAACTGTCAAGAACAAGACATACATAGCAACTGTCTACCAAGTTTTTAAACTATACCTTCTCGGAGTCTTAACAGCACTGACATGAGATTTTTAATAAATCTGTTCTATTTTTACAGTGTAGGCTTATGCCTGCTGTGTACCTGAATCTCTCTTCCATGTCTAAATTGTCCCAAAACATCAGAGTCCAAGGGCTTTTATATTTTTTTTCAGAAAGGAAGCAAATTGGATTCTTTAAGTAATTTAGAAGACTGTGTAGAAACAGGGAATACTTAATTTCAATAATTAATTTAAATAGCAGCTTGCACATTTTTGTTTTCTGTTGACAGGGATTTGACATAATTGGCAGCTTCAAATTAGTGTAAACACGAGGAGTGATTGGGAAACATTGCTCTGACATTGCATTGTCACAACAGAGAAGGTGGCTGCTCTGCAACAGATGTTACTCTGACTGGAAAAATAGCTGCTGAAAAAAACAGTCTTTCACTTTATCTGTACGAATGTATGATCTCCCCAAGCAGACTTTGAAATCAGACGTTTTAACATTAATTAACAATGCAGTAAAAGAACCAGATATATTGTCCCTTGGTTGTAGAAGCCTCTGGGTTCACAACCCAGAAAGGGATTCTTTATTAAACTTTTTCCTTTTTTTTTTTTTTTCATTTAGCATCAGACAAAGAGCTTTAAGTGCATCGTGACTGAGTCTTTCTCTGTGGGCTGTTTGAAGGAATGTAGAAAGCCGGTTTGGTTTGGGGCACGACAGGAGATCAGTAGTAGAGCCTGGAGCTCTACGCCTTGTGGTAAGTTGCCTAAGGCATGTTCAGAGATTAGGGCTTGTATCTTGGGACCCCCTCCTTCAATCCACTTGTATCCTCAGGCAGCAAGTTCCCTCACAGCCTGCCTCTAAAATGCCGTTTACAGTAGTAACACACTGATGGGTGTGTTGTCCACCATCGCAGCCTTTCCTGTTGCTAGGGTGTTGCTAGGGTGGTGATGGTGGTGGTGAGAAGAATCCATAATGGCTCTGGACACTTAGCACAGGGGGAATGAGGGAGAATGATGTTGTTTTAGCCTCTGTCCCCCAGAAAGCGAAGCTGAGGCTCACTGTGTTACCATTTTATTTGGGAGTGCAATCCCAGGGAACAGGAAGGACCATGGAAGTGGCCTGGCAAACAAGGAAGGACTGAAATGAAATGGAGGTACACTACTGAGTTGGCCCACAAAAGGCTACTGAGTGTCCCATTCCAAGGGATTGTCCTCTGAGAACTTGAATCAACGAGTCTCAGGAAAGTTCTCTCAGAGACTGAAAGAAGGAGACATTTGTCCACCAGCTCCTGTCTTCCACTGGCCAGGCCACACTGTGGATGCACGGTATTATGTGAGTACACCATCAGAAAGAGGAATCACACTGAAGAGAATGCATTTTCTCACCAAAACCCACTTTTCTTTTGCCCTACCCACCCCCCTACCCACCCCCCACTTCTGTGTTGGTTCTGTGTTAGGGGGCTCCTTCTGTATCTGGACCTGAATCCTTTTGTATGAAGTAGTTCTAGTTTCTTCTTGCTCATTTTCTTATGGATTTGTCTGTCTTTTTGTTATTGATTTTTAGAAGTTCTTTACATATTTTGGATAAAAGACTTTTCATTTACTCATGTTACAAATATTTTTTCCTGCTCTGTGGCTTTGCCTGGTTTAATGACATATATAATTTTTTTTAAAGAATGGAAAATTTTAATTTTAACATAGTAGAAATAATTAATTTTTCTTTTATGATTTGTGCTTTTGTATCTGGTTTAAGAATTTTTCTCTACCTTGAGGTCATAAAGATATTCTTCCATAGTAGTATATGAAAGACTTTCCTATTTAAATCTAATTGATTTTGTCCTACAAAAGTTTTTAATGTTTGTCTGTATCCCTCTCGTGTGTGTGTATGTGTGTGATACAGAGAAACATGATTAGATTAGAGGCTATTTGGCGAGAGGAGAGCAGAGAGCACTGACACAAGTTAGGAGGCATTTGGTTCAGTCTAGGAGGGATATGATGGTAGCTTTTACTTGAGTTGTGAGGCTGGCAGCAGAGAGAAATGCGGGGAGTCAGTGGGCATTTAGGAAGCAAATTAATGTGACTTGATGATGAATTAAATATGGGGGAGGAAGAGGGGTTAAGATGACCCCACAGTGACTCTTTTTCTGCTGCTGCCAACCAATGCCTTCACCCTTCTGTCTAGTATTTCTCTATTTCAATGCTTCTCTATTAAGTTTCTTCCTTGCATCTCCTGACTCAGCTTTCCTTCTTCACATGCTCTGACTTTCACTACTGTTGCAGATGGCTACCTCTACACACAGTTATAAAAATTTTTCCAACAGACTCATTGACCTAAGTATTCACTGTTACTCCTGTTTTAGTAAGAATAATGTGCTGTGGGTATACGCACATACTGGCTGGCTGGGTGGCCCTTTCATTATGGCCTGTGGTAGCTGTGATGGGATTGCAGAGTTAGAAGCAGGACCTGACCCTATGGATAAATATTGATTTATCTATCTATCTATTTATTTATATATTTTAAATTTGAGTTGACATTCAATATTATTTTATATTAGTTTCAAGTGTACAGCATAATGATTAGACATATAATTTTGAGGTGATACCCCAATTAGCCTAGCACCCACCTGGCACTATACATGGCTATTAAAATATTACTAACTATATTCCCTATGCTGTATTTCACATCCCTGTGACTGTTTTGTAAGTACCAGTTTCTAACTCTTAATCTCTTAAACTTTTTCACTCAACTCCTCAGTCTCCCACATCTGGAGGACTTGGGGGCTGAGTAAAAAATCATCAGTTTGTTCTCTGTATCTATAAATCTGTTTTTGTTTTGTTTATTATGTTTTTTAAATTCCACATATAAGTGAGATCATATGGTACTTGTCTTTCTCTGACTTATTTCATTTAGCAAAACATCCTCTAGGTCCATGTATTTCCTTACAAATGGTAAGATTTTAATTTTTTATGGCTGAGTAATATTCCTTTGTATATATGTACTGCAACTTCTTTATCCAATCATCTATTGATGGGCACTTAGGCTGCTCTCATGCCTTGACTATTGTAACTAGAGCTGCAGTGAATGTAGGAATGCATATATCTTTTTGAATTCATGCTTTGGTTTTCTTTGGACAAATACCCAAAGGTGGAATTGCTGGGTCATAAGGTAGTTCTATTTTTAATTTTTTGAAGAATCTCCATACTGTTTTCTATAGTGGCTGTATCAATTTGCAATCCCACCAACCATGCACGAGGGTTCCCTTTTCTCCACATCCTCGCCAACACTTGTTTTTTGATTTATCAATGATAGCCATTCTGACAGGTGTGTGATGATATTTTGTTGTGGTTTTAATTTGCATTTCTCTGATGATTAGTAACTTGGAGCATCTTTTCATATGTCTGTTGACCATCTGTATGTCCTTTAGAGAAATGCCCATTCAGGTCTTCTGGCTATTTTTAATTGGATTGTTTCTTTATTTGGTGTTTAGTTGTATGAGTTTTTTATAAAATTTCAATATTAACCCCTTATCAGATGTAACACAGGCAATTATTTTCTCCCATTCAGTAGGTTGTATTTTTATTTTGTAGATGGTTTCTTTCGCTGTGCAAAATAGTTAGTTTGATGTAGTCTCACTTTTTTTTTCTTTTGATTTCCTTGCCTGAGAAGACATATCAGAAACAAATATTTCTAAGAACAATGTTAGAGAGTTTATAGTGTATGTTTTCTCCTAGAAGTTTTGTAGTTGCGAGTCTTACATTTGAGTCTTTAATCCATTTTGAGTTTATTCTTGTATATGGTGTAAGAAGGTGGTCCAGTTTCATTTTTTTGCATGTTTGATGGATGGACATTTAAAGTTGCTCTTCTGCAGAGGCTCTGAGAGAGACAGTTTTCCTTGGCAGGGGGCTGTGAGCAGCTAGTGCTTGGTATATTCTATGAGTACAGAAGAACATTAGAAAAAAAAGACACACTTGACAGAATAAGTTTTTTTTTTCACCAAACCTCATTTTTCTTTGTTGTCTAAATTATAAACTTGTTTTCTAAAACATATAGTTATAATAGAAACTTATGACTCTAAAACAATTGTGGGTAGCAATGTAATAATTGAAGCTGGTCTCCAATACAGAATTTCACTTATTAATAGTATACCAGTCAGAGCTTTGACTCTGAGGTATTTTGTTCATGCATAAACCATAAATTTGAATTGACAGTCCTATTAATGATGGAATTCAATTATGTATGTTTATGGCAAAAGAACCAAGTGGATATTTTTGAACCTCATTATACGCAAGACAGATTAAAAACAGTAGTTATAGAGAATGAAAACAGGCCTTGATGTCATGTTTGGTAAAACATGTCAGGAGTGAGTTCTCAGAAAGTGCTACAGTGAAATATGAGGGGAAGGTGTGGAGTTGCAAGGGGTTTCATTTAAACATAAGGCTCGCGTGTTAATATTTTTATTGATTTATTTTTGTGCCAATATGTTCTGACATAAATATGGTAATCTATAATGCATTGACCATAAAAGTCAACATTATTTTTAAAGCTGACTCAGGGAAATAAAACCTCACTGTTAGTGCTGATATGTATGGTATGTTACCCTGTTGAAAAATTAAGCTCTCCCGTCCTGCTCCTGATTGAGCTCAGTAAGAAGGATGCATTTTAACTGCTGCCAACCTTTTGTGTTTGCTTCATGGCCCTTGTCCAGTTTGCATTGGACTAGCCCATGGTATAAAGTAAAAAGTAGTGCATAGTCAACATTTCAGAAGAGACTCTGCCAAGAGCAAAAGCAAATCAGCAGCAAACACCTTAGCCTTTTAGAAGATCAAAAGGCCTGTGGAACTCTCCTGGGAAGATACTGTGGAGGCCATATAACTTGTGTATTAGGAAAATAATGAGAGTAATGAGAGTAGAAGTGAAGTAGAGGACTCAAAACAGAGAGAACATGTGGGGACAGTGTCAACATGGGTGATCACAGAAAAGAGACTCAGTCTGGAATGCCGGGGGCAGGGGTTACACTCCAGCGGTCTGCATAAGCCAGACACAGTGGCAATATGGCTTTCAATAAAATCATTCTATAAAAAAAAAATTGAGCAAAGGAGAATTTAATTTAGCAGCACAGGAGAGAATGCTAATGAGATTTAGATGACTTCTTTTACTAAGTTTCAGAACAGAACAAGTTTGCTGAAAATAACAAAATGCTGGTAATTTTAGAGCTAAGGGTCCTTGAGTATAAGGCGGGGTAATTTCTAAATAGATAAAGAAGCTGTTAAACCTCAAGAGATTAAATGAGCTATTTGTTCAAGGTCACTCAGCTGGATAGTGACTGTGCTGTATCTGGAGTCCCTACCTCCTGGTTCTTGGGCTCTTCTCCATTTTATCAATTAGGGGCCATGACTAATGATGCATGTGCATGAAGGACAGTCCATGGGGCCACTTGAATCTGGTTTCCAACCAGCCACTGCACTGGAATTGTTCTCTTTAAGGCTCTCAATGGCCTCCATGTTGCGAAATTCTGTGGACCTTTCCTAACTCACTTTAAACTTCTAATCGTGATATGTAACAGTTTAGCACTCCTTGAAGCAATCTCTTCTCTTGCATTCTCCATTAGCTAGGACTTTGTTGCTGGTGAGAGAAACCCATGCCAAAGGTGACAAAGCCAAATGATAATTTATTGGCTCATGTAATCACTGACCTGGTGAGGCTGGCTTTAGGTATGGTCTGATGCAGCTCAGATAATGCTACTGACTGCTTTCTCTCTATTTCTTGGCTCTACTTTCTCCAAATTGGCTTCATTCTCACACATACTCTCTCCTTATAGTGACACGATGGCTGCCATAAACTCCACTCTTTCATTTAATTATGTGCAAATCCAGCAGGAACAATTATGCCTCAGCCAGGAAGTCCTGGGATTAGTACTGCTTGGTCCTACTGTCTTGTCCTAAACTCTGTGTTCATCCCTGAACCAATCACTGTGGCCAAGGAGATGGAATGCATTAATTGGCCTAGACCTTTGTTAAATGCCCCACCTCAGGACCTAAGGGAGAATTAACTTCACTCAAATTCCTTGCTTTGAGAGTGAGAAAAGGGTGGTTCTCTGAAAGCATATTTGAGGTGCTGTTGCCACACGAAAAGGACCAAATACTGGGCAGCAAAAATGGCACATGCCCAAAACAACTTCTCTGACACCACACTTTCCTAATGTGCCACCTGCTTCACTCTTTTTATTTTCCCTCACGGTATTACCCTACTCAACTTGATCTCTAATGTTGGGGTTCCCCAGGGCCCAGCTCCAGACCTTCTTTTCTTCCAGGTCTATACTTGCTCTCAAGGTGAGTCTATCCCCTCTATAGTGAAAGGATAAGATTAACATAGCCTAAGGCACTTTGAGTCAATTTTAGCTAATGTGGTAGTTGACACTGTAGGCCGTGGAAATTAAAGAGAAATAGTGTTTAATGGGAAATCTTGAGAGGAAAGAAGGTTGTTGACACAAGTATATGTGGAAATGCAAAGCACTGAGCTACTCCTTATCCTTGCTCCAATGATAAGAGACAAATTTGAAGAATATTTACAAATAGTTACCATAAAGGCACAAAAAATAAAATGTATTAGCCAGGAGGGTTAAAAGTCCCATTAAGGTTAGATCTACATACACTTGTTTTTTCCCTTGCGACATTGAATTTCTGGCTGGTTCGTTTGCTTGAAAGGTAAAGAAATCTTTTGGGATATTTTCATTCTTTATTACAGAGGTAATTATAATCATTTAGAATACATCTTTAACCTCGAGGCTATGGTTACTGCAGAATATATTTTACATATTTGCTGTGGGGAACCGCATTTATTCATTGTATATTTAAGAGACTGTGTATTAGAATATGTCTGGGTAGGGATTGAGTTTATACACCTAAGCTGGCATGTGCTCACCTGCACTGTTAATGACCTCACTAACTTTATTCTATAACTTTATTTCTACATAAAGTTAGATCCTTTGTCTTGGCTTTCTCTTTGTTTATTTATTTGAGAAAAATAAATTAGCAATTCTAGAAGAATAATTTCTAACACTATATGAAGTTTGTTTTCTTCACACCATTCATATCTTGATAACTCCCTAATCTATATCCATTGACCTATATCTATATCTCTATTCTACGCCCTGAGCTCCAAACTTGTATATTTAACTGTCCACTTAACACTGCCTGACTATTTTACTGATTTCAACAGCCTAATGTGTCAAGAGGGAGCTCCTAATTTTCTCTTTTTTCTCCCACCGAACCTGTCTCTCTGCTCAACATTTTTCATCATTTGAATAAATGGCACTGTTATGTATCCAGTTGTTCAAGCAAAAATCCTGGAAATCATCCTTCATCTTTTTCTTTTCCCTTCTCTCACATAGCTCATCACCAAGTCCAGTCAAATATCTGTCAAATCATCCACTTCTGCCAGCTTACCGCCATCATCCTGTTCTTTGCCTCTGTAATCTCTTGCCTTACCCACTTCAACTATATCCCTCTGCCACGAGTCTCAACACTTCCTTCTACCCTAATCCATGCACAGTAGCCAAGGTGATGTGTATGAAGCATGAATCAAACCATATGCCCTTCAAAAGACTTTCCACTATCTTCCTGCTGTTCTTCAGAATAAATCTCAAATGTTTTCCCATGACTACAAGGTCCTGCATGGTCCTGTTGCTGAATCACAATTCAACATTGTCTCATCCACTCTACCTCTCAGTCATGGAGCTACGGCCATGCTGGCCATGTGTGGTGTCAGACAGATGATGGGCTGGAAACAGGAAAACACACACACACTCACACACTCTCCTGATTGGTGTAATCGAGGCCCAGAAACTTTTCGGAAAAAGGGTGGTCACAGAGGAGAAGAGCAGGTGTTGTATATTCTGGTAGGACTTTTTCCCCGTTGCTCATCCCCCAAGGTGATATCCACATAGAACAGGTAGAGTCCTGGGGGTTCTAAGAAAACAGCCAGAATTTTGCTACATGACCAGTCTTTTACACATAAGACTTGCACCAAGACTTAGCCTAATAGTGTGTGTACTATGTATTTAGATTTCCCAGATTTGAACCAAATTCAGCATCAGTGAAGCCACAACCTCATTAGAGTCATGTCAATAAAATAGTCTTCCTCTTACCTGAGAGGGATACTTTCTGAGCCTCCTAGTGAATGCCTGAAACCATGGATAGTACCAAACCTTATATATACAATGTTTTACCTTTGATATACACACACAAACACACACATACACACACATGTATATATACACACGTATAAATATACATATGCCTACATATACATACACATATAGCTGTATATAAACCTATAATAAAATTTAATTTATAAATGTGGTACAGTAAAAGTTTAACAATACCAACTAATAATAAAATAGAAAAATTATAACAATATACTATAATAAAATTAATGTGAATATGGTCTCTCTCTCTCTCTCTAAATATCTTCTACTCTACTTACCCTTCTTATTGTGATGATGTGAGATGATACAATGCCTAATCGGTGAGATGAAGTGAGGTGAATGACGTAAGCATTGTGACATAGCATTAGGCTATTATTGCCCTTCTAATGACAAAGGTTACTTGAACACAAGCACTGCAATATGTGAGTTGATCTGATAACTGAGATGGCTACTAAGTGACTGACTAGTGGACGGGTAGTGTTTACAGTGTGGTTATGCTGGACATAAGGTTGATTCATGTCCTGGGCTGAGTGGAGTGGGATGGCAAGAGGTTTCGTCATGCTATTCTGAACAATGTGCAATTTAAAACTTATGAGTTGTTTATTTCTGGAAATTTTTATTTAATAATTTTAGATCTTGATTAACTGATCACTTTCTGAAACTGCAGAAAATGAAACTGTCAATGTGGAGTGAGGGGGAAAGTGTTCAGTTAAGCCTGAAAAATATGTCTACCTCTAGCCTTTAAGCATTATAGAAAGCCTATTTTCGCAGTGTCCACTTCTTGACTTTCATTTCGTCTGAGTTCTTCTGATGCTGGGTTTGGTCTTAAGACTCAAATCGCAAGTCTATGATTTGAAGTCTATGCCCCTGAAAGCCTGCATGTTCCCCGAACATGGCATGTTCTTTCATGTCCCGGTCTTCATGATTTCCACCTCCACTGCGTGGAGCACTTTCCCCAGCTCTTTCTCTGAATGTCAAAATTTATTTTATCTTTCAGATCTTAGCTAAAATGTCATGTTCCAAGAGAGCATTTTACTATCTAAAAGAATTTGTGCTGTAATTCCTTACTGTAGTACTTTATTTACTTGCCACATTTTCCACAAAATCTACTTATTATTTTGTTTGATTTGTGTCTTCCTCCCATTAAAATCTAAATTAATTGAGGTAAGGGATCTTTTCTGTCTGGTTCTTTTTTATATCCTAGGACCTAACAGTGCCTTGCACAGAGTGGACACTCAACAGGTCTTAGCTGCTTGGCTGAATGAGGGATTGGAGTCATGGGTCTTGCTTTGCTGAAGATGGACTTTGCTAAGGAGGACTCCATCCTCCTACTCCAGCAAGATGGGCTTCATTGCTGTATCCATACAGATGATAACAGGCTGGCCTCTGACATGGTAGTTGTTGGGTAATTGATCATGGATGGGCTTAGAGACAGCAGCTTGAGCATTCTCCCCCCAGGGTCTTAGCTCTTGGTGCATTGGACTTCTCTGTGGCCTGTATTCTTCAGCCTCCTGTCTAAGAGCCATTGGTGGTAAGATAGAACATCTTATTTTTATATTAACAGTGTTGATTCCTTTGATAAGAGGTGTATATTATTGAGGAAGATAAGTGAAAAGTACCTGTTAGCCAACTTTTCACACTGATCTTGGAAAAGGAGTTCTGCACCATGTGGAAGTGAATAAATAAAGGGAAAAATGAATCATGGCTCATCTTCATCTTCAAAAATAATGCATTAGTTTAGTCTCTCTAAATTTTATTTGAGTTGTTTTGTGATGACTAACCAAGCATTCTTTTTTGTCTTTGCTGTTTGTATCAGTCAGGTTTTACTAGGTTATGCTCCCATAACAAAAAAAATCCTAAAATCTTAATGGCTTAAAACAGCAAAATTTTGTTTCTCATTCACAGTGTGTCAATGTGAGTGAGGGTCAGCTCTTTTCCATGTCTCTTCTTCATCCTGAGTTCCAGGCTAAAGAAATGGTTCTTATCTGGGACACGCTTGTCTTATTAGAGGGAAAAAAAGAGGGACAGAGAAAATGTGCAATGCCATTTAAAAGCTTCTGCTTAAGAATGGCATGATTCACTTCTACTCACACGACTTCATCAGTGGGATAGTTTAATCCAGGGAGGAGAACAAATGATTTTGAATGTTAATATAATCTTCCACAGGATCTTTATAATGATGATCTAAAAGTACTGTTGCTGAAAAATTTGGCAACTTCTAATGAATAAAAATTTAAAAGAATGAATATTTCTAATTGTCATGATGTATTACCCTTATATACAAGCTATATAATGCAGGACAAAGAGCATGAAATGGAGAATATGGAGTCTTTGTATACTGATAGTTGACGGCATGAGCTTGGACAAAACATTTTTAATTGCTGGGTTCTCATTTCTGCAAAACAAGGGGTTTACATTAGATAATCTCCAAATTCATTATAAATCAAAAACATCTATGTTCCTTTGATTCCAAGTACATGCTGGGTGGTGTGTCTGAGTGACAGTCCAGTGGTGGCAGAATTGAGGGTTCGATTTGCAGGGCCTCTGTGGGCTATTAGAAAGTGTTGCTCTGTACTTTGAAGGCAGGCAGGGAGATCTAAGACTTTTACTCCTAGCCAACATTAGAGGGGATGGATCCTGTACTTATTTTCTTCCCACTGAAGCCTTGCCACTCACTCACATGGGACTGCTATTCAGTTTAGAAAGATTTTTCATTCTCAGTTCACTTAGCCAAAGGGCAAGTTCTGACAAGGTGGCTGTTTGAGTATTGTCGATGAGTGATGATGAAGAAAACAGCAGTAAAATGTGAATGGAAATCCTGTCTCCAGTCTGGCCCTAAATTGTTAGTTTTTGGAAAGTGAAAATTAAGGAAAAAAGTCAGACTGAAAATCTCATTGGTCTGTAGCTAATTCTGTGAAATTCTTTATGTTGGATGAACCTCAGGGATTCAAAAAACTTGTGCAGTGAAATGCTAACCTAAACCTGTCAAGATTTTTCTTTCTCTCAGTACATCTATTCCTGTTTTCCCTTGCTATTTAGGTCTTCTTGGCATATATCTTAAATTAGAAATGCTCAGCTCTTTCAAACAGATTTTCAGCTTAGATCAGACCCTGCAGAGCTTCAGCCACTGAATCGAAAACTTGACCAAGTTCTGGTTGACCTCCATATGCCCATTCTTTATCTCCATGTAAGCAATTTCATATATATTTCAACATAGGTCATGTAAATGATGGCTTTGGAATTATTCCCTGTAACCAAACATATCACTACCATAGTTGTCACTTCTAGAAATTAGAATATTAGTTCAATTTAGTGGACTACTTTCCTCTAATGTGTTAAAACATTTTACATAAATGTTGTCCCTCTAGGAAGCTCTCACACATGTGCATGAGGAGATAAATAAATGCAAAGATGTTCACTGTAATATTTTTTGTGATCAGAAGAAAAAGAATGCCTAAAAAGTCACCAATAGAATTGATAAATATATTGTGCTATAATCCTACAGTATTTATGTAGCAGCAAAATAAATAAATAGAGCTATATGTGCCAACATAAATAGATCTCAAAAACATATTGGGTGAAAAAAAGCAAGTTGCATAATTATATATACAGTATGAAATCATTTGCTTAAAATTTTAAAACATATAGTATAAGATTATATATAGAGATACATACATTTTTAATAAAAATAAAAATAAAATGTAGAAAAAGGATACCCAAGAATTTTGGAATAATGGTTACATCTGGAGAACGAGAGGAAGAAATACACAGAAGGATTAGTTCATGTCTGTAAAATTTTATTTCTAAAAAAATAAAGAAAGAAAGAAACAAACAAAAAACCCAAACCAAGTATTGTAAGATGTTAACCTTGGCAAAATCTTCCTAGTGGGCACAAGGGTATTTGTTATGGTTTCTTTATGCATTTTGTATATGGGAAATATTTAATAACAAAACAGTCGTTTCCTTTCCCCATTATTTGCCTTTTTCTCATATCAACCTCAGAGATGCAATAACATTGAATGTGAAAAACAACCTCTAGCAAACTGAGTTTACTTCATGTGGTTTTGAGAAGATGACCTTTTGAATTTAAAAACATCACCTCACACTCAGATTTGAGATAGGTTTTAAAAAAGAGCGAGTCTTAGGGCCTTTACATTCATAATTATTTTTTGCATGAATCCCCGAGGCCCTTCCCCTGCTTCTGCCACCACGATCCCATGCTCAAAACCTTCCGTGGTCTTCTGCTGTTCTCAGAATGAATTGACCTTCCGGAGGCCTGCAGCCCTGCAGAATCTGACTCATACTTTCCCCTGCCTATTGGGCTCTTCTCTTCTCCTACTCCATGCCAAGCTCTCTGCCACTGGGGTCTTCAGAACTTGGTAGCTCTGCCTGGCTTACTGTTATCCCCCATTTCCCTTCAGCTCTAAGCTCTAAGTGTTTCTTCAAGGATGCCTTCTCTGATCCCCATGCCTGGGGTCTGTGTTTGTCTCATTCCCTTCTGTATCCTTTGTGCTGGGCATGATTCATGCATATTTTTTAACTTTCACTAACTAACCTGAAATTAGAATTGAGTCAGGTCACCCTCTAACACCTACTTATCCCCCTTTATAAATGGTGATATGTCTATTTTTCTTCCTTTGTTTTTGCTATACATAAGACAATAATAGCTATAAAGTTAATTAATTTACCAGATTAATAGAAATTCCTACCATATGTTCTTTGGACATATCTGAATTTAATATTACTTAGTATTAGTAAGTGACACCTTATTATAAAGGGAATCATGAATTAAGAATTAGTAGTTATTTTGAACTCAGTTACCTATAAAATAGATGATCTGACCTCTACTTCAGGAACATATATTGGCAATAAAAATTCCTAAGACCTTCTGGTGACTTTAATATCAGTATTAGCAAGCATTATGCGTGGGAAGAAAGTCACTGAAACACATTCCGGGAAAGTACAAGTCTATCTAAATCAGGCTTGTTTTAAACCAAAGAGTTTAATCAGTAAAGTAAGAATAATATTTTGGTAGTTCAATTTTTGATAGTATCGGGCAGTTCCTTGGAAAGGATTCATGGGGTAGTGTTAGAATCAGTATCCTCTGAGCTTAATGGTGCAAGTGAAGACTTACTTAGTGTCATGCAGTGTCTCTCATGCTTTTGTGCTAGGGGATGGAAGTCTGCGAATCTTAATAGGGTATGTCTAATAACATGTTAATAACTCACAAATTGCTGGCTTTGGACCATAGACCTTGAGTGAAAGGACCTTCATAAATTATACATGTCTGACAAATAGGTGATACATTTTTCAAATCACATAAGCTCTTCAGAATCTAGTCTGCTGTGTGGAGATAATTAAAGAAAATCAATGTGTGTTGATTGATAGATATTTGACTTGAAAATACATTCTCCACACTGCCTCAGACAGTGGGGCATCCAGTCTTCAATACCAGTGTTTTCTGAAGATGATGGGAAAAGGTAGGTGGAAAGCTGGAGTGTGAGGGGTGTAGAGCTTTTTCCTCCACATGC
Source organism: Macroglossus sobrinus (assembly GCA_004027375.1). NCBI lineage: Eukaryota > Metazoa > Chordata > Mammalia > Chiroptera > Pteropodidae > Macroglossus > Macroglossus sobrinus. Next base: position 956,768 of record PVKZ01000080.1, on the reverse strand, counting down.
TGAGATGATTTCTCACCTCAGTGTTGTTCTTGACCCTGATTCCGCACAGAGCTAAGAGCAGTTGACTTGAACTCCTATTTCTGCTTCCTTCTCTGAGTGAAAGAATTTGACTTTCTTAGTCTCACTGGGACCATGGGAGGCTTATTTCATCAATGATGGTGAAGTGCTAGGAAGTCGAAAAGTGCTGTGTCCATTCTAAGAAACAGTATTGATTCATTTTTTTCCTTGTGGTTAATATAAAATTCTTCACATATCAGATAATGGTTCAGTGTTGCATAAACAGCCAAGAATTGCTGGCAGAAGAGATGTGGCCTGTGTTTTCCCCTAGGAAAATTGATGTCTATAAAATGCCTTCAGTTTCTCTGAAAAGACATTATTACGTGATTGAAACTGATTATTGTATTTTTATTTGCCTATCAGAGTATTTTCTTTTTATTTGTTTTGATTTGCTTTCCAGTAACTATCTGTGATAATGTTGAGCTCAGTTAAGCTTTACGTTATAAAAAGTCTGGATTGGTAAAAATTTTGCTTATCTATTTTGAATAATCCTGTTCATCAATAGAATTGATGAATAGCAGGACATGCACAAATGCATGTGTATGTATGTGAATACATATACACACATTTATACACATGTATGCATATATTTCATGGTAATATACTTATCTATGTCTGTATTATTATCCTATTGAAACAATAAAACATAATAAATAACTAATTATGACATTTAGCTAACTCACCATTTTGAAAGATTTTAGAAATTATACTCCTGAAATTACTTCCTATAGGCATTTAAAAAACATATGAGGAATCTAGGCCAGTTATTTTATCATTATACTAAAAAAAAAAACTGAAATGGCACAATGCAGCTGGATCATCCAGTGTATTATTTATAAGACTTGGTTCTGGATCACTTTTCCATGTTTTCAAATTCCAAACACATTTGGAAGATGGAAGATTCAATACCATTGGTTACTGTAAAAAAAAGAACATGCAGTTGAAAACTCTCCTTTGAATACGTAGGGTCTGATTTGTTTGTTAAAAAATATGTTTCTAATGTTATAATCATGGCTTTTAAAATGTCTTTATTTTCTTATGATACATACTGGCAAAGAAGTCTGTTTCATTATCTCATGGTCACATTATTTGTGTGTAGCTCTGCCATGAAAATAGATAGTCTTCACATACACTATCAAGGTTTGAAGAATTTGCTTTTTTATTTGTTCTTCATCAATTCTTTTCCTACATCATTTATTGGACACTAAGTGTGTACTAGATGTCATAAAATGCATTAAAGAGTAGAAGGCAGTCCTTTCTCTTAAGGAAGTTGTAATCTAGTTGAGTCAAAGAAAATGTTCTAGAAATAAGAGATTAAATAAATTATTATGGATACAGGCTAGGAGTTGTCCCCCAATATCTATTCTCCCTTTCTACCTCAGTAACAAAATTTTCAGTTTTTAGCTAGGCACATGGACACCTAGATGCATCTCTCAGCCTCCCTTCCAGCTAGGTGTGGCCAGTGCCAAATCTTGATGATGCTGTGTTAAGAGGAACTGTAGTAGCTTCTGAGAACCTCCCTTATATGTCAGCTATACCTCCTTTGGTCCTTCTCTATCATGACTTTTTCTTGCTTACTGGACGTGAATGTAACTGCTGGGACGAACTCCTGTGACCAAGTTGGACCAAGTGGAAGAGGGCTTCACTTAGGAATGGAGGTGTGGAGTCTGTAAGGAGCCTGGGGGCTCTGCATTTGTGGAACTGCCATACTGCCCTGGGCCGTTTACCTCTGGGATACCACGTGCGAGAACAATAAACTACTCTCTCTCTGTCTGATACCTCCAGCCAAATATAATCCTGACAGGCACATGCTACAGAGTATACATTTTAAGTGTGGAAGGGACAGTATGCAGAGTGGTGATCAGAATGGGAAATTGCCATGAGGGAAGGCTTCCTGGAAGAATATGCTAATCTAGTCTGACTCTTCTCTTATTTCCTCATTATTTCTTTCTGAATATGACAACACTTTCCTACCTTCTCTCATGCTGTTCCTTCTGCAATGCTTTCTCTACATATCTTACTGCTTGCCTAGTTAATTTTATAATTACATTAAATTATATAATCCACATAAGCACTTAACACAGTTAATTAAACTGTGTAAATGCCCTGTACTCAGCTGTTATCTTCGTTATTATTACTGGCTAGCTCAAATTTTGCCTCTGTTCTGAAGCCTCTCTTCAACACTCTCCCCCTTCTCTCAGAAACAACTGTCTCCTCAGTACCCTAAAACCTGGTGCTGAGCGGTACTAGGGAATTGGACTGTCTGAGGAAAGTGGCGGGCTAGTTATTTGTGTAGCTACTGCTCAGGAGGAATGAAAGGGAAGGAGGAATGTGGCTCTCTAACATTCCTTCTTTGTTGCATTCTCGCTGCTTCTTAGCCACTGTGTCCCTTCCCTATTCCCAGGCTACGGTTTCTATGGCCACTTCTAAGAAGGAAGGCCATAGCCATGCAGCTTCAGTTCTGCCTTAGCTTTGCCTCCTAAATTCTGAGCTTTGCCAACATAATTTCTTACTTCTGTTGTCTGAGGTTCAGGAGAGGGGTGGCAAACAGATCGGAGTTTAAGGCTAGGGGCAGGCAAGCTGTGTTTGCAAGGTTATCCCACCTCCTCTTTTGATAACCACAGGACTGGCATTGTAACACCAACTTTATGACAAAGTTGTGCTGCTTTTTGCTTCCTGGTGTTGCTGCTCAGAAGGGATTTTTATGTCAGTACAACATGTGTCATGTGTGGAACTCACAGATTGGCCTCTCTCATTTATGTTCAGATGTCCTCCTTGCATTTTCCTTCCTCCAGCCTGTCCTGCAGCTGTCCCATGGGCTGTGGATACAGTCACAGAAGAGTCTGTGCAGCTGACTGTGGGTGGCACAGTAGGCACTATTCTGATGTCTCTGTTTGGCTTGTACAAAGACTTCTTGTGTGGTGTATGGGAGTTTAGACACACTAAAGAAAATCTTTTATTGAGAATAATGAGGTCCTTGACACTAATGAGATGAGGCCTATTTTACTCCAGATGCTATCAGATTTGTGGTTTATAGTAACTGAAAAAGGACTAATTTTGAGGATTATTTCCATAGTCCCTCCCCCGTTACTTGGCCTTGTCTCCGTTTAGAGAACTGAGTGTGAAGATGTCTGTTCAACTTCCTTCTATTAGTGTTGCTGGATTTTTGTACCACACTCCACAGTGGCATGTGTCAGATTCTGGAGGCCAGCATACATAGGGGACCATACCTCATTGTAATTACCTATTTCATTAAGGCCCTTTTAATTTTACCTGCTTTATCCAGTAGGGCAAATTTTTACTTTTTTATTCAAAAGCTTTCTTAATAGGTGACAATATATTCCTTCTTCTAAGCCTATCCACCCATGACTCCTAAGGTTTCCCAGGTGAATATTGACTATCTGTTCTTTTTCTTTTTACTTTTTCTTTTTCTTTTTTTTTTTTTATAAAGAGGTTAAGAAGATTGCATACTAATATTTATTTCAGTGCTATTAGTTTTTGAGTTAAGGGCATATTATTTAAATACAGTTAGTCTAGGCCTCCAATACATATTTAAAAAGCAGCTTAACTTGCACTTAGTAAAAAAAATACCAACTGAAAAGTATAATTGAAGGTGTTTCTGGAATTGTTAAAGAGAAAAATATCCTTAAACCCTCGACATACAGTGGGTAAGGAACCACCTAATAGCTGAAATATACGTGAAGGGTATCTTACATCTTCCTATGTATTTACTGGAGTAAGTAAGATTTACAGATTTGGGGGCAGATCTGGCCCCCAAATACTTGGGAAAACACTTTTGAGTTTCACTGCTTAGACCTTACTGCCTTGCACTAGTAGAAATTTCATGATTTTTCAAGCACCTCTACTGTTTCATTGGGTCAGAGTACACACAAAGAATCTTACTCTCTCTTTTATATATTCAAATATGAAATATTAGAGGAAGTACTCATTTCTGTATGCCACGCGAAGGCTCCTCAGCTCGTGACTAGAACCAGGCAGCAGGTAAGTCACAGCAGCAGCCTTTGTGGGCTGTGCATCAGCGCAAAGCATTGTGGGAGTGCTGCAGGCCCCAACCTCTGTGCTCAGGCTCCGCGCCCTGCGGCCAACGCCTCAGAATCCGGTGACTTCAGCGGCTTTGACAGGAGTTCGTGGCTTTTGCACTTCCCGTGTTCCAATTTCCCCGGAAGGCGTACTCCAGGATGGAAAGGCAGGTAATGGAGTTTCTGTTCAGAAATGTGGGGTCCCCTCAGAACAGATGTGGTGTTGGGGGCAGGTATGAAATGAATGCGATCGTCTCAGAACTGTGCTTTATTGGATTCTAAAGTCTCCCCAGTTGTGGTGAAATTTGGGGAGCAAGATTTGAAGTTGCCCAGGTTAGTCTTGTGTCACCGGAAATGGTGGAGATGATTGCGTTTGCGTCGCCACCTTTAGAAGTGGCTAAAAAATGGCCTTCTCACTGTGATTTGCTTTTTCTCCACCCACTTTTAGAGCCTGATCTTTAATGAGACCTGAATCCCAAAGTTTGAGGGGAAGGCTGGGAAGTGGCAGAAAACCTGTTCTTTATTAGGAAGCCAGGTGGAATAGGGTCATGTATGCAGCTGTCAACAGTTTGTCATCTGATGCTTCAAACTCCAGGAACCTGTTGGCAGGAGGTAACATTATCACGCTGATATGGGACAAAGACAAACACTGGTAAACTGCTTTCTCTGAGGATTACAAAAACCTGCATTTTGGTCAGGCTTCTCAATACCCCTGCAAGGGAATTTTTAGCTCTAGTTTACAGGTCAACCATCTTTTTTTTTGTTATGACATTAGAAAATGGCTAAAAAATAGCCTTATCACTGTGATTTGCTTTTTCTCCACCCACCTGCTGGGTTGGTATAACAGAGCTTGCAAAATGGCAGCTGTAGAATGGCGTGTGGTCCATAGACTTTTTTTTCGGCTTGCAGAGGATGTAACATTTTGGGGGGAGAAGTTCTTAGTTAATAAGTGGGAGATTTCTTGCAAGAACTATTTCCAACTTCTGAAAATTCAGTTTCCATCTTTTAGCTAGCTGCTGGGCAATAGCTGCCTCTCTTAGTTAAGGCATTTGCTCACTTGTTCACCAAGACTCACTTTGTTCAGTTTCATTCATTATCTGCTTTGCCCTGGAAGGCATTTGAATGTGAGGCCCTTGACACAGCTTTCCCCCTAGCTCCCAAACTTTTCAGTGTTCTCTTTGCTACCCCTGCTGTTTCATGAGCTCTCTCAGTGAGCCTGCCCCATCTGTTGCACTGCAACAGATCTTGTACAGCAACCCTCCGTTTATTTTCCTGGGGAAGAGCTCTGTGCTTCATATAGGTGAAGGAGTTGGAAAGCTGATGTGGTCTCCAGGTGACTTTTGGGGATCTACTGGCAGATCTCAGCCTACTGGGGCCATGTGCTGGTTCTGAGTTCTGTAGTACATGGGTCTAGCCCTGTAGTTGGTTGCTCTGCTCCTGAATTCCTTGGAGGTAAGCTCAACTGCAGTCTAAAATCAGAGGCAGAGAAGTGTGTGTGTGTGTGTGTGTGTGTGTGTGTGTGTGTGTGTGTGTGCACACGCGCGCGCGCGCGCGCGCGCATTTCTTGTCACAGTTTAGCATGCAGAAACAGGGTAATTACTCGTATTCATTCTATCACTGCATAACCATTTAGGGAAACCAAGGAGGAAAAATCCTCAGTACTGCTTATGCCTGTAATTTTCTCAAAATTTTCTGAATCCTGAACAATTAAATATTAAAAATAAATTTTTATTAACAAAAAAAGGCCTTGGAATTTCTAAATTATCAGAAATTTGCAAACCATCATCACCCTTTTTTGTTTTTACTGTATCTCCATTAAAAATTAAAAATTTTTAATTCAAATTTAAATTGACACATATCAATAGTAATAAATTGACAATAATACATTGAATTACAAATTTAAGACTATAATACATTGACAATGTATTAATTTAAATTTGAATTAAAAAATTTAAGAATATAATATGGTTTAAATAATAATAAAAGTATGAGGTTGATCTAGTAGTTATGTTTTTAAATGTCCATGAAAATAAATATGTAACTACTAAATTTATTTTAAAGTTTGTATATTACCTAAAATTATAGCACATTTGCCATCCTTTGGGAAACTTTGCTTTTAGTGGAAAAACCATGCAAATTGTAGCTCTTTATGTTTGTGTCACAAATGAGCTTTGCTGGCTCAGTGATGGAAATGTATAATACAACAGGCATGGAACAAAATCATTGGGGGACTAGGCAACATCTGCACAGTTGTCATTATCTTTCGGATCTTCCTAGGATTTTGTGTCGTGATGGGCAAAGCTGATGCTTTGGCAGATATGGGATGCACTGAGCATATATAATGACTCATGTGTTTATAGTGATCCTGCCCCAAAACTGAGGAACTGCATTCTTCACCTTGCTTTGTGGAGAATTTAAGTTCATCCCTGGTTGATTACCTCTATCTCTAAGAGCTCACAAAAGGAATTGTCATATGAATATTTATTTTCTCCAATCCAAGATGTTAACTTGATTGGTTTAAGAGATGGTAGGAGAATATTCTTCATATCTTGAATATTGAATTTAAATGTACTTTAGAATTATAGCATTAATTAATTAATTTTATTTTGTATACTTAGAGTTTGAGCCTTTAGAACTCTGTTAAATTTGTGTACACTATAAGCTAGTTGTTAATTTGAACGAAAGGTCTTGATTTTTTAAAAATAGATTTCAAGTACTGAAAAAAAAAGAGAGCAAATTTTAATGTATTTATTTGGAAATATCTGAATACTGAAAGCAACACTAAAACTAACAGGAATTCTTGCAGTTTATGTGCTAGAAATTCAGATTGTCTGGATCCCAGTGTCTTCCCGGGCACTGACATTATTGAGTTATCCATCTGGTTCATATTGGTAGGGGAAGGTAGGGCCATTCTGTAAGATCCAGGGAAATAAGACCTTGGGAGATGCCCTCTGGGTTACTTGGAGAGAAGAGGATTTTGATAGCTCAACCTGCTGTATGTATTAGCTCAACTTTTTGAAGACCAACAAAACAATCACTGTATAACGTTTCTTCATACAGTTTTTAAAGCTTATGTTGTTATTTAAATGTTTACCCATTATAATAGTCACTGTGGTCTTCTGAAAACTAACTCGTAATTTGTAATTCGGAAGAGATTATATTTTTTAAATGTGTGCACTCAGTCCAGAATGGCTCTCAGTGGATATGCTGGACACATAAAACCAGGCTGGAGACAGGGCTTGAATTAATAGACTGCAGAGGACTGTTTTTAATAGAGAGTTTAAGTGTATGTTATTGTTATTTCTAAATTGTATTAATAATAATATCCTACACATGTCCAGTATGGCATTTACTGTTACACAAAGTACGCTGTGTATGTCATCTTATTTGTTCCTCACAGCAAACCTGGGAGGAAAGTTGGGATGTTTTCAAGGATTGACACTGAAGTCCTTTGCTGGAGAGAAAGTCCTGGTAATGTGGGAGAAGAAAAGATGCTATAGAAACAAAAGCTTTGTTTTTACTGTATTTTTGACCAGTGTGATAGCAGGCGTTCAGATTGGTTTTGGACATGTCATTCCTTAGGGAGAGACCATCTATCATGATTTCTTCTGTCTGATGGGGGGTGGGGAGAACAAAATATATAAGTACATTCTTGGAAGAAAAACTGCAAGAATAAGGAAAAAAGCTAGCTTCTACTTCATAGCAATTAGCAGCAAACCCTTGGATTCCCTAATGAATACTTCTCTATATCGCTCTTGTTTAAAAACACTTTTTTATATCTTGTGCCATTCATAATAATATATAGAGAATCAAGTAAGCATGTAGAAATTGTCAGAGGAAGAAGACTATTTTGTTATAGTCAATAGTGATTAAATCTGGACTTATGTATTGTTTATGGAAAATTTTGAGCTTTCCTATTTTACTAGCAGCAACATGGGAGCTTAGAGACAAAAAATTGCTTGGTATATTGATAGCCCAGATGGAATAATGAACCCAGAACTCTGGAATCCTATACTCTGTGCTGAGCTATATTTAAATAATTTATCATAATGATTATTTCTACAGGATACAACTCCAGGATTAAATGCTAATTTTATTTGACTTACATAAAGGGGAATTATTACTGCAGTTACTTTTAAAGAGCTCCCCGGGTTTGCTGGGAGTATCTGAATTAACAGTAAATTGAGCACCATTACTTATTAATGGGGTCCAGCTGATTTATTGGTGGTATATCTGGCAATTAGCCATTCTGCATAGTGTCTTCTGTTTGGCCATTATTTTTTCACTATTGAGTTCAAGTTCAGGGATGAGCACCTTGAACCAATGGGAAGTCTGCCTGTCAACCTAATAGGGCCTTGCATCATCTTAATGGTGAATTATGATCTGTCTTGAAGGATATTTGGACACACTTAATATCTTTTGGATGGCAACCATTGGAGGCATAAATGAAAGTACATGTTGTCATTGAACCACTGAAAATCTTTATCTAGTCACCAGATAGCCATTATATTATATGACCCTCTCTGGCTATTTTATTTTTTAAAATTATACAATTGCTTTTAGCTTCTGTGGCACTTATAGAATGAATTGTTGTGAGTGAACTGTAGCACAACATGTTATGGCCAACAGTATTTATTTGCAAGAGTCACTTTGGGGTACCTAATTTGTCCTCAGGAGAAATATTTTTTGCTCAGCTTGCAAAATGTTGTAATAAAAATTGGTGATTGATGTTGATTATCCAATTAAATGGCTGGGCACAGTGGCCAAGGTTGTAAATCAGAGCAGCCCAAAGTTGTGATTGGCCACTAGAGAAAGTTCTAAGAGAGTGTTTTTAAAATGAGTCAGTATATTTCAAGTCTTTATAGTATTGGCTCCTAAAGTTTATTGAAACTGTATTTAAAGCATAATTCTACAGTGTTTTTAATAAGTTTCTAACACCATTTGGTTTTGCTTATCTAAGCATACAGTACTGGAAGAAAACACATGAAAATCCTCTTTTTAGGGGGAAAGCAGTTTGAGTTGGGATTGGTGTGGGAGTTGCTAAACTCAAATTAATTGCTTGATCCCTTGATTATAGAGTTTTGTATTTGGTTGTTCAGAATTACTTTCTTCTTCATAAGAAATTCCATGGGAGATCAGACCCCTTTCTCATTATCTGTAGTCTGATGCCATCCTTTTCTGTCCAGGGGGCTAGCTCCTGATCTGACATAGCCCCTGTCTGGAATTTGACTCTTGAGTAGAGGGACAAACATTGGAAAAGTTTGGAGTCCATTGTTACCAGTTTGATGAGAATGTTCTGGTCACTTGCTTTTTCTGGCCATCTGAGTGACAATTGCTTTTTAAGTGTGTTTCTCTTTCCTTTGACAATTCTGGCAGCTCCATGATAGCATCTCATAAAATCCCCTTTTGTTTAACTAAACCAGAAGTGGTTTCTCTTGCATGAGACAAACCCACAGGAAACAGAATTTCTGATTGGGACTGTGAATATTAATTTATTCATTCATTCACCAAATATTTATTGAGTTCCTACTATGTTTTAGGCATTATTCTCAACACCTTGGAAATAGGGAATAAAACAAGAATCTGTGCTTTCATGAAATTTATTTTCATGAAATCTATCTCTTTGTCTAATGAAAGGCGATAGACAACAAGCAATGTAAATAAGTTAAACATGTGTATTTGTCTTATATATAAATATATAAACATTAATATACAAATATATTTTTATATATTTAATTTTTATTTATATATAAATTTGTATATAATTATATATAAATGAAGTTATTTATACTTATATATAAGTGAATATAACATATGTTATAGTGATAAGTGTTATGCATATATACAATATTTCCCTTAATTAGTTCTTTTCTTGTTAAAGTTCCTTGAATCAGATAGGCTCTGTCATTCTCTTATACCTTACTCCAACACATTTCTACATAGCTCTCAAAGGGGTTTCATTTGGGATCTGAGCCAAGGCAGAGGGTCTCTCCAGCTGAGTGAGGATGAGTGTCTGCTGAAAGCATAGAGCTAGAGAAAGAACTTGGCTTGGACATGGAGGTAGCAAGAGTTGAGCAAGGGCTATAGTCTTGAGGGGGAGAACTTATTCCTTTTGGGTCCCTGTCTAGGCTCAGGTAAAGAAAAGACAAGTATTAAGATTGAATTGGGAAAGCTAGTTGGGATTTGGGCAGGTGGCAGGGAAGGGGAGTCCAGGTTGGAAAGGGAAGGAAGTATCATCATAGGATAGATTATCTGAGACAGGCAGTGTAGCAGTCCTCAGAACCTGTCAGGGCCAGAAAAAGTTGAGAACCATATGATTTCATTCATATGTGGGATATAGAACTGAAAGCAACAGATGAACAAGACAAACAAAAACTTATAAACACAGACAACAGTTTAGTGGTTACCAGAGGGAAAGGAGGCAAGGGGGAGGTATATAAGGGTAAAGAAGGTCAAATATATGGTGACAGAAGGAGATTTGACTTTGGGTGGTGAACACAATGCAATATACAGATGATGTATTATTGAATTGTACATTTGAAACCTATATAATTTTATTAACCAATGTAAACCCAATAACTTTAATAATAATAAAAAACTTTGTAATGTTTGAGAGTATCAGATGATGTTACTGAAATGTTTAGTTTTGTCGTGCAAGTAGTGAGGATGCCCAAATGTTAGTTGTTGTTATTTTACTGGGGTTTTATTTTTTTCTTGTTTTGATTTGGTTTGTTTTAGAAAATCACTGTAGCATTATTGTAGTGATCATTTAACAATATATACATCTTTGAATCATCATGTTGTACAATTGAAACTGATATAATATTATGTGTCACTTATATCTCAATAAAAAGAAGAAAAAGAATAGAAAAATTGATTCATATCTACATAGATATGGATATATTTGGAGACAGAGTTTCTTTTTTTGGAAAAAGTAAATGGATGAGAATAAATGAAAGAAGAAGAGGCAGAACAATAATAGAACCAGAATTGTTCTGATGGAGCATGGAAAATGTACTCTTGAAGAAGCTCAGAGCTGGCTGCCCTGGTACCTAGCATGGTATCTGACAGGTTCAGTTGGGACGTATGTTATCCTGGAGTATGAGGCAGGTATTTTTCTGAAACATGCTTACCTACTTCTGGGATTTTTCTTGTGGGTAAAAATGACATTTTTAGAAGCGGATATTGCTTTAAGTTATGAAAAACTTGGCCTTTGTCATAGCCTAAGACAAGGTAATAAGGGAACCTTTGATTCTCTGGGTGTCTGCTAACACTAATTTTGGCTAAAATGAGAACATCCCCAGTACTTTTAATCTATTTTTTTTTTCTCTACTGAAAAAGTAGAGGAAGGTCAAAAGAAGCCTACCAAGCTTGTTCTAGTTATGACTATTAAGGAAGTACTGGTTAATGCCATGGGAGGGATAGACAATGTCAGGAGGAAGAGGCTGCCCTTGGCAAAGAGTTATGTTTCCAGGGAAAGGAAGCACAATCAGACTGTGTCCCAGATGTCAACACGTTCAGAGAAATAAAAGGCTTGGGCATTTCAGCGGCATGATACCGAGCGAGGGAGGATGGCCCAAGGAATGAGAAGCTCAGAAAAATGCAGTTCTAACTCTGAAAAGGTGGTAACAACAGATGCCTTGGGGGAACATCTCACTAATCTCCATTAGTCCCCTACAAAGGCCTAATAATGGAAACAGTAAACTATTACATATTGATATGAATAATAGGTATATTATTAATCCCATTTAAAGTGTGAAAGTGTATTTACTAATTTCACTATTTTTATTGCTCTGTTACATAAATATTGGCAAAAATATATTTGCTTGTTATTACTGTCACCTCAAAGCAAAACCCAACACATACTCTAATCATATTGCTACCGTCCCTAAGCCCCTCCTGTAATTTGGAGCCACCACTGTGATTGTCAAATTGCTAATCATCTGGAAGAGCCCTGAAGGGAGTTAAAGGAACAAAGTTCAAATTCTTTAAACATTTATGTAATCAAAGAGATGGAAAGCAAGGTATATACCAGGGTGTTGGTTGATAAAAGTATAGTATGTATCTGTAAGAATGATGTCAGAGAAGCTAAAACTCCAGATGAGTTGAAACTGGGAAAAATGACAACAACAGAAGATTTTTTAAAGCCGTGTTCAGAGCAAATAAAACCAAAAAAGATGATTAGCATTTTGACTATTTAGCAAAAAAATATCTCAATCCATATTTTGTTTTTTCTTTTGTGTCATAAAAAATGTTCTTAGAACACCAAAAGGCAGAATAGACTGTGGTAAAGGTTTGGAGGGCAAGAGTTGGGAAGTGGTATTATGAGAACTTTTGGCTTTTTAAAAGTGTCTGTTACACTCAGGGCCATGTGAGTTTCCAGAAGACTTAAGGTGGGCAAGTGTATACATTTTGGAGTATTCAAACTAGGGACACCAGAAGATGGAGTCTACAAAATACAAGCCAGCAATCTCAATGTTGATTTCAATCAGGACTATGGAGTCAGTTCAGACGTTGAGTTAGGGATCACTAGGATCCAGCAAGAGTTCATGTTAGATGAATCTTGTTTTCTTTCTGAAAGTCTTCTGGACTGTAGATAAGAGGAGTCTTGTAGTTATGGTACACACCTGGACTTAAGCAAGGCATCAGAGAAAGCTTCTGATAGTTTCTGTCAGTTTATATATTCTGCAAACATCTATTGACCTCTTACTGTTTTAGTCTGTTTGGGCTGCTATAATAAAAATATCGTGGACTGTGTGGCTTCTAAACAACTGAAATTTATTTCTTACAGTTTGGAGACTGGGAAGTCCAAGATCAAAGCACTGGCGATTTGGTGTCTGGGGGAAGTTCTCTCCATGTCTTATGAACAGCTGTCTTCTTGCTTTGTTTTCACCTGGTGGAAGAGGGGAGAGACATGTAGGTGACAAGGTGATCTTGGGAGGCTCGAGTAAGGTCTGAGTAGTAGGGTCTATTATGGGATTTGGAAAACCAAGTTCATCACCCAGAATGAGGGTGAGATGGCTTCTGCCACATGAGCTGGGAAACAGTATGAGTGGTCTATGCTAAATTTTGGCCTGTGTTTATAGGAGAATAATATTCAGAAAAAGGAAGGTGATTGTTTTCTTCTACAATCTGCTGAAGACAGGACACCTGGGATGAGCATTCCGGTGCCACACTGAAAGAATTAGCATGGAACTCACTGAGGAGTGAATAACCAAAGGATGAAAAGACCAGAAACTATTTTGCATGTAGAATAGTTGAAGGAATTTTGTATATTTAGACTGCAAAACATAAGCTCAGGGGGAATATGATGGTTGTTTTTAAATATTTCAAATATTTGTCTCATGGAAATGGTTTTGGGCTTAAATTTGCTTCAGAAGAATTTGGACCAATTAATGTGTGTGCGTGTGTGTGTGTGTGGTGGGGGGTTGTTTTTTCTGACAACAGGGGATCTAAAGATTGGGATCAGTCTCACAGGGGGACCGTATGGGTTAGATAGTCACATGATGGCACTCACCGGGTAAGGATGGAGGGTGGAAGGGGACACACAGGGGCTTTTCAACCCTTCCCTGATATGACCTTGTTAGGAAGTGGCAGATTTGACATGTAGCACAGGGCTTAAAGAACCAAATATGCTGACCCAACTTAGAACTGTTAGTCATTTCTTTTCCTCGCTTTTGCTTAATGTTTATAAATCTCTGTTTCATATAACTCTGGTTTTAAAACTCTAGTTTTGAGGTTATAGCCACTCTTGGTGCAGATGTTCTTCTCTGCTGTGTTTTTTGTTTTTTGTTTTTTGTTTTGTTTTTTTTTGCATGGCTCCAAAATATCTTGAACTTACATGTTGTAGGACCTATAACTGTTTCAACTTAGTGAATGATTTTATGAACTGTGTTTTTATACAGCGTGCTGCTGAAGTCATTATCTCATAATTCTAACTTAGTTTTCTTTAGAGTTTTCTTTCTGCTTCCAGCAGAAGATAGAAGGAAAGATGATATAGCAGTGGTGGCTCCCTGGTCTCTGTCTTTCCCAGGTGCCATTTTTCTCAATCAGTAAGTAGCACAATTTTCTAGTTTTCGTTTTAGCAACTGAGAGAACATCTCCTTCTGTCTTCCACCTTGCCAGGTGCTACTTGAAATTTGCTGATAATTTAAGTACAATGGTTAAATGTACTCATTAACCACTTCACTGAAGCTCAAAACTCGTACACTTGGTTCAGAACACAAACAACTTTCTGTTATAGGGGTCATACCTCTTCCTAGTAACAAATCCAAGCTTAACCAGCATGTATACATCTAAAATACATTCGAAGGAATTTATAAGGTTATAAGAACTAAACTATAAAGAAGTTTCACCCCCATATGTTATTTCTCCCAGATCATACTCTTGTCTTTTTATCAGAAGCCCTTAGGGACTGAGCTCAAAACAATAAACAGTGGGGTGATTTTCTGGAACCTCGGAGGATTATAAAAGAGAAAGTTTCAGTGGGGAGGGTTTTGCTGTCCTTAAAATGCTACTTTGGGGTTGTTATTTGCCCATGTCCAGTTCTTATTTAGAATCCTGAATGTTAGCAAAGTAAAAATCCTATTACCCATGATTCCTGAATCAAGAGAAAGCCAAGAGAAAAACCCCAATGGTCCTGTGGTTCTGCAAAAATAGAAGTTATGTCAGTTGAGAAAACCTAAGGAACAAAGCCTTTTTTTTTTCTTAGAACTACACTGCCAGTCAATCTGGCAATAGCACATTCCAGCTAGAAAAAAACACATTTATCTTTTACTGTTGAGAGCAAGGAAGAAACCTCAGACTGCTGAAAGCAGCTTTTCTCCCTCACTAAATGAGCTTCCCATGTAGGTTAATCTGCCCAACATTTATGTACCAGCTTTGTGCAAGGGCTGCACTAGGCAATGTGAGGATGTACAGGTGAATCAACCCAGTTTAGTCCTGAAGGAGTTTCCTTTGTACATGGCTTTGCTTTGTGTTCTTCCTCCGGAACCTGGGGATAGTGAGAGGAAGGTCTTGGTTGTCAAATCCGTAGACTTTCTCTCTGCATGAATGGCAAGTCAATATAATTTGGTGGCTTTGGTCTTAAGGGAATGACACTGTTGGAATCATCACAGCATTGGCCTGAGCAACAGACCAAACTAGGCTTTCATTGCCCATCTTTTCTTCCAGTACACTCATTGTTCACTGTGACTCATTCATTGTCCTAACAAGGTGGCAAATGCAAATGTGGGAAGTAATTTTAAAAAGTGTGGGTTTCAGTTATCATAATCTATTGCCCTGAGCTGAATGCCATTTTGAGGGAAACGTAGAAGGCCTGCATTTGGGCATAGTTTCTTGGTTTGTCTTTTATGACAAAAATTCAACTTGGAGAAATGGACTAAAGAAGAGATACTTGGAGCTTAATTTGATAGTTCTCTCTTAGGACTTAAAATAATTGTGTCATGGGTTATGATCAAATTTTCTAGGGTGTTATCTATATATATAAACTGACTAGGAGAGCTATACATGAATTTATACATGAGTTGCAAATGGCAATGTGAGTTTTGCCTCTTATTGGAATAAAATAACAATGGAATGTTGATTTGTAAATAGTCCTTATGAATATAAGCTATACATCTCTGAAATCATTTTCCACAGACTAAATCTTTGGGAAATCAAATATTTGCCAATTTGGAAAGTGTGGAAAATACTTTATTATAAATAATGTACACTTATTATAAATAAAACAATGCTCATCACATATATTTTAGAAAACAGACAACTGTAAAGAAAAATTTCCTTTGCATTCCTATTAGGCTGAGCTAATCTCTATAAAATGTTTTTTTTTTTTAATGATGTGTAATGTGTGTGTGTTTACGTAGTTTTACACTCTACAGTGTTTTGCATTTCTAACTTTCCATTTTATTGTAACTTCTAGAAAAGTTTACTTTATTTAGAATTTTTTCTAGTTTTATTGAAATATAATAGACAGTTGCTTGTATTTACATTTAACAATTCAATGAGTTTTAAAATTAAATTTGGCATACAGGGATATATTAGTTTCAGTTGTACAGTGTAGTGATTAGAGATCTCAATAACTCACAAAGTTAAAACCCCCACTAAATCTAGTACCCCTCTTCCTCCTTACATATTATAACATCGTTAGCTATTTCTCTTATACAACACTTTATATGTCCATGTCTATTCTGTAACTGTTTATTTGTATTTCTTAATTCCTTTACCCTTTTTCACTGTCTCTCCAACCCCCCTCGCATATAGTCGTCCTCAAAATATTCTCTATATCTATGAGTTTATTTCTGTTGTTGTTATTTATTTTGTTCTTTAGATTCCACATGTATATGACATCATGTGATATTTGTCTTTCTCTATCTGACTTATTTCATTTAGTGCAACACCTTCTAGGTCCATCAAGGCAATATGTTTTTCCATCCCCTTCTTTTTAGTCTGTGTGTGTCTTTTAATCTGAAGTGAGTCTCTTGTAGGCAGCAAATGTAGGGGTCTTGTTTTCTTATTCATTCAGCCACTCTATCTTTTGGTTGGAGCACCTAATTCTTTTCCATTTGAGGTACTTGTTGATAGGAATGTAGTTATTACCATTCTTTATTCATGTTATTGATACAAGTTTTTTCTTCTTAAAGAAGCCCCTCCAATTTTTCCTATAATACTGGCCTGTTGTTGATAAATTTCTTTAGCATATTTTTGTCTGGGTAGCTCTTTATCTGTCCTTCAACTCTAAATGATAGCTTTTCTGTATAAAGTATTTTTGGTTGTAAATTCTGGGTTTTCATCACGTCAAATATTTTGTGCCAAGCCCTTCTGTCCTGCATAGTTTCTTTTGAGAAATCAGCTGCCTTATGGGTGATTCCTTGTAGGTAACTAACTGCTTTTCTCTTGCTACTTTTAAGATTCTCTTTTTGTATTTAACCTTTGGCATATTAATTATAATGTCTCTTGGTGTGGGCCTCTTTGGGTTCCTCTTTCTTGGGACTCCTTGAGCTTCCTGGGGTTATGTGTCTATTTTCTTCACCAGGTTAGGGAAGTTTTGACTGCATAATATTTCTTATTGTGTCTGGGCCATAACTTATCCAACCTACATATAGACATTTGGGATTCCCACATCTTTGGTGCACAAATATTTGACTGCAACCTTAGTGATTTCCCTTAGATGGATTCCTTAATGTAAATTTCTGGGGGCAGATGTATGGTGCCATTTTAAAAGGTTACTCTGATACAGTCAGATAAAAGTTGAAGCACATCTCATTTTTAGACTCAGAATATTATTTCTGGATTGTTTTTCTTTTTTTCTGTTCTGATTTGGTTTTCACGGTGCTAGTTTTTTGGACTTTAGAACTACGAAGACCAAGATTCAAATTCTAACTCTGCTGTTTATTAGCTACTTGATATTGTCAAATGACAACTCCCTAATCTCCTGTTCTCATCTATGAAATGGCAGTGATAATAGATTTTCTCTGAGGATTAAGTGCATGTTTCCTTGCTAGGGGCTCAAGGAATGATTGTTCTCTTTTCAAGGAGTGTACAGAGCTGATGAAGATGTGGTGATTGGATGAGGACAACAAAAATGCTTTCTGAGTCATGTTTTGAGACATATACTTCACACCATTTAAATTTTATTCTAATATGAAAATTCACAATAGCCAGGGATCAAAATCATGTTATTTAGTTATTTGACTAAAATTACCCAAAGAATTAAATAATTAGACAACAACCAAATGGTAGACATACTAGGTTACTGCACACTGGTTGATTTCTTGCAGAAGGCAATTGAATCTTTGGAAGTGACGAGAAGCAAAATTGCATGAGGAAATAATCAGAATCATGTCTTTTAGGCTGTGAGGCCGTTTTTATAAGACTCACTTTAATGAATTGTAATAAAAAATTATAAAACTGATATTAATACATTAATAAAAAATAAAATGGTAACTGACTTCTGAACAATCTCTTTTTTAATAATAGACACTCAGTGTTTTGGATGTTAGATGTTACAAACCAGTTAACTGATAACTTGAGGGTTAATTGAGAAAGTCTTAGAAATCTACTAAAAATGCATGAAGAATAAGTAAAATGTTGCAATATTTAAAGTAATATAGTACAATATGCAAATATTTTTTCCTGCTAATTTCTATAATAAACTCTAGCTTAGGTGATGGAACACTTTTTTTCTTTCCCTAATTAAGCTTTATAAACTTATGTACAGGCAAGGGATAAATCCTTTTAAGGAAAAAAAGTGCTTAAAGAAGTATGGTATTTTTATCCATAAGAAAGAAATGACTGGGAAAGAAAAAAGGAATGTCAACAACAGTCCTTTAGCTTTCAATCTGTAGCTTTCTTAATCACTTAAAAGTAGAGGATTTTTTAAGAGATAGTTTAAAATAAGAATTAAATGTTAGAAATACTGAATTCCTATGAACAGAATCAAGTAGTTTGGAAATATATAAGGATGAGAACATTTTTATCTGAAAATAGGTTTTATTCTTTAAATGCTAAAAAGGATGATGAACATTTTCCCTAAAAGATATGGCATGTGTTTGTACCTGGCTTGTTCAGGCAAGGTCCAGCCAGGAGCCAGAAGCAACAGTAATTTGAGCAGGACAAATTTAATATAAAGAATTATTAGTTATAACAGGGGATTGGAGTAATGAGGACTTGGTTAATAAGTAAATAGAGCTCTGAAGAATATGTGAATTCAGATCTAAGGAATAATCACAACATCTAGGGCTTAGATTGAATACCCAAGGAAGGCGTCCTCTTGCCCCAGGGCTGAGATATAGACCTCATTGTAGAGAGTATGGCCAGCTAAACGGATGCTAAGAAGTCATTGAGGTGCCGTGCTGGCAAAATTTGCTGGAAATCTGCCCTCTGGGATATGGGGGAAGCATCCATAAGAAGTGCCATACCTTGCAACTTTCCTCAAGGGTGTGCAAGGGGAGGCTGGTGTAGACCATGCATGGTGAGATGCCTTGCTGGTGGCATTCCACTGTGAAGCTGCTTCAAGGATGCTGGTGGAAGCTGCTGACCACTGGAGATGGCTGGATGCTGTGCACTACAAGTGCTGGGTGCTAGAGAAGCTGCTCATGCTGCAGGGGTGGGTGCTGTTGAGGCTGTGTGTGCTACAGGACTCTCCTGAGAGGAGCACTCTAGAACCAGTAGAGAAACTCTTTTTCCTCTTGAGCACATGCAGCACCTTCTAGTGATGAAGCCTATCATGCCAACTAGCAAAGGAGAAATATATACAGATCTTAGTACCACAGAGGAGGCAATAAGGTTTGAATCTGGGACATGGGCAATACATCAGTAATTGCTACAGTCCAACCCTTTGGCTGCTCAGCCTCTATATACATTCTTTTAGCACATTTGAACTTCCATTCAACAATGAAACAACTTTGTATTTCTCCCTAATAAGATACAACTATCTTTACAAGCAAAGTTCTCACCCTCCTCCCAGAATGAGGAGACA
Organism: Macroglossus sobrinus; assembly: GCA_004027375.1. NCBI lineage: Eukaryota > Metazoa > Chordata > Mammalia > Chiroptera > Pteropodidae > Macroglossus > Macroglossus sobrinus. The sequence continues at coordinate 937,193 of PVKZ01000080.1, read as the reverse complement.
TACAGTCCCAATAATCACTGCATTCATCACTGGCTATATTAATTACTCATCAAATTCTGTCAGGCCCATGGAATATTTTGTTACTTGCTAACTAAATTGTAAAGTTAACCTTTAACAACTTGTATATAAAATAAAGATGAGAAGGAGGTAGACGAAAATTGTTATCATATACAAACAGGCATATACAGCAAGCAAAGAGAAAATGTGCAAAGCTATTACAGACTTTGTTTCTCTAATGGATCATAAGGCTGTGATTGATATCAGTGGCTTCCTTTTTCCACCATCCTTATTCTATTTCCTCTGTTTTCCTGCTAGAACCTCAGCTAGTTGTGGTTCTTTATCTGATAGAGTAAGCTTTCCTGAAGTGCCTGAGTCCTCAATTGTCCTGCATTTTTTTTTCTTTTAGTTGCTATAGTTTTCTATTAACTTTTACCGTTGTGCTTGGAAATACTGAGAGACACCCCCAAGAATCTTCTGTGTTCCAGAAATAGTTCTCCTTGCCTTCATTTGTAGCTGCAGTCTCATTTCAGCCTTGGTAATTGAAATCAATTACTTCCAGCCAGAAGAGTAACCTCCCCTCCTCCCTCCGCTTGTCAGTTCTGTGGCATAGGACTAAAATGGCCAATCTTGCCATCCAGGTCATAGAACCATTGTTAGGCCCCTGATCCCTTGAGAACTGAGACCTCCAAACTAGCAGAGCTCAAGTTTGGCAGGATAGGAAGCAACAATTCTGGGAGTGATTTATTAGGCAGAGTACTAAAAGGAGCTATTTTCATGTCTAATTCTTGACCCCTGAATCTCTTTAATTCTGTTTATTGGGGAAATAGCCTGTGATTCAAAGCATATAGTGCATCCTGTAAGACAGAACACTCTTTCAGGGTACAGGGTCCTAACTGGTATCATATCTGACTCTTCATTAAGTCTTTCCACCTTTCACCTATCCAGATTATTTTATGGGCATAATCCCATTGCTACCTTTATTTCTCTGTGAAATGAGTTCATCAATCAGAAGCAACATTATGGAGAATGCCATTATGATGGGTAAAGCATTCTGTGGGTGTATGGATAGTGTTGCTCAGCTACCACTTTCCCTTTCAGCAGGAGGCAAATATACATCCACAATATGTGTCTATTGCCGTGAGGATAAATCTATGTTGCATCCATATTGGCTGGAATCCAGTGTAATCAACCTGCCACCTGGTGGTGTTCTGTACCTCCAGGAAATGGTGCTGTATCTGTTGACAGATCAGTCACACTTAGCCAGGTTGTTTCTAGGGAAAGTCCATGTTGAGTCCACGCATAGTCTTCATAGCCACTTCGTTCATGGGCCAAGGGAGAAAGGAAAGAGGCTGACATCCACAGAGTGCATCATTTTGTCCATCTGATTAGTAAGAGCTTCCTCTGCAGTGGTTATAGGGTTTCATGTGGAACACAGATATCTTCCTCAATCACGGGTGATAAAGAAGCCATTGGCATGGACTGAGAGGGAGTAGGTAACACAATTGGAGTTATGTTGAAGTCTGAGTGACCTTCTTGTGCCATTGTCAAGTAGCACTGCATCGTTAACCAATGCCAGCGGAGGACTCCAACTACATGAATAATAACAAAGACCATCACATCACCAGCCACCGGGATAGACGTCAAACACTTCTGTTCACTGAATCTTGGTATTGGAGCCACACAAAGAAAACACAACATGGTCAAGCACTAGATGGAGCAATGCTTTTCTCACATAGAGAAGATGCAGAGCAGGATCAGCTCCAATAGTGTGCACTGGTGCAATTGTGGCTAGTGGGTGCCCTCGACAGCCAACACAGGGCAATTGGCCTCTGTCATGCTGCAGCAGAAGGATCTCTCTTCCTCTTCTATAGTCTGAAACTGAAAGCTGAGGCTGTGCCTGAGGGCCACTGACACATACTTAAGCAGAACAAAGGAGCACACATTGAATTGGAATCAGGAAAAGATATTCCCACAAGAAGTGATCAGCCAAACTCAGGCTGTATGAGTTCTTTATCTCACGGTGAGGATGTCTTCTAGACCCAAGGCTTATTCTTATGTGGCTGAACAGAGATGGAAAAACTGTGCAAGAGACTGTTTTTCTCAACACTACTTTCTCATACATTTCAAGCCTGCTTGATCCCGGTCTTTCATTTCCATTTTATGATAGACTGTTACTGCACACACTCAGTTTATGATGGGACACTCAGGCCTCTTGTTCACCTGATGTCCCGTGGCTAAGAGTTCAATCTCTGTAGCAAAAGCCCAGCAGCAAACCAGAAGCTGTTTCTCAAAAGGAAAATAGCTACTGGAGAGGGCATAAATTTCCTCTGTAATCCTGGTGGTCTGCATTGTATGTCTTCTATATGTACTTACCAGAGGTTCTAATCAACATCCCTATTTGTCACAGAGATTTTAAGTGTTGTTGAATCTGCTAAATAGTAAAGATCAAGTGGTAGAGAGGCTTTTACTTCAGCCTGAACTTACTGCAAAGCCTTCTCTTGCACTTGAAGTTGGTAGACTCATCAGTAACTCTGGAAGAGTTAAAGTAACATACTAAAGTGTTGGAATATATTTCTTCGAAGATTCCAAAAGACCTCCCAAACATTGTGCCTTTCATTTGGTGGTAGGTGGTACAAAATGCAGGAACTTATCTTTACCTTTGGAAGAAATGCCTAGACTTGCTCCATACTATTAAATTCCTAGAACCTTCACTGAGGTTGGGGTGGGGGCCGTAGGGGCTGAAATTTTGTGGGTTTACCTTCCATTTGTCTTATTAAGACATTCAGTACTTGCTCATTCCTGTTTATAAGATCCTATCAGCATAATCTTGTCACTGTAGTGTGAACTTAGTGAAATGTCAAGACAATCAAGATCTCTGCAAATCATATTATGACAGAGAGTAGGAGAATTGATATAGCCCTGAGGCAAGACTGTGAAGATATATTGTCTTTGTGAGGTAAAAACAAGCTACTTCTGGTGGGCCTTGCAAGTTACTGTGGAGGTAAAGGCACTAATTATATAATTAAATAATTAATTATATATTAATTATGTGCGAGAGCCATGTTTATTTTCTCTAGTTAAGATACTCTCTGTCTGGGTCAGCAGTTGCATTTGTAGTTACCACTTGGTTAAGATTGGTTAATAATCATGGTCATTCTCTTTATTTCTGCATAGGCCAAGTTGGTGAGTTAGATGGCCATGTGACATGTTATTCTTGCTTCTTTGATGATAGCATTAATATCTTAAATTTCCCCAGGTTTAACTTTTTTGGTAGAGGGAGGGGAAAATTTCAGTAGCTTTCACCCCATAGAGATTATTCCAGTTGCCAAGCATGTCTACCTATTCCAATTATACATTCAGAAACTGGGGAATGACTACAAGGTAGGTCCTTGGACCAGATGGGCCCACTGTAATTTGGAATTGATATATAAAACTTCATATATCACCTAAGTAGTGTGAGCCCCACATAGATCTTAGTGATATTTTTGGTTTCTAGAAATTAGTTTTAATTTAGAGTTAGTGTTTATTGTCTGAAAGACTTGGGTATTTCCTTTGTCCCACCGCACAGATATTCTAGTAAATGACCGTAGATCCTTTAGGGGAAGACTTGGAGGAATATTTATAATGAGAACTTGTAGGTTTTTTTTTTTTTTTTAAGGTACATTCTATCACAAATTTAAGTAGCTAGGAAATATACAAGAATTAACTTTATCTGAAATTCCATTTTATTGGTTAATTTATCAAATAGCATGGTGACCATTTCTTTCAAAAGATGTGGCACAGGAAGAAAACATTTACCTGACTTTCCAGCTGAAATTAAAGTCTTGGCCATTTCGAGGACATCATCACTCAAACCCTGGATCTTTACAGACTTGTGGAATAATGTTTATAATGATCCAGAACTGATATTAGAAACAATAAATGAAAACTGAAAGAATCATTCTCTTACAGACCAGAAAGCAGCTGGTTATTATGACAAAATTCTTTGCAGCCAGCAAAGGTCAACTTGTCACCTTTGCTCTAGCTGCAAATCCTTTCCAATGATTTGCCTTTGCAAAGTAACTGAGGGCAATAGACCAAGCATGTGCTTCCTGACTATTTGAAAAGACAAAGCAATAGTGAGCCTAGGCAGTTTAAACATAAAAGCTGACCAATTTAAGGTGAGCAAGATGCTCCAAAATGTTGCCAAGTTAGGGAAATACTCAAATCCACACTTGATCCCTAAGCCCAGTTGAAAACTGCAGTTTTACTTGTCTACTCCATTGCTTATTTTATCAGTTCAACAAATAACAGCTAGTTTGGCTTGAGGGTCATCCTTCTCTTTCTGTATGTACAGTTACTGCTAATGAGCAGGAGCATGGCTCCAAGTTGGGCTAGAAGCAAAAGCTTTGGAGAAACCACAAACTAGAAAACCTGACGAATAATTGGCAGTTTAGCAGCCCACGCAAGCTGTATTCAGAAGCCTGCTTCGGCAATAGCGTTACTTCTGGGAGGAAAAGCAACCTTTGAATTATGCACTAGAAGCTTTCACAGTGCGGATCGGGCTGCCGGTTACAGAGAATAACATATTTAAAATAGCTCGTTTGAAATCTTTGTTGACAAATTTCATTTGTCTAAGACCTCTTTTAAGAGTAATTTCATTTTTAGTTTCAGGTAATATTGGAAGCATAGGTTCCCCATTCCTCGCCCCTTTTCTGTAGTTTAAGAATAAGATATTAATACTTATTAGATATTTTATTTGATTAAAACTTAGATCTGGCTTGCCTGTACTTAAGACTGCTTGCTTGTACTTAAAAATAGTAAACATATTGGTGATGTTGCGTTACTGGAACTTTTCCCTTCCCTCTTCCCTGTGACCACTATCACTAATTGCAAAATAAGAAATGGACAAAAAACAAAACTAGGAAGATGAATTCTATGACATACTGTATATAGGATGTCACACTTTAGGGACCCATTTATATTTTTAAGAATTAGGATAACAATAGAATATTATGACATATGGCTTTAGATATCATCTTCTATTGTTTTTGAAAATGATCACCATACAGAGACAATTTTCTACACTTAATTTTTCTCCTAATATTTACTTTTTCCTTACCTTAGATTTACCTATGACTGTGTAATCTCTGCCTATAATGTATAGTGTAGCTTTCAAATTATTTCATGCATTGGTTTATTCATTTCAAATTCATATATTCAACAGCTTTGAACCTATCTATCTCAATGATATTTTTTACTTGTTAAAATTTACATTTATTGTTTAAAGGTCACATACAATCCTGTCTCATGGAATTTCTTCTTTTCGGCTTAGTAGTAGTATGGTCATTTGACATTTTTGGAGTGTGGGAGGCGTTACATAAGTATAAATGATCATCTTTCTATTTACTTATAAAAATGCCTTAATATTCACAATTACTGAGGCACTATAAAATGCCACTTACCCAGTTCCAGGAAGAATAGGGATTTATTCATAGGTGCTCTTATGTTTGTATAAGGGTCTCTATAAGGAGAATAGTCTTTAGGCCATAGATGGTAAAACATAGTTTAGTGAGAGAAGAGCCCAGGATACACTTAGGCATTGATAGAGACTACCCCTCAATTACATTGACCAGATCTCAGTCTCCAGGTTCAGACAAATGGTATCCTAAATGAAGAAGGACCTGCACAGGTGAGCTGTGAGTTGAAGACTTGGGCATATATCTTAATTTCTAAGATGGAAGATAGTAGATTCTGGACATAGCAGAGTAGATCTAGTATTGATTCTCTAAGGAAGATTCTGGTAACTTAATAAACAAAACATTGACTAGCAATTAGGGGTTTCTATGAAGTTAGGTTGAATCACGTTAAATTACCAATAATAGAAGATTTTGGCTTAGAAAATGGAAATTTCATAAGATTCAACCTATTAAATACTATATTTTGATTTGTCTTTTAACAAAGCATTTTTAAAAGCCTTTCCAGAATGAAAAGATGAAATCTAACCTGGGTTAGCTGCTTCAGCTCTTAAGTATAGATAATGGTTCAGTGTCACCTTGACTAGTGTCTCTTGCTGAGTACTAAATTAAAGGGCTCTAACCTTGGCTCCAGCCTGTCCAATGTTTTCATCACTGTCATAGGTAAAGCTGAACAAGGCAGACTTATTAAATTTAGAAGGAACATGAATTAAGAAGTATAACTAAATGCTGAGTTTCGACTGCAAATGACCCCAACTAACTGAATATCAAGACTGATTCAAAAATTAAGTAAACATCAATGGATGGAGGTTCCTGAATTTAGATTTGTTTAGTTCATCAGGCCTTATTAAGTCCATACCTTGTGCTAGACACTGTTCCAGGTACTGGCCATGCAGTGATGAACAAACCTAGGGTCCTGCTTTGGGGCTTAGGATAAATAGACAAAGACCGAACTACCCACTCCCAAAAGTAGTATAAGAAAGGAAAGGACAGATGCTCAATGAAATAGGTTCTTAGGAAAAATTCTGGAGGTTTTGGATCATCATTAGTTTTAATGCCACAAACTTTCTGGATGTATCAGGAATTGTACTAAAATTGTCAATTAAGCAGGTGGCATGTTTGCTACAAGTAAAAATGCCAGTGAAATGTCAGGATTTGTTGTGATAAATACAATGTTCAGCCCTTTGGAAGTGACCTGCCTACAGTTTTCTGGGCCTTTCATACCACTACAAAGGTCATTCAGTAGTGGAGTGAGTGGGAGGGATAACACATTTTAAAAGGGATGTCGACAAACTAGACTATACTGAGATGAGAGGAATCAGGATGTCAAAAGACCTCATGTATTTTAAGAAATAGCTAAAGGAATTGTAGAAAAAGAAAAACTAAAGGGAGATGTGCTACTTGTCTTCAAATATTTGAAGTGTTGACAAGTAGAGAAGGAAGCTTACTCTTTTTGCTTTGCTTAGCAGAAATAGCATGAGGCAATGGAAATTTCAGGGAGAGAAATTTTTGTTTTGGTAAATAGTGACACTTCTCAGGTACTGAACTTGTCCATCAATGACACACATGGTGCTTGAGATAGTGAGCATCCTCTTTCTGGAATTATTAACCAGAGGCTAGTTGGTTCTTGTCCAGGACAGCATTCCTGCGCTGGATAAGAGATAGAAAGGGGTGCCCTGGTAGTGTACGTCTAATTCTACATGCATATGTTAACGTGAGAATATGAGTACTGTGCAGGTTTTCTTTTCTCCCCAAAGGAAAAAAGAATGATTTAAGTTGGAGTTGGAGGGTGGATTACCTCCAAAGTTTTGGGACCAGTCTGAGTTGGAGAGTCACTCCAAATTAGGTATAGAAATGCTAGAAAGGGGTGAGTAATGGGCCATAAAGCTAGTCCAACTGGCTTAGGGCTAGAGCAGGCAAGGCACCAAGGAGATGAGGTTTTACTTCATTACTGCTCTTAGATTTTGAGGCTTGGGGTGTGGTACTAGTTAGGACTCTTGGTTGCATAGTATCCGAAACTGGGGAGTTATTGATTCATATAACTATAAGGTCCAGGGATTGATCTGATGTTAGGCATGGCTAAATCCAGATGCTCCAACCATCTGTCTCCTTCCTCCTCTTTCTTTTGATTTTCTCTATTTGGCTTGCATCTGCCATCTGGAAGTGTTCTGACAGGACAGATATCTAACAAAGGTTTGCTGAATGCATACATGAATGAGCCTTCCAGCTTAGCACCTTGGGTAAAGTTCCCATGGATAATGTCTCAGATGGACTCCAGTTTGGCCCAGCTTGTTCATGTCCTTGATATAAACCAGTCACTGGCGATAGGGGGCGGGGGGATGGGACACACTGATTGATTAGGCTGGACTGACTAGGCCTGGAAATCAATAATAACTGGTTCCATTTTATTTCCCCATCTTTTCTGTAGGATCAGTAACAGATGAAGGAAGGCCCTCTTACCTTTCTTTTGTATGCTCCATAAAGACTAGTACTAAGTGCATCATTTTTAGTTAACAAGTATTTATTCTTTTCCTTTAGCCAGAATGACTCTTAACAAGCAGAGATGCTGAAATAACTGAATTGTTGTGTCTCTTTTAAAAACTGTATAACAAGAGATTTGAATGAATTCAGAGTTTGATGTATTACTTCCAAATAGTTTTCAGGTGCATAAATATAACTGGTAAATAAGAATTCTGAATTTGTCCTAGTCACCACAGAAAGCTATCCTTTCAGCTTTTTTTCATGCAATTAAAATATTAAAATTGAATGAATATTTCATGCAATAGGAATAATTTTCATGGAAAAGTTTATCTTTCCATTGGGGGTATCTGACATCTATTCCTGGAGCAGAATTAAGGGATGATTATTTTTTTTTTAATTTTTTTCACCCAATTTGCAGCTTCTCTGTAACCAGGACCTGCCCCCAAGGGTGGCACTGCCCGTTTGCCAGCAGTAGGGCTGTGCTTCAGGGATACTGGAAAATGGTACTGAAAATGACTTTGAGCAAATAAAGGTAACCTTACAAGTAGGCTCTTCTTTTTAAGTCTATGAGGAGCTGACTTTTCTCAAACACTAGACCATTTCAGTGATTTGGACTGGCAAGGATGTGCTGGGAAATATCCTGATACAATGTATATGGAACTATGTTTCCCTAACAGTGAAAGAATATGATTCTTTTTCCTCTGAGAATCCTTCTATTTTATATTTGAAATGCCTTTGCCATGATACAACAGAACCACAATCTATGTGAGTTCTTTTTTTTATCCCCTCCCAGTCTAATTGAACAGAAACTGAAATACACTCATGTTTGGTGGAAATAAAATGTATTTGCAGTGTATTTATTCTACTTGATCACTCTTTAGTTATTTAATCATGTTCTTTCCATGTTCTCTCAGCGTTATCTCCTGAGAGATACTCTAAGACATATCATATGATGATTAAAAAAATAATTGACTGACACTTTAAATGAAAACAAGCCTGTTATTATTTTATAGACAGACCTGGAGTGTCTGAGAATCGACAGAGACTATGTTGATAAATATAACTCTAGTATTCAGAATGAACAGATATTAAACATCACTTTACTTGTGTATATATTTATCTTTTTTTAAATCTTGCCTTTCTCTGTCAGCTTCTCAGAACTGAGATCAGATAACTTGGAATGAAAACCAGGATGATGCTGTACTGTGCCATAACCAGACATGTTGGGAGAGTTTTATGAGTGCTGACTTATTTATATTCTATATTTACCTGATGGCTACAGATGTTACTGTTATTTTCACTTATTGTACCAGATGCCATTTGTGGTGGAGAACATGTATATAATAAACTCCTTGCAAATATTTGCATTTTGCAACTAGATGGAAAAATTTCCTTAACAGGTCTAAGTCTCTTTTTCTCTTCTACTCAAAAAGTTTAGTTTTCTAGTTTTCTAAAGAACATTGAACTACCAAAAAAAAAAATTGAACAGGTTAAAAGGCATGAATAAGGACTTCCTATTGGTTTGAACAAATAATCTTACCTTGAGAAGGAAAGAGGTTTGTCTAGGAGATTGACTGAGCGGATTGCTTGTTCAAACCTTCCACTTTTCTGCTTGTAGCATTTCATAAGTGCTATCAAACAATACTTTCCACTTGAGGAAATCATAGCTTAATGCCTTCAGAATCTCTGCAGTAACCACTTGGGTATTCACATACTTTTTCTAGCTTGGATTTTAAGCCATAAGTGCAATAGGTGGAAAAGGGCAAATGGAACATTTTATAAGCTCGAACATTTTTTTAAAAACTAGTTTCTCTCTAAGGATTTTTATTGTAATGCTGAACATTAGATAAATCATGAAGAATTTTAGTAAATATAAAGCATTCTTTTGAACCATAGTTTAATTTTTGAATCATTCAGATGCCCACCTTTCTCATACGGGCTATAACACATCACCATTTGAAGCTTCAATGATCTCCTAAATTGTGCTAAACAATAAAAATTTAGTCAATATTCTTTAACATTCCTTTTGCTTAGGAACTTGTATTCATTTGTGGCTTTCTGATGTCAACCTGATGGATTTTGCATAATTTGGTTTCCTGTGCATCTTTTAGAAGGAAGCCTCGCTTTCCAGAATGTATTGATTGTCATTACAGTGTGGTCAGAGAGATTAATGTGCACTTCCTAGAATTTCACTCAGTTTAGTTAGGGTCCTGGTTGGCAGGATTTGATTTATGTGTAGACATTATGGATGGTCCTTTGCAGATATATAAAGGCAGTAGGCGAGTCCTGCGCAGAAAACTCTCCCATAACTAGGGTATCTGAATTTCACTTTATGATACTTCTGTGGGTTAAGCAATGTCTTCTTTGGCTAATCTTTTTTAAAAACTATAAACCTTAGAAGGCAGTAGTTCCTCCTAATTTTCCTCCTAATTGTATTTGTTCTATGTTATGGAAACACATTCTCATTCTCATTCTCTCTCTCTCTCTCTCTCTCTCTCTCTCTCTCTCTCTCTCTCTCTCTCTCTCTTTCTCTCTCTCTCTCTCTCTCCCCCTCTCCCCCCCCACTCTAAAATGAAGGAAAAAGTACATAGGAAGAGTTTTGCTAAAGATGAATTCAAATTCCTTCCAAATTTTTGCTAATGGTCAACCTCGATGGGTGAAAGATTTTTTTTAAAGCAACTCTGGTGTTCTAATCTTTTTCAATTACTTCTATTTCATATTAACCAATTCAAAAGATTACAAAAAAGTAAATGATTACAAAAAAGTAATTTTACAAAAACAACAGCAGAAGAATAAAGTAGGTTACAAATGCTGCACTTTAAAACAGATTGATTATATTTTAAAATTTTTTTGTAAATAAAACAAAATAAAATCTATTATCTGGGAATGATTGAGCTTTGAATAACAGTTACAGAAATAATAATAAACAGTATACTAGTTAAAGACTAACATTTCTAAAATTAATGAAAACATATATTTCATGCTATGGAAACACATATTACCTTGTGTTTTGCCTTTTGGAATTACATAGTAGCCCAGACACTATATGATAGTAAGTCAATTTTCTGGTTGATGAAAATAACATTAATTAGCAGCTTGACAGAGATGGCTGTAAATTGAGGACTGAGGTCCTGAGGGAATAACGGTACTATTATCCATAACCTGGAGTGTTCCTGGCCTGGAGTGAGTAGAGGAGGATGACACTATGGCGTGCTCTTGATGGGGGGTCAGGGGCAAGGGCAGGGTTCATGACAGTGGGGATGACTTGTGGTCAGTGCGTAGAGACAGTCATGTTTAATGCTGGCTTTTATTGTTTTAATTGTCTTGCTGAATGCTTTAGAAAGATGGGAAGATAACTTGTGTGTCAATAAACTGCTGCTGCACAGGCTTCTTTTGAAACAATAATATATCAGCTATCAAACTGAGTAGCAGGGGAAATTTATACAAGAACAACCATCGAACAGTAAATATTTAAAGTTTTTGTCATTATTAAATAAGTGCACCTCCTGTTGACTGGTTTTTGTTTTCTTTTTTCACTGTGATTTGGGATAGACAATGACATCCTTCTTCCCATACCACTCTTATTATTGAATGCATGCCTAAAGTAGACCAGAGAGAAATGCACCAGAAAGCCTGTAGTGGTAATCTCTGAATAAAAGTATTCTGGGTCATTTTTATTATCTTCTTTTTTTTGTTTGTTTTCTTTACGTTGTAAATTTTCTGTTATAAACATCAATTACTTTTGTAGTATGTAAAATATAAGGCTGTGACAGTAACAGTGTGTTTTGCTCTTTAGATATGATCATATTAAATCTGATTTTGCCAGCTGAGGAGGCTGCTGCTTCTGCCCAAATTGGGCTAGTTGCAAGACAGTTACTTTCCTCATAAATGTGTCAAATCCCTCTCCACTACTCTAATTGCTTCCCAAAATAGCTGAAACTGTTAAATGATCAAATGCTTAATTTACTGCAGAGAGTAGTTTACTAGCCATGATTATATCAAATAAACATGTCTTACAATTAGTATTAGAAACCTGGTCCATTTATAGAAGGCTGCCCCATCGAAACTTTGATTTGTGATTTAAAAACAAACAAACAAAAGAGAAACATTGAGAAGAAAGAGAGTTTCCATTGCGTTAGGAAGTATGACCTTTGAAACAAGTTAATAGCATCACTTTAGTTTTTAAAACTCTATTTTAAAAGGTTATGTTTTTAGTTCATTCTTAACGTAAATGTGTAGTATTCCGAATTTTTAAAAATACAGGTTAAACAAGGTATAAAAGCCTTATTTTTGCTTAAGCAAGATTCTACCAAATTTTATATAGGCATGTATACACATATATGAGAATACTTTAAAAGTATTTTATTAATTTATTCATATCTTGCTTAATTTTAGAAAGGGATTTGATGTGGCTTTGATCTATTTCCTACTGAAAGAAATGTGGTTGTTTTCAAGAATAGCTGCAATTAGCATATTCTTATTCATATACCAGAGCTTTTATTTACCATTTTTAGGCATAAATATCCAAAGAAGGATTACTGAGTCAAATCATGGGCTTATTGGGATGTACTTGTGACAATGCACGTTCTCATAGCAGAGTCTAAGAGGTGGTTTTTCCAAAGTTTGCCATGTGGGATGTTATTGCTCTTACAAATTTGATTACGGAGCAAGGGCATCTTACTTTTACTTAATTTGCATTTTCTTGGTTAGCTGTGAGGGTGATCATCTCTTCTGTGGCCACTTATTTTGTTCTTCTGCCATTTGCCCATTTTTTTTTTGATCAACTGCATTTTTTTCTTATTAATATGCAGGAGCCTTACATATTTTATGAATAATAGCCTTTTATTGTTTGTATTGCAGTCTTTTTTATCTGCATATCATTTGGGTTTTTTAATGGTTTCTTTTGCTAAACCAAACTGTTTAATTTTTGTCATGAAAAATATTTTCCTTTATGGCTTTTAGATTCTTGTCTAGCTTAGAAATATCTCCTCCACTCCAAGTTTATAAAAATATTTTCTGTTATAATTTTTAGAGTTTAGATTAATAGATTAATTTTATATTTAAACATTTAAATCATTTGGAATTTCTTTTTTAAGTGGTATGAGGTAAAAGTCCACCTTTTTTTTCATGTGTATAACCAGTTGTGCCAGCACATTTATAAACAAATCACCTTTTCCCATTTAAATTTAAATGTTACCTTTATTCTGTCTCAAGTGCTCATGCATACTAGAAGAGATACTTAAAACCCAAGGATGTATATATATTTTATACATCCAGTTTACTAACGCAATTTAATAGTAAATGAGATATGCTTTTTAAACAACGTGCATATGTGCACACAGACACACCCTCCCAATATTACACCAGCACCTTCTTTTACTAATTGCTGTTGAAATTCATATAATAAACGTTGTTCACTAATGAACCCCGTTAACTAGTTTTTAATCCTGTATTTTCTGAATTGTAGCCCATCCAGGGAAGGTATTTTTTTACTACTGGACACTGCTGGGCATAGTAGCCCATGGAGCATTTTAATCATAAACTACTGTTGACACTATTAATTGTAAACAACAAAGTCCATAATCTAAACTCCTTACGAAAATTAATGTATATTTATTGTTTATATATTTCTTTAATTTAGCATTTTCCAGGTTCATGAGCTATATTTTACATAATCAATTCGCTTTTGATTTAATTCTGTTTTATGATCTATCTATCTATCTATCTATCTATCTATGGTGGTTTAAGTAAATGCAAGTTCTCTAAATATAAACATTACCAAAAGTCATGAGATTCTATATACTTGGTAAAAGTTTTTAAATGGCAGAACTCTTATTTAATGGAATATTCTTGATCTTCTCATTTAAGAAGGTAAATTGATTTGAGATTATTATTTATGCCACTATAGTAATTGACTTAATGGACTACAATCCCACAAATTTATATGTCATCCATGGACTGAATTAAAACCAGTCTTTTAAAGAAATAATTTTAGAAATTAGGTATATATAAGATCTTTTTACTATAACATGAAAATTTTAATTTTTTAAAATTTTTATTTAATTTTAAGGATAGCTAATATAAATCAAAGTATAATTAAATTATTCTGGTTATTTATTTTATCCCCAGTAACTCAGGAATAAACAAGATAAAAAAAGATAGCTGGGACTCAAAGCGAATGTAAATGGATATAACTGAATTCTAACTTTTCTCCTGGCATGCTGTTCAGTGGAATAATAAAGAAGGTGTTTTTTTACCCATGCATCCTTGTCATGAGCCCTTGTGGTACATCACTGCTGCTTACAGACAGTCTATCTCTCCCACTGCCGGACACATCTCAGGATCATTTCTCTCTGTCCCTGTGAAATGAGGTGTTGCCATGTGACTTGTTTTGGCCAATGAAATATAAATGGAAGTGACATGTTTACTTCTGGCCTAAGCAAATGAGAGCTGTGTGCAACTGCCATGTCACTGTCCTCCTCCATCTGACCAGAGACATTTCTGAGGCTAGTGGCACTGTCAGCCTGGATCCCAGAGTAAGGATGAGAAGGAGAAGGGCCCCCTGCTGACCTGCAATGGACATGAAATGTAAATGAGAGGGAAACCTTTGTTGTTTGAGGATTTTTGAGATTTGGAGGTGGTGGTTACAGCATAGCCCAGCTTATCCTTCTATATATAAGCTACTTATTAGTGTTGGGAAGCACTGAAAGGCAATAGGTATATATTCAGATTTCTTTCAAGCTCATTATGATACACTCCCTCCTGCCCACAGGGAGGAGCACTAAATTTATACTACTTCCTTAACCTCACTTGTTTAGCCATAGTAGTTTGGATACCTCACCCGAAGCTGTGCCAGTCAAATTCTCTTTCACAGGAATTTGGAGCCAGCACTGAGATACATTCTGAGAGAAATTCTAGGATTGGCTGAATGAGTGACAGGTGACATTGACCAGGAGCTGCTAGGCCCTTGTATGCAGAGAAGCAGAGGACAGCAGTTGCAGAGAAAGCTGAATGAAGTATGTGCAGAGCACCGCAGGCCAAGGACTCAGGGAGAGGGGAAAGGAGAGGGGGAGGGAGGAATCTGAGGGAGAGGTTACCGCTTTGGTTCTCGATTGCTCTTGAGTTTTCTGATCCTCATCCTTCCCAAAGATGCTGTGAGGCACATGAGTAGCATAGTAAATTCTCCTCCCTTCCCTTCTTTTATATAAGATGGTTTAAAATGGGTTTCTGTTAGTTAAAACCAAAATCCTTGGTTGAGACAGTATCCCTTGAAAGCACTGCAACCTGGCCCTTCTGCTAGTATTCCTAGGGTGATTCAGCAGCGATTTCATTTCCATTTGAAGTCTGCTTTTGCCTCAGAGTGAGGGTGTGCAGCTCTGCCACAAGGCTGCCTGGAAGAATAAACTAAGTTTGTGAATTGTGAAAAAACTAAAATAGTTTCAATGTGAACTCTGTGGAAAATTGGGTGTGGCCAGTGCAATACAGTAGGAACTGTTGAGTTTTGTAACCTGTCTCGGCAGAGTCAGAAAATCTAAGATGTCAGAAACCACAGAGTGTTCTTATAACACTGATTTTGGAAGACTGCTGTTGCATACAGGGTTTCTCATTAGAGGGAAAGGGGTGCATGGCATGTCTGCCCCAAACAACATAGAACCACATGGCAGTGGGCCCCTTTTTGAGATTGGGGGAAAATTTTAGGATTAGGTAGGAAAGGCATTGCTATCTCTAGTATTGATATCTACTAAGAAAGCCTGGAGGAATAGAGAAGAGTATGCAGCATCCAGATTGTGAAATAATATCTCCTACTTGATGATAATCCACCCAGATCCTAGTTGCATCCTTGAGGCCTTCCCAGAGCAGGTGAAAACAGAGTGTTTTCCAGCAGGATGGCAATAAAGCTGCAGATATGTACATTAATGTTGTTAATTGCCAAATAGTGTCTTGGGGCCAATATCAACAACTACTGTCTTAAATTTCAGAGTGAAGGTGCACAGCCTAGGGAGAGGGCCTAGTGGTTGACAATGAATGGGGCAGGGTAAGAATTGCAATTAGACTTTATATTTAGAGTTTTGTAAAAACAAACAAAACAAAACCCCACAAAAAACAAGAGAGACAATGCATTGAAGTAGACAGGACTTCATCTAAATCTTATACTATTTTTGTGACTTTTCCTACTAAAATAACATTTTAGGTTTAAATTTTTTGTTCATCCATTCATTCAACAGGTTTTTATTAAACCCATACTTCTTTTTTAGACACTATATAGATCCTAGGATTACACTAGTTCTGCCTTCTTGGGTCTTTTTGTCTAGTTTGAATACAAATCTATATAATTATAGTTTGCTAATAAAGAGCTTATTTAAATATATTCAGACCCCACACTGTTTCAAGGGGGATTTAAGAAGGCTTAAATTATTTTAATTAGCTTCAGATGTGGATTGTATTTGAATTGTTTAAGCCCCATTTATTAGAAGTGGTGCAGACTGCTGTTCTAAACTTTCAGGCACATATGCTTGTCATCTACTGGTGATGAATTATGAAAATAGATACAGGATCTTTAAAATTCATCTAAGGAAATAAAGGTCTTTGTCCTCACAATAAATCTCAATATATCTCCTAGTAACAGATGATATCATAAGAATATAGCAAAAAGTCTTTATAATTGTAATATATATTTTTGAATTTACTTTCGAATAGGTAATGCTTGTACATGCCACACAATTATAGGTATAAAATGGCATGCAACAAAAAGTGAGTTTTGCACCTTCTTCTTTCTTTCGGATACCTATCTCTGCTTGCTCAAAGGTAATCACTATTTTTTTTTTTGTTATTCCTGAGAGAATTTATGCAATTTAAAAACACAGGTATGTATGTGTGCTAATCTCTATATAATGATAGCACACTACATGTTGTTTTGTAGTTTACCTTTTTGTCTGTCTGTCTGACATATCTTGGAGAGCATTCTTCATCTATACATATAATGCTATTCATTTTAAAAACTGGTTTCGTAGTATTTCATTGTAAGGATAAGCTAGAAATTATTTACTAGTTCCCCATCAATGGTGGACATTTAGGTTATTTTTAATATTTTGCTTCTACAAAAAAATATTTCAATAAAGATTTCTGTACAAGTATCCTATATATAAATACTTAGAAATAGAGCTACAGAGTTAGAGGGTATGCACGCTTTAAATTTTGATAGGTATTGCTAAGTTGTTCTCCATATATGTTGTATCAATTTACAGTCTAGCAATGTATGGAACTCTTCTTCCCACTCTGTCAACACTCTGTTTTCAGATATTTTGATTTTTGCCTGATACATTAAATGGCATCTCATTATAGTTTTAATTTGCATTTCTTTTTTTTACAAATGAAGTTGAATATCTTTTCATATCTTCAAGATCAATTCTTATTTCTTTTTTAGTGAGATATCTGTTCATATTCTTTGCTGCTTTTTCTATTGGTTTGTCGACTTTTTTTTTTATTATTATTTGCAGGACATCTTTATTAAAGAAATGAATGACCTAGACTATGACTTGCAAATATTTTTCTCCAATTTGTCACTTTTTCAAACAACTCAGAAAATTTAAATCATTGGTCAAATTTATTGCTCTTTTTGTTGCTTCTGGATTTTGTACCATACCTTAGGAAGGCCATTCCCACTCTGATATTTTAAAAAAAAAAATCTCCTGGGTTTTTTTCTTATGCTTTTATTGTTTGATATTTCAGATTTATGTCTTTGATTCATTTAGAATTAATTTTATTAAAAGGCATAGGTAATGATCCTACATTCTAATTTTTCCTGCTAGCTGGCTAGCTAGTCATCTCACAAGGCAGTACTTTGTAAGATGGTTTTAGTATAGTATGAGAAGTTTTATAGCAGTGGAAGCAGGTGGAAAGGCACTCTGGAGGATCCAAGTGGTAAATTCTGACATTTTCCTTTTCCTGGGCTGTTTCTCTCTCCAATTTCTTCCTGCTCACACCCCCCAGGCTTCCCTTGATTTTTGTTGCCTTATCTAATTTCTGGATGTTCCTAAGAGAGTTTCCTCTTAGGAACATCTAGAGGAGAATGAACAGGCTAATCCAATTCATTCCCAAGAGTGAATTGGATTAGCCTGCATTCTTCCTGTAGGAAGAAAGAAATGAGCAGGCACAGAACACATGTGTGTCTATGTGGTGAGGCCTTAACAAAGCTGGAACTAAACCCAAGTTACATGTAAGGCTGATGGTGCATATTATTTACATTCAAGCTTTCTAGACCTTGCAGTAGAGGCTGACTTCTTGAGGAGGTCACAGAGATGCTCATTGAGACAGAAGACTTCATGTATTTTCAAGTCATTTTGCTGTTGACCCAAACAGCCATTTACTGTAGGAAGTTGTTTAGAAGTTGGTATTATATATCCTTAATAAATATGCTTATATTCTATGTGTAAATGTATTATTTATCAATACAAGTAACTGGTTTTGTGGATTTTTTAATTTTACATGGTCATTAGTCAATAGGGACTCTGAAGTCAGCACTAACGTTGACCATATTTCTCTTGTGGCAGCCACTTTCCTATTAAGGCATCAGTGATTTTTTTTTTTTAAATTAGTTGGAAAAGAGTGTGGTAGAAAGCATGGTATCTAGAATGCTAACTCTGGCACCAGGCTTAGCACACCCCCTCCCACCTCCTTCTTGATCCCATGCACAGTCTCTCAACCTCTTGAATCTGGAACCTTCAACCTTCCTCACCTTCAAAGCCTCTACTCTCCAGCTTATAAACACATTCAAGACCCTCATCTTTATAAAACAAAAACATAAACCAACTCCTCTCAGCCCTCTACCTCCCACGTGCAGCTGCTCCCAGGGATTGGGTGTTGTATTGAGAAACCCCCCTGAGAAACCCCCCTGCTTCCATGAACCCTACCAGTAGGACCTTCTCAGACTGGAGTTTTCTTCCTTAGCACCATGAGGTCTGAGTTCCTATAGCATTTACTTTTGCTGGCGAAGGCCATAGCTAGAAAAGGGCTGACCCATCGGACCTAGGGGTGTGCTGAGTGGCAAGTGAAGGCAGGAT
Source organism: Macroglossus sobrinus (assembly GCA_004027375.1). Taxonomy (NCBI): domain Eukaryota; kingdom Metazoa; phylum Chordata; class Mammalia; order Chiroptera; family Pteropodidae; genus Macroglossus; species Macroglossus sobrinus. The sequence continues at coordinate 918,196 of PVKZ01000080.1, read as the reverse complement.
CTTATGAGAACTAGAGAGTGGCCTAGTGGCTCTGCCAGGGTTTCCAGAATCCTTTCTTATAACCAAGATTCTTAATCACCACCTCCTACAGAGTCCATTTCCCTACTGCCAGCATCCTGGCTCTGCTCTCACAGGTGTTTATATCCAGATCATAAACCTGGTTCATGCCCACCACATTTCTGTGATCAGGAGGGCACCCCCTCCCCCCTGCCCTGCGCAGTCATCTCTGTAGCACAGCTGAAGGTATCCTCACTTGAAGGGGAGAAGCTAAAGCCGACAATATTTGAACTAGGGCATACTCTCTTACCTCCCTTCTTATTCAAGTTTTTTGAAAGAATAGCCTACTCTTGCTATTGTCACTAGTTGATTCCTCAGCCCACTGTTGTCCAGGCTCACCTTTCTCATACTATTATTATGACTTTTGCTTGGGCCAATGATGACATCTTCCAGTCTCCAGACCTAGTGGATATTTTCCAGTCTCTATCCTTATGGAACATTCTCTGTTGGATTAGCGCATTCAGCACTGCTCATCACTCCCTTTCTTTCAGTTATGACACGTTCCCCTCTTTCTTTGATTAGTCTTCCTTTCTCTCTCAAAGTTGTGCTCCTGTTCTTTTTTCCACTTAAATATCAAGCAGACTCTAGGTTCTGGCATCACCATTATTTTTATTGCTTTACATACTCTTTGTGGATTATATCATGCATACTTTAATATCAACTGTTTTATAATCGGATGCAACTTCTTTATCTTTATATTTCATCAGATCTCTACCCTGTGTTCTAGATTAAAAAAAATCCAGCCACTGCTGATGATACCACAGGTCCTCAAACACAGATGATAACTCATCATCTACATTCTATATTAGCTCCCCCTCCTTCTTCATTTCTCATCTGTTTAAACAGCATCACCCTTCACTCAGTTGCCAAGAAAGATCCCAAACCAGGGGCCTAATCATCTCTTTTCTTTCCCTCATACTTACGACCAATGAAGCACCAGCTTCTGGCAGTTTAGCTTCCCATGTCTTTAATCTGTTCTCCCCTCTGCCATAGTTCAGGTCCTCAGCCACTCTCATCTGGACTATTTTTAATTGGGCACTTTTCATTCTACCCAGATCTATTTTTCGTATAGTTTCTGAGGGCTCCCTTAAAAATGCATATCATACTAGGCCACACCTCTTCTGTGACTTCCTGTGGCTTATGGAATAAAGTCACATTTTGGGCTTTATCACAAGACTCTCTGATCTAGCATGCCTACCTCTCCTTTTCTCTCTTGCTACACTTTACCTGGCATTTTTTCCATATTCCATAATGCAGAACAACTTTCTTTTGGTCTTCCTTCCTTTGTTTAGGCTGTAGCTTTAGCTCATCTCCTTCAAACTTTGCATGAAGTGATATTTACTCTCCTCTAGGACAACTTAGGTATCACCCCTGGGAAAGTCTCCCTTGAGGACTTCTCATTCTGTTCAGATAGCCTTCAAAGAGATAAGAGAATACTCACTCAACACCTATCTCTTTCATTGTACTTACTCTACTATATATATATTTTTTACTTCTTTTCCTCTACACTGGGCTGAAAGGCAATGATAAATATTTTCATTGTGTATTTCCCACAATGAAATGTGAGCTTAGCACACATTTTAACTCAGTTAACACATGTCAAATTAATCTTGGAAAAACGAATGAATGAATGAAATTTAACAACTATTTATACACACGTAAGCCTAACAATGTTGACTGAGAAAATATCAGGAAGATTTTTTTTATTAAATTGTATATAAATACAAACTCACATCCTTGCTCATATTTATTAAGAATTTGAAGCAGAGAAGCTTAGAGAAATGCACATTTCTTTTTATTCCACTTTTCTATTCATTCGATTTTCTTTGAAATTGACATTTGTTTGGGACTGTTAATCATACTTGCATCCTTCTATTCTGAAGCTAGATTGAGAAGGGAATGAAGATATTGATAAATGTATGTAGGAACATTTAAATGGTTTCTTTAAAACCTGCTTTCAAGAATGTTCTAAACCATTTTGATAAAAAAGTTAACCAGTTTTTTTTAAACACCCAGAAGACATAGCTTACTCCAGTACCATGTGATATTACTTGAAGGAAGAGACATAGCAAGTTAGGTACCTTGTCGTGACTTTATGAAGTAGTTATTCTATAGACTGGCCCACCTTTTGAATTAGTGTGTTACTAGTAGAGTCTCTTAAAAGACTATGTTTATTGGTTGACTCTATAATAATAGCATAGCATACTCAGTGGTCAATATACTGTCATTGATCATTGTTCCACATTATTGAGCCTTCACCCACACTCAATCATCCAGCACAGTCAACCACATTAGGAAATGAGGGCCAGTTTTTGTTCAGCAATACATTTGATACGTTCAAGTTGCATTGGGACTAGGGGGTGATATGGCTAGTCTGTGTTCAAAGGGAAAATAACTTATTGTTATTTTTGGCATGCAATTTCACCCCTGCTGGTCCAGAAACTCATTACAGGGTGGAGACGATTGCCTAGATTTCTGGACTCCATTTTCTCCCTGATAAGTCTTCTTATTCCTCTCACTCTTTGTATTTTATCCCAATTTTCAGCTGATGCCAGCATGTAGCATGTCTGGCCATAAGTAATAAAACATTAGGGAGGGCTGTGTGATATTTTAAAATATTGGAATAGTTGTAAATAATGTAAAATGACTTTCCTTTGTTTGGATTGCCTAACTGCTCATTACCTGGAGACCCATTTTTCTTATTGGTCTTTAAAAGCTCAAAGGTGCCCTGTAGTGCCTATTCCATAGCTATCCATTCCTGGAGCCCTGACAAAGGGAAGTTGGTATGGTACTGTGGTTGGGGCTGACATAGCATTTATAATTGGTATGGAATATTTTTAGAGCATTTAGAAACAGAGAAGAGGGGGAATGGTCAAAATGAGATTTAGAGTGGGACCATATGTGAAAAATGTTACTTATGTTTTCACTCTTGATTATTTTGCAATTATTATTAAAAAGAAAAATTGTAATATGCTGTGTAATTTTGATACTTAAATCCATTAAAATTAAATTAATAATAGTTAATTCATATTTCCCAGAAAACAATAGCATTTATTGTTTTATACATTTTACACAAATATTACTCCTTTTATGATTATCTTAAATACCTGTTTATTTTGCAGATTATAGCATGTGGCTATTCTTTATACTTGGAGGGTTTTTGTTGTTGTTTTGATACCTATATTTTAGCAAAGTTTCAAGGAACAAAGATATAACTAAATAAATGCTGGGTGATGTACTTTCCTAATATCTAAGCTATGTACCAAAATGTAGATTATGTTGTTATAATTTTTTTTTAAAATGCATTCAAAGAAGGTTGCTATTTAAAGGAACTCTTAGTGAAGGTTTTTGTAAAGCAAATTCTCACCCCATAATCAGGATGTTTATGTACTGGGTTTGCTTAAAGCAATGCATGAAGTTATATGTAAAATTCAAAGAGTTTTGGAGTCCAACAGGAAGCATTTGGGGATAGTGGATAAATTCCAAGCCATGGTGAAGTTATTTTGTTTTAATTCTTAGTGAGATTTTACAGCACATTCAGAGTGATTTTTTTTTTTCTTAATACAAAATAAATCTGAAGGTGAGAGCCTGTACAGGAAGTGACCTTTTCACTGAGAACTCAGGGCCGGGACAGTGGGCATCCAGAGTTGTGCTGCCTGTGCCATGGGGCTGAACAGAATCCAGTCTGGACATGGGCCTGTGACTTGCTCAGCCTGCCCTCCGCATCCAGGAGCAGCACTTTTTATCATGGCTGCTCCAGGATGAAATTTGCAGTCACAAAGTGTTCAGGGTGTTTCTTTGTATAAAATATTAAAATGATGTTTGCTCCCTGTTTTCCCCAACCCCACAGAGAGACCTGCAAGTCAGAAAGCCAAAAAAATCTCCAACTTCACTCAAGATGACCCATGCCATGTCCTCCGACTGGCTCTTTCCTTGGTTTCACGCACTTTCTTAAAAAAACTTTTACTTCGTTTGGATTTCTGGCTCTAAATCACAACTAAAAATAAATAAGTCTACTTTAAAATATTTAAAAAACAAGGGCGCTCAAACCACAACATGAACAAAAATGGCTCTCACAAGGAGCCAGCTGACAATCCTGTCAGATTTTTGTTACATTAGTAGGTGGCTGATTCTACCTCATTTAACACTTGTTAAAATGTCACCATATCTATGGTAGGCCACACGCACTCGTGTCAGGCTCCACTAGTAATGTTGCTTTCTGGGTAAGGTGAGGATGACTTTGCCCTCTCTCTCTGAGCTCCCTTCTTCTGTTTTCATTGTGGCCACATTTAAGGACTTTGCTAGGTTTTAGAAGAAATTTGATTATTGTGGTGATTCTCAGCTCCACGGAGGAGAGCCACAGATATACAGGTGTGTGTGTGTGTGTGTGTGTGTGTGTGTGTGTGTGTGTCTGTGTGTGTCTGTGTGTGTAAACCCTCAATGTATGGTTGCCTTAGGATAAAGCAGTATAATTTATTTAATATGACTAGGCATTATTGTTTAGTAATATTCTGTATTACTAAGTTTCAGTGTTAATTAGGAATATATGTATGTATGTGTGTGTGTATACATATATACATATGTATAATTTATAAAATGGTAAAAGAAAAAAGTACTATGAGACAATAGTGGACATTTTAAACAGGAAGAAAACACATAGTAAAAGCAATGTGGTTCCCTTTCAGTGGACCTTGCCAAGTGGTGTGGAGGACAGTGATCTAGGGCCCTGCTCTCAGAGCAAAGATAGCAGACTTCACAGAAAACCTAAATGTCCTTCCTGGATGAGGTCTTTCCTCTCTAATTTCAGGTAGAATGAGGAAGCTGACCTCATGTGGACAAATGTCAGTTTGTTTAATTATCTGTGGAGAAATTTTTCCTCTAAAACAAGAGTTGTTACTCTGGGTTTGGAGTTCATTTATACAACACAGGGGTCTCTGACTCTTGAAATTATACGCAAACTTTTGTAGGTATTTTTATATATGCATGTTTTTGGGGTTAGGCTTATATGTGTAAACATTTTTCTGGGGACAGGTTCTGTGCTTTTTTTTTTTGTTAGATTCTTTAAGAGGTATGTGAACACTCCCATCTAGTCAAACAACTATGTCCTAAACCTTTAGGATTTTAGAACCCAAGGATGGTAGGTAGTATTATTATTCAGAACTATTCACTGTAACTCCTTATTGTCCCCTTGCTTTAGAAGGTTTAAAGGGCTACTCTCTGATGTTGGATTTGGCCATGGATTAGCTTTGGTCAATGAAGTGGAGGTGACACGTGCCACTCCTGAGAAAAAGCTTTAAGAGCCATTGCATAATTTCACCATTACTGTTTTACCTCTGCCACAAGACTGATATGCCCCAGAGAGGGGCTGCTTCTACTGAGCGGGCTAGGAATGAAGATGCCAGAGTTGAAGTTGAGTTTTGAACATGTTATGTGAGACCCTGTTGTTGCAGGGTACCAAGATTTAGGGATTCTTTGCTGCTGGCAGGAAGACTTAGCCTGAATTGACTGATCCCGCAGGTGGCAGTCAAAATTACATTCAGAATCCAACAGGGCACTCTGAAAAACTCTAGTGTAATGAACTTCCTGTGGTTTGGAACATTTATAAGTGACAGATTTTTTTTCTGTCGATTCTGTGTGGTCCTTCGAGGTTTTTCCATGGAGTTGGGACTAAGACCTCAGTACTGTGTTGTTAGTTTATTAGGGTCAGAGAGCCCATTTTATTGGGTCAGAATCCTTCTCTCTGGCAGAAGGGAGCCACTGAGCCTGTTTCTTCTATATTTCCTGTTGCTAGTGTGAGCAGGAAAGAATTACTGATATGAGGAGTATCTGAGGGCAGGAATAGCTCTCTGAAGCATAACACAAACACCTAACACAGTAGGGACAAACATATTGAAAAATTATAGGGCGCATACCATTTGTGATGAAGAAGCCATCCATTACTCACACGAAGTGCATAATAATAAGCACAAGTGCTTCATCACCTTGTGTTTGATGGCTAGAGGTCAGAACTCCCGCAAGGGAAACTCTGAAAAACCTCATACGTAAGTGACAATGGCCTGCACCTGACTCAAGGATCTAGTCTGTCTTTGGAGAGATTTTATTTATTCCGTAACCCAGATGCTTAACTATTGCCACCATTAAGCACTTTCAATTTTTAATAAATTTCTTATTTAAAAAAATCTGTACTAAGTTAATTATTCCTATTGACTTAAAATGGGTAAGGTTGATGGCCAGCTCATAACATACCCCAAGTGGAATGATTTCTTCTTAATCTAGTACATCAAAGAAAATGTTCAACTTTTTTTTTATCCTAGAATATAAGACTTTATTTCATTTACTTTATGGTATTTATTAATTTATTTAACAGGCACTTATTGATTGTCTGCTCTTTGCCAGGGGCTGTTCTTGGAGCTGGAGCATAAGCAGACTCTGCACTCAAGTAGGTTATAAAAAGACTGAAATTAAATATTAACAACAAAAACAACCATAATATTTCAGATGGTGATAGATACTCTCAAAACAATAAAGCAGAGTAAGGGGAGATAGAGAATTATGGGCATGGGATACTATTTTATACAAGGTAGTCAGGGCAGGTCACACTGACTGGGGGCATTGGAAAGTCAGAGTGAGGTAAGGGAACGGCTGTGCCAGTCTCTGTTGGAAGAGCGGGGGGCAGGGTTGATTTGTCTCCTTTTACTCATATACATTCCTGAGAAGTGGGATGTAAATTGAGTTCTATTTTAAGCATATTATAAAAACTTCTTACAACTTTTTTTCCTTAGTGAATCTTTCTGTAAAATATTTAGTAAAACGAACAGTTATGCCTTAAAAGTATCTGCATTGTGAGTTTAAGTTTCCAAATATTGAATTCACTTTAAGCAATTATACATGTTTAGGATAAGATGTTATAGATGAATGATAGACAAAAAGGACAGTTTGAATAAGTGCAAAATCTTGGATGCAGATTTTAAAAAAAGATTTATTTTAAACTATAATAGTAAACATCAGCAATGTTGCATGGGTTGCATGGTTGAGGCTCTTATAATTACCTCTTTGAATTAATCAGAATGCTTTATTATTAGCATATGCAAATCACATAAATACTTTCAAAATATCCAACAATCCATAAAAAGTGATTTTTGTAGTAGGGTTAGTGTTTTCTTTGTGCTTTCATGTACCCTGAGAATGTGCTGGAAATACACATGTTTCAAAACAAATGCAGACAACTCAAGCCCAGACAGGTTATTTCCAAATAAAGGTATTTAAACTTATACGATTGTGCTCTGCCCTTTAGGTTCACTATTCCTGGATTTAGTGATTGTTTTTTGGGGAAAAAAGCAAACACTGTTAACAGAGTACAGTGAATCCCAGACTTGTTATCACCACATTTTAAAGTAACCCTTACATATAAACTTGGACCTTATAATATAAATCGTACGATCTGGTGGTTGTGGTTCAAATTTCAGGGAACATGAGTTTGGATGGCCGTTGCTATTTTAGAACATTTATAGCTGTCTTTCTTAGGGTTACCTGAGATGGTGTTTTTGCATGTATTTTCTCTGTTGAGTTAAATTACACAGCTGTTACTTTTAATATGTAAAAACATTTGTATCTTCATGGCAGAATGGTATTTTATAAGCAAAACACTTCATCTTTAATTTACAAGTATACCACACCAAGCTCTTCATCATAAAAAATACCAAAACTTGGTTTATTTCTCTTTTCTAAGAAATCTGTTTTATATTGTTCTCTAAAGAGTTGATTTGTTCATTTCTGGGCCTTGAAATAAGGCTCAACAGTATTATAAAATCAATGGATCCTCTTTAGAGCATCAAACAATACAAGGGTTGAGATTGAGGCATCAGCCTTTTTTCTGGTTCCAGACAAGCAAGCAAGCTATATCTTTCTGTCCATCGTCCATCCATCTGTCCAACCATCCATCCCTTTTCAACTGTGTAGATGCTTGTTTTTAAAATGGGTTTCTTCTTGTACTTCTGACTTCTTCTACCTGCTTTCTCCTCCACCTGCCTAGCTCTGCTGTAACAAATTTCCATAAACGGAATGGCTTAAAACAGCAGAAATTTATTCTCCCATAGTTCTGAAGGTTAGAAGTCTGATAGGGTGTCAGCAGGGCCAGGCTATTTGATAAGGCTCTGGAAAGAATCTTTCCTTGCCTCTTCTAGCTTCTGGTGTTTGCCAGCAGTCCTTGGGGTTCTTCGTGTTATAGACACATCACTCCAGTCTCTGTCTCTGTCATCATATGGCATTCTACCTGTGTGTCTGTGTTTTCACATGATGTTCTTTTCCCTATATCTCTGTTCAGATTTCCCTCTTCTTATAAGGATACCAATGATTGGATTAGGGCCCATCCTAATCCAGTATGACTTTGTCTTAACTTAATTACCTCTACAAAGACCCAGTTTCCAGATAAGGTCTCATTCTGAGGTTCTGCGTGGGCATGACTTTGTGTGTGTGTGTGTGGTGGGGAGGGTGAGGGGGAACTGTGCAACTCAGTACACATGCCCAGAACTGTTCTTGCCCACAGCTTGTACATGGCCAGATAAAATCAATTCTAGCATGAGACTTTTCTTTTGGTAAATGTTCCAAGTACATAGTATAATTTTCTTTTCTTCTTTTTTTTTCCTTTTGTACATGTTTTATTAAGATTTAACATACATGCAGAAAAATTTATAAATTATAAGGGAATGAACTTTTACAGAGTGAATGCAACCATGTAACTACCACTCAGGTCAAGAAATAGAACTTTACTGGCAACCCAGAAACCTCCATCATGCCTTTCTCAGTCATTATTCCTGCCCTGTTCCCCTTCTCAGAATAACCTCTATTATGACTTCTACCACTATAAATCAGATTTGTTTGTTTTTAAATTTGATATGTTTGTATTATTCTGTGTCTGGCTTTTTTTTTTTTTTTTTGCCAAACTTTATGACTGAGTTTTAGCCATATTATGGTGAATAGTTGTGGTTAGTTTGTTCACTCTGCTGTGTAGTATTCCATTCTAAAAACTATTTTTCCATGCTCTTGTTGATGGACATTTGAATTACTTCCAGTTTTTTCAGTTATGAGTAATTGTGGGTATTTTTGTGCCTATTTTGAATGCACATTCCTATATGGCTGTTTTAGGTATGTGATTAAGAGTAGAATTGTTACCTCATAGAGTGTGTACTTAGTATTAGCAGATCCTTTCAGTTTTCCAAAGTGGTTGCATCAGTTTACACTCCTACCTGTAGTGTACAAGAGTTTCAGTTGCTCCCTATCTTTGCCAATACTTGAATATGTATATATTTTTAAATTTTAGCCTTTTTAGTGAATATATTGTGAGATCTCATTGTGGTTTTAATTTGCATTTCCCTAATGATTGATGATGTTGAGTACTTTTTTATATGCTAATTTAATGTTCAGATGTTATCTTTGTTTAGTGTTTTTAATTTTTTTGCCTTTCATTTAATTGAATTTACTATCTTATTCTTAATTTATAACAGTGTTTTACACTTTTTGGATATGAGTTCTTGTCATATATGTAGTTTAAAATAATCTCGGCTATGATTTGTTTTCTATCTCTTAATGGTGTCTTTTAATGAGTGTAAGTTCATCTTTTTTTTTAAATATAGTGAGAGCTTTTTATATCTTGTTGAAGAAAACTTTGCTTGCTACAAAGTCATGAAGATATTATCATATGTTATCTTGAAGATTTATTTTTACCTTTTACATTTATGTCTGATTCATTTAAAATTGATTTATATATCTGTGTGAAATAGAAGTCAAGGTCGTTTTTTTTCTCATATGGATGTCTAATTGATCCATCACCATTTATTGAAAAGATTATGCTTTCCCACTGTATTGAAAATAAGGTGATTGTATATGTGTGGGTCAGTTCCTGGACTGTCTAGTTCTTCCTGTTTGTTTAGCTTTGTGCCATTACTATAGCTTTCATTATTATAGCTTTATCATATGTCTTGATATCTAGTATTATAACCTCTAAATTTGTTATTATTTTTAAAGATTGTCTTGGCTACTCTTGGCTTTTCACATTTCCATAAAAAGTTTTGAATTAGCTTATGAATTTCCAAATAAAATACACATTAGGAATTTTATTGGAATTATTCGAGTGTACAGATTAACTTGAAGAGAATTGGCATCTTTATAATATTGAGTCTTCTAATCAATATAAAATATGAATTCCTCCATTTTAGGAATCAGCAAACTTTTTATGTAAAGAGTCAGTAAATATTTTAGGCTTTCTGGGCTACATAAAGTCTCTGTCACATATTCTTCCTTTATGTTTCACAACTTTTTAAACGTGTGAAAACCCTTCTTAGTTTATGGGCAGTCCTAAAACAGATTGTAGCCTGCAGTTTGCAAAACCCTTGCCCTGTTTATTTAGGTTTTCTTTAATATATCGAAATAATGCTTTATAGTTTTCTGTGTAAAGTCCTTGCATGTCTTTCATTATATTTAGCCTTTGGTGATTTGTTGGTACTATTATTAAGAGTATTTTTACAATTATTTTTGCTTGCATATAAAATTAAAATTGAATTTTTATATAATTACTATTTGTCCAGCGATCTTACTAAATTTATTAATTACAGAAGTTTATCTGAGTTTTTCTGGAGTTTCTGCATATAAATAATGTCATGTGCTAACTATGGAGTTATTTATTTTGTTTTCCAAACTTTATAGTATGTGTATTCATTTTCTTATCTTACTTTACTGGCTAAGACTTCCATCAAAAGGATGAATAAAAGTGATGACTGAATTTATTTGTCTTTTCAAGAGGGCATTTAAATGTTACAATTAAGTATGATATTAGCTATAGAATTTTTATAAAAACTTTTTACCAGATTAAATGCGATCCCTTCTCTTTCTAGTTTGCTAAGAACTATTCTTATATTTTTAAGCAACATTGAGTTTTATCAAATGCTTTTTTCTGCATCTGTTAAGATTATATTATGTTTCTCTTTTATTTGTTAATGTGATAAATTACAATTTTCAAATTATGTTTTATTTTCAAATTAGTTTCAAATGTTAAACTAACCTTGCATTCTTAGGATAAACTACATTTGATAATTGTGTATTATTGTTTATTATGTATCTGTATCTATATTATTTTTCTAGTGTGTATTTTCATGAGAGAGATTGGCCTGTAGTTTTCTACTTTTGAAATGGTTTTTTTTCATGTTTTTATATAGAGGTTATGCTAATCTTTTTTCTTTTCTCTCTTTGTATTCTCTGAAGCAATTTGTGTAATGAGTGAAACTATTTTGGTCTCTCAAGACCAGCCTGCTCCCTGCTTGGTGTACTTGCCACGAGGAGTGACCCCAGTCAGTGTTTCAGACGAGATTAGGTGTGTTCAGGGTGATACGGCCATGGACAACCAGTCAGTGTTTCAGAGAGCAGAAGTGTCATTTCTCCAAGCTTTGCCTGAATTCATGACCCACAAAAATGAAATAGAATTAAATGGTTATTGTTTTAATCTATTAAATTTTATGGTATTGGGTGTATAGTAATATATCATTGTAGTTTGAATTTGCATTTTTAAAATAGAATAACAATTTTGAGAAGCTTTCATGTATTTTGTCATTCACATATCTTCCTTGGTGAAATGTTTCTTCAGATCTTTGGCTCATTGATTTTATTGGATCTTTTTTATTATTGAGTTTTGGGAGTTCTTTATATGTTCTGGATACAAGTCCTTTATCAGATATATATTTTGCAGATATTTTTTTCTAGTCTATAATGTTCCTCTTAATTTCCCTAGCAGTGTGTTACAAAGAGGAAAAGTTTCTAATTTTGATGAAGGCCAATTTATACATTTTTTTCTTTATGCTTTTCCTTTTTGTGTCTCATCAGAGACATCTGTTCCTAACCAAAGTATTTTCTTCAGTTTTCTTCTCTATATTTTACATTTTAATTCTTAACATGGTTATGGTCCATTTTGAGTTGATTTTTGTTTATGGTGTGAGATAAGGTTTGAGATTTTTATCTTTTCTTATGGATATCCAATTGTTCTAGTACCACTTGCTGAATACTATCTCCTTTGTATTACTTTGGTAGCTTTTTTGAAAATGAATTGACCAAAAATATGTGCAGCCTTCAACTTTGTTTCTTTTTCAAATTATTTGGGCTATTCTGTGTCCTTTGTTTCACATAAATTTTAGAGTCAGCTTGTCAATTTAAAAATGCTACTGTTTTTAATATAGATTTGTATTTAATCTATAGGTTAATTTGGAGAGATTTGATATCTTAACAACATGAAGTCTTCTGATCTACAAAGATGGTATATCTCTCTATTTAAGTCACAATTGATTCTTTTAGCAATGTTTTATAGTTTTCAATAAATCATTCAAATAGTTTGCTAAATGTATTTCTAAGTAGTTAATGCTTTTTGATGCTATTGCAAAAAAAAATTAAAAGTTTCAGTTGTTTATTGATAGTACAGTCATTCCTTTATATCTGTGGGATTGGTTTCAGGACCCCCAACAGATACCAAAATATGCAGATGCTTAAGTCCCCCTTGCAGATGTGGAACCCATGGATTCGGAGGTCTGACTGTATATAGAAAAACACTTGACTTTTGTATACTGATCCTGAATCCTGTGACGTCATTAAACTTACTTATTAATTCTAGTGGCTTCTTTGTAAATTCTTTAGGATTTTCCCACATGATTTTTATTTTTAACAGTCACGCATGTTTTTAAGAATTTAAGAAGATAAAATTAGTTTGTTATATTTGCCCAGATAAGTATCATTTTTGTTGCCCTTCTTTCATTCCTGAAGTTTCACGTTTTCTGTTGGTGTTATTTTTCTTCATCTGAAGAACTTTCTTAAGCATTTCTTTTTTTTTAGCAGATATTCTGGCAACAAATTCTCTTAGTTTTCCTTCATCTTAGAATTATTTTATTTCGCCTTTAGTCCTGAATTATTTTCCTGGATTAGCATTTGTCTTTTCATCTACTTAAAGATGTTGTTTCATTCTCTTATAGCTTTTATAGTTTCTATTGAAAAACCTATAGTCATTCAACTCATAGTTCTTCTGTATTGTAATTTGCCATTTTTCTCTGGTTGCAGTTTGATTATGAGATGTCTGGGTATTAATTCTTGAGTTTATCCTGTTTGGGGTTCTCTGAATCTCTTGAATCTGTAAATTGATATTTTTTACCCAAATTGGAAGTCTATTCAGTTTTGTTTTTCAGTCTCTGTGTGTGTGTGCACATGCTTTATTTTAGTATTTTCTATTTCTCCCTCTGATATTTTCACTGATATGTCACTAATATTTTCTTCTTCAGTGTCTCATTGGATGCTAATCCTATCAAATGCATTTTCATGTCATATGTTCTATTTTTCATTCAGAATTTCCATTTGAGGTTTTATATTGTCTGTTTTTCTATTGATTGTGCTCATATTTTTCTTTACATCATTGACTGTATTCGTTAAGATTTATAACAGCTGCTTTTATTTTCATCATCTCTGTCATTTCTGGTTCTGTTTCAATTAATTGATAGAATCCTTTGTTATAGGTCATATTTTTCTTCTTTGCCACATGCCTGGTAATTTTTGATTGGATTTCAGACACTGAATTTTACATTGTTTAATGACAGATTTTGTTGTATTCCTTTAAAGAATGTTAGACTTTGTTCTTGCACTTGCAGATCAGTTTGGTCCCTTTGAAACTTGTCTTTAAGTTTTCTTGCGGCAATTCTAGAGCAGTCTGTGCTCCAGGCCTAATTTATCCCCCAATACTAAGGTATGACTCTTGAAGATTCTACCTAATACTCTGTGTATTATAAAGTATATCTACTCAGAGTGATGGGAATGTGAATATTCCCATCACTGTGATTTCCAGGAAATCAGCTTATTGCTTTCAGGTAGTTCTTTCCCCAGCCTCATGGAGGTTTACCTCAGGCAAGCGCAGATTAGTATTTGCTACCTACCTGAGAGGACACCTTTGAAGACCTCTGGAGCTCTCTTTCTGTTTAGTTTCCTCCTTTCCAATATTCTGACCTACAAATTCTATTCACCATGAATGATTTAAGCTGTAATCTTTGTCTCTTCAACTAAATGAGACTGTCAGGTTCTGTATGAGTTCCTGCTCTCTGAGCTGCAGCCTTGAAAATGTCTCCAGGCAGTAATCTATGGCAATGGTAGCACTTTCTCACTACTTCCCTTCTCTCAGAGATCACAGTCCTGATCTGCCTATTGCCTACAGAAAAGTTATTTTATATATTTTTCCAGTTTTCTAATAGTTTATGGGAGAGCAGTCCTGGTAGCTATTAATCCTTCATGCATGAGTGTAAGTCTAAAAGTACACTTTTGAGCATCCTTTTTATACAGGGCATGGGGTTAGGGTCATAGGTTAAATATACTCATAATTATCTCAAATGAGTGCAAAGTTGAGACGTGTACCTCTGATGGGTTATCTATTAATTTACCTTTCCTTAACCTCAGTTTTTGGTACTTTCAATTTGTTCATTATTTCTGCAAAATTGATTGTGTTTTAGTATAAAAGACTATAGATTTTAGTCTGAACTATTGAAGGTCTTAGCCATTCTATGGGTGGACTATTGTAGTAGACACCTAAATGATCTTGATCTTTTTGGTCTCACTGTCTTCCACTCCTGTCTCCCCATTGTCTCTAAAGTGATTTTTAAAATATATCATCTCCTAGATAATTGCAAATGCAATATAATATTTGTTTCAGGTATAAAACATGGTGATTAGACATTTACCTATCTTACAAAGTGATCACCCCAATAAATGTAATACCCATCTGGAGTCATATATAGTTATTACAATATTATTAACTATATCCCTTATGCTGTACTTTACATCTCCATGACAATTTTGTGACTGCCAATTTGTACTTCTTAGTCTCTTCCCCTTTTTTACCCTTCTCCCCTTGCTCTGGTTACCATCAAAATGGTCTCTGTAGTATGAGTTTGTTTCTGTTTTGTTTGTTTCTTTATTTTGTTCTTTAGAGTCCACATGTAAGTGAAATCATATGGTATTTATCTTTCTCTGTCTGACTTACTCCACTCAGCACAATACCCTTTAGGTCTATCCATGTTGTTGCAGATGGTAAGATTTTGTTCTCCTTTATGGCTGAGAAATATTCCAGTGTATATATGTACCACCTCTTCTTTATCCATTTATCTATTGATGGATACTCAGCTTGTCTCCATATATTTGCTATTATAAATAACGCTGCAATGAACATATGGATTCACACGTCCATTCGAAGTAGTGTTTTGGATCTCTTCGGATAAATACCCAGAATTGGGATTACTGGGTCCTTTTTTCTCTCGTTATAGCCTTTGTTTTA
This sequence comes from Macroglossus sobrinus, assembly GCA_004027375.1. NCBI lineage: Eukaryota > Metazoa > Chordata > Mammalia > Chiroptera > Pteropodidae > Macroglossus > Macroglossus sobrinus. The sequence goes on along the minus strand of PVKZ01000080.1, from coordinate 902,799 downwards.
AACTCTGTTTTGTCTGGTATAAGTATTGCTTCCCTAGCTTTTTAAATTTTCATTTTCATAAAATATCCTTTCCATCCTTTTACTTTCAGTCTGTGTGTGTCTTTTGATCTGAAGTGAGTTTCTTGTAAGCAGCATATGTAGTGTCTTGTTTTTATCCATTCAGCCACCCTGTGTCTTTTTATTGGAGCATTTAATCCATTTACATTTAAATTAATTGTTGCTAGATAAGTAGTTATTGCCATTTTATTATTCATATTTTTGATCCTCCTCCTCCACCAATTCTTCCTTCTCCTCCTCCACTTCCTCCTCCTCCTCCTCCTCCTCTTCCTCAGTCTCCTTCCCCTAACATTTCTTGTAATACTGGTTTGGCACTGATGAACTTTTTCTAGTTTTTTCTTGTCTGGGAGGCTCTTTATCTGTCCTTTGATTCTAAATGGTAGCTTTACTGGATAGAGTAATCTTGGTTGTTGATCCTTGCTTTTCATTACATTTAATATTTTGTGCCAGTCTCTTTTGGCCTTCAGAGTTTCTGTTGAGAAATCAGCTGACAGTCTTATGGGATCCCCCTTATAGATAACTAATTGCTTTTATTTTGCTTCTTTTAAGATTCTCTCTTTGTTTTTAACCTTTGGCATTTTAATTATGATGTGTCTTGGTATGGATCTCTTTTAGTTCATCTTATTTGAGACTCTACTTCCTGGCGTGTATGTCTGTTTCCTTTACCAGATTAGGGACATTCTCTGTCATTATTTCTTGAAATAGGTTTTCAATTCCTTTCTCTCTCTCTTTTCTTTTTGGTGTTCTTATGATACGAATGTAATTATGCTTGATGTTGTCCCAGAGGCCCCTTAAGCTCTCTTCATTTTTTGGATTCTTTTTTCATTTTTGCTGTTCTGATTGGGTGTTTTCTCCTACTTTATCTTCTAAAACACTGATTAGATCCTTTGCTTCATTGATTCCCTGTAATATAGTCTTCATTTCAGTTGTTATATCCTTCATTTTTGACTGGTTCTTTTCTGTGTTTTCTATCGCCATTTTTATGTTTTCTGTCTCTTTGTTAAAGTTCTCACCAAGTTCATCTATTCTTCCCCTAAGTTCATTGAGCATCCTTATAACTACTGTATCTGGTAGATTGCTTATCTCCATTTGTTTAGTTCTTTTCCAGAAACACAATCTTAATCAACCAGTCTAGAATTTTCTGGTCAAGCACCAGTAAGGTAAGCTTACATGTGGGCCCTCTGCTTCCCGCTTGGAAAGAAGAGAATCTGCATGATGAAAACTCATCTCATTCTCTTCCTCCAAAGAAAAAAATGTCCTGGCCCCCAAATATATTTTTTTCTTTTGTTAATAGCTTTGCCTCACCCTTCTTCCTATAAAAACCTTCTATTTTGTATAACCCTTTGGAATGCCCTTCTAGTTGCTAGATGGGATGCTGCCCAATTTATGAGTCACTTAATAAAGCCAATTAGATCTTCATATTTACTCAGTTGAATTTTTTTAACCATTCCCTTCCCTCCAAGTCTTTGGCAAAATGTCACCTTCTCAGTACTGTCTCCATGGCCTCCTAATTTAATGATGAAATCTGACCCCATGCTGGCTGTCTTGTGTTTCTTGGCAACATCTCAGGCATTATAATCATTTGTAGGCATTAGAACAATTTCATACTGAGATGTGAACAGGTCCAGAACAATACAAGCCCTAGCATTTTGGCTGTCAAGCTTCTTCCTCTTCGCCAACTAAAGGCATAAACTCAGGTACCTGTAGTGGAGAAGGGCATGTGGTTTGCTCTTTCATACTCAATCCTCTTCCCTCTGCTATTCTCTCAAGTTCAGTGAAGAATGAAAGAGAAAAGGTGTTGACTATTATCAGTTGAGGTTATAATTTGGTTCCGTCTCTGAGGCAAAGGCTCACATACATGTTAGATAATTTCCCCCCGACCTGGCCGCTATCCAGAGACTTCTGCGATCTACAGAATCCTGATGTAGGTTATATCTCCTTGACTAATTTCTAGCAGGACAACTCACTTAGCACCATTCTGCTGAGAAGGTCTCATGGTAAAAGCCCTCTTGGGCAGCATCCTTTCAAGATGTTTCAAGACTGGATATGAAACTCAATGTACAAAGATTGGCCTGATACCTAAAGCATTATTGTCAACACAGTTTATTATACTGCTGTTATTCCTGCTCTGACCCATGAGGCAATTAGTTAGAACCTCAGGTGTGATTTGAATCTATGGACCAAACAGAGAAGTGGAAATAGTCCTATGTGGGACCCTAACAATGACTTTATCTGGCTGGATACAAGTTTCCAAACCTTGCTCCTAACATTCATATGAACGAGTAAGTATACAAATAGTCTTCTGCTATTGGTTGGAGGTGTAGCTATAACAAAGTCCCTTAAACTCACTGTGACTCAGCTTTGTCATCCACAAAAAGATGTGGTTGAATGTTTAAGTTAGCATCTAGCTGTAACAGCCTATGATTCTCTTTGGTTCTCTTTCTCTTGGTTTCTTGGATGTGCCATGGGGACTGTGCTTTGCAAGGTGTGTTGAGCTCCCTTGCTTGGCTCCTCTACAGGGTGGCGGTTGTAGCACTCTGAAGCATTTGTTTTGAAATTTATATTGAATTATTAACAAAATACTGTTCTAGAGAATCAGGCTTGGACACAGTGGGAAAGCCAGTAAATATGAATATCTCAAATAGGGAATATTCCATTCTTTTCACTTAGGCTGCAAAGTTTACTAGTGACAGTGTGGCTACCAGAGACAAAGAGAGGGGCTTGGTGACATGTGCCAGGCATGCCTGCCATGGGTCTTGGAAAACAGAGGTTAGTTGATAGGGGGGAGGGAGTGATATATCTTACTGACAAAACTCCTGCCAGGAGAGAATATACATAACTCAGCCCTGAGCCTTTCTGTGAGCTCTGCCAAATCCAACAGACAGGTAACAAAGCACTGAAAATAAAATAATGTCAGCTTAGCACAGCAACAGCCAATACCACACCTTAATTACTCTACCTAGTGACAAAAGCTCTTCATCAAGCTTGAAATAAAGTGGTTTTAAAGTCAGAAATTTATGTGTCAGCCAGTCAGAGGCTGCAATTTGGGGGGCATTTGTTTAAAGGGACATAAACTAAAATGAAAGCAAATTGGAAAGCTAAGCAACTTTACATATGCATGGTAGCACCATCACTTTTGGTTCTTTCTTATTTTCCCATCATGTCCTTGTACCCATGTTTCTAATCACTTACTACATTTCATCCAAGCCTGAATCCCACCCTGCAACCAAAAGGAAGACATTCAATCTTAATTCACTTATTTGACAAATAGTTATTGTATTAAATGAGTATAGTTGAAAAGAAGGCTGAAGAATTCTGGAGGAGTTAATTCATTTATTCCACAAACATTAAATGACAGATGGTGACTGAGGGACTAGGCATGGTGGTGGTGAACAAGACAGCAGAGGCCTCTTCTCTCATGGAGCTCACGTGTGTAAATGAGAACACATATAAATAAATGAGGAAATAAGGGTGGTATTAAATGATAGTTGTGGGGGTAAAGGGAGCGGGGGAGTGCAAGAAGAGGCATGTGAAGATTGGGCAGAAGAGTCTAAGTGAAGAGAGCAGCCTCTGCCAAAGCACTAGAGCTGGAAAGAACTTGGCGCAACTGGCAAATAGAAAAAGCAATCAAAGTAGCTAAAATGGGAAAGAGTGGAAACAGATGAGATGAGAGAGGTAGGGCAGGGGCCAGACCAAGAAAGGTCTTGTAGGTTAGGATGAAGAGTGTGGATTTTATTCTAAGTACAGTGTAGGCTGTTGAAGAGTTTTAAGCAAGGAGCAATGATCTGAACATTTTGTTGAAAGTGAAGGAGTGGAAAGTTTTTTTGTAAAAGAAGAGTCATTGATTACTTAACAATTGATTAATTAAACAAACATTTATTGAACTTTCACTATATGCCAAATACTGATGACAGAAAGATGAATAAGACAGACACTCTTTGTCCTTAAGATCCAGTGGTGACAGACAGTCGTGAGCATGAACAAGAACATGGCAATGATGAGCAGCCATGCCTTAGTGGGCAAAGTCATGAATAGTTACTTCGACCATTTTATTAATAGAATTTGGCCTCTTAAAAGAGACTTTTCTGGTGTGGAATTTTAATGCTAGAAGGTACCTACTACATTTCAGATGAGGAATATGCCCTTGCGTCAGCTCTTCCAGTGGAAAGGCAAAAATTCTAAGAGGCACAGTGGAAACGAAAGTCATAGGACTAAGGTTTTCTTTTGCTATGTGGGTATGAAACCAGAGCAGGTGTTCTCAGGAATCTGGGCTTCACTTCCTCTGTAAGAACTGAAACAGTTGCTCTATTAAGTCTCCTTCAGCTCTATCAATCTGTAATTCAGGGCAGCAGTCCCCAACCTTTTTCACACTAGGAACCAGTGCTCTTATGAGAATCTAATGCCTGATGATCTGAGAAGCTAGTCCGATGATCTGACATGGAACTGAGGCAGTGGTGCTAGTGCTGGGGAGCGGCTGCAAATACAGAGGAAGCTTAGCTTGCTTGTCTGCCATTCACATCCTGTTGTGTGGTCTGGTTCCTAATAGGCCACAAACTAGTACCGGTCTGTGGCCCAGGGATTGGGGACTCCTGATTTAGAAGATGTTTTGTCTTAATCATTCACTTTAGGCTATATTTCTGCCATAATAAAATGGAAGACTAACTTTGAGCTCCAATTAAGCAAAATGTTATCCCCTAAAAAGAATTCAAATCTTCTCGTTGATATTCCTTTATCGCATAAAAAAATTGCACTCAATTATGATTAATATAGTTTAAATTTCATCAATAAAGTATTTTTAGAAATTTATCTTCTCTCTTGTATTTAAGTTTCTATATCATATCCTTGATTTTGCCTAATGGCCTGCAATTTTAGGATCTATTCTTAGCAACTATTTAGCTCAAATCAGTTATAGTATCTGGGAGCGTGTTATATTGGTCATTTCTGGTATTTAAAAAACAGTTGTTAGAACCCAAGTAATTCATTCCTAGAACTCTGGACTCACTTTTTGGGAATGACTGCTCTAGGCCATTATTCTGGAGAGTCTTGCATTTCTGGTTTTGGGGACTATACCCTTTGTGCCCTGAGTTTCACTGTACTTACTTATTCATCAGTTGCTTTCTGTGACTTACTATGAAAACACAATGAAAACAAATGAGCTATTTATAATTTTCTTCCTGGAGCCATTTCAATTAAAATTTAATTAAATGTCTTCACATCATAATTTTAAAGTATTCTTTCAGTAATAGTGAAACAATGTGTGAGCTGTAAGAATCCCCGAGTCTAAAATAAACTTATGCAAATACCTTTTAAAAATGCCATGGTATGTGGAGACAGCATTGCTTAAACATGATTAGTACTTTTATGTCTTTATTAATTTTATTCATTAAAGTATTGAAATGATGAGCTTGTGATTAGAGGTATTCAGTGTAGGCATTTCTGAAGTATTGGATTATAGCGCGGGAGTGGACTAGTGACTCTAGCCATCTTTGCTTTAGAGTAGGTGGTTCTGGCATTTTGATGGCTATAAGGAAACATCCAAAGAGCTAATGACGAACACAAAGCCTTAGGCTCATTGGAGTAGGGCCTGGACCTTTCGTGTTTTTATTAAGTTTCCCAGTTATTCTGATAACCACCAAAGTGTGAGAACTACTGCTCTGGAGCATCAATCTGCTTTAGTGTTTCAGGTCAATGATTTTGGACATAATAAACTAGGAGGCAAATCTGTTGTGCACTACCCAGGGCCACTTGGGTGCTTTTGGTGTAATATTTTTCTTCTCGTATTCCAAGAATGTGAGTATACTGTTTACAAAGTGATTGGAATTGGCAGAGGCCCCCAAAACTTCATGCCTAGAAATATCTCATGCACCCTTTTCTTTGAAATTGAATTGTGGGGTTTTGGAGTTCTATTGATAAGGCTGCAAATATATGGATTTGCCGGTGATATATTGGTTTGTGCCAAAGCAGTTCTTTTGTTTCCCTGCCAAATGCATCTGCTGTGGCAGCTCCCAAGTCTGTTTTTCTGCTAAGGACCCTATGGCAGCTGTAAGTGGTAGGAGTCTGTGTGGACTAATTCTCTTGGATAGACTCTTCCCAAATCAAAAGCAGCTGGAGATGTTAACCTACAGTCAGGGAAGATGGGGTTTCTGCAGAGTTTGGGCCTTTTAGGTCTACATCTTGTTTCCACTGTGGGAGAGAAAGATACTCTTGGTGTCCTGGTAGTAACTATTAATGAGAGTTAAGTACTATTCCAAGTGCTTTACATGTAATGTAAATTCCACTGAGAATTTATTATCCTTATGATAAACTATTATCATAGTTTACAGAAAAGGAAATAGAGATAAGGAACACTTGTCCATGTCCACTGTAGCTTGTTGGAGCTAATATTCAAACCCAGACTGTCTGGCTCCAGAGTTTATCATTTTAACCATTATGCTCCACTGTCTTCTAGTCTAGCAGGATTTATGCTCCCCCCTTCCATTATGCTGGCCTAGGAATCATAAATGAGGATAATACAGAGACGAACATGCCTAGAGAGAATTAAGGAGTCTGGTAGCGAGACAACTGGGAGCTCTGAGCCCTCCCTCACCTGAGAAACCAGGGCTGGGGTAGGTGGGGTGGTGGTAGGTCATGCAGGCCAGCATTCAGTGGTGAGCTGAACTCGCTATTTATGGGTAGCATCCATTCTTTTCCTTTTTTTAATTTGACTTTTTAAAAAAATTATGGTGACATTGGTTAATGAAATCCGGTAAGTTTCAGGCATACAATTCAACACTGGCTAGCATGCATTTTGATTGGGTAGTTCTGCAGCATACTTGTTGTTGAATGTTTTGAATGTTGCTCCTGAGTGTATGTTCCTCTTGCTGAGAGCCATGGCTGGTTCGGTGATAGGCCCCTGATTTATATGGCTATTTTCTGGGTCAGGGAAAAGAAAGGGCCGGTTGTTCACTGGGCTGTTTGGGTGCTATGACAAGTAGCAAACTGTAGGCCACTGGGAAGCCCTGGGTTTTGGGGACAGAATGGATGGAGGGCAGCGGAGGTGCAGTGAATAGGTGCCACGATCTAGGGCAGGATTTCTAAAATTTGAGTAGTATAAGGATTCTTTTTTTGGGAAAAGTGTTACAGTGTGTCTCCAGTGTTTAATGATATTAGTCTTATTATAGTATTATTTAAATATGTTCAAATAGAAAACTGATTATAAATTCCTCATACTTTTAGTTGTATAATTATAACTAAAACAACTCTATTTAGCAAAATCAAATAGAAACAAAATTATAACAGTAATAATATCTCAATTAGTGGTACTGATTTATTGTAGTGGATGCTTTTACTTTTATTTTTTGCTGAAATAGCCACAACTTACTACATGTATGTGGCATTGCCACTACAGGTTCTTTGTGGCCTCCAATTCATGTCTTGGCATGGCTTGGTTATAGTAATTCTGAAACATGTGTCTAGAAGGGCAAACATATGAGGCCTTTGTAGAGGGGCCATGCTGTCCTTTGGCCTCCACTGGGTGCAGAGATGTTATCCATGAGTTAGGTTGGCCTCTGTACAGCTCCTGGGTGATGTGATCACAGTTCCAAGCTTGGGTACCAATGTAGTCTGGCATTTCTCTGTGATAAAGGAATTGACTGCACAGATGTTAAAGAACATGTTTATATTAATTTTTTTAGATTGATTTGGGATTGCATTCCAATGGAATGTAAGCTTTCATGAGAGCAGGGACTTTGTTTCATATTCCGCCATATTCTTGATGCTGCGAATAGTGCCAAGAACAGCTTTGTCCAATAGAAATATAATGCCACCCATAAATATGAGCCATATATATAATTTAATATTTTCTAGTAGCCATAATTTTTTAAAAAGTAAAAAGGAACAGGTGAAATTAACTTTAATAATGTTTTATTTAACCCAGTATATTAAAAATATTATCATTTCAACATGTAATCAAGCTAAAAATTATTAATGTGAGATTTAATTTTTTTCATGTGAAGTCTTTAAGATCTAGTGTGTATTTTATACTTACATACAGCATATCTGAGTTCAGACTAGCTACATTACAGGTGCTCAATAGTCACATGTAGCTAGTGGCTACTATATTCAACAGAAGATAATAGATGGTCAATAAACATGTTTTAAAAATATTACTGAATAAATAAAAGAAGCTTTCAGACCCTCAGGATACTAATTTCAGAAATGCTGGTGCTCCCTTTCATATTATAGTGGGAGGAAGAAGAAGAAGAAGGGTCTCTAAGCTGTTCACCTGTCACGTAAATGACTAAGGCATCCTCCCACCTGGTCTCTCTGTGTCCGGCCTTGTTCCTGTAATTGTGCCCCCCAGGACAGCCATTGTAATTTTTTCTACAGTGCAAAGCTTATCAAGTTACTTTCTTGCTTCAAAACCCTCCAGTGGCTCCTCTTCAGCATTAAAGTCCAAGTTCCTTAGCATGGATTCCAAGGCCCTTGGTGATCTAGCCCTAGCCTTTCTTTCCAGTAGCCTTTCTCTCCATAGTATTTGCGCCAACTGCCCTTCTTCTACTGTCTGCCCCAGGCACACTAGGCTTGTTTTTATCTTTCCACAAGGCAGGTGGCTTCATCTTTGTGCCTTTGCACATGCCACTTCTATGCCTGTAATAGTCCTATAACTCTCCTTCCCTTTTTCATTCCTTGGATAACTCCTACATTTTCATCAGGTACAGGTTAGTGTGTCACTTCCTCCAAGAAGACCTCCCTGAAACTCTTGCACTATTTGACTGTGATTCCTGCTGCTATTCACTGCCCTAGTTGAATATTCCTTCCTCTCATCTCTCACTAGAGCTCCCTTTTTAGGAGCTGTGCCCCTGACCTTTTGAGATCTGAAACTTAGGGAAGAAGAGTGATTTGGGTCATTGAGAGACCTGGAGGATTGTATTATCAAAAAATGTGGCCAAAGATCTTGGGAGAAAAGGAACAGACACTTCCTACTTAATTTAAAAATATGCATTATGAGTAAGGTTTAAATAAATTGCAGAAATCCTATTCCTCATGGCAAAGTTTGGCAATCCCTTCCCTTCCATCACTGCAGGGACCAGTGGGTTATTCTAGTTGGGATCAACCAGCCTGTATTCACCAACCAGTCTGTTGGTTATTGGAAAATTTGTGACTTGTCTGTCCTTGAGTACTGAGGGTTCCTCCCAGGTTCCCCTCTCTTCAATTATTTAGTGTACTTATCAACGCGAACAGTGGTTCTGAACCAAAGGAGCATCTCAGAATCACTGAGGAGTTTTCCTAAAGTATGGCTGTCTAATATCCATCCATCCTCCCTCAACTCCCCTCCAGACCCATGGATCAGAATCTCTTGGGACGGGGCCGAGGAATACATGTTGTAAATAGGCTTCTCAGCCAACTCTAATATTTCATCTCTGGTTAAGAATCACTGAGCTAGGGCAAGAGAAAGGTAAAATAGTCTAAAACCAAAGCTGTTGCCGTTTATGATGGGTGGCTTCTTTGATGAGGCACTGTAGGGTGACTAAGGGCAGTGACATTTCCTACTCCAGGAGCACATGGTGGAAGAATTATTAGCCAGAGCAGAAATGGGCAGCTAGTATGAAAGGCAAGAGAATTCCAAACCTGAGTGATCAGGTTTTATTTGTTCCTTGTACAGCTCATAATCTTAACTTTTTATTAAAGCACAGCAGCCAATTCGGTTTTACAATGCAAATAAAAGTCTAATATGTTATGGCACTTTGTATTTGTTTATTGAGAGATGGAATAGTTTATTAAAAATTGTCCTCAAACTGTATCCCAGTGCCTGTTGATAAGCATGTTAACATAGTCAAATCTATTTCATCTTCCATTGACTATTATCCTCAGCTGTGGAGCTGAGGATAAAAAATGGTGCCTGTATATTTATGGGTAGGGGTTGGGAAGACACACAGTGTTGGCCATCACAGTATTTTATATTCATTCAATAGGTACTTATTGAGGCTTTATGATGTACCAGGTCCTGTTTCAAGCAGTCGGGGAAAAAGTTCAAACCCCTGCCCTATGGAGTTTACATTTTAGTGGAAGAGTCAAAAATAAGCAAAATAAAGAATTAAATAAATTAATGATATAGTACTATAGATTTATTAATTGCTGTGGATAAAAATAAAGACTGAAAAGAGGACAGGCTTTATTGTGTGTGGAGTGGCAATGGGAAGGGGTGATGATGGTGGCATTTGAGCACAGACCTCAAGGAGAAAAGGGGATAAATCATGTAGGCATCTAGGATTCCATATGGGTTTCATATGGGGCAGCAAGTGAAAAGGCCTTGAGGCAGGCAGGGGCATATTTGGAGTAGCTGCGGAATCACCAACCTGTGAGGATAGCATGGAGAGAAGAGGGAAAGCGTGGTAGGAAATGAGGTCAGCGAGGTAATAAGGGGTCTGAGAGGGCCTGAGAGGCTACAGCAAGGAATTTTGCTTTTATTCTGAGTGAGACAGGAAGCCACTGCTGACTTTTGAGCTGAGGTATAGGAGATACGACTTAATTTCAAAAGGATCACCCTGGCGGTTGATGGAAACTACACTCTCTGGGAACACAGGTGAAGCAGGAAGACCCTTTAGGAAGTTGTTGCAAATATCCCTGGGGAACGAGAGAAGTGACTGGGACCAGGGTGGCAGAAGCAGAGGTGGGTCAGGTTCTCAGTATATGTTAGAGACAGAGCAAACAGGATTTGCTGAGTGCTGGGTGTCTGAGAGAGAAGAGTCAAGAATGAGGCAGGTTCCTGATCTGCACAGCTGGAGAGATGGAGTGGCCGTTAACTGGGATGGGGAATATCAGGAGGTGGGGAGCAGGTGGGAAGCAAGACAAGGACAATGCTCCAAAGCTGAGGAATTTGATTTAGACCAGTTTACAAAAGCAAGTTGTAGTTCTGTTGCAGCACTGAGATTGGTATTGCATAGAGTTGCTGATGCTTTTGTCACCTCGCTAGCCCAGGTCAAACAAGTCTTTGTTGGTCATCCTCTTATGGGAAAAAATTTAAGATTCTTATTTCTTAAAAACTTTTTTCTAATGTTTTCTGTAAACTTTATACGATTAATTTCTTAACCCTTAATTTGGCTCTGTGTTAAATTAAATAATTCATCTTTCTTTTCAAAGTAGTTCCTTCCAAGGAACTGGAATAATTTCTCTCTTAAACTCTTGCTTTTTAAAGAGAGTGATCCTGCTAGCTTCCTACATTGCATGAAACAGTTTCACTCATGTAACTCTTAATGATGAGAATTTCACTATAAGGATTCTATACCTCTGGGGACAGGAATTTGTTGGGAGCCATTTCTGCTGCCTGTCTTGAGACAAGGTTAAAGTTGCCTGCAAGCTAGAAGTGTGCAGGGCAGGCTGGCTCTATGCAGAAGGAGGAAGTTTGGCTTAATGTAAAGAGTTGAACGTCCCTTGCCCCAGGGAATGGGAGACAGAGAACAGGATGAAAGAGGTTGTGAGAGAACTTATGTAAATGTCAGCAATTGTTAAGATATCTGTGGATTTTGCTTCCCATGCATTTCCAAGAGTATAAATATGCTGTGATTAATAAACTCAGGGAGCAGTATTTACTGTTAGCCCTCCCGACTCTATCTCTTTGTCTCTCTGTCTCTCTCTTTCCTCTTTCTTTTCTCAATCCTCACTGCCCCTCTCAGGAACTGTTCGGTCTTAGCCTGCAGGCTCCGGCAGGAATTAGGGTGGGGCTTTTTTCTTTTTTTAAAATTTACTTCTGTATATATGTGTGAGTGTAAATATATATAATCTCATAGAAAAAATGGCTGTTAGACTTAAATTGAATGAATACATAAAATATAAAGAAACCCATGGGCTCATAGTGACACTAAAAATAAAATAAAAACTAAAAGTCATTGGTCATCACTGAAGGTTGGTAGGGCACAAACTCATTCATCTGAAACAGTAGAATGATAAAGAGAAACGAATCCAGCATTTGTTCTGCTTTCCTTGTATGCACTAAATTTGAAGTTAGCCATTGTTAAAGGAGGAAGTTTCTTACAGAAGAATTTCAGCTAAAATACAGAAGGAATTCTAAAATAATAAATAAATGGATCTAGGCCATGTTCATCAATGGGTGGTAACACCGCGGAGTGAAAGGCAGATGTGGAACTTCATGATGGATGGATCAGGCTGAGAACACCTGAACCTGCTGATCAGTCAGTCTCAGCATCACTTGAGTTTGGGCTGTGTGTGATCGGCGTGGAGGAGCTCAGTGTTTTATTTTTGTGATGTTTGAAACTTTTCATGAAAAGTTTTTAAAAGACAAACGACTTTGTGCATACACGAAAATATTTTTAACTACAAATAGGATTACACTCTATATATTGCTCTGCATTTTACTTTTATCCATTGAATTGATTTTTTGCGGGTTCAATATTGCTGAGCTTACTGGCTTCTGGGCTTTCATATAGGGCTTTGCTGAAGGTTTTTATTTATCAAGACTGGTAGTGAGTATAGGAGATCAAAAGATCAGGGACAAAAACAATTATTCCCAGACAGGTTTACAGGGTACACTCTGGCAAGGACCTCTTGAATACTAAAAGGCAAAAAAGAACCTTTAGGTGAACAGTATTAAGGAAACCCAAGTATTTGAGACTGTGTTTCTGAGGAGAGAAGGGAGTCACAAACTGCTCCTGATGCCATTTGGTGCCTGTGTTCTTGGGAGCATCTGGAGATGGGGGAAGGGCCGCTTCCTGGCCTCGGGAAGCCCCCTGCTCATTCTCTCCAGCTGTGCTGGCAGCCAGCCAGTTTAAAACCTTTTTCCTGGGTTCTCTCACCAACCTCAGCAGCTCGTTCCAGAGAGTCTGATTCTTTAGTTCGGGAGTATGACATCCAGAGGTATACATATGACTAAACACAAGGGGTGAAGGCAGTAGGTTCAAGTCTAAAGAGGCAGCTCTGTTGGGAGGTGTTTTGACAGGTGGTTGAAGAGAACAGCCGGGCATGTGTGGAAGGAGTCTGAACTTCGGAGTCGGGCCTGAGTCTGAATGCTGGATTCGTATCAGCTGTTTGTCCATGGGCAAATCATGTAATCACTGTGTTTCTGTTTCATCCCTCTGTAAATGCTGCCCCAGATCTCTTCTTCCTTTAGCTGTAATCGGACTCCATGACATTGTGTAAGCAAAGCCCGTGACAATGCCTGGCACTTGGCAGACACTTTACAAATGCCCAGACTCCATTTCTCTCTTCTTCTAAGAACAGGGCCACTAACTATATCAGAAACAGAGATTGGAGCCTAAGAGATGAAAATCAGAGATCACGGTTTGGCCACTGAGAGACTGGGCTATTTGGACTGACAGCTGGTTTCTGAAAGAGACTGGATCCAAAGCAAGGCTTCTTCGAACGGAGCACGCTGCTTCAAGGAAACACAGCATTTACCAGCGTCTGCTGTCCTGCTGGCTTGGCTTTGTCTGTCTGTCATCCAGGAAGCTCCAGGAAGATAGGGGCCCACATGTCCCTTACTTGCCATGGTATCCTACGTGCCTCACATGCCTTGGGGGCTTAGTAGCTACCTGTACATGAGTGAATTCATATTCATGGAAGAAATTCTAGCAAATACAATTCAGAAAAAAGCAAAATCACTTCTAACCTAATCACCTATTACTAACATTACGGATGTTTATCCTTTCAGTTTTCTTATAATTTACATAATCTGTTTTATAATCTGATTTTGTGAAAATATAGCATGAAAAAATTTCCAAATTGCATATGCTTTCCTATAAAATCATTTTAATAGCTGCATAGTATTTTTTGTATATACATACCAGTTTTTATAATGAACAAATTCCTTGTCATTAGATTTAGGTATCTGTGTAGTATTTTACTAATATTAACTACATTATGAAAGACGTCGTTGTAGCTAAGTCCTTGACCAAATGAATGATTAGCTTCTCCACTACAATACCAGTTCTTTTGAAATAATTGTAGATTCACACACAGCTTTAAGAAATAGTACAGAGTCCCTCCTCATACCCTTCACCCAGTAATCCCCAATGGTAACATATTGCATACTTTTAAACAATATTATAATCAGGAAATTGGCATTGATATCACCCTTCAATTCTTATTTTAAGCTTTTTGGTTTGCCTTGGCCAGACCAATGTCGTAGACATACTATTGGGAAGCTCTAGGTTTGCATTTTTAAGCACGCTTCTTTGTTCTATCAACCACCCTCCTCCTGCTTGTCCCCTTCCTCAGCTGAGCCTTGTTTGCAGTAAGGCTGCCCTGATATCACTATTCCAGCTGTCTTTGCACAGGGGCGTGAGTTCTAGATTCTCAGAATTTTAAGCACTAATCTTCTCCAGAGCCCCTGTGAAATAAGGTCAGAGACTGTTTCCTCTGCTATGAAACTGTAGCCATCTGTTGGTTTTTACTCTTTAATGTCAATGCAGATAATGCCTGGGGTACCAGAACTGGCAGGCATAATAGATACAGTCTGCTGCTGATCAGATTCACTAATCCAAGCTGTGAGCCAGACTATAAGGTTACATTTCCTTTGTTCTTATTTCAGATTCTGTGTAGTCACATTTTATTTACATATGAAAAGCATGTCTATGAAATATTAATAAAATTTCACCTTACATGTAAATGAGATCATGCAGATATTTTAAATAAATATCAAGAATTGTGTAATTTCAAAGCTAAAATGGCAGCTTGAGTGAAATGGTAGCTGCGTTTACCTTTTCATGATGGCCCCACTTCAGTGCTGTACGTGGACAATTTCACCAGGCTTTGTCAGAATGGGAACTTCTGCAAATGATGTTGGTTACCGTTGTGCCTTTATCTGAATATTCACTGTTAATATAATTGAGTCCTTTTTTGTAATCATAAAATAATGTCACTGGTGCTGGTGCTAGTTCTCAAAATATGCCTGAAAACCAATAACTGAAAAGGAAGGTAAATGTGATAAAACACTACTGAGACAAACCCATACTATGATACACTGTGCTGTTAATTTCAGAGAGAGGGCACTTTATGAAATATTATAGATAAAGCTGAGGAAATAAAAGAATGCATTAAAGCAAAATATGCTACAATAGTTATAGATTTATGTAGCAGCATATTCATACTTTATATTTATTCCAGTGGGAAAATTAGTTGTGAATTATGCAAGTTTTGATTAATGCAAGGTCTTCAGTAATTTATCCCTTATATAAAATGCATCCAACTATAATGGATTTACTTGGTGCTTTAACCATGATTCAAATGGTGTATATATTTAAGATGGGAATTTGAAATTTCTTAGTCCTAGTGGAATTGAATTTCTTTTTATTTTTACAATTTATAAATGAGATTAAGTCAGTTGCTTGAAATTCAAGACTACATTTCTCAAAGAAACAGTCATTATGTAGAAACTCGCATTTGTTGATTACTTACTATATGTCAGTGCTTTACATATTAGTTCTATTTTAATTTAGTCCTTACAACAACTCTGGGATCTATCACCACTCTGCATTTGTAGAAGCGACTTTCCAGAGTCAGCAAAGTGAGGTTCAAGCAAGGCCCTACACTGACAGTGGGAGAGCCAGTATTCAGATATATGTCTGATTCCAAAAGTTGTTTTGTCTGGCAGCCCATGGATTCCTGGGAAGTTAATGGATGGAATACAGAGATTCACTATCCCTAAAATAGTAGGCATAATTTTGTTGGCCTGTGTATTCATTTTTCTGGGCAGAAGGCCCGTGGCTTTCAACAAACATCCAAAGAACTTGTTGATCCATTCTAGTGTTATACACCCCAGAATCACGCCAAAATCCTTCCTAAACGACCCACAGAACCCTACTTAATTGTTTTCTTTCTTTTTTTATTTTTTGCCACATATCAGCCATTGCGGTTAGCTACGTTAGGTGTTAATGAAGCATTGCAGTCTATGGGGAAACATTTCACAACATGCAGCAGCTCTGGAAAAGGGTTCCTCTCTAACACATCCCCTCAACAAGTTAGAAGGTGGGATAAAACTCATTTTCTGCAGGATGAAACTCATGATGACCCTCACAACACTTTTGCTCCCTGGGTTTCTAAGGGGTCCCAGACCTGTCCTCAACATGGCACTGGGCATCCATTCAAGTATGCAAGACTATTAAGGAATCCATCTAATTTCCTATTGCTCTTCATTTGTTTCTCTCTTGTGGCATTTCTTCACACACCATGTTGCCTTGAAACGATTATGTTCATGCCTCATCTCCCCATTCAAGTGGCAAGGCTCCTGAAAACAGGAGTTGTCTTTTTTCTTTTTTCTTTCTTTCTCTTTTTTTTTTTTTTTTTTTTATCTTGGGGTTCCCCAGATTCCCAGGATCATCAGCGACAGGGACAGACACACTTGAGGTATCAGATACATGGCAGTCTTTCTCCGCAGGTACTGCCTTCCGTGGAGCCCTCTGTGCTTATTGCTGTGGCTCCTGGCCTTTGTGTAACAACCAAGGAGTCTGAGAGAAAGAGCGCTGGGGAAATGAGACAGTGAGTCAGTGCAAGATGGAGATTTGAAAGGGGAGTGAGAGGATGAGGACCATTCTGATATGGCAAAGAGGGTAGTGGAACGTTATTCTCCCCTCCTCACTGCCACCCCCCACGCCTGTGCATCTGTCTGACTTAGCAGTCCCACCAATCTTCAGGGCTTCTGGGACGTGGCTTCCTGTTACATTTAGGTGTGTAGCCAGGCTACACACATCTTTTAAGAGCAGTGTAAATCTTGAACAATTGAGCAAATTGATTAGGTTGGGTTTTTAGTAAATATGCTTACTTTTCCCCTCAAATTAAATTTTAATTATAGAACTTAGTAGTTTCATAAAATTTAAACAATGACAGAATAAATAAACTAAATGGTAAAACTTCCCCTTCCTTTTCACTCCTATTCTCCTTTTCCTATC
The DNA here is from genome assembly GCA_004027375.1 of Macroglossus sobrinus. Lineage (NCBI taxonomy): Eukaryota > Metazoa > Chordata > Mammalia > Chiroptera > Pteropodidae > Macroglossus > Macroglossus sobrinus. The sequence continues at coordinate 885,862 of PVKZ01000080.1, read as the reverse complement.
CCAGGTAACCTCTGCTAATAATTTAGATTTGTTAATCCAGCTTCTCTGTGCTGTGTTTATCTTTCTATGGACAAAGCCCCACAGAGTTTAGAGAAGAAAAAATCTCTTCTTGAGGAATGTAAAGTCTGAATAATGACAGATATAGAATTTCTTCACCCAGTTTGACCAGAAATGTAATTGCTTCTTACTGTCACACTTGAGAGACCACTCGTATCTCCCTTGCAGGAAACCATCTGTGTGAGTAGGTTCAAAGTTCAGAGGTGTGAACTCAGAGCATCACATAAGGAAATCTGTTAAGTCTTTGTTGGCCTCTCTTGACCATGCAGAAATTGCCTTTTCCCACTGCCATTCACTTGGTTAAGCTATGGCTGCTCTTGTGACTGTTTTTTCTTTCTTCCTTTTGTTTGTTTGACAGTGTCCTCTCAGTCAAAACGTCTTAGCAAGTGCTTTTCTTTGCTAAGCTCCCCAAGGCCATGTCAAATAGAGCACCAGAAACATCTGAAATAAAAACAGCATCCCTCGTGGTGTTGATGTTGGCTGTAAATCAGTGCATTGGAGAGGTTTACAAACCATGGCTAACACTTGTTAGGGGCTGCCCACTTACTGGGGTACAGACTTCCTTACATAGTGGCACACTTTATAGATTGCTAGCACTGTCCCTGAGGCCTTTGTGGAAGCATATGTTTGTTTTTTTGTGAGCTCTTGTCTTGTTTCAACTTACCACCCACATCCTGGTGGGATCTTGCTCTGTGTTCTTGCCTTAGGTCCTTTGAACTTACTATGTCCTCCTTGAAATGTTTTTATACTGCTCTCATGCCCTTTTTCAGAGCCCAGCTTATATAATTTCCTCAGGTCCCCCAGATCTGGTTAGCTGTGTTTACTAACCCCTCAGGGTATATTGTACTTCACTCAACACTCTCCATGCTTAGCATTCCTTTGTCAATATCTCTTTTTCTTTCTAGGTGGCACCCTTAAAGAGAGTAAGGACTGTGTCTGTCTCCATCACTGCTGTAACCCCAGCATCTTGCCTAGAACTAGGCATAGAAGAGATACTCAATAAATAACTTGTCAAATAATGGAATGAAATAAGAGCAGGGTTTTCTAAATTTGGTTGAAATACAAATTCTTGGGCTCTTCTACCCTGGAGATTCTGATTTAGCAGGTCTGGGGTAGGGTCCAGGATTGTGGGTTTTTAACAATTGTCCCTTGTGATCCTTATCTTGGGCCAACTTGGAAGTCTACTAGGGGAATCTTGAGGAGGAGCAGAGAGCAGAAAAAGCATTGGCTAGGTATCTGAATATCTGCCAGAAGCTACCTTTTTGTTAGTGGCTCTGGGCCATGGAACATCAACTTGCTCAGCCTTCATCTCCTCATCCATAAACTCAGAGATGTAGATTGAATAACCTTTTAGGTTTTTCCAACTCTGACGATCTCTATTCCTAAAATCTGTGAATGTATGTGTCTTCTCCTATCCCCCATCCTTCTTTCTTTTGGGCCCAAGCAATGGATATGTGAATGTGAGGTGTGACTTACTGAAAAGCAGGCAGATATTGAGGCATCTAATAGTTTACATTATTCATGAGGTGTGGTAGAATCATTGGCATGAGAGGAAGGAGCATAATGATGACTTATGTGGGTCTATTGTGGACAAATGTAAAGTTGACTCCCATGCTCCCTGCTTCTTGGTGTTCGTGATGTTGAATAATCTCCTCTTCTTGAGTGTCAGGTGGAACCTGTAGAATATGCAAAGGTGTTAGGCTGTCATTCCTATAATGACATTATATTAATGGTTTTTATAAGATTTGTGATAGGATTACATCTTACTCTCAGACTTGCTCTAGAATCTTTCTCTTCCTGTTGCTGGTTTTGAAGAAGCAAGCTGCAATGAATCCTACAGCCAAAAGGAAAATTCTGTGAGCAAGCTAAGGGAGCTTAGAAGTAGACCCTTTCCTAGTCAAGCCTGTGATCAGAACCAGCCTTGCCTGACATCTGATTAACAGCCTTGTAAGACACTAAACAGAGAACAGAACCCATCTAAGCTATTATCTAGAGTTCTGACTCACAGAAATTGTGATATAGCAAATGTGTGTTGTTTTAAGCAGTAAGTTTATAGTAATTTGTTATGCAGTGTGGGACTCTAACATAGTCAGCAATTGATGCCACAATGCTGTATAACAAACCACCTTAAAATCCAATGGACATTTATAATAATAAACATTTGTTCTTATGCTGATGAGGTTGCAAATGTATGTAGCACAGTTAATATAGGCTGGGCTCAACTGAGTTTACCTCATGGTTGCAGGTCATGTAGAGGTCTGCTCTACATATGTTGGTCCAAGGGAGCAGGCTGAAGGGCAGCAGGCTCTCATGGTGACTCACTGGTGTTCAAGAACCAGGCAGAATTGTAGAAATATATATAAGGCCTATACTTGTGTCACATTTACTAACATTTCATTGGTCAAAGCCAGTCACATGGCCAGCCTCAACATCAATGGGAAAGGAATTTTTTCTGATCAGTAATTGAAAGTAACTTAGTTTTGTTTAAAGTGCCCTCATGTACACCAGCTCATTCTGTTCTCCCTAAAATCTTATGAAGGCAGAGAACAATTTTTTTTTTCATTTTTAGATAAGGAAAGAAGGGCTCAGACTGCGTAAATGAGGTTCTCACTGTCAGGTGGCTGGTTTCTGGCAGAGTGGGACTGTAATGAATGTCTCCCCACTCTTTATCTAATGATCTTCCCACAGCGTTAGGGTTTTCCCAGATGTAGTTGATTTATGTTAATGGGGCATAACACTCTATTTAAAATGTTTTGAAAGCCATTTAAGTATTTTAAATAATTCTGAACTTCTTCACTTCCCTGGACACCCTGCTCCCTCATCCTGAACCTTTGCGCTGGCCATGCCCTCTGTCTGTAAAATAGCTTCCCCTGGCTCCTGCCAACCCACATGCCTTAACCCGAACACCCCTACTTGGTGTTCAACTTTCTGACCTTAGTTTAGACATTCACTCCTTTGAGAAGTCTTCCTTGACTTGTTGTCTTTCCATCTTCTCCCATCATAACCTGAACTTCTCCCATTTGTAGCAGACAACACACTTCATTATAGTTACATTGTAGTTACCTGTCTCTCTACGGGGCTATGAGCTCCCTGAAGGCAGGAGCTAAGCTATGCCTCCCTTTCACCACCATGCATCGCAGCATCAAGGATGGAGTAGACATGGAGTGTCTGTTTCCTGATTAATGCTGTTTCAGAAGCCAGGAATGCTGCTACTATTTATCTATGAGTGACACCCGGCTCTAATGTTTTTATCCTATTTTTTATTTACTTTGCATAATCTGGCTTTGTTCATTATAATTATTAAATAAAACCTGGATAACTTTTAAGAGCTAATGGGGTCAACTAGTAATTTTTAAATACCTTGTGAAATCTCCTGAACAAAGAATAAGAGACTGTTTAGTGCCAGGTGTGGAATGAAAATTCAACTAACGAAATCCCATTATTTCTTGGCAAGAACCAGGGACTTAGGCCAGACCATAAAAGTCCTGAAAGGTAATATTCAGAACTTTAGACTCAGTTTGTTCTAGATAAATCTACGTGGATGAGCAAGGGTGAATAAGGGATATCTATGAGATGCTGTTGTCCTGGTGGCTTAGACCAGGGTAGTGGTGGTGACAGAGGAGAGGAGACATAGGTTCTAGAGATACTGAAACATACTTACTAGGACTTTGGATAGGGTTGTGAGGCTGGTCTGAGGCATTTTGGGTTTTATGTAAAGATAAGCCCAGTTAGAGATTTGGGACCAAAAGAGAACCATTCTTCTGTGTAGTGCAAGTAGAATGGTCTTTGGAGTCATTGAGGAGACAAGTTACTTAACGTCTCTAAATTTCAGAATGCACCGCGAGGAAATTCAAACTTCCCCCAAAATAGAATGAGGTAAATACGTAAAAGTGATTAATGGATGGTAACTGCCATTAACATTCTGAAATGACACGACCCCCACACAAACTCCTTTGCATCTTTCTTGGGTCAGCCGAAATTGCCACCTCTTCCCCGATCACGCTCACCTGAAGTGGTTCCTACATCAATGCCTGAAGCACTATTGTCTGTACCAGGCAAAGGTGCCTGTCATTTTTTTTTTGTCTTCAAGAGCAGAGTTTATCATATTCCTCACTTCCTGTATGATTAGTCCAAGTGAGACTACTCTCTTGCTTTATTACTTTTTATTCTTCTACCTCCCGTGCCCTGTCCCTACCCCTCCAGCAACCATTCCAATATGTTCTAGTGTATATCCTTTTGTTCATCTGTATTCTTGAAGAAAGGCCCGGTTGGGACCCCCGTAGTGGAGGCCTCACAGTGTCCCCAGTTTCACTTTTCCTTGCTGCATAGCTTAACAATAGATTATCCCCAGAAGTTTGACACAGAGCTTGGAATGTCTCCTGTCATAGGAAGTTGCCCTGAAACTTATGATTAATGCCTTTATGCTCCTGATCACAATCCTTCTGGTCTAGCTAGCATTCTTTCCAGACTACTCCCACCTTTGTTCCTGGGCTGCTCATGCCTCTAGGGGACCGTGTTACCAGAGGAATGGCTCTGTGAAGCATGACAGCCCTCCAGAACTGTCATGCAGCCTCTGGAATAATGCCCAGATTAAATACCTTATGCCAGACTGGGAAAGGAAGGCAGTTTTGAAGGTATTCACCTGCTGCCATCGCAGATTACCGATGCTCTGATAATAAACGCTTATTCTAAATATCCCAACTGCTATTAAGGTCTACTGGCCGAGCGGCAAGGGCAGCTTGACACATGGTTGACTTGCAGTTTCACTCCTGCAAAATGTTTGTTTTTCTGTGAACATATATTTTAAATTGCATAGGTGATAGTGTTCTATGTCTCATTCTGTTTCCTTTCTTTCCCTCAGGACTGAATCTTAAAGCACCATTCGTGTTGCCATGATGTATATCTAATTTATTGCATTTTTGCAGCTGCATACTATTCCATACTGGGCATCCCTCACATTTTACCTATTCATTTTTCCAATGAAAGACACCAGTGTGGCTCCAACTCCTCTTTTCATGAATAATGTTGCAATGAACATCCACAAGTATGTCTCCTCATGACAATGGTTCTTGATGGAGGATGGTTTTGCACTGCCAGGGACATTTGGCAATATCTGGAGACATGTTTGTTTGTCACAACTGGGGAAGGATGCTACTGGCATCTAGTGAGTGGAGGTCAAGGGGTCCAGGGGTGTTGCTAAACACCTTGCATGCACAGGACAGCCCTATAACAAAGAATTACAGACATTTGGGAGGATTTCTTGGGACAGATTTCTTGGGACAGAGCGAACTTGCAGGGACACAGCGTATGTGTGTTCTTGACTGAGCTCATAGCAGCAGCTGGCTGTCCTGCGTGGCTGTTCCAGTCTGTACTGCGTGGCTGTTCCAGTCTGTACAGTCTGCACTGTAGGCTGTTCACCTCCTTCAATGACCCACGTCCCTGCTGATGCTTGGATTACCTTGCTTTAAAATTTCTCCATCTAATATGTATCAAATGAGATTCATTTTGTTTTAATTTACTTTATCAAAGAGTTAGCTATCTTTTCATTATGGTATAGTAACTTCTTGGGAGGCCACAGTAATGCAGTTGAAAAGCTGGAAGCCTGCTGTTTGGCCTTTTATAAAAAATTCACCAATACTTGGTCTCTCTGAGCATCAGTTTTCTTTGTTGTAAAACCTGAAATAAAAATAGTAACCTTTTTCATAGTTATTGTTATCCCATCATTATTTCATCATCATAAGTGAGATAATAAAAAGAAAGCTGGCCTGGCACATAGTAAGCGCTAAACAAAAGTGCTATTATTATAATGAGAATATAATATGATACCTTTCTTACTAAGTTATATACCTCTCAGTACTTACCACATAAAAATGTTTCATACAGTGTTATTGAGTAAAGAGCCAAAAGCTGAAGGGAGATGGGAGAGAGGAGGAACAGGTTTTCTTATAACCTGGCCCACCTTAGAGCTGGTGGTTTATTGTTTTTACAGATGCTGTAAATCTCAGGGCAGCCACACTCAAGGCCAAAAGAGACAACTCCATTCTTCTCGTTTTCTGATGATAGTCACAAAGACAAAAAAGTTGGCATCTTAAGGGCACTTTGAATTTATTAAATATCTACCAAGTTCTACACAGTTCACATACAAATATGCCTTTTAATCCTCATGCCTGCCCTTCAAGGTAGATCTTTTTAACCCCATTTCACTGGGAACTTATGTAACCTGCCCAAGCCACCTTGTTTCTAACTAGTGAAGGATTTGAACTTGAGACTTTATCACTCCACTTAGCTGTGTTCCCTTTTGCCCCAAACTCAGAGGTGGGCTCTCAGAGAATATGTACTTTAAATGTGCAAGGGATTATACCACAGAGAACATGGTTGGGGGAGTCCAACATCTCAAGCTCTTCTATTTGCAAATTTGTCAGATGTGTCTGACTATGTGCACTGGGAAGAACCTCTGGGAAAACTTGACCCTGAAGCAAAGGTGTAAGAATCTCTGACTGTTGTGATGTGAACTCCTCTAGTAGCTCCAGGCAAATAAGACACGGAAACAATATCGCGGATATTGGAGGCAATATTCTAATTCTGCTGTGGTTTGTGCAGCTATGCAAATGATCTCTGAGCTTGGTCTTGAATCATCTCAGATTCAATGCAAATACTATTAGCAGTTTAGAAATAGAGATGAATACAGAAGATGGTTTGTATTCCCAATCTTTGAGTTCCCTTCACATTTGGATTTACAAAACATTTTCATAATTCCGGTAGTCTGATGGAAATACTGTTTGCCTGATCTCCATAAAAATTGACTTGAAGAAAAGTTAATTCTGGGCTATAAAAGGACTGAATCTTTTCCTTACCAAGCTTATTTCCTGTAACAAATATAATGAGCTAATTAATAAACATGAGATAATTTGACCACTCTTCCTGAAGCAGGCAGATTTCTGCTTCTGAGAGTCACAAAAGGACAGGGAGAGCTTCATTATTAAGCACTAAGTGGAGTCACCTTCCTTTGTGCTGGCTCCTTGGAACTGCTGCTCTTATTTAAAGGCCAGAAGCTCAGATCTGACACCTGGGAAGTTGAGAACTTGGCAACGACACCTAAAGCAAAAAGAGATACTTAATTACTTTGTTGCACCTATCAGTTCCACAAGGAAGGCAGGTCCTAGGATAATGACATCGGCACCCTGAAAATGGTATCTTTGTGCTTCTCTTTGATAGCTGTAAAATGCGCTGACATGTTTCACTGCAAATTACTTCTGAAACCATTAACCATAACCTAATAAAGAGACATTTTGACAGAATAAAATGAGAGTTATTTTTGTATGACGAAAAAAACATTTATGAGTTGATACAAAAGTACAGTTTAAATGACATAACTTGGTCTGCTTCAGCATCCAGTATATATAAGGCAGACCTCTTCTTAGAATGGATTCAGTATTTCTGAATCTTTTGTGATGTGACCTAGGATGAACTGTAAATTTGGTTTTAGCATAGGAGTTTTTTGAAAGACCCAAAGTAGGAGAGCACAGGATGGCTCAAGATATAGGTAGTGAGATAGTAAGGTGATAATGGAAACTTACCCCACTTCAGAGTTGCCAAGGACAAGTAGCGCTTGTAAGTTGAAACTTTAAATGAACATTTTAGGTGCTGTCAGTAAGGTGCTTAGTGGGTAGACTCCATTTTGGAATGGTTGGGCCTCCGGGGCCTCTACCATCCTTGGGTGCTGTAGACTGGAAGTAGTAACCTACTCAGAAAACAGACAGGTAGACAGGTGAGGACCCTAGAAGGGCCTACACATGCAGCTCAGGCTCACAGGACTGCTGTGACCCATCACAAGTGATGTGTCCAACATAAGTGAGAGTCAACCTAAATTAGTACATCAGCACTTTTCACGGGGCAATTCTGTGTTATCCCATGAAAGAAATTTTCCACTGGCCAGATCACTCTCTTGGAACTGGACTTTCCCAAAGATAACTGGAATGCCAGAGCTCCTTGAATCATCTGGAAGAGTGAAAGGAGAGGACGTGAAATGAGAGAGTGGGGGAGGAAGGGTCTGAGCATGGAGCGAGGTGTGGATCAGAGTTGATTTAGGTCTCCTGAGCTCTCTCAGCCTCCCCGTGGGCAGTCCGTGAGCAAAGCCTGAGTGAATGCTCTGGGACCTGGGATCTGCTTGGGTGAACACCGTGCTTTGCATGAACAGCTGAACTGTAGGCGTTGCAGCTCCTGTCAGTATCAGGTGGAGACTTCCGTTCCGCAGGAGCCAGCCTGTCGCTGTTGCCATGTAGTAGGAGAGATGCCCGTGTGAGTGACTTGATCCTTCTCTCACAGCATGTCAGCCACAGCCCCTTCAGTGCTCCTCTGTGCCAGTGAGCCCTGAGGCCCTCGTCACCCAGAGGAGTGGTGCCTGTGTTGAGAAGGGTGGGACCTATATTAGTTTGCTAGGGCAGCTGTAATAAGACATAGAGTGAGTGGCTTGAACAACAGAAATTTATTGCCTTACGATTCTGGAAGCTTGAAGCCCAAGATCAAATTGTTGGCAGGTTTGGCTCCTTCTGGGAGCAGTGAGGAAGAATCTGTTCCTTGTCTCTCATTCAGCTTCTGGTGGTTTTCTGGCAATCCGGGGTGTTCCTTGGCTTCTGCTGCATCACCCTAATCTCTGCCTTCATCTTCCCATGACATCCTCCCTGTGTCCATGTGCTGTTGCTGCTGGTTGTGTTCTCAGCAGTTACTTGCACTTCCTTTTCTTTGCACACTTCCCATGACAGAGGCTAGGAAAACCAGACTTACACTTATCTCTCTGCTTCCTTTGCGGTTAGGAGTGGTTATGTGACCTAGTTCTGGCAACTGAGATGTAAAGGGATGTCAGCTAGTGGTCTCTGGGAAAGATTTTCTTCCCAGGTAAAAGGAGAAAGACGCCAGTGGGGAGAGGTTTTTTTCTGCTTCTGGAATGTTGTGGAGTGAGACTGTGATGCTTGATGCTGCTCCAGTTTTCTGCCACCATGGGGGGAAAGGCCAGCAGAATCACAAAGCTTCACACCCAGCACCGTGACCTCCCTGACTCCCTGGACCAAATAAGGAAAGCCTTTCTCTGCACAGTGCGATATGTGAGGCATTTAAATTTCTTTACTGTTTAAGACATTGCTGGCTAGGTATTGCCACTCACAGCCAATAATCATGCCAACTTCAGTAGATGTCCTGCAGAAAATGGTTAAATAGATCAGGGAAATGTTGACTGTTATCATTTCTTTAAAAATATTATGGTGCACAAAAGCAACGTAAAGGCTTTAGGAAGTTCTGCTGACCCTCTTTTAACCATGAAGGCTCTCTCTCTACTCTCTTCTCTCCTCTTTTCTCCCCCCTCTCCTATGACATCTATTGATCTAACCATTGTCTTTTTTTAGTATAAAATCTTGATGGAACTCGTTTTGGAAAACATTAAAACAATGGTGTCAGATATGCTCACGTTCTTTGCTGAAGCCAAGGTTTTTGACTTTTTACTTCTACCCACATCACCTCTGTAAATTACCACCTCCAGCACATCCCTGTCCCAAGAACAAGCACCTCATGACCTCCCACTTCACTGTGCCTCGGTGGACAGAGCTGCATATGTTGTCCCTTAAAGCTGGGAAGATAGCTGACTCCACTGAGGGGCTCCCTGTGTTCAGGAGTGATCTCCCTAGGTGAAGCAGTGACCTCTCACCGACTCCTCTGCCATCTCTATGTGCTTCTCTCAGAGACAAGAAGAAAAATGGAGTCAGAGGCTGTGCTTAAACTGTCAGCTCCAGAAGAGCCATCGTCTCCCTGGAGTTATCAGAGACTAAATTCGGGGAGAATGTATGTTCCCCCTCTCCAGGAGACAGAATGGAGCAGATGGTCTATTAGCCAGGAAGGAGTTTCATTAGCAGCAGCTAAAACAGCTACAAAGAAGCAGCTTTGGTGAAAACCATTTGCAGCTTCCAGAGGGACTTAAGTCACTTATGCTCGAAAAAACACAATTTTTTGTCTTATTTTTCTGTCATTCGTGGGCTGGCAGGGTGGTAAGTGAAGCCACTTGTGCTGCTTTATATATAACATTCCATGTGTATAAAGTTATTTTCATTTGCTCCAATCGAGAGTTCTCTTTGCTGTCCCCTTATTACAGAGAGGAAATTTACTTCTTTTCATCCCTTGAGTCTACCAAGATTAGAATTTACACTTTGTGAGCAGCTTAGCTCATTGAGGGGATACATTCATAGGGCCAAATATTTCAATAATGTAGAATGAAGTTCACCTACCTAGCACAGTGAGAGTACACTGAGTCTCGGTTTGCAACTGGGCCAACCAGGCACTAATGTCTGGGCCCGTTACATGTGATTTTACTAAGTGACTTGACTTTTCTAAGCTTGTGCCCTCATTTGTAAAGTGGGGATGATAGTGTCTGCCCTGGCCCCTCTGTGGTATTGGTGTGAAAATTCATTGAGAAGGCCGAGTTCTTTGTCTTGTTTATTGTAACTTCAGTTTCCAGCTTGTTCCCTGGCATATAAGAAATATTCAGTAAATGAATGTTGAATGAAAGAGTGAATGGATGATAAGGGTTTTTGTTTCTCAACTGCACGTCTAAATCTTATTCCTAGAATGTTTAGATGTTTGCAATTATAGTTTTGTTTGGTTTGTGAAATTACTTGCTTAATACTTGCTTAACTATAGAATGGTATACAAATACATATTTTTAACACAAATTATCTAGATTCTAGATAATTAAGATAGAAATTAAAAGATTCTATATCCCCCCTACCATATTTTAGTCAGATATTTGTCATAATATAGACCTAGACCAATTCATGCCTTTTCCCCTCTCATATCATACTCTCTGTTTGGTGTTTGCTACTAAGTCTGCGAAAGTTAAAGTGTGCATAAAATCATCCCCCAGGTTAGGTTCACAAGATTTTAGGGATAACAGAGTAATTTTTAGGATACACAATTAAATTTTTGGATGACCATGGGAAGAAAGGCACTATTTCTTACTGATATGTGGTGGAGGTTCTTGCTATTTATATATTAAGAAATATACCTAGCAAATGTTTATACTGAGGACCTTCTATGCCAGGCACTGGGCTAGGTGCTGGGGAGAGAACAGTGAGCAGTAAGGACACTTTTGCTTTCATAAAACATACAGTCCAGTGAGGAGATAAATATTAAACACATATTTGTAAAAATGAGTGCAATGAGAAATTATAATGGACGGAGTGATTTTGATTAGGGGACAGAGAGGGCTTCTATGAGAGAGCAGAATAAGCAGAGACCTAAACTGAGACCCAAGGATGAATAGATGTACCCAGGTGAAGCAGAGGGCTAAGAGCGTTTCAGGCAGAGGGAAACTGCAAAGGCCCTGGGACGGCCAAGTGGCCTGCAGCACAGAGAGCAGGTGCTAGGTGGGAGAGGTAAGTCTGGAGAGTTAAGCATGACCAGATGATACCAGAGCTTTGTTGTCAAAATGAAGGTTTGGAATGTTTTTTTCTCCAGTTTTATTGAAATATAATTGACTTATAGAATTGTATAAGTTTAAGGTATACAACAGGACGATTTAGTGCATGTATATGCTGTGAAATGATTATCACAATAAGGTTAGTTAACATCCATCACCCCACTAAATTGCCATTTTGTTTTTGTTTTTGTACTTTTTTTTTTTGGTGAGAATATTTAAGATAAAGTCTCTTAGCAACTTCCAAGTATATAATACAATATTGTCAATTGTAGTCACCATGCTATATGTTAGATCCCTAAAACTTACTCTTCTTATAACTGGAGGTTTGACCGACTTTGACCGACATATCCTCATTTCCCCCACCCCCAGCCCCTGGTAACCACAATTTTACTCTCTGTTTCTATGAGTTTGGCTCTTTTAGATTCCACATATAAGTGAGATCATACAGTATTTGCTTTTCTTTATTTGCTTTATTTCATTTAGCATAATGCCTTCAGGGTCCATCCATGTTGTGGCAAAAGGATTTCCTTCCTTTTTATAGCTATGTAATATTCCATTGTGTGTGTGTATATATATGTATATGTATGTACACCACATTTTCCTTATCCGTTCACCTGTTGATGAACACTTATGTTTGTTTTCATGTTTTGGCTATTGTGAATAATGCTGTAGTGAAGTGTATAGATATCTCTTCGAAATACTAATTTTATTTCCTTTGCATGTATACTCAGAAGTTAGATTACTGGATCACATGGTAGTTCTATTTTTAATATTGGAGGAACTTCCATGCTGTTTTCCATAGTGGCTGTGCTGCCAGTTTATGTTCCCACTAATTGTGCATGCGGGTTCCCTTTACTCCAGGTCCTCACCAACACTTATCTCCTGTCTTTTTGATAATAGCCATTCTAATTGGTATGAAGTGATAGCTCATTGTGATTTTATCTTTAATTCAATGAGAAACTATTGAAAGGTTTCGACAGGGAGTAAGATTTACCTTTTTCAAAAACCATGTTAATGGATGTGTAGAGAATAAATTGGGTCAAATAAGAGTAACCAGTTAAGAGCAATTGTTGTAGCTTAGACAAGGGATGATGGTGTTGGGATGAGAGAAGTGAAGGTGGTGAAAAATGAAGGAATTAGAAATATGCTTTTGAAGAAGTATCTCTAATACTGGTTGAAAAATTGAGCATTTGGGGATTGGAGGAGACGATGGATCTTAGTGGACTCCAGTTTCAGACTTGAGTAATTGGTTAGATGGATGAGCTATTTATTGAAATAGAGACCACTGGAGGAGAAGAAATTTGCTGGGACAGTTTAGGAATATGAACTCAGGTTATCATTTTTTAAAAAATTAAGATATAAATATGTTCTAGAGCAGTTTTAGGTTCACAGCAAATTGAGGGAAAGAAAGGTACAGAGATATCCCATGTACCTTCTGCTCCCACACATGTATAGCTTTCCTCATTATCAACATCTCTCATCTGAGTGGTAAGATTGTTGCAGTTGTGGAACTACCCTGACTCATCATAATCACCCTGTCTCTAGCTTACATTAGGGTTCACTGTTTGTGTTGTACCTTCTGTGGGTTTGGATACATGTATAATGACATATATCCATCATTATCATACAGAGTATTTTCACTAATATTCTCTGTTCTGCCTATCAATTCCCTGCTCCTCCACCAGCCCTGGCAACCACTGATCTTTTCAGTCTCCATAGTTTGCTTTTACCAGAATGTCATGTTTGTAGTCATAGATAGTATAAGTAGCTTTTTCAGATTGACTTCTTAAATATACATTTAAGGTTCTTCCATGTCTTTTTATGACTTGATAACTCACTTCTTTTTAGTGCCAAATAACATTCCATTGTTTGGAATGTTATTTAACACTAAATAACATTTTATTTATCAGTTCACCTACTGAGGGACATCTTGGTTGCTTCCAAGTTTTGGCAATTTTGAATAAAGCTACTCTAAACCTCCATGTGTAGGTTTTTCTGTGGGCATATGTTTTCAGCTCCTTTGGATAAATAACAAGGAGTGTGATTGCTGGATCATATGGTAAGACTAAGTTTTGTAAGAAACAGTCAGACTGTCTTTTTAAAGCGGCCATACCTTTTGCATTTTCACCAGCAATGAATGAGAGTTCCTGTTATTCCACATCCTTGCCAATATTAAGTGTTGTCAATATTCTAGATTTTGGCCATTCTAATAGTTGTATAGTGTATCTCTTTGTTTTAACTTTCACTTCCCTGATGACATATGACATGGAACATCTTTTTGTGTTAGTTTGCCATCTGTATATCTTCTTTGCTGAGGTGTCTATTAGGATTTTTGGCCCATTTTTTAATCAGATTATTTGTTTTCTTATTTTTGAGTTTGAATTCTTTGTATAATTTGCTTAACAGTTCTTCATCAGATGTGTATTTTGTAAATATTTTCTCCCAGTCTGTGACCTGTCTTCTCATTCTCTTGACTTGTTTTTCACAGAGTGGAAGTTTTTAATTTTAATGAAGTCCATCTTACTAATTATTTCATGTATCATGCCTTTGGTGTTGTATCTACAAAGTCATTGCCATGCACCAAATCATGTAGATTTTCACTTATGTTCTCATCTAGGAGTTTTATAGTTTTGCATTTTATACTTAGATCTATAATCCATTTTGAGTTAATTTTCATGAAGGGTGCATGTAGGTGCCCAGTTGTTCCAGCACCAATGTTGAAAAGACTGTCTTTGCTCTATTTGTCAAGATCAGTTGACTATATTTATAGGGATCTATTTCTGGGCTCTCTATTCTGTTCATTGACCCATTTGCCTATTCCTTCACCAATACTACACTGTCATGATTAGCTTAGATTTATAGTAAATATTGAAGTTAGGTAGTGTCAGTCTCTCATTTGTGTGTTTCTCCTTCAGTATTGTGTTATCTATTGCAGTTCTTTTGTCTTTCTGTATAAACTTTAGAATCAGTTTGTCAATATCCACAAAATAACATATTGAGATTTTTATTGGAATTTCATTGTATCTATAGATTAAGCTGGGAAGAACTGACATATTGATAATATTGAGTCTTCCTATTCATGAAGGAGATTCTTCTTTTAATATTTAGAAACTTATGTGGGTTGTTTTTCAGATTCAACTTTAGATATTTTCTAAAGCAGCTGCAGAATATATTTATTGAGACGGGAAAATGAAATTTACATTTGTAATCCTCATATTTTGATTTTTTTTAAAAACAAACATGTCATTGGCTGTGTTATGTTCCTTAGCTATAATGCAAGTCTTGAGACAGATAGGAATATATTCACTATCACACATTCATTTTTTTGAGTTGTATCAAGATAAGTGTGGGGAAATCAGTTGCATTTCATAATGAAAGAAAATCTACTTGGCATTATATGGCAGATTTTGGTTAGATTTCTCAGATTGTATGATATAGAGTGCAATTAAAGTAGGAATTTCTATTTACCCCTCTAGAGTGTTATGAAAATTATTA
Organism: Macroglossus sobrinus; assembly: GCA_004027375.1. NCBI lineage: Eukaryota > Metazoa > Chordata > Mammalia > Chiroptera > Pteropodidae > Macroglossus > Macroglossus sobrinus. The sequence goes on along the minus strand of PVKZ01000080.1, from coordinate 870,849 downwards.
AGAGTCAACCACATTGGAAGATTTTTCACAGTGGAAGAAAATGTTGAAGGCAGATTAAATGTCCAGACCTGCCAGTGTTCTTTTTATGTCTCTGTTGAGATTTCACCAGAAACTTTCCCTACTTGGCAGCATTAGGCAAATACTGATGGGTTCCATTCATATAAAGAATATGATACTTATTCCTTAGCCTTGAAAGGGACTATGAGCCACTTTCAGTTCCCACTGAAGTGTTTACTTCAACAAAGCATTATTTATTTTAATTCCTAGGCCTGTGGATAAGTGCTTATATACTTGGTAGAGATAAAATACATATTTTTTATGTTTCACAGGAAACATTAAAAGATTTTGCTTGAATAAAACTCATCTATTTATAATTGGGAGGAAAGTGATAGATTGAAAGTGATAGATCCTTAAAGAGGATCATTTAACTTCATATATTTGTTCTAATCAATAATCTGTATTAAATGATTCTGAAACACATTGTTAGTCATACACTGAAATGGCACAACTGGATACCATTCACCAGCAATTCTAGGGTTAACGTATATTGGATTATTTAGCAAGTATATTCCAAGTTGCCTGTTGATGAATTGTATGCTGAAACACGTAGTTCAAAAATATAAAGCTTAATTAAGATCTACTCGTCACCTATTATTTATGCGATGCAAAAGTTAAATCATTGTAAAAAATATTACATTAACTTAATATCCGGTAGGAAGATGTTGAGAATGCCATGCACATTTAAAATTTCTCAAGTTATTTAACATTATGAAAATCTGTCTGTGTTACTGTTTATGTAAAAAACTTTTCCTGGTTCCTTGGCAGTAGCAGTTAAGCTTCATTTTCCATGTCAAAGCTTAATAATCACAAAATATGGTGCATATACTGAATAAGCTTACTTATGAAGATTACTAAATCTTCCTTGATCAGTTAAGTATCTTTGAAACTCTCCTCCATATGGAATTTAGAAATTTCAGACTTAAGGCCATTTAAGAAATAGTAAAGGTAGGACAAAAGGAGAGTATAGTTTAGGAAATAGGTCAAGATGTATAATAGTTTTGTAATTAACCAGTTCTTTATTGAGAATAAGCCAAGGTGATTGTACTTGGAAATGATAGACAATATTCATTTCACTTACTATTGTTACCTAAATATATTAGTTTCCTAGGGCTGCCATAACAAAGTACCACAAACTGGGTGGCTTAAAACAACATAAATGTATTCTCAGTTTCGAAGTCTTAAATCAGTCTGTTGGCAGGGTTGGTTCCTTCTTGAATACTCTATGGGAGGATTCTTCTTTGCCTCTTCCAGCTTTTTGTGGCTCTAGGTTGTCTTCGCCTGTGGCAACAAAACTATCTTTGCCTCTGTCTGTACGTGGCTTCTCCCCTGTGTTTCTCCTCTTCTGTTTGTGTCTTCTTTTCATACAGAATGCTTGTTATTTAGGGTCCATCTGGTTAATCCAAGATGATCTCTTCTTGAGATATTTCACTTATTGCAGCTGGAAAGATTTTTTTTCCCCCAAATAAGGCCACATTCATAAGTGCTGGGAGTTCACACTTGGAGCTATCTTTTTGGGGCTAGAATTCAACCCACTGCAATTTTTTTAATAAATGCTTTGCATTGCAGCCTGTTGCTTAGTTCTTTCAAAAAGCCAATTCACTAATTATTTAGATGACTGATTCTGCTAAATTGCTAGTCAGAAAGTAAAAGAGTTTGACTCAACCAACTGTTTTATAGACTCAACATCAATATAATGGATCAAGTGATGTTTTTGTTTGAATAAACAAACTTATTTGTGTCAGTTGGCTGGTGGTTCTGGTGTCTGCAAGCTAAGCTTTAACTTACGCCAAGGTATGTACCATCGATGTGCCATCGAAGTTCATTGCCCCTTCACAGCTGCATTAAGAAGGTCTTGTCCATAAGTGGTATGCTCATGGTCACTCAGTGAAGCCCTTCCCAAATCCTGGAGGAGGCCCCCAAGGAGGAGGAGCCTCTGCATTTGTGTGGACTGATGTGGGAGCCAAATTGGCCAGAGAAAGTATACAAATATTAACAAGCTTCTAGTACAACATCAAGGGATAAAGTGAAAGGAAAGAATAAAACAATTTTGCCTGTGTAGGGATATGTGGCTGTATTTTCTTCTTGGAGCATGAGTTTAATTCACAGCTAGAGACTTGCAAGTGGAAAAAATACATGAGGTTTGAATAGTAAATTTGAAAGGAGAATCTGGTAGAAGGAGAGGGAGAGAATTAGAGTGAAAGAAATCAGGGAAGCAATGAGTCCTCCTGGGTTGACCTTAGTAGTCTTACTGTGAGATAAACTCAAGACCTTAAGCTGTATAAATCTTTGAACCTTTCTCTGAAATTTCAGCCATAGGTTCATTACTTACCTGTATATTTGATCTATTTGATCACTTCTAATATCCCAGCTTGACATGTTAATTGCTTTAAATTATTAGGTAACAAAGTTAAATCCTGTGTTTAAAGAAAACCAGCAGAATGCTTCATAATTCTTCTCCTGGTACTTAAATTCTAATCATGAATTCTGCACTCCAGTACAAATTTTACTCATATACAACACAGTGATGGGCTGTCTTTCCTCCTTGTCTGTGACCCCAGACTTGGTGGTGTCAAAGTCTTTTTCTACATTACATGGCCTAGGATACTATTGTGAGAGACTTAAGGGGATGTCTGTTAAAAACTTCACTTTTTAGTATCCATTACAAAGTGGAATGTGTACTAATTCATGACTGAAACTGAATTATGTCAACATTTTAGCATTTTGGCTATGAATATTGGTGTCTTTAAAAATGATTACTTTCATGTTTTGAGTCACCTCACATTAAATGTTATTTTTCTATCTAGTCATTATTATAGGACCCCTCCCCTCCTCTCCACCTGTCACAGTGTCTTGAAAATGGTAGGTGCTCAAAAAATAAATGTTTAGGGAAAAAAGAAATGATAACAGAAAAGTTTTTCAAACTTTCACCACCGACAAAGGGCATATTTTTAAGGGAAGAGCAAGTGATTTACTTTTGGACATTCATTCAATTAACATTTACTATGAACTTTACTATAGTCCAGGTATTTTTCTGAGGAACCCAATGATCAATTAGACCTGGTCCTTGAGCTCACAGTCAAGTTATGGAGATGGACATAAGTACAGGGCTATCACCAACCCTGGTCCTACTTAATTTGTCTCTAGTTTGCTCAGTTAGTGAATGCTCCCTACTCCTTAGGATAAGTGTAGGCTTTCTGCACTGCTAAGTGTTCAGGATTCCTTGCCCATATGGCCTTATGGGTTTCCTGGGGTGTGGGAGGTTTGATGGGATGAGAATCAAGCAATGTCTGGTGATATGGAGTGTATCAGGCAGTTGAGGGTAAGTGCATTCACAAAGGGAAAGTGAAGGGGAGTGGGGGAGGGGAGAGGTGCAGAAGAGAGATCACATGGTACAGACCGTGGGTGCAGGAGACAGAAGGCTCTCCTTGAAGATGAAAGCTGAACTGTCTTTGGGCCAGGACTCAGTTCCAACATGGCTGCTCTCAGTTCTCAGTTCTCAGGGATCCCCCTCTCTTTCAGCTTCTCCATCCGTCTACTTATTCCCTTTTTCCCTAGTCCTCTTGAGTCTTACCCTCCTCTCTATTTTTCGACATAAATTTCCTTCTGTTCTCTTTCATAACAGAATCTTGGCAAGTCATCACCTACCCCACTTTTTTCTCGAAGTTTCTGAAGGTCAGGGATAAAATCTTCAAATGCTCCCAGATAGTGAGAGGATATATTTCTTTTCATTCTTTGTCTGCAGCAAAAGAGGGGAAGAAAACAGAACATTTCCATTTTCATATAAAAACATGTTAGCACGTTGATATTCACACATATATATAAACAGATAATTATGGTAAGAAGCTACATGAACTTTAGTAGAGGCATATAGAATAGCCTATGAAAGCAAAGAGGAGGGAGCCAAAGGTGAGTACAGCCTTCCCTGAGGAATCGATGCTGGAGCTGGGCCTCGGAAGATGTGTGAAATATTAGAATTTCAGGTGGAAAAAGGTAGTGCATGGAGCCACAAAGGTCAGAGTTTTGGGCAGGCCGGGGCGAATTTGGTAGGGGAATGGCAGGCCCTGAGGCAGGGCAGCTGGGGAGGAGCCAGATTGTGATCAGCTGTGTAAGCTAACCAGTTACCTTGACCTTCTAGGCAATGGAAAACGATTACCTAAAACTCTTAGGCACCTCTTCCTCCCCTTTGTCTAAATCATTTCAGCTGTTAATAGCATGCCTCAGCCTCACAATAAATATGGGGTCATCCTGCCAACTTGGGCTCACCCTGAGAAGCTAGTGAGCAGCTGTCATCTAGTAAATGAGCTACACGTTTAGCAGGAAAGGGTCTGCCTCCTCTTATTCCTCCCTGCCAGTCTAGTTAATCAATACTTGTATATCAACAAAGAGCTGAAAGAAAAAAGAAAAAAAAGAAGATAAATTATAGTTGTTGAGTAAGGCGAAGCCATCAGATTCATGGAGGCCTTACAGGGAAAAGCAAGGTCTAATTGACATTTCTTATCTTTTTGGCTTGGGCTCAGGTGTTGAATGAAAATGGATTGATGGACACAGGTGACAAAGCCTGATAGTCCCAGAGTGATGAACTACAACCATGCTAGTCCACTCAGTTTCCTGGAAAACAAGGATTGGCTTCACTTTTTCCTTTGTTTTCCTCTTCCTGTCATATAAAAAATTTTATTTAAAAATGGATTAAAGTGTTATTACTTGTCATTTCTTTGTGTTGGTCAAAGAGTAAGTTTAAGTCCAAAAATAGTTTTAAGATTTAAGTAATCCATTTAGACGTAAAGCAAAAAAAGGTTGAAATTTATCACAAAAGACATAAACATTTAAGTTTACCGTTTTTGGATATCACCTGGGGGCATATTTATCCTTTCAGGTCTCACTTTACCTATACAGTTTTCATCTTGAAACCATTCTGGAGCCTCGCAAAGCTGACCTGATGTATTTACTGTGGTGAGGCTTCTGTAAATCTCTTCCACTGATGGGTACAGCCAGCATTGGCCTGAGTGAATTATTATGTATGTGAGAGAGAAAATGAACTGCTCACTTGAAGGGCACAAATGTTGAGAGTTACCTGAGGGTATTTCAAAAATGGCAAGTGTCTGTAACTGTGATTTTAAAAAGGACATTTCATCTAATTAAAGGCAATAGGCATCCCATTAAAGTTGCAAATCATGTGCTTGGAATTTCATTTAGAAAATTTGCCTGGACATTTGGATCTGGGTGAGATGAGAAATGCCTCTCAACTTTGTATTTTTATAAGAGCAGAAATCCATCCACTCCCTTGTCATGACTCCTAAACTTTTTCCAACTTTCTCTCTACTGCTGATTTCTCTTCTCAGTGGCTCTGGACCTGGTACTGTCAATGTTAGCATGAAGACAGACAGGTGGTAGGTTAATTGCCATCATTGATGGTGGTGAGTGTGAAGCCTAGGGGTAAAGAAGGCGGTACTGTATTGTTTCTTTTTTCTGTTTCTTCCCTTTCCCTTCCCTTCCATTTCTTTTCCTTTTCTTTCCTTTTTTTTTTTTCTCCTGTCCTCCTCCACTTCAGGAACAACATTCATCAAAATGAGTAACAGAGACCTGATTTTGTAATCCATGTAAATTAATGTTGGTTTTGTGGGCTTGGAAAGCCAAGATTCACAGACTGCTCTAAGCTTTCTTCCTAAACAGGATAGGAATTGCCCATGGGGCATCATTGCAGGTACTGCTTTTATTTAGAATCCTAGTATCTTAGAATCTCACAGGCTTGGGCTCTCACTTGAGATATGGATTCAGTAATTTTGAGTGGGGGAGCCTAGAAATCTGACTTTTAGACAGATAGTCCAGGTGATATTTTTTAATGGAATATTTATTAAAATGTTTTATTATAGAAATTTTTAAGTAGCCACAAAAATAAATAAAATTGAGTAATGACCATACGTGTACCCATCACCTAGTTCCATTAATTACCAATATTTTTCATTACATCTATGTCCCTATTAAATTTTTTTCTGTATATTTTAAAGTAAATCCAGACATAAGTTTATTTTCTGAGTAAATATTTAAGTATGCATCTCCACTAGTTTTTGTTCTATATTCCACTATGGCATGTCACACCCAGCAAAATTAATAATTCTGTAATATCAATTAATAGTTCATTTTCAAATTTCCCTGATTATCCCTAAAATGTCTTTCAGTGGTTGGTCTGTTTAAATCTATCCAAATAAGGGTCATATACTACATCTAGATGCTCTGTGTCATAAATCTCTTAATTCTATATGAGAGAATTCTATTTTCCTTATTTGTAAAGAAAACAGACATTCTTTACAAATACTTATTTGTAAAGAAAACAAACCTTCTCCACTTTAATGTGCACATGAATCACCTTCAGATGGATCTTGTTTTAAATGGAGATGCTGACTCAGTAGTTTGGAGGTAGGCCTGAGATTCTACATATCTGACAATCTTTCAGCTGAAGCTGCTGTGGGTCAAGGCTGTAAGAATGTCCCACATTCTGGATTCATCTGAGTTCATCCCTTGGGGTTATATAATTTGCTCTAATCCCTGTGTTGTCAAAAAAATGAGAGTTAAATATATAGACTTGGTTAGATTCAGCTTCAATTTTTTAAATTTTGGCAAAATTATTTTTATAATTTAAAATACTTCTTGTTGTGGCATATATATTATTATACCATGAGGCACATAATGTCCTATTATTCCATTTTTAGTGATGCTTTCCATGGAGTGAGGATAGCGTTTCTCTTCTGGCATCAGCTTGTGACAGGACACATAGAGTAGGGAAGCTCACATGAGTCTCAGTGTTCAGAGTTTTTAATGGGGCTTCATTATATAGGCATGATGATTGCTCACAGGCTGATCTCAGTCTCTAATCTCCAGTACTTCAAGTTGTTGACTGACATCACTGATATCAAAGCCCCCACCCTAAAGCGTATTGTTAATACCTGATGTGGTCAGCCTCCCCATTATGGCTAACTGGTGTGGCCAGCACCCCCTCAGAATCACTTTGTTATGCTATCCTGTGTGACCCAATGTCAAGGCAAACAAAGGTACTCCTATCAGATATGACATTCTAAGGTCTTAGAGATTATATCCCAGAAACTAAGGGCAAAGTCCAGACCTCTTTTAACCTCTTTTCAAGCATGGCGAAATTTTTATAAATTTAAATTGACTACACACTTGCTATTTTAGCAGGAGAGAAAGCCATGATCTGCTCACTTGGCTCCACTTGGGGTACCTCAGGGAGCCAGATACTGTTCTCATCCCTCCTCAGAGGTGAGATACCATTCTTGGTAATACAGTCAGCTAACACACTGGGGAGAAGATGAGACCTGTGAAAGGAGGGATTTACCTTACTATATATCTCTATTCAGTTAGCTCATTGGGCAAGTGGTGTGTGCAAATATCAGGTGAACATTGCAAATCTTATCTAATAATTTCATTTTTCTCAGTGGGTCTATAAGATACTAACCTAAAGAAAACCAATGCCATGATTGATTTTAGCAAAAGCAATGAAAAGCAACTATATTATAAGAAGTGACTAGGTTTGAGCTGAGGGCTTATCCAATTAATGGACATTGTTGAATTTTAGTTTCCTTTATGAACCTTCAGAAAAGGATGTAGATTTTACAACTGGAATTAAAAAGAACTCAAGGTCACTTAATTCTTCCTCTTGCCTACTAGAACTTCCTACTTAATTATCTCAGGCACATGGCAGCCTCTCCTAACTGCAGAAACTCTCGAGAGAGTCTGTCAGGTGGGGTTCTTTGTCACTCTATCAGATAACTGCAAAATGTACACTAACCATAGGCCACTGAGCAAATACCCCACTCTCTGCTAGGGTAATAGCATTCTGGCACCCAGATGGGAAGGTTTGGCCTAAACATTTGCCTTTGGCTAGAGGAGGGGGCTTTGGTGATGGATCTTCACCAGCAGAAACCTCATCTAACTCATCAGTATCCCTAGTGCCCAGCCCAGGGCTTGGCAAACAGTAGGCATTGCTTGTCAGCCTTCCAGAGGAACCCTGAAGATAGTGGTTTCTATGTAAATACCAGCTGTGTCTAAGTTAGCATTGGTTTGGAAAACTCCTTTTAAAAAGCCCACTTTATTAGTTACTAAAATAATCTAGACTATGTAGAAAGAACCAAATAGGTAAAATTAAAATAAAACAAGTAATCTTTCACAACACAAAAGGTAGTTCTATTTTTTTCTCAAGGTGCTAAAACACCACTGAAATAACCAGCTGAGGGGCTGATACAAAGAATGAGAAGAGAGAATAATAAAACTGAATATAATAAAGTGATTAATAAAACAATTTATCAACTTAATTAACTTAATAAAATAATTTATTGTTTATTTATTTTTAGTTTTAAAAAAAGGCTATCATCTAATAGGAGCATTCTAGCCTTTAGGTCCTTTTACTGGAAAAAAAATTTTTTTCAAACAGCTTTATTGAAATATAATTCACATACCACACAGTCCACCCATTTAAAGTATTTAATTCACTGTTTTTTCATGTATTTACAGATATGTGCAACCATCACTATAATCGATTTTAGAATATTTTCATCATCTCATATGGAAACCCTGTACTCCTTAGTATCATTCCCTTATTTCATCCCTTCCCCAGCCCTAAGCAACCACTAATATACTTTCTGTCTCTTTAGATTTCCACATTTCACATGACTGGAATCACGTACTATGTGAGTTTTTGTGTGTGTATGTGTTTGGCTTCTTTTTCTTAGCATAAGATTTTCGAGGTTTATCTGTGTTGTAGAATGTATTAATACTATATTTTCATAGCTGTATACCATTCCATTATGTCATTTGTATAACACATTTTGTTTTTCTGTTCATCATCAGTTGATGTATATTTGGGTTGTTTCTATCTTTTGGCAATTATGAATAATGCTGCTAAAAACATTGTAGTACAGGTTTTTGCGTGGATATGTTTTCATTTCAGTTAGGTATATACCTGGAAGTGTAATTGCTGGGTCATATAATAACTCTGTGTTTAATCATTTGAGGAACTGCCAGACTGTTTTCCAGAATGGCTGCAACGTTTTACATTCCCACTAGCAGTATTTGAGGAGTCTTATTTTTCCACATTCTTGCCAAAACTTGTTTTCCATTAAAAAACTTATTATAGCAATCCACGTGGATGTGAATGAGTCTCTCATGGTGATTTTGATTTGTATTTCCCTAACGACTAATGAGGTTGGGCACCTTTTTATTTACTTATTGGCCATTTGTAAACCTTCCTTATAGAAATGACCGTTTCTTTATTTTTAATATTCAGTTCTTTTTAAGCTTCATCTGTAAAATAAGGTTGTAATGCCTAGTTGTTATTAGGATTAAATGAAATGGTACATATAAACATTTAGCTTCTGTCCAGCTCTCAGTTAATGATTCGAATTATTGTCATCACTCACAACATCACTGCTCCTCTGTTCATCTCTGTCGTCCTGAAATTCTGTGATTTTCTTTCTATTATTCAAGAATTATGTAAATAATCACTGGTATTTAACATTAAATTATTTTTTGTGCTAAATTCTGATGAATAGAATTATTTGATTCCTGACAAGTACGATCCCGATGTTTGATATTGACCCTCCCCTGCTTGAAACATTAATGAGAGTTAAGTGGAGGACATCCTGTAAATTCATTTGGAGGCACCACATGCAAACCTCAGATTCCACGTGGTACAAGAATGGTGCTAAAGGCCTGTCAGTGGAATGTCATATCAAGAAACCTCAAGAGTTAGGCAGAACAAAATTTATAGTCATAGTTATGGATGAAAAACACTTCCTAGCACAGCTAACTCTTGTAATAAGAATAGTCACTTGCATAACACTATGTACTATGACATGTTATAAGTTTTATGTATATAATATTTTGTATATATAAAATATTTGTTATATATTATATATAAAACAATTTCTCAGACACATATGCATATGACCCAGAGACAGAACATGAAAATACTGAACCCATCTTAGAGACTATTCTGTTATAAATCTTAGCATGCCTGAGATACAGCCCCTCTCTCAGGGCTATTTTACCTTTGGGCATCCTGCAGGACCTAACTTTAGGTCCATCTTTTCCTTGATTTCTTTTCCTAGCACTCTGCTGCCTTTGATCTCTCCTTCTCTGAACTCCTTTTGGGTTTTGAAACTATTTCTAGTTTGGGCTTTTCAAGGTCAGAGCTTAGAGTCTACTGCACTTAGATCTCCAGCTGCCCCTAGGTGAATACACCTTCTTATGACCTCATGTTTCCAGCAGCTGGGTTCCTCACAGGGAAAGTTAACAGCAAGGGATAGCAGCATTCATTTGCACTAAATGATATTAAAGAACAACATGCATTAAGATTACTTTTATTAGGATCACTGAACATATGTGTTATCTTACATGAATTATCATTGAATTTAAATAGATAATTACCACTGCTATTGAGATAGAGGCATTTTTGGGTGTATTCTCAGTGTTGTAATCTGAATATCTAGAAAAGTACCTGATACATAATAGTTGCTCAATAAATGTTTGTTGGATGAATGAGTGAATGACTGAATTGATGAATGAATGAATGAATGAATGATTTCCTACATGTCAAGCACTGCTCTGGATGCTTAACTTGGGTAACTTCACTTAATCCTTATAGCAACCTGAGAAGCTGAGTTTATTACCCCTCTAAAGCAGTGCTGTCCCATAGAAATATAATGTGAGCCATGTATGGAGTTTCAAATTTTATGGTAGCTACATTTAAAAAAAATAAAAACATCAGATAAAATTCATTTTATGGTATATTTTATTTAACATATCTAAAATATTAGTATTTAACATGTAATCAATATAAAATATTGATAAGATACTTTTTTTTTGTACTAAGTCTTTGAAACCCAGATGTAGTTTACAATTACGGAACCTTTCCACTTAGAGTAACCACATTTCTGGTACTCAATAGCCATATGTGGCTACTGGCTACTGTATTGGCCAGCAGAGCTCTGGAATTTAGGATGGTCATTGTGCCCAAAGTGGCAGACCTGGAATTTAAATTCAGGCCACTTGGTTCCAAAACTGTGGACTTAATCACATGCATGCTGCCTTCTAAAGAACTTCACTTTAGAGCAGACTTAGGGAGAATCTAGGTATTATTAGGCAACTTATTAATTCTTAATCGTTATCAAATTTCAGTCAGTATAACCCCATAATACTCTGAGGCATGAATAGAAGAAGGTGTTTTTCTGGCTTCTGCTGAACCTTTTTCTTGAAGTCGGCCTCCTCTCGGACTTGCTGCCTCATCCAGGACTTCAGGCCAGCTTGCTCGTCAAGCCCTTCCAAGGGGACACCTTGGGCACGGTTTCTGTGATAGGTACAAATGGTACAGAGAGTCTGTTCCCTTTACTTAGGCTGTTAGAAGTAAAGGAAAGCATGGCCTTCCCCCTTCTCCTTGACCCCCTGGCTGTTTCCTGTACATTATGGTCACATTGGGAGGGGAAGAAAACTACACAGTCACCCCCTGAATGGCTTTTCCACCAGAAAGAAGTCCTTTCCTCTCGCTTTGAATTTAGGGTTCTATCATTTTTATATTTAAACTGAGTAATTCTTTGTCGACTCTTACAACCCTGGATATGATACTTTAATTTGGATAAAGACTGCTTTTGAAAAAGAGACATCATATCTTTTTTTATTTTTTTCTGTTACAAATTAGTGCTTATATTTTGCAGATGTAAGAAGTCATTACCATTTCTACCATTTAGTACTTGGTCATTATTCAACTTCCTATTGCTGTGAAATGACAACCCCCAAATTTAGGGGCTGAAAACATTAATTTCATTTAGTTTCTGATTTTCTTTGTCAGGAATTTTGGAAGGGTTCAGCTGGGCGGCTCATCTCATGACTGGGGAAAGGTCTACCTCCAGGACAGCTTCTTCACCCACATGTCTGGGGCATCTCTTTCTTTCCACGTGACATCTCATCCTCCAGGGCCTTTCTAACATAGCTTGGGCTGCACATAAGGGCGGTTTCACAGTGATTGATATTTTTCCATGGTGACTGGCTTCCAAGCTATCCTTGGAACTGGCACAGTTATTACTTCTGCTATATTCTGTTTGTCAAAGCAGTCACCGGACCCGACCAAATTCAAGGGGGTAGAGATTCTACTTCTTGATGAAGATGTGTTAAGGTCATAGTGTCTAAGATCATGTAGGGTGAGAAATGTAGCAATTTTTGGAAAGTACAAACTGCTAGTTATATGGCATCTTGGATAGTGTCTGTTTGTTTCATATCTTACTGCCATCGAGATTGTAAGCATCTTCTTATACCTTTTTTTCTCTTGTTTTGTGTAGAGGCCAAGAAGCCCATAATAAGCACTAATTAATTATTGTTGATTTGATGATATAGCATTCAAAGAAAAATTGTTCGTTGAAATTTTAAAAATAAATACAAATATCTATTTGTACCTCACATGAAAACTAGTTTTACCCCAATGGTTTACTTAGTTGACGGAATATGTTTTGTGTTTTTTCTTTATTGTGCTTGCCCTTCTCATTCCTTTCCACCTTTCTAAACCACCCTTCAAGACTTACAGCCAACTCCATGAGGTCTTCTCTACTCAACTCAGCCTGCTGTGATCTATCCATTATCACTACTCTAGCCATAGGTGCCACTTATGAAGATATTTTCTTTCAGCTCCAAACCCACCCTTCTGTATACTACTTCATGAAACTGAGGTTGGCATCACTCAAACGAGATTCATCTTTTGTAGCTTTCTTCCTATCAATTTCTAACAGTAGGACACACTAGAGGAAGCCCAGAAGGTAGGAGTGGGAAAGGATGGACTTGCTTCTTCCTGTTTGCCTCCTCTTCTTGCCAGATCCTCAGCAATGATTGTTCACCATGGATGTACATTTTGTAATGTAATATATTTAATCAGGTGTCATTGTTTGGATAAAGGAGGTTTTTGTGATTACTTTTTTTTTGTCAAACAAATGTTTTGATTAATCTTTGTTTACTACTTGGTCACGAGATAGAAGCAGTGGTTCACATCCAGACATATGTGTCATTTGGAGTAGCGTCAACATGAATTGCAGGCCCATTCACCTGATGAGGTGCTTCTCTGCTGAGTATCAGAATAAACAGTTAAAATTAAGAACTCTAACCCACACGGCTTCCTTGTTATTAAAAAGTACAAATTTAATCATCCATTTCTTAAATTTGGCACTATTAAAGATGTTTTGTTTCATTTTGCTTTAATTATATTTTAACTCGAGGAACTACATCCATGAAATAAAACTGATTACCAGTTTTCCCTATCCAGTTTTTTTGCTATTGATGACACGGCCATCCTGGTACCTCTTCTTTTTTGCCTGGAAAGCTGATTCATTTTTTTGTGTGTTCATAAATCATTTCAGTGCTTTAATAATGTTTGGTGCTTTCTGATTTCAGTGTGATTTGAAATAAATCTAATTCATTAAAAATTTGAGGTGCTTGCACAATTGTTTGTGAATCTGGAATTAGTATATTCATGGAGGGATAAATCAAGGCACAGGATGAAAGTTCATGAATTGTTTTAAAGTTAAGAAGAGGTGCATTTATAGCTTTCAAAAGTGTTTGAAAATTAAATGTTTGATTTATAAGGGCTATGTACACACAGGGCTCAAATTATTCATGTATCATTTGGAAAATTTAAAATGCTTAATGTTCTGACATTATGTGATAATTGCTCTTCTAATATATAGTGTCTACTAAATCTGTCGGGGAGCGAGTGAGGGTGGCATTGAAATACAGGAGCACATGCTTCGTGTGCTACTAAATCATTCTTCCATTGAATTAAGGCCAAGGAGAGAGCATGGAGTGGAACTTAAAGTGATATTACAGTATCTGGTGCTGTTCTAATCAAGAAATATGTAGCAATGCTAGTGAAAAATGGTCAGAAACACACAAAAATCCACTAAGGAGAAAATGCAATCAGAGCTTTATCAGTGATGTGATGCTTTTTGCAAAGTTTCCAGGAATCATGGTCGTCACTCAAAAGAGTTGCTTTTCAAGGTTGATGCCATCTTAATTCTCTCTTTTGAGTTGGTACTCCTCTGATGACATGCATTAGAATCACTGCTTTTTGTGGGAACTTACTCATTAATGAGTTAAAGTCTTCCTGGCTCTATCACTAGCCAGCTAGGTGAATTTGGACAGGTAGCTTCACTCTCTAAGCTTTAGTTTCCGTAATAGTCACAGCTACCTTGTAGGATTAATGTGAGTAAATGAAAATAATTCATGTCAAGAGCCTAGCACATGGCCTATTACACAATAATCACTTGATATTGATGCTATCACTATTGACCTTGTACAGATACCTATAGGATTGCTGTAGACACAATTATTTTGACAAAGAGCTCAAGGGTGCATTGTAAAAGGGACCAGGGAAAGAACTGGGGAGGGACTACAGAATTGGTGACTTTATCCCCACATACCAATGTATGTAAATGGAAGTCTCCAAACAGTCATAAAGATGTATGAGGCCCAAACTTAATGTATGTGGAAACTGGTGGACTAATTCCAATTATTCTCTTTGAGTTGTAGCAAGGAGCTTCAGATGTACTTCTTATATCCTCTGGTCTGTATCAGAGAACTGAATTCCTGCCCTTGATAATATAGAGCTCAGTTCCCAGGGGAAAGGGGAGTGCTCCTTGGCTGTAGTCACCCTCTTCTCTAGAAATCAGAAGTCACGGAGATAGGCACTGCATCTTAGTTGAGGAATGTGATATAGGAATGCCTTTTGGGGGTGTTGGGTGGAGGCATGAGAGGGGACAAATTAGGTTAGGTACTCTATGTCAGCATTAGGGTGGTGAACTCATTAAGCATCTTCAAGAGCCAACTCTATGAGTATTTATCAATTACCAATACAAGAGAAAAGAGATAGGAAAAAAATTATGGATTCTTTGTTCTTGAGGATCTTACCATGTAATAAATGGAGGTTCTGAGAGGATCCAGAAATGACGTCACACACAAACCCAGCTTCCCTACCTCTCACACATGCAGAAAGATGACCTGCTTATGTGTGGGGAAGGTCATGACTCTACTACTCATTTGGATTTCTTTGTGCTCTTTGTGCTCTCCTTGTTCTCTGGCACCAAGAGTGTCAAAGCCCTTGCTCGTTAGTCTAGGCTGGTACCAGAAGGAGAGAGTCCAGACTCTAGTGGTACAAAGGTTTATAGCAGATCTTCTAAAACAGTGGTTCTCAAACTTTATATCCTCAGGGCCCATGTTCTCTCTTAAAAATTATTAAGAACTTTGAAGAGCTTTTTTTTTAATGTGTTGTAACCATTGAGGTTTATCATGTTAGAAATTTAAAAATTTATTAACACTTAAAAACTCATTACTTATTAACATACATAACATTTGAACAAAAAATAATTACATTTTCAAAACAAAATTAGAAGAGTGGCATTGTTTTACTTAACAAAAATCTCTTTAATTTCTGGCTTAATAGAAGGTAGCTGAGTCTCAGGTCATCTTTTGAACTCAGTCTGTTGAGATCTCACACATTAAATTGTCTTGGAAAGCTCCACTGTACACTCATGAGAGAATGTGAGTGCACAAGGCAAATAACATCTTAGTATTAATATGAAAATAGTTTTGACTTCACAGACCCCCTATGATAAAAGGTGGAAACAAACTCCTTTATCTAATCAAAGAAAAGAAGTGGAGTTTATCACCTCTTATTTGGAGACTGTCAGGAAAGCTGGCAGGCATTGGAAGTGTCAGGGGTTGGAAGGAGGGCTATCCTAGAATCAGAGCCCTGATTCTGCCACTTACTAGCTGTGTGACCTTGGGGAAGTTATTTAATCTCTTTATTTTTCAGTTTTTCCATCTTTAAAATGGAATACATAATAGGACCTACCTCTAATGGCTGTTGTGAGGTTTAGTGACATAATGTAGGCAAAGTGTTCAGCTAATAGTAAATGTTCAGTATTAGCTTTCTCTTTCTTTGTTTTTTATTATTGTTAAAGTGCCAATTCATTATGAACCTCAGTTTCCTTATCTACTAAATGAGACTGGTCTGGAGGGTCCTGAAGGTCTGACCCAGCTCTAACCCTCTATAATTTTGTTCTGAAGGCTTTCTTTCCCACATTAGTGGTGGAAGTATGGAGAAGGTATGTGTAATTCTAGTGGTAAGAAAAGCATTTATTTTTCTGTTGTTTTATATCTTAACCACCTTCCCCTTCCCCTCTTCTGCTTACAAATCTATTTTAAAAACTTTCAAAGGCTTTATAGTTGTTTCCTTGGGAAGAATTTAATTTAGCTCTTTTAGTTGGACCCAATAGAGATATCAGAAATTTAAAAATTTGTTTCCAGGTGCCATGGTGGTTTCAGGTCAAAGTCATAATAGGATTTATCTCATGTCTAAATTTCATTGAAGGCAAATAAAACTATGTTGAGAGAGTTTGCTGACCTCTCAGTTTATAGAAATACAGAGAGTAGGTAATAGCCTTTTAATGAAAGAGTAAAGTAAAAAGCCTGGATTCATGGAATGGGGGTAGAGGAGTAAAAACAGGAGTGAAAAAGCATTTTGAAAAGGCAAATGTTAGATCTGTAGTTTGAGGACCCAGATTAAAAAAAAAAAATCAATATGAATGCCTCGATTTATTTATTTATTTCCTTTTTCACTTAGGTACTTTCACTTAGGTCTTTCATACAATAAAAAGCATATTAGAAAGGAAATAAGAAAAATGGTCTCAGAAGTAATAGGAAATGCTGCACGTGTTGCATGCCACTTAGTTTAAGTTTTCTGGAGCCTTGCTGCAGGGTCCTGGGGGAGGCCATGAGGATTTGCCTATAAAGAACTTCACTAGAGGGAATTCTTATAGGGAATCTTGAGAACACCATAGCTAAAGCAATATTGCTTGCCATGGGCTCTCAAAGATAGTACAATAGCAAGATTTGATTGTGGGTTGAAAATGTGATAGAATCCAATTACAAAAACTTGTGTTGCTAGGAAGAAATAATAGCACAATGACAAACAAAATGGAATAATGCTTAGAGCTGACTTTCAGGATAGCAGCTTTAGCATTTAAAGATGGGATTGTTTAACCCAATATTTCGGTAATTTTGATACCACCGACATTACTAGAGTGGTACTTCATGTCAATTTTTCCATCAAAAGCCATATTATACAATAATGAAAAGGGGTCTTACAGGGTAAGAAGTAAGCTCAGATTGAAACCAGCAAAATGCTTCTGACAGAGGCATGTGTATGTGCTCAAAGGAAAAATATAATAGCTATAATCAGAGAAATTAAGAAATCTTTTCACTGGAAAAAATATTTTTCATCTTTTTCAAAAATATGTAGTTCTGAAGGAGTCAAATTTGTTTTTTGGCCATTTATGACTTGTGATAATTATCTCTTGACTTTATCCCATATGGTACTAAAAGTTATCCATTTACAATCATCAGAGCTGTTATCTGCCCAAGTCTCTCATCTGTTTTAGAAAGTATATGGGAAAAGTCCTACTGTGGCAGAGGGTCACAAGTATACTGTGTGTGACCCTCTCTTTGTGCTGAGCAATTATGTTCCTGATTCTGGCCCTAGACAGCTCTCCTAAACTGCAGATACTACAACTCTAGTTGATGCTTTCAGAGAGCTGGGGAGCGGTTCTGTGGTTACATGGTGTTATGATAGGTGCAAGCCCTGATGGCTGTGTCTGGGATTGAGCATCCAGGCAGGGACCCATCAAAATGGCAAGGGAGCCTGAATAGCGAGAAGAGCTATTTTCTCTCTGAAGGACGGGGTGAGTTGAGTTAACCTGTGGAGCAGACATACTTCTGTTGATGCAATTAGAATGTGCCTAATATCCTTCTAGGTACATAGTAGGTGCTAAAGTAACAGTTTAATCGAAGTCCTCAGACAGTACAACTGAGTAGGACATATTCATGTAATGTTTCTCTGATGATTAATTCAGAGGAAAGGATGCAAACTGGTTTGTTTTCTCTGTTTATACATTAGGCAATCTGCTTCAGAAAGAAAATGATGACATTTAAATTTCAGTACTGTCTGTCCTTTGTGATAAGTGGCCCTTTAGCAAAACTCTGCTGAAACAGGAAGGATCGTAAGGGTGTCTGCTTCCTTGAAACTGGTGGAGAGTTCCCATTATTCACTTCAGGATGTAAAAAGTAGCTTAACTTCTCCATCCTTCACTTTTCACCTTTCAAAAATGAGATACTTTCTTGTGGGAGATGTTTCTAATGCTTAATTCACCCAGATCTAACTAATTCTTTTTGCTTTTGGAGTGTGTGAGAAGTTTGTGCTTCCCAACCCGTTTTTGTAGTTTGGTGGCACCATAATACCAGTATTGGCCACTGAGTAGTAGACAGAAGTAAAGTGTGGCATTTCCGAACCAGAGCATCTCTTTGTTAGTGGAAGACCTCTATCGTTCTCTTGCCTTTGCTGCTGCAGCCAGGTGTTCTAGATGGCAGAGCCTCCATCAGCCTTGCTACCAGTGAGAACGTAAGGAGCAGAACTCCCTGCTCACCTTCACCTGCACCACCAGCAGTGCATGCTGAACATATAATGTGAGCAAAACACAAAGTTTTGTTTCAAGTCTCTAGAATACAAAGGCCCGTTTTCACCACAGCATAACTGAGTTTATTCTTTCTGATATGTAGCCATTACTTGATTCTTCAACTAAAGAATTATTTCCTTAGTTTTAAATCTTTTGAATACACGGGCCTCTGGTTCTCAGGGTTTAGAGTGCATTGAATCACATCCTGCTGGTCCAATTTATAGATTCCTGGATCTCACTTCCAGAGAGTCAGATTTCAGTATGTCTGGTATGAATTCCAGGAGTCTGTTTTTTTTGTTTTGTTTTTTTAAACAAGGTTTTTTATGTAATTCTTATTCAGGAGGGAGGACCACACTTCAAGAAATGTTGTAAATCTGTATCATGTTATAAAGACTCTGGCTATTATTTCTCAAGTTCTCCTAGTTAGACATGTTCAGGTATTAGTAAAAGGTTAAAGACATTCAGGGCAGGAGTAAGTGTAATGAATACAAAGTTTGCCAGCTCTGTTTCAAGGCTGCAGGAAGCAGAAATAAAGTAAAGACACAGAAGTGGTGATTAATAGACCCGACCACTTTCTAAATGAGAATTCTAAAGATTGTAAATCATTTGGAAATTGAAGTGATGACCTGGAAAACAAATCAAAATTAAGAAATATCAACTAAGAAATGAACTGGAAGAAGTAAAAATAGAAAATGTAGACAGTTCCCTCACAGTTGATTTGGGAGGAGGGTAGAGGGCAGGTTCCATGGGGACCTCTATGTGAAGGAGCAGGGAAGGAGGGAGCTGTGTTTAACTCCACTTTGTGGGCTGTGTTTTATATCGTGAACCTTGGGGTCGACTCAACATTTTATATACTGCCATGTACAAAGATTATGGTTTTCTATGGATCCAAAGGAATTGGGTTTTACTGAGTTCACGGAAGGAATGTGCTCTTCTAAATTTTGAAATAAAAGATTTTTTGTAAAGATTATGATTTTATTTCTTCCATCCAGCCCCAGCCACTTATCATTTCTCATAGCTTCTAGAGAAATTGTGAAGTTAGTAGTATTGCACTGATTCTATGAGTTCTGTTTTTGGTGGGATAGAATCATTTAAGGATCCTTCCTTCCTCTTGTAGTTTATCATGGGTGGCCAGTTGTACCTGGTAAAAGCAGCAGTGGAGGCAGAGTTGGTGGCAGCATGGTGTCTCCAGGTATTGTAGCCAGTCTGAACCTGTGGGGTCTACTTGTTTCAGAAATGTGTATCTAGAGAACCAACCACCTACCACAGAACCATTCGTGAAGAATAGAGAGGGGCTTAGCAGGGTTAAGGTGGGATGAAACAGGAGGCAGTAGTCATCTGAGGTGTTAAATCAAGAAGACAGCCTAGCAAAAAATGGAGTTGGTTCTGCCAGCAAGTATTGGATGTGTCCTGAAATCGTGGTCTTAGACATCGAATAGCTCATCTTCCCTATATCCGCTGTTATCTTCAAGGCAATTCACATGGGACTCCACTTGTTCCTATTATTACTGATATGTTGCTCAGCCTATCTTTGAGTGATTTTTTTTTCCCAGTAGGGCTGCTTTTGCTGTTCCTTGTAAATATATTTTATTTGTAAAAACATCTGAGTAGAAGGAGTAGAAGCAATGGACAGCATGATTTGCTTGGGTTCCATACTGAGTATTGACCTGGGTCCTTTACTTTACACCCCTGCCTTTACTCTGAAGTTGTTTAGAGTATGCCATCCCAAAATATACCACTCCAAAATATGCCACTCTGGCATAGGATTATTTTGTGCTGAAGGCAATCGAGAAAAAGCAGACAGAATGAGTTTTCCACCCTCCCCTATCTGCCTGAAAGCAGAACATAAATTTGTGAAAGTGTCTCCTCCCCATCCTTATTCCCCATATGAGAAAGAGGATATCAACCTAATCACTGGAGATGAAATGACACCAGAAAAGTCTACATAAACAAACCTTATTAACCAGCCCTTATCTTCTATCAGTCTCCTCATATATTTGACTTTCCATAATTTTCCATCCCTAGAGGCCCAAAGTCCTCTTCCTTTACCTTGTCACTTTTATAAAAAATTATTATTCTTTGCTGAGATGCTATGTAAACCTCAGTTTTAATCATCTGTTCAAGTTACTCATCACTGGGTGCTACCATGTGTATGCATGATGTTAATAAACTTCTGTTCTTTTTTTTCTTGCTTATCTTTCATCAGTCTAATTTACAGGGCCCCAGCCAGAGAACTAAAGATGGTAGAGGAAATATTTCTTTTTCTCCCTACAACCCATGTCCTATTTTTCATGCCATAATTTTAGTGATTTTTAACTCATATAATTTGGAAGGAAAATTTTTGTTGCAAGGGAAAGGAAATCAAATTGAACTAGCTTATGCAGGAAAAAAAAAATGTGTGAATACATGTCATGTACCTGAAGAATCCATGGGTATCTGAGTTCAGGTATGACTGGACCTGTGTACTCAAATGATGTTGCCAGGAATCCGACTATGCTTTCCTCAGTCCTGCTTTCTTTGTGTTGTTTTAATTCTCAGATTCTACTTGAGAGAAGGCAAATACTCTCTTGACTTGCATTCTTTTAGATTAGCAAAATCAGTGAGAGGAGAGTATCTATATCTCTGGAATTCCAGCAGAAGTTCTAGGGCTGATGTCTATTGGCTCTGGCTTGCCTTGAGTCATATCCTCCTATCCTTGAACCAGTTACTGTGCATGTCCTGGTGGACTACGCTGATTGGCCAGGCTTTGGTTCTGTAGTCACTACCTCTGGATATTGCAGATAAGGTAAATCCCACCTGAATCATGTGAGGAGCGATGAGAGAGAGTGGTTCCACAAAGGAAAATGAGAGTATTCTTGCTAGAAAGGGGAGAAATAGCAGTTGGAAGCTGTAACTTAAAATTGTCCATAGGAGAAGTGGATTGCTCTCACCTTGTTAACAGTGAAATAGGAAGTTTTCAGGTTCTAATAAACAGCCAAGAGAACGTGAGAATTGGATTTACTTTGTTCTCATTTCCTATCGTTCAGTATATGAAATGAAAAAATCTAGTTCTCAGTCGTAACATCCTTTATTTGATCTGTTTTAGGAATCAAGAGAAAATTTGCCTAATAGGATTAATATTGCTTCTTATTGGTGCCACATAATCTAAAGCTCTTCAGAATTTCTATTATAAACTTACATTTTATTCTACTCTCCAGATTTGTCATTTTTGTCAATGAGAGGTATATTGTCACATACACAGTTTATCACATATTTCACATTTTATATTTGGTGCAAAACTCTACTGCTTTTTATAATGGAACTCACTAGTTGTTCTTAAAGATATGAAGTGAAATTCACCTTGATATTGAGGAAATTTCAGTGGAAGTAAAAACTCCACAGAGCTCTTCTGTGACAAATCTTCATATTCTTAAGTATATAGTGTTAAGAAAGTGGGCTCCAGTCAAACCCTTACCCCCGACTGAAGAGCTGGGTGACCTTAGGCAAGGCACTTTGTCTCATCTGTAAAATGGAATAATAAAAGGCCTCTCTCCTAATGTTGGGTAAGAATTAAATAAGTGAAGATATGTAAAGATTGCAGAACAGTGTCTGGCACATTGCTAGGGTTCAATAAGTATTCATTACTCGAACCTTTTAGAAGTAAATTACCCGAATTGTTAGTTCCTTTCACACAAATTCTTTGTTTGATAATTTCACATACAGTTTGAAAGTAGGAGCTTGTGGTGCAAATATTTCTTATCTGATTCTTTATAAAAAGTTCCACACTAAGATGAAGTTTTAAGTGAAGTAAATTCTAACCTCTAGTGGTTATAGTTATCATGAAAAAAAAAATATAAAAATTATGAAAAAAAAAATTTAATTATTGACAAAAATGAAAGCCTAGGCATTTACACACATAAGTAGTTGGACCAGCACTCCGATGTGGGTGTTTTAGTCTGGGACACAGCCCTGCTGAAGCAAGGAACAAACACATTTTGTCATTTCAGAGAGGAGGAAAAAATTTTTTTCTCTACTTGTTTAACTAAATTGAGCTTTCAATCTAAGAGAATGGGAGGCCTGGTATTTCTGTTAGGACATAATCTCGTGTGACCAATAGACCAGTGAAAATATTGCAATTTAAGAATTCATCTGATATCAGCCTAACATCACAAGTAATAGGACCATCCTTCAGTTGGTTGCTTTAGTAAAAACATCAATTGGACTGAGTATTTAACTGAATTGGCCCATGTGATGTTTGCCCTTATCTTTTTTTTTTTTTTTTTGCCTCCAAGATTTTATGCTTAAAATTTGTGGAATTTTCCCAGGAGGAGTATTTGATATCTTGGCATCAATGACCAAGTTACTACAAGATTTGTATAAAAGCAGAGTACAACCCAAAGAATTTGTTAAAATAAAACAGCAATGAGTCTGTAGTTCTTTATGTGGAAAAGTAGTTCATAATGAAGGGCAAAATTTAAAGAACTATCTAATGTAATGTGCTTCAGTTGTGTTCTATTCTTGTTTATTTGGCCCTGATTTACACTTATGGGCTTTAAAAATAAAGCTCTTAAAAGCCATTTTAAAGTTTTTTTTTCTAATTATAAAGGTGATAAATATGGAACACTATGAAGCTGTTAAAAGAAACAGACAAGATTTGCACATAACATTAGATAGATCTTATTAGAGTTCTGAATGAAAAATGTAAAAATGAAATGAAAGAAATATCACAATACATTTATGTAATTAAAAATACATATATCAAAGCAACAATGCACATTTTATTACACAATACCATGGTCTCCTATGAGAAAGGAATGGGAGTAAGAGAGAAAAAAAAAAAACCCAGCAGACAAGAGAAGGGCCTTGTAAGAACAAAAGATGATAATATATGTGCTCCTGAGGACCAATTAAATTAAGTGTAATAAGCACTTATTGCAAAAAGGTAAATAAAACACACACTTATTAATCCTATTGGATTAATCCTAACCACTGTTGGTATTTGAAATCTATTAATTTACAGCCTTTTTTAAAGAGAAAAATGTTGAGTACTTTCCATATAATTTTCTGAAGGACAAAAAAGTATAGACTTATTCATAGCAACTTAAAATTTGTGAGCCTATGGAGCCAATACAAACTGTTTTATTCTATTACATGTTTCACCCCTTTCTAATTTATTATCCCTTGCCCCTTCTTTCTGTCTTCCTGCAAGAACACCTGAGTTGAAATGTTCATGGGCAGTTGGAAACATGGTCCAGATAGATCTCAAGGCCTGGGTGACGATAATTGGGTGGTATCAACTTTTAAAGGTCATTCATCTAACACATAGGTTATTAAGCACTGAATTTATTAATCGATACAATTAATTAATTCTACTGTTATTTATTGAAAGCCAACTATGTGCCAAGCACTGAATTAGTAGAGGGGACTGGGAGAGTATTAACAATTCTGTAATTGGTTGATACTTTCTCAGTATTAACTGTGTACTTGCCATATGCATAGCCCCCTCACTTGCAATTTTTAAGATAATTTACAGTTTTTAAATGTAAAGTATTTGGCAGTAAAATGAATATGAAAAAGGTCTTCTTGCGGACGGGAGGCTTTTTCAGGGGAGGAATTTCCTTCTGAGCTCTAGAACACTTCAGTCCATAGAAATGCAACATGAATTCCCTTAAAAAGCCTATGCAGACTTTTACCTTTGCTTAAACTATGAAGAAAGGGTTAGGTAAGACAAAATTAACCTATATACAAGAATTTGAGGCAATCTTTAAAACTACTGAGGCACATTTTGTGCACATCGCTGTCTCTCTCTCTCTATTGTGGGGAAGATATATATAACATAAAATACCATTTTAACTATTTTTAAGTATGCAGTTCAGTGGCATTAAGTACATTCACATTGTTGTACAGCCATATGGGTCCCAGGGCTGGCTCATCCCGGGTCTGGCTGTGATTCAGGACCATGGCTGGGAATAAGATCCTGGATTTAGAATGTTACATTAGTGTGTGGTAGGCGCCTGTGCCTAAAATATGTAAACATGCTTCAGTTTATTATATCATGCATGTGTGGCTGAATGCCACTATAGTACTCTGATATATGTGGAGCCATCCGGTCCCCTGGAGAGAAGAAAAGGAGCAGGAGAAGTGCACGCAATACTGCACCCTCTGCAATAGACTGCATTTCCCACAATAGAATGTCCCTCCCCACAATAAAGTTGATGCCTGCCATTTAATTCTCATGTTGGCCTTTTGTATATTCTTCCAACTGGGAGTCTCACCATCAAACCTTCCCTTCTTGATCAGCTTGGTGTTGACAAGCCATCATGACCATCCATCTCCACAACGTTTTAATTGTTCCAAACTCTATACCCATTAAAAAAAAAAAAAAAACTTTCCATTTCTCCATCCCCCAGGCCCCAGCAGTCATCATTCTACTTTCTGTCTCCATGAATTTGACTATCATAGTGCTAAAGACTAAAGTTTGTCTCCCCACCAAATTCATATAAAACCTAATTTCCAGAGTGATGGTATTTGTAGGTGAGGCCTTTAGGAGGTGAGTAGATTGTGAGGGCTCCATTGGTGTCCTTATAAAAGAGACCCCAGAGAAAGACCCCTGTCACAAAACCACCAGGAAGTGGTTTCCAAACACTGAATCTGTCAGTGCCTTGATCTTGAACTTCCCAGCCTCCAGAGCTGTGAGAAATATTTGTTATTTATAGTATTTTGTTGAATTAGTCCAACTGACTAAGATTCTTAGGTACCTCGTTTAAGTGAAATCATACAATATTCGTCTTCTTGTGATTGGCTTATTTTACTTAGCATAATGTCTTCAGGGTTCATCCATGTTGTAACACGTGTCATATTTTCCATTTCTTAAGGCTGTATACCCATTGCATGCATATATTACATTTTGTTTATTCATTCATCTGTTGATGGACAGTTGGTTGCTTCCACTTCTTGGCTATTGTGAATAATACTGCTGTGAACACGAATGTATAAATATCTATTTGAGTGCTTGCTGTCCATTCTTTGGGTACATACCCAGAAGAGGAATTGCTGGAACATATGGTAATTCTATGTTTCATGTTTTGAGGAAGCATCATACATATTTCACAGTGGCAGCACCATTTTACATTTCTACCAGCAAGGCACAAAGGTCCTAATTTCTTCACATCCTTGCCAACACTTGTTATCTTTATATATTTATTTTGATAATAGTCATTCTAATGAGTGTGCAGTAGTATCTCATTGTGGTTTGATTTGCATTTCCCTAATGATTAGTGATATTGAACATCTTTTCAAGGGCTTATTAGCCATTTGTATATTTTCTTTGGAGAAACATCTATTCAAAGTCTTATGTTAATTTTTAAATTGTTGTTGTTGTTGAATTGTAGAACTTCTTTATTTATTCTAGATATTAATGGATATTAATCCATTATCAGATATACGGCTTGAAATATTTTCTTCCATTCTGTGGGTTGCCTTTTCATTTGCACATCTTTCAAGCATCTTTAATATAGCTTAGAAGCATGTATTAACATGGACATATCCAACATTCATTGAAGCACAGATACAAGAGAAAAAGGGCTTTGCCCTACACGTCCTTGTAATCAAGTTGGGGGAGGAGACAAATTAATAAATAATTATGAAATAATGTAATAGAGAGCACCCAATGACCAGAAGAGCACAGTGAAAAGAATGCTGCTGCATTCGGTGTGAAGTGTTTGCACCTATTCACTAAATAAGTTCCCCAAACCACTGGATTTCTCATCTATGCCAGTGTATCACCAAATGCCTATATGAGGATGGCTCCCAAGCATCTATTAGGAGAATGAGAACCCAGTTTCCACTTCTAGACTGCTTATCTCTTCCTGGATGTCTTACAGGTATGTCATAATCTTGTTCTGGTTAGTTCATATATTTAAAAATAAAATGTATGCATTTTATTCTATCAAAAAGTATAATGATTCACCTCTTCATCAAATTCTGACTGAATTTAATTTCTTAAAAAATTCACTGCACTTTCACTTTCAAGGTCATCTTTGTACCTTTATGATGCATACACAATATAGAATAAATAAAAAGAAGCAATTCATACCTTACCTTGTCATTACCATATTTTTAAAGTTTGATCAAATATGAAACATTATTCATACATGGTATTTAGAATTTAAGCAAGGTTAGTATAAATTTCCTACAACTTCAACTGATTGCTTTTAATATTCTAGAAAGATTTTGATAGAGTAGATATTTCACTAGTTTAAAAGCTGGCAAGAGCTGTTGATTATACAGAGAACAAATATGTAATTCCATGATTCTAAAGGTAGACTTAAAATTTTTAATCTTATCCTTAATTTATTTAGTCATTGAACATTCATTTTGCTCATTCATTTAATAATTGATTTGGGGTAGCGTTATTCTTCCAAGGAGACCAAAACAGAGCATATAAGGCGGATTCTTCAGTGCATAAGTGCTTTTCTGTGAATGCATTAGATGTTCAGAATCTATAATAATGCTTTCTATAAGGCTGCTTATTATTCACAAATGATGATAAAGATGATAACTAACAGTTATTTATTTTTTTTGTTTACAAAGCACTTTTGCATATATTATCTCATTTATCCTCATAGAAGCTTTGTGAAATAGGCATTATTGTCATTATTTTTACTTTTTAAGTGCGAAAGTAAAGTCAGGGAGAGTGTAAGCGACTTACCCAAGGTCACTGGGCAAGAGCTTGGATCCAAGCCTGCTAACTACAAATTGTGTACCCTTTTCATCAGTTGTCACATCTCTCATATCTCTTGGTACATGAGTTTGCTTTTCTTTAAAGTTTTCAAGAGCCTGACTAGAAAAAATTACCTGTGATAGTCTTCAAAGGTGTCTTATATAAAGAAGTAGACCCATGTCATTTATAGGAATAATATGGTTATTATTATGGAAAGAATGAATTCTCAATACTCCAACTGAATTATTTAATTTCTAATTCATAATCCAGGGTCGTCTAACATTTTCTAATGGGAAAAACTCAATTCAAGAGACATATATTCTTTGCTTTCTCAGTCACTTCAAGATTTTCTTCCACCACCATGCTTCTCACAAAGGCTGTTCTAAATTCCTAGAGACTTTGCAGAGGCAGGGCATCTAGGGTAGGTGGGTGAAACATTAGGTCTATTATTTCTTCTGTCCAGGCTGGCATTTGCTGAACAGTACATCATCCCATCTGGTCCCCAAGCATTCTCTCTCCCTGCCAGCACCTGCTGAGATGTCTGAGCTCTCAGCTGGCTTCTGGTAATCAGCCTCCTCTGGCATCCACTGCAATGTCTTTCTTGTTCTTACAACAAGGCTGCTTGGATCTGCTTTTGCCCTTGGTGCCAGATCTTCCTGGTTCTTGGCCACAAGAGGCAAAAGGCCTCTTGCTCTTTAGGTCTTTCTCAGAGGCTGTTTAACCTGTGGTGGGTTCTCTGTAAGCATTGCTATGCAACTGTTCAGCAGCCTTACAAAGCAGGTGTGCATTTCTAAAGCTTACCCCTCCCTGAGCTGCACCTGGAAAGGGTTTTGCCTTACCTGTTATTTTCTTCCCTTTCTCTCCTATGGGTGCTGCCTGATGGTGAACAGTGGCAGGGGTCCTTCCCAGAGAGTATTGCTTCCTCAGTACTCTCTGTTCCATTCACCAGTTTAAGGATTTCTTTTGTCATATGTGATTCTTTTGAATGTTTAATTTAATTATTAATTAACTATTAATTGTTAGTTACTTATTTTCTAAATTACTTAATGGACAATTTTCCTTTATCCCCATTCCTTCTTTTTCCTTCTTAATTATAACCATTTCAACTTGTTTAATGTGTAAATTTTTGTTTATATATCTTCTTAAACATGCACATTGTTTTATGTGCATGCATTTAATTTACATGAATTAACATTATGTAATAATACATAGTAATAGTATTATAGCTAATTTTATTAAAATAGTATCCTTCTTGATCTGTTTTGTCCTCATACTAGGTAGGTGCTGATGGGAAATTGGCACATGAACCAGATTGCTTCAGTTTTCCTGTGAGCATCAGAAATGTTTCTGCTTATTTAGATAATTTGTTTTTAAATAGATAATGAGGACTTCATGTTAGTTGGACAATGGCAGAAAAATAAATGTTATCTCAACTTTCAACAGCTTCTAATCTTGAGGGCTTCAGGGTAAGTGGGTATCGTGTTGACTGTCTGTGAGTCAAGCCACACAGCATACCTAAAATTCCATTTCTGGAGATGGAAGAGGAACCAGAACAGCATTACCTCCCTTAGGTTGAGATAATACTATCACTGTCGGTTCTGCAGACTCCCTCATTACAGAGTCCCTGTGAGTCAGTCGGTATCAACTGCTACTACTGCCCGGTTAAGAAGCCAACTAGTCTTGGAGTGACTCAGTCTTAGGTTAAGTGAAAGAAAAATATTTCAAGAATCAGCAAATAATCAGCAAATAAAAGATATATCATGGACCAAAATTCTTCACACACTCAAGCTATATAAACACTAAACCCTAAAGTTGAAATCCATGTATTTCTGGTTGAGTATCTTCTCTTTTGCTGCTCTGAATGATGTTCCAAGGCCAAATGTGAGTATGGGGTTATTTAAGTACTCTAATGATTAATCATTTTAGCCTCATTTTCTAGCTGCCAATACATAGGGGTCAACATATGGCTCTTCTGCCTCTGTTAACGTTAACCTTCAGCACAAGGATGGCCAAGTCAGAGAGCCAGAGAGGACAAATGCTTGTAAAAACCAAACATATACATACTCACAACCTTGTAAGACTCAGGGATGGAATTGGAACAGGGTGTTAATGGGAGTAAGGGGAGTAATACTTCTTAGAGGGATTTTTTTTTCCTTATTTCTTTTCCTTGCCTCATGGGTACTGCCAGCAAGTCCTCTCACTCTCTGCACCCCTCCCAGCATTCTATGTGCCTGCGTTCAGGGTATTCAAAGACACACAGTAGACCAGGCCTGATGAAAATCATTCGTTTTTCCTTCTCAGCTTTTAGAACGTTTCACATTGCTGTCTTAGGAATTGGGGATGCAGAGGCTTTAGTCTATGGTGATTTGATTTACATAAAAATCACTCAGATGATTCTGTGATATTACACTCTGGTAAAAAAAAAAATGTAGCCTCTATCTGGGAGTACAGGGTGTTTCCTGTAATAAGTTTCTGAATTTCTTGAGAAATTTAATTGTGAGGCCATCTGGCTCAGGGGTTTATGTCCTTGTCTTGAGATAATTATATTATCTATAAATCAGCAGTGGCATCTTCCTTAACTGAGTCATCTCACAATTTCTGAAAATATTTGGGTCTCATCTTTATTTTTGATTAAAGAAATATAACAATGTAGCCCTATCAAAAGATGTTAAAAAATGAATATGGTATTTTTCTGACTTAATTTCTTAAGTAGAGTTAAGGTGGATTTCTTTTGCTTTTGTTATTCCTTCCTTTCCCCAACTGAAATCTTACAGAAAATTTTACTAGGACATAGCAGAAATGCAAACTGGTAAATAATGATGGTAAGTAAAATGATTATTTAAAAAAATTTACAGATAATATAGCAATGGGAAAAAGGCTAAAATGATATAAGGGGGGATGGTTTGCATTCAGGCATTTAATGAATTGTGACTAAAAGGAAGAGAGATGTGTGTATATATGCTGAAGTGACAGAATGAATCTTGGTGGACAGACCTAATAAAGGAGAATAAAAGTGTTGGGGGTTAATAAGGAAAAGATATTTAGGTTAATAAGGAAAAAATATTTAGACAGTGAGAGTGAAAATGAGGAGAGGTTAATAGGAGGAACTAGAACCTACAATATAAAGTAAAACATCATACAACAATTATAATATAATGAAAATTTCAATTTAATGTTAGTAATTAGAAACACTTTATCAAAAAGTAAAGAAAAACAAATGAATTTGGGAAAGAAATCAACGAGAGGCGAATAAGGCACTGCAGTGATAGTCTAGTTATTTATTTTCTGTTGGAAGCACTGCTATGGGCCTGGTTGATATGAAAACCAGTGACCTAGAGTCTGAAGCCATTGAATCCCATTCACCATTTTTTGAGTCATCTTAAAGAAAATCTGAAGGGCAAATGAGCACAATCTAGAACAGCTGTGAACTATGAACTGAATGGAAAACCAAATGAGAAATCTGACCTATTGAAATGAAAAAACAGTACCTCATATGTTTTTCTTCAAGAGTTTCACATTTGGCTTGAGAAATGTGAGTGGTGTCTGGATAAATTATTTTGGTAATATTTCAGAGTCTTGTTCTCCTACACGATTGCAGAGCGTTTTACTTCTCATTCTTCTGCTACCCTTCCTTTTTGGCTCTTTAGTTTTGCAAACGTTATTCATAAATATAAAGGTTTTAGCAATTCCTTTTCTAGGATTTTGTTATTGACAGACTCACACATGTAGCCAAAAATGTATGTATATTCTTGCACCATTATTTGTAATAGCAAAAGAAACATGTAAATGTCCATAATCTGGTAGTACCTAAAGCGGGAAATATCTAGAAAATCATTATTGTATTTTTTTCTTTTTTTCTGAGCCCATGAGAAGCCCTTTGGCCCGAGAAGGGAGAATAGTCAGTTTCTGACATGCAAAGTAGGATCATGCAGCAAGGTGATAGCCTCTAAAGCCAGGCTATTGTGTAAAGAGAGGATTTTGCAAATATCAGTATTTTTCCCTCCATCATAGGGAGGAACCAAAAATGATCCTTCTGCCAATGACAGCGAAGCCATAAGGCTTTCTTGCATATCTTTCATGGTAGAAGGAGCCTCTGAAGCAAGAGAAATTAGACAAAAGCCTGACTCTCTTCTACTGCGGGAGTTTTGGGGAAGAAGACAGAAAAGAAGAAAGTTAGTAGAATAAAAGATATGTGTTCCAGTGTTACTTCTCCTTGATTTTTGCAAATGAGGAGCAAAACATTAGGTATGAGAGGACAATACTAAGGAGAGAGAGTGCTCTGCTTCCCCACTCCAGTTCCTATCTGAAGAGGCATCTGTGGAGCTGTGCCCTCATGCACCTGGGTGAGGCCACATCACTTTGATAGTACATCTTTAAATTCTACATGGTTCCAGCAAACAGGGAAAAAAGAACTGGAGCTCCTTCCCGCTTCCCCTTAAGAACCCTTTAGTGAAAGCAGAGTTGGATGCTGTCATTTTTATCTAAAAGCATTGTGCCTTGTGGCCAGTGAAGCTGAACTTGGGCAATTGACCATTGATGTGAAACTCCAAAAAGAAATATCAAACCACCCAAGGCTCTTTATTTATAATTAAAAAGGATTATCAAAGAGAAATGGATAAAGTGACCCCCTTTGTCATTGGGGGCAAGGTATGCAGTAGTGTTCCAAAGCATTCGGACTAATCCTTTAGGCCTTGTTTTGTCCTGAGGACCCCTGCCCTTGGCTGGAACTCCTTCCCAGCCCAACAGACTGCACTGACTGACATTGCTTCGCTTCATGTCAGAGGAATGAAGATAAGTCACCACTTAGAACATTCCAGCTATTTAGAGCATCACCATTCGAAATAACTGAAAGGTTTACACTTAGAAATAAGTGGTGGTTTATCTTCATTTTTTTCTACTGTGGGATGGCACTGGCACACAGGCCCGACAGCAGCTGTTCTCCAAATGCCTGTACCCAGGAGTCTCTGAGAGCTGGGCTCAGTGCCCAAAAAAGTACAAACACGAAAAATGAAAATACACACCGAAGAAAGTTAAGCAGAACCCTGGCTCAGAATTAATGAGCCACAGCAAATCCCTTTCCAAAGAGAAGAATTTCCTCTTCTGTATCTAGAGGTTGATTCTGTTTTTAAATAAAATTCTGATTCATTTTAAGAAGAGCTTAGAGATATTTCTTATATGCATGATATTTCTGAGACTTGCGGCATTCTGACTCCTAATTCTTTCCTTTTTTTCTTATATTTAATCAAATTCTGGAAATAGAGGAAAAGCACACATCTCCCCACCCTGAGTTAAAATATGTTTAAAGTAAGCACTTCATTGAAAAGTGGACTGAGATTGTTTGTGAATTTCCATTATCTACTTCTATGACCTTGAGCAAGCCACCTAACCTCTATGGCTGCAGTGGCCTCACCTGAGAAGTGGGTGTGGGTTGATGCATTTACTCCAAGATGCCTTTCAGCCCCAGAAGCCTCTGGGTCTCACCTCCCTCTTCTGTGCCCTTCTACATCCTTTGAAGTGCCTTCTATCCTTAGTCTTGGAGCCTGTCCAGACCCCTGCCCTTGCCACTTTCACAGTTTTTTTTAACTCCCTGTTCCCCTCTTCCTACCTACTCTCAGTTGGCTAAGGAAGCCAGAAAGCATTTGAGTGTGGATGACTCCCAGTAGCTTTAGGGCGTGGCTATTTGAGTTTCCTTTGTTACACTTTTTGCGATGGTCACCAATTGTGACTTTATTAATGCCTGCCCCCCTCGAAGACAGTAATCCTTATGCAGGCTTTGGCTTGCCTTGCATTCCTGGTGCCCATCAGTGTCAGGTAACAGTAGGGCCCACCCAGCACACATTTGTTTGAGTGACTGAGTGATTCCTTTCCAGGCAACATGATTTAAACCACATTTAGCAGGCAACTTAAGGTGGACCTTGCTGGAATTCTCATTGGTTTATGTAGATTCATTCTGACCCCAAAATCTAAAATAGCCACCTGGCTCCTTCCCTCATACCCATCCACCTTTAGACTTGCTTTATTTTTTATCCTGTTTTATTTCATTTTCCAGCACTTATGCTACCTGAATTTACTTATTCCTAGCTTCATTATCTGTCTCTTCTACTAGAACATAAGCTTTATGAGGGCAAGGAACTTCTTCACCTTATTCAGAACTGTATCCTTACCACCTAAAACAGCACCAACACATAGTAGGCTCTTCAGAAATGTTTGTTGGCTGAATCTTTGAAAAATGACTTATTGTTTGTAGCTTAGTCAAATTTTTCTAGTTCGATATCAGTTAGAAACCTCTTCCTTACAGTGTCCCAGGTCATTACCAGGTACTATTCTTCTCCTGCTCCCAAGAATGTATTGGCTTGTCATATTTTTGCCATTTCCCCCACAAGGCCCAGAGTAGAAACCATGTTATTGAATGATAATTCAGAATAATCCATCTCCTCTTTCACTTGCTTTACTATTTGCCTTTATTTAAAAATTTTCTGAACTTTGAAAAGAAAGAGAGCAAGAGACTTGAACAGAGTGTACCAACTCTTCAATCCAATAATATTTACTCCACTGGGCAGGCAGACATGCGTGGTATCCAGGCTTCTCTGGTGAGCGAGAAACATCTGCTCTAACTAAGCCTGATGTCTTGCAAAACACTCAAAGCTCCTAGCTGCCTCCAGCACGGTACCCAGGGTACCTGCCCTGCCTGCTGTTACTGCTGCCTATTTGATGGTTGCTTTTCTTATTCTTTTGTGCCTTTGGGTATGTGTTGTTTGTTGTTATCTACAGAACCTTTGAGCTTTCTTATTGTAAAAGCGAAAGAGAGGAACTAAATTAACAGATGTTTTTGCTTTACTGTGTAGAGGTGAATTAATGTTTCCCTTGTTTAATAAAGAACATTATTATATTGCTAAATATATTCTTTGCTTAGTTATGTTTTAAAGGAAAATGTTGGGGTGGGGACAGGGGCAGAAGAACATTTAAAGTCATTTTAAGGGAAAGACTTCCTGCCTTCTAAGATATTATAGACACATTTCTTCATTCTAATAAACTTTCATGTTTGTGTAGCAGACACAAATGAACTTAAATTTAACCCAGAGAGGCTAAGTGATTGACATATACTGCTCCCTAGAAACATGATAAAAGTTCTAGACATTGGGAAAATAGGAGGGAATAGAATGAGAAAAGAAAATGCTTATTTTGTAAACTACTTATAAGTTTGACAGAATTAGAAGTCAAACAGTGACTGTTCTTCATATTAAATTGGCTTTTAGTAATAGTTTTCTAGGGTTAAAGTGAGCTTTAGTTTAAAAAAAAATTCTATTCAAAGTACAGTTAATTATCATGAATTCTTGACTTTCTTAAAATGGGCTATTCTTGATAATAAAGTGAATATTGAAAAACAGTTTCTCACTGATATAATGTGGATTTGATGAAAAAAAGCATTGTTTCTGTAAACAATACAGTAACACCTTAAAAAAACCCTATTATTTAATCTATTTACTTACTTGCTCTGTACTGGAATGGTACCGTGTAAATTATTCCTACCAAGGATGTGCTGTTTTATATGACTTTATTGTTAACCTTCTCTTTCAGATTCTTCCATAGTTAATTTAGCAAAACTGCATTTAAATCAGTCCCCGATGGGAGGACCTGGAGTTCACATTTTTGCTTTTAATAGACACATTAGTCTTCCTACATGGTAAGATTTCGTAAATGGCTCCTTATTCTTTTCTTGGGAGATAGCTATTATATATCACTCAGTGCATTTATGGTCTTACCTTAGGGAATTTACAGGGGTTGTCATTGCTTTGGCTTCAGCTGAAACACAAAATGGTTTAAATTGGATATTGTATTTGTGTTTAGGATTAAAAAAACTCTAGGTGTACATTTTAACAAGGGTCCTATAAAGGTTATGTTGGCTAAGCTTATTTGAATAACCAAATATTACTTTAATACTTAGTTATTTGCAGGTTGCTTTTCCCCTACCTCCAGTAAGGAGAGGAAAGGAGGGAACAGAGGCAGGGATGAGCTGAGACTACTGGCAGGGTTATTGACATGCTGGCATTAGGGTATAAAGGTTGTGAGAAGCCTATGGGTATTATCCTGCCAGGTGAAAACCTTTGTTGATTTTAAAACATTACACAATGTCATTCATGTTCATATTTAAAAAATGGATAATACAAATTAACAAAAATAAGAAAGATCATTCATAATCTTATTATCTAGAGATAACTACTATTAAAAATTTGCATATAACCTTTTATGCTTTATCTTTTTTTAACACAAAAATGGAATCCTCTGATCTGTTAGCATAGGATGCTAAAATAAAAATGTATATATTTATCTGTTGCTTAATGCATAACCTTTGCTTTGTGCCACATAATACAAATAGTGTTTACAAAGAGAAGAGGAATGTGGCCAACCATCCCAGGTCACCAGCTCCATAAGTAACTGGTCTGAGATAAATTGGAAGAGCACATGGAAACCCCAGAGAGTCTTCAAGAGAGAAAGTAATATGCAAAAGCTGCTTCAGTGAAGGCTTTTGTTAAAATAAAAACAAAAAATCCTAAGTATACATGTTCAGGAGTCTCAGAGAAGGATTATAACATTTATACGAAGACTCATACGCAGAATGTTTTGGTTTGGAGGAAGGTGCAGTGAGGGGGATGAGTGTTACAGGGTCTATAACTCTTACCCATTTACTTGTCATTTGTTAAGAGCTGGAAACAGTCTGAGATTAGTCCCCACATGCAAGCTAGAAAGTTAGCCTGCTAGGGTTTCGTGAATGCTGCCAGATGACACAAGATGTATGGATCAGAAGCAAAGGACTTTGTTATTCATGGCATAGCAAGAAGCATGAGCTTCATGTTCGTGTCAGTTTCCTTCGTACCTCAAGTCTCATGAGGCCACGCAGATAGGCCCAAGTGTAGTTCACTTATAAAAATTAGGCATTTCTTTTGTTTTCCACATAATGGGTGCCTTGTAAAACTTAAGCCTCAGTCTGCTTCTTTGCACATCTGCACACATATTTTCCCTCCTAGTTGAATTTTCCTACCTTCATAGAATTTCTCTTCAAAAATATATTGTTAAAATTTAGTTGCTGCTTTTCAAAAAATAGCCATCAGTTTGGAAGGACATTTACCTAAATATCAGTGAATGAAAACAACACTGAGCAGGTTCTTTCCCTGTTAAAAAAGAAAATGTGCTGCGTAGTGGAGTCTGGGCTTCCTGCAGAGTTTAGGGGGCTATTTCAGGCCTTGGTTGGGGAGAATCAGTGATTAGGTTACTACTTAACGGGATATTCAGATCATTAAGTTTCAGAAGAGACCCAGATATTTTATGTTTTAGGCTAATTGCTCCTTTTATAACTTCAGATGGCATCTGATTTAGAGAATAAACACCTTTATAATTAGCCTAGAGGCATGAAAAGGTATTTGATGTTTGTACCTTTGTTATCAGGATTTGCCTTTGCCAGCTACAGTAAGTTTTACAACTTGGATGGTTAAGCCTCTATCTCTTCAGGAAACTCCATTATGGCATTTGCTAATTTGGATTAATTTTTGCCTTGGGTGTTTAATTAATGTAATTAATATAGTGTATTATGACTTGGTCTGAGGATAAGAATTATGGCATTTCTTAATTCACAGTGTGAATTTGGGGATGATGTGGGTTTGGGGTTTGGGAGGTGTGATTTTAGGCCTGGGGATATCTTTGAGTTTGATTGGGTTATACCTACCTGACCAGTGAGAGGATCTTTAAAAATGGCCATTAAACTCCCATCCTAACCTTCTTTCCCAGCCGTATTGTTAATTATTCTCAGTGGAAAGATTTGTTTGGTCATGCTGTTTACTTTCTGGCAATACACAGTAGTTTGTTCCACATTCATGCCTTCTCAAAACCTTCTTCCCCTCCTTCATAGTAGAAATTCCTAGGAAAGTCCAGTCAAGTCCTTATCTTTCATAAACCTCTCACTATTCATGCCATTTCTCACTCCCTCCTCGAAGATCCAAAAGCCCAAAAGCATCTGTTTTCTTTATTACTTCATAAACTCATTTATTCTATAAATATTTTGTGTCTGTTACATCCAGGGGACAAGACAGATGCTAGTTCTATTTCCTTTCTGGAGTTACTTTCTAATGGGGAAGATAAACCCTAAAAACCAATTATAGAATTAATCATTTAATTATTATTATTACTGTAAGTTCTGGAGAGGAGAAAAATTGGACAGCAGAAGGGTCCTACGCGTTTGACACTTGTCCCATACTATCTAAAGGGAGAAAAAATTATTTATAAAATGTATGAAATGTTGTACAAAGCAGTAGGCATATGTTATCTCATTCCATCCTGCCAACAACCTATGCATAAGGTACCTTACAAATAAGCCCTTGGTGGCCAGCTGGCTACTTGACTGAATTAAATAATGGGATAAAATAATAGGGTATAGAAGCCTGAGGGATTTAAGAGCTGATCTGTGAAAAAGCTATCATCACAAGAGGCAGTGACACAAAATAAGCTTTATTGTATGGGAGTTGGACAGAGGCGTATGAGAGGAGAAGTCCTCACAGCATGTCCTACCTTAGGGGGAAGGAAAAAAACTCTTATGAAATTGACAGTCCAGAGGCATAGGATCACTGAAAGACCGAGTTCTAATTATAGGACTACAGCACACTTCCCCTCCCCTCACAGCCCACCACCAGATTACTAAAGGCTACTGACAGCAGATCCTTTTGCCTAGTACATCATGTCTGGATACATTTTTTAAAAAAATTACAAGGTATACTAAAAAGAAAAAACATACAATTTAAAGAAGCAGAGCAAGTATCAGAACCAGACGTATCAGGGATGCTGGAATGATCAGATCAGGAATTTAAAACAGCTATCATGTATATGCTGAAGGCTGTAATGGAAAAAGGAGACAGCATGCATGAATAGATGGGCAATCTAAGCAGAGAGATGAAAATCCTAAGGAAGAACCAACAAGAAATGCTAGAGATAGAAAAACACTAACCAATGTAGAATACCATTATTGAAATTATTAATAGACTGGATACCAATGAGGAAAGAATCCCTGAGCTTGAGGATAATTCAGTAGAAACCTCCACAACTGAAAAGCAGAGAGAGTAAAGACAAACAACAAAATAAACAAACAAAAGAACCCAGAACAGAATATTCAAGGATAGTGGGACAACTACAAAAGGCATAACATATGTATGATGGGAATACTAGAAAGAGAAGAAAGAGACAAAGGAACAGATGAAATATTTGAAAGAATACTGACTGAAAATTTTCCCCAAATTAATAATGGACACCAAACCACAGATTCAGGAAGCTCATAGAACACCAAGCAGTATACAGTCTCAAAAAACTTTAGGTATATCATTTTCAAACTACCAAAATCACAGATAAAGAAAAAATCTTGAAAAAAGCCAGAGGAAAAGAAATACTTTATCTATAGAAGAAAAAAATAGAATTATATCCAGCTTCTCCTCAGAAACCATGCAAGCAAGAAGAGAATGAGAGAGTGAGTGAAATATTTAAAGTATTAAGAGAAAAAAAATCCCACGAACCTAGAATTCTATACCCTGCAAAATCATCCTTCAAAAGTGAAAGAGAAATAAAATTTTTTTTTTATAAATGAAAACTGAGGGAATTTGTTGCCACTAGACCTGCTTTGCAAGAAATGTTAAAAGAAATTCTTTAGAGAGAAGAAAAATGATGTAGGTCAGAAACTCTAATCTACATAAGGAAGAAAAGAGCATCAAAGAAGGAATAACTGAAGGCAAAATAAAAAATCATTTTACTTAATTGATCTAATAGATAACAGTTTGTTTGGAATAATAAAAGTAACAATGTATTTGTTTATTATGTGTATATATAAATAGTTACGTATGCTTATATATAAGTGAAATGAATGATAATAAAACAAGGGCAGACAGGGAGGAACTAGGATTATTTTGTTATTATAAGATACATAACTTGTGAAACATGTTACTTGGACTTTAGTTGTAAATGTATATTGCAAACTGTAGGCCAACATCTAGAAAAAGAAGTATAACTGATATATGAAGAAAGAAAAAGTGGAATACAAAATACTCATTTAAAACTATAAAAAATAGAAAAAGTGAGGACAAAAATAGAAACAAAGATCATAATCAATAGAAAACAGTAACGACTATAGTACGTATTAATCCAACTATATCAGTGGTCACTTTGAATGTCAGTGGGCTAATGCACCAATTAAAAGAGGTTGTCAAAGTCGATCAAAAAACAACTCGATTGTATGTTATCTATAAAATCCCACTTTAAATATATATCAGGAAACACTAACCAAAAGAAAGCAGGAGTATATTAATTTCATATGGAACAAACTTTAAAGAAAGCTATCAGTGGTAAAGAAGGGCATCACATAATAATAAAGAGAGAATTCTTCAAGAAGATATAATAATCCTTGATGTGTAGGCACATAACAGCATCAAACTACAGGAGACAACTAATAGAACTGCAGGAAGGAACAGATGAATCCACTATTGTAGCTGGAGATGTCAGTACCTCTATGGTAGAAACAGACAGATCCAAAAGGCAGACAGCCGGTAAGAACGTAGTTGACTCAACACCACCACCAATAAAGTGGATTATAATTGACATCACTAGACTACTACATCCAACAACAGTAGAATACACATTCTTCTCAAGCTCACATGAGACATTTTCCAAGATTTTAAATGCACTTAAAAGAATAGAAATCATACATTGCCTGCTCTCAGGCCACAATGGAATTAAACTAGAAATTTTATAATAGAAAATCATCTGAGAAATCCCCAAATAGGTGGAGATTAAACACACTTCTAAATAGCACATTTCAAAGAAAAAAATCTCAAGAGAAACTAAAAAGTTCATTTTGAACTAAATGAAAATGAAAAGACAATTTATCAAAATTTGTGGAATGCAGCAAAAGCAGTGTTTAGAGGGAAATTTATGGCATTGAATGCATATATTAGAAAAGAAGAAAGCTCTACAATCAATAATCTATGTTTCCACTTTAGGAAATTAGGAAAAGAAGAGTAAATTAAATATAAAGTAAGCAGAATAAAAGAAATAATAAGAATGAGAACAGAAATCAAATTGAAAACAGAAAATCAATACAGAAAACCAAAGAAACCAAAAGCTAGTTCTTTGAAAAGATCAATAAAATATGTTCATTTTATATTATCAATAAATATATTAATAAACATATATTAATAAATATATTAAAACATATTTATATATTTTTACACTGTGTGTTCACCTTCCATAGTTAGATTTCTTTCTGTCACAACATATTTGACCCTCTTTACCTCATCTACTGCCCCTCTCCTCTCCTTCGTACTCTCTGGTAACCACTAGTCTACAGTCCATGTCCATGAATCTCTGTCTATTTGTCCTGTTCACTTGTTGCTTTTAGGTTTGTATCCCACATATAAGTGATGTCATGTAATTTTCAGCTTTTTCTGCCTGACTTATTTTGCTTAGCGTGATTATCTCGAGGTCCATCCATGTTGTTGCAAATGGCAGTATTTCATTCCTTCGTATGGCTGAGTAATATTCTATTGTATGTATGTACCACAGCTGCTTTATCCAGTCATCTGTCATAGGACACTTTGGTTGCTTTCATGTCTTGGCTACCATGAATAATGCTGATATGAACATCAGTGTGCAAATATCTTTTTGGATATGGGTTTTCAAGTCTTTGAGGTGAACAACCAGTAGAGAAATTGCTGGATCACACGGTAGATCAATTCTTAGTTTTTTTGTGGAACTTTTATACTGTTTTCCATAGTAGCTGTACCAATTTACAGTCCCACCAGCAGCATATGAGAGTTCCCTTTTCTCCACATTCTTGCAACACTTGTTCTTTGGTTGAGTTTTTAAAAGATCACTCTGCTTATTGTATGGTGAATGGATTGGAGAATAAGAGTAGAAGCAGGGACACAGTCACAAGCCCATTATAATAGTCTAGACAAGAGAAGATGGTAGCTTGGACCAAAGTGGTAGTGTTCGAGATGAAGTTAAGTAGATAAATTTGACTATATTTTGGATGTGGGATCCATAATGTCACACATGTATTGAGTGTGGGAGGAGAGGGAAAGGGAGGAATCAATGATGATGCTAATATTTTGACTTGAGCAACAACTGTGTGGGTGTAAACTTTTTGGGTGGTGCAGGGGACTATAGGTACAGTGTATAGAAAACAAGAATTCTGTTTTAGCCATAAATGTATGCCATTAAACCTTGAACATTAAATATTTAACTGGAAATGTCATGTAGGCAGTTGAGTATAAGATTTAGAGCTCAGCAAAGATATAGGAATTTATGGTAGATATTTGGGAGTCACTGGTATAGAGATGCTGTATAAATTCTCATTTTATGATCTTATAGGGAGAGGATGCACAAGGAGAGGGAAAGAGGGCTGAGATCTGAGCTTCAGCCTTTAGAGGTCAAGCAGAAGAGGAGAGAAGAAAACTTAGAAGACTCAGACAGTGTGGTAAATAAAGTGCTCCACTTAGAGCTTGGCATATAGTATGCTAGGTACAATTATAACCTCTACTACTACCACTATTTTGTGAAAGAGCTAAAATATGTAAAATCTGTAACTTCTCTTTTTCTTGTAGACATTATCTTTTATTATACAGTGCCAGCATTTCATACATGTTCTTTAATTTTCTTATTTGCCTTCACAGTTGAAGTCACAGGCAACTGGCTTGAGTCCAGTGAGCTTCCAGTTGAGCCTAGAGATTTGCGGTTTTCAGCACACCTAGTGGTTTCCAAGTTTGTACCAATTATATCAACTTTATGAGAATTGTAATTCCTATCACTAGTATGAACACTTTCATTTTTACATTTTTCTACTCATTTTATAAACCAATAAGGACAAAACGCAACAAAGTATTCATATAATTGCACAAATTGCTATACAAAGATGATGACTGCCAAAATAGAACTGGTTACAAGCAGGCAGCGCCATAGTGTGATAGATTTAAATGTTTGTTACTCAGCTGAGGTATGAAAATATGCATATGGAGGCAGTTTTGTGGGGGCCTATGTATCATCTACAAAGGCATTTTTTCCCTAGAAGTCAAATATATGAAAGACAAGACTCACTTGTGTTTATCACCAGGCAGACAAACTTTCTTTCACCGACCTCTCTAGTCCCTTCACAGAAGCCAAGGAGCAAGAAGTACGGCCCTTTATATGGCACTGGTACTTGACTCAGTAATCAATAGCTCGAAATATCATT
Organism: Macroglossus sobrinus; assembly: GCA_004027375.1. Lineage (NCBI taxonomy): Eukaryota > Metazoa > Chordata > Mammalia > Chiroptera > Pteropodidae > Macroglossus > Macroglossus sobrinus. The sequence continues at coordinate 828,275 of PVKZ01000080.1, read as the reverse complement.
TAGTTGATAGTCCTCTTGCTTAATAAGGAGTTAGAGATTGGCTAACAAAAGGCATCACAGATGGTAAGCAACAGACTCAAAGGGAGCCATGCCAGTCACTAATTACTAAGACATATTTAGAGAACACTGGTACTTGTCTTAACCCACAAGTAAGAACTTCCATTGCTTCAAGCATTCTTCCATTTTCACAGTGTTTGAGGCATGGTTTAAAATCAAATGCTTTAGCAATTGGCTTGGCCTTCTAAATATCAGGCTCATTTTAATTCTAAAAAAAAAAAAAAAAAAAAAAAAAATCCTTCTTATTTTACAAGAGATTAAAGAAATTTAATTTATCTGAGAACTGAATTCCCTCATCCTTGATTTACCAGCCCCCTGCCCTCCTGCTGCCAATATACATCACCAAAGCAGTGGCTACTTACTGAGGCATTGTTTTTAATCAATGCAGATTTTTCTTTTAGAATCTACATTAGTAAAATAAGCCCCCAAATGTACATTAGTGACCTATTTGTAAAGGCTGATCATTTTGATAAGGGTTATTCCATTTTAAAAATTTTGCTGGATGTTGCAGTACTTATTTACAGGTAGCTGGGATGAGGAGATGATATTTTAACATTTCAAAACTCCTTAAAAATGTTTTAAAATTTATATTATATATGTACATTATAAAGTATAATAAAGTGAACATTTATGAATGTACTCCATGTTTAAGAACTTTACCCATGCTATTGAAATTTCCTGAAGTTTCCACTTAAAATTCTCCCTTTCTTCCTTTTGTTAACTATTATTTTTATATTCTTAGAGCATATAACATTTTCATACTATATACTTGCCTTTTCCTCATATTTTAACCTTAGCTCTTCACTTAAATATATTCAAGGCTCTGTCCATCCTTTATGCTGAAGTTTTCCCAATAATTTCTTACTTGTCTAAAGCTCATTTTCCAGTAGACTACTCAAGAGAGTCTCATGGAATCAATATCCCCGAATCTTTGCATATTCATAAGTGTTTGGTTGACACATTTATTCTGGAAAGATAGATATACAATCTTTGGCTGATATTTTTTTTTTGGAATAGCTTTTAAAATATTGTTTCATTGTTTTTACCATAAAATGTTGTTGAGAAAGTCTGATTTCAGTTTTATTTTCTGCCCCTCATATGTGACCTGGCCTTTTTGTTGTATGCCTTAATAATATTTTTCCTTTTCTTTAGTCTGATAGTTTTGATAGGGTATATCTTGGTGTTAACTACTAAGGGATAATTTTCTTGGGTAGTTGGAGAGCCCTTTTCATATGAAAATTTGGTCTTTGTTATTTCAGGTATGTTTTCTTGAATTATTATTATTTTTTCTGTTTATTTGCCTTTGTTTGTTTTTTAGAAGACTCAGATTATATGCATGTTTAAGCATTTTTGGCCCACCTTTTCTTTCTCTATGATCTTTTTTTATTGTTTCTCTTCCCATATGATTTTCTTTATATTTCTCTTTTTATTGTATATTTAGCTTTCTGAATTTTCATGGAGTCTATTTTCTCTTGTGTTCTTTTTGATTATTTTTTTTCTAATTCTATTTGATTTCTGACAGTCTCACATTTTATTCTCTCCTATCTAGCCATTTTATTTATGACCTCATTTATTTCTGATGTGTACTATATATTTTAAAACTATGTTTTCTTGATTTCTTTTAGCTCACTTTGAAATATTAGATTATAGTTTTTATCTATTTTGAGTCTACATTTTTCTGGTTTGTTCTCATTGACTGTTGGGATATTTTATAGTTCGTTTAAATCTATTTTTCTGGCAATCATTTCATATGGAAATGGAGTATTTCTTTTTTTTTTATCTTTAAGTGAGATGAGTTTTCTTTCTCTGAGGAGAAGGTTTCAGAAGGGCATGGAGTTGTCCAAAGTAGCTTTAATGGCTTCACAGCTTAAAGGCTCCCTTTTTTATTGTTGCCATAAGACAGTTAATATCTGGCCTTTTCTGTACAACCATTTCTCTGTCAGAGCAAAATCTGCTTAAAGATTTTTCTCCTCTAGCCCTGATTTTCATAGAGCTTTAAAGACCTTGTGTTCAAGCGAAGTGCTCTTACTTTTAGATGTATTATTGCTGTTCTGTACTTCTTGAGTTTAGCCTCCTCTGGGTTCTTCCTCACTGTGTAGTATTTTAAACTTTTCTTCTCCATGACCCCCAGGCTCCTGCTTTGCTCAAAAATTACTTACAGCAATTTTTTCTTGAGTGAGTCTCTGTCTTTCTAGAAGAAAATTTATTATATAATACCTTTTGTCTTAAAGTCTCTCTTTTTTAAAACTGATATTTATATAGCTATCCCAGCTTTCTCTTGCTTAGTACTTGCATGGTATCTTATGCCATACTTTTATTTCAGTCTTTCTGTAGACTTCTCTTTTAGATATGTATCTTGTAAACAGAATATAGTTTAATTTTTCTTTTACAATCAGACAACTTCTGTTAGTAACTGGAAAGTCATTTTATTTACATTATTTTATTACTGATAATATCCAGAACTATTTCAGACAACTTACTTAGTGTTTATATGTGTCGTTTCCACTTTGCCTGTGCTGTTTTCCCCCTCCTACCTCTTTTTATGTTTTATTTATTTATTTTTTATAATTTTTCCCTTTTATAGATTAGAACTATAGGGCTCCTGAGTACTACATTCTACTTTTTAGTGTTTTTTTTTTCTTGAAATCTTACCATGCATATTTAACAATCCAATAAAGCCTAAAGTTTATTAATATGTTATGCCCCCTCCAAAAATTAAAAAAAGTGCACATATATATAACATACCTAAGAACACTGACATTCTGGTCTCTCTTCTCCTGACTGATTCATATGCTAACGTTGCCCATTATATTATTCTTTTATTTTTTGCTGTTAAAATTGAACTTATATATTTTTGTTGTTATCAGCTGTTTGGATTTACATTAATGTTTCTACTTTCTTCATTTACTATTTCTTCTTGCAACTTAGACCTTCCTTCTCAGATCATTTTTGTTATATAGTAATATATAACTTATACAATAATTTTGATCAGTTATGGAAAATTCTCAACCATCATATTTTTAAAAATTACTTCTGCATTCTCTCTATCCTCTTTCTTTGGGACTCCAGTTATATACCTTATATAATCATGATCTGTCTATTATATCTGCTTTATATTTTTGACCAATGTATATCTAAGCTGTATGTTGTACTGTCTACTTATCAGTTATAATTCTCTCTTCATCTGTATCCTCTCTACTATATAACTCATCTATTAAGTTTTTAATTTCAAAAGTATATTATTACTCAAAATTTTGTTTGTTTTCAGATTTCCTTTATCACTTTTGGTAGTCTCTTGTACGATGCTCATTTTTTTATTCTATCTTTTAAAGCACAGTATACTCATTTACTTTATATTTGGTGTGTGATAATTACAACTTCAGAAGTTCTTGGAGGCTATTTTTTTCAATCCATTGACTTTTATTCACACAGGCTTATTTCCTTGCCTGATTCATGGGTTTTGATTTGATTTGATTCCTATGGAAATTCCGAGGGCCTAAATTTTAGTTGTTTTTCTGCAGAGAAGATTTGGGTTTTCATCTGCTAAGATCCAGAGGTGTTGCCAATCTTAGAATGCTTTAACCCTTTTAATGGTCTTTGCTTAAAGTGGCAGTATCAGATTCAGCTCTTTCACCTTGCCAAGACAAGATTCCAGATACCTTATCAGCATTGGTCCTAGGAAAATCCCCAATTTGTTTCTTCATCAGTGTCTGCTGACTGGCACCATGCAAGATTTAGCTCATCATTTTTCTTTTTTTATTCTAGGTTCTTGAGAATATCTCCTAAACCTCAAATGCTTTATAAAATATGTTTAAGTTAATCTATAACTTTGTTATGTTTCTTCAGAGTACCTCATTCTGGTCCATCGTACTGCTGGGAATGGATGTCAGAATCACTCATTTTGCTCCCCCCACCAAAAAAATTTTTTCTAGGACCTAGTACTTGAAATATGTAAAATTCAGAGGGCTAAGATAGTATCTTTTTTTAAAAAAAAATTTTAAAAAGACCTTAACAATAGGTCTTCAAAAAAAAAAACACATAAATTCCGGCTCATACATTTTTTATTTATTCTTCTCTTCTAGTATTCCTCCAGAGAGTTAATTTAAATTATAGTTTTAGTGTAGTTTATTAAGTAAATTCTTCTTCTTCTTCTTCTTCTTCTTCTTCTTCTTCTTCTTCTTCTTCTTCTTCTTATTCTTCTTCTTCTTCTTCTTCTTCTTCTTCTTCTTCTTCTTCTTCTTCTTCTTCTTTGTTATCTGGACATGATTCTATAAAAGCATCTATTTTCTAAATTCTTTTTTAAAATGCATTTTAAAATTCATCAGAGCAATAAACATGACAGAAATTTTGGGAAACCTTAACTCTGTCTTCTTAACTTTGAGCTGAGACAGCCATAGAGCACAAGGTAGAGATGGGACATAAGAGCTAAGGCAAGGATTTCTTCAATCCCAGACCAGTCTGTCAGGGCAAGGGCATGAGAGGATCCATGAAGCTTGGCAAAAGAAAAATTTAGAAAGAAGAGGAGAAAAACATTGTCCTTAACAGATCATGAGAATCAAGAATATTTGTTTCAGAATGTTCATTCTTGAACCCTGTCCCAGATCTACCAATCAGGATCTGAATTTTTGAAAAACTGACTGACGAGTTGTTCATAGTAAAGGTTTGAAATTACTGGCCTAAAGATTCCCACCAATTTCTTAGCAAGGAGAAGAAACTAGATATTGACATCAGACTTCTGAACGCTTTTGGTTGTTCTAATGATCTATGTTCAAGTTAATATGGGATAGATGTTATATATAGTTTTCACTTCAGATTGTGGTCTCAGTCATCCTTAATGTTTGATATATTATTAAGTGTTATAAGTTGCATGGAATCTTTATGTAACTGTATTTTTGAAATTACAATATGATATTCTAATGAGAGGAATAAATTGTAATTCCATTAGCCATTTCTTCATTGTTGTACTTTTAAGCTATTCTCAACCTTTTTTGACTATAATATGTAAATCTGTAATAAATGTTGGTGTGCATAGTTTTTTTTTTCAGTCTTAGCATTATTTCTTTGCACTTAGATACTTAGATTTAGAATTACTGGAAGACATTAATACACTTAAGACTCTTGATAAAGATTGCCCAGTTGCTTTCTAAGAGACACCAATTTAAACTGCTGTCAGCAATGTAGGAATATAATTCAGGGCACCCCAGCCAGCATTGGGCATTATCATTTATCTATTATGTAATTAGTGTTCTTATTGATTTTTCATTTTCAGCTGTTGGATTTTACTGAGTTTTCTTAATAAGTCTTCAGAAAGGACAGGGCTGAGTGAAGAGTGAAGAGATGGATATAGGGTGGAGAGCATCCCAGTTGTTTGGACAGCCATCATAGACTAACCAGCATCTGATTCTACTTGGTCTACCAAAGAACAGATCAAGTCTCTTCTTTCAACCTCTATTTCTTCATTTGTGAAATGAAGTGTGAAGTGTTGGGGCCAACTGACCCCAAGATCTCATTTGGCTCAAGGTTCTGATCCATCTCTTGCTGTGAATGAACCTCACATTTCAAATCTGTGGAAATTTCTCTGGTTGTCTTATCAGTAGTTGTAGAAATTTATTTTTCTACTATACATATTATTTTCATTTCTTTGGTGTTCTCAGTAGAATGTATTTTAGATTTTATTTCTCCTCTGCTCCCTGTTTCTCTTTTGAAAATTCTGCTAAAAAAATGCAAATATGGTATATGAATATTTAAAATGTAATTTACATTTAACAAATTACACATGATCACATAATTCCCAATGTGATTTTACATCAAGGAAGAAGTGAGAATATGTATTTTATATTAAATGCATAGCATTTAAATACTTTAATACAAACAAACTGTATTTGAATATTAATCTCTTCCCAAAAGGCCTTTACCAGGCACATTAAATATTAAAACCTTTTTCTTATTACAAAGTTCTTGAACCCCTTAAACATTTCCACTTTTCTATGTTATTTGTAAGTTTGGAGAATATTGGTATTTTTTAATAGGTCTATTGTGAATTTTGAATCTCTACTTGGGAAGTTTTTCTTCCACAAGAACAAGTGTGAATTAATAGGCCAAGAATTCTCCAGGATAGTAAGTGTGAAGCTCATCATCTGAATGTAGCAGCAAGGAGAGCTGAGTATGTGGTAAGGAGAAGGGCATTGTCTCATATAAAATATCCTGCATATGAGTAATAGAAACATAGATTGTTAGTGTTGGACATGACCTTGGAGGTTATCAAGTTGAATCATCTATCTAATGCAGAATCCAGGTATCACATCTTGAAGTGGTTTATCAACCAATCACTTCTTGCATAATATCAGTGTTTGGGAGCTCACCACCTAATGAGCCAGTCCCATCTCTATCATAATTGTACAAATGTATGTTTTAGGAAAGTGCTCATTATCTTGAGTTCAATTCTACTTGTAAATGATACACTAATTTTAATTTATTCTCCTGGAGCAGTTACATGGGATTAGGTAGTTCCCAAAGTGATTTTGTATAAAATAATCTTTTATACGCATGTTTACTGTTTTTAATAATGATTAAAAATAAGTTCCACAACAATAAATGATTTTAAAAGCTGTGTTGAGGGAATTAAACTCAAGAACCAGTTAGATGACTTTTTTAGACTTGACACCAAAAACAAAGACAACAAATGTAAAAACAAACAAGTGAGACTAGATCAAACTAAAAAATTTCTGCACAGTAAAGAAAACCATCAACAAAATGAAAAACAGCATACAGAATGGAAGAAAATATTTTTAAATCACATATTTGATAAGGGGTTGATATTCAAAACATAAATAACTTATATAACTCAATAGCAAAAGTCAAACAAGCTGATTTAAAAATGGGCAGAACAACAGAATAGACATTTTTTTTCAGAGAAGACATCCAGCTGGCCAACAGGTGCATAAAAAATGCTCAACATCACTAATCAAAAAGGAAATATAAAAACCACAATGAGCTATCTCATACATATTAGAATGGTTATCATCAATAAAACAAGATAACATGTGTTGTTAAGGACGTAGAGAAAAGGAACCCTTGTACACTGTTGTTGGAAATGTAAATTGATGCAGCCATTATGGAAAACAGTATGGAGCATTCTCAAAAAATTAAAAATGGAAATATCCTATGATCAGCAATTATACTTTTGGGTATATATTTAAAGGAAATAAAATCAATATTTCAGATATCTGTAACCCCATGTTCATTGCAGCATTATTTACAATAGCCAAGACAAGGAAACAACCAGGGTATCCACTGACATATGAATGGGTAAAGAAAATGTGATATATAAAAATAAATATGGAATGTTATTCAGCCGTAAATTAGAAGGAAATCTTACCATTTGTAATAATATGGATGGACATTGAGGGCATTATTCTGAGTGAAATAGTCAGAAAAAGTCAAATACTTTATGATCTCATTTATATGTGGAATCTAAAAAAAGTAAACTCACAGAAAAAGAAAACATGGGTTGTTGCCAGAGGCAGGGAGGAAGAATTGAAGGAAGGTGGTCAAATGTGCAAACTTCCAGTTATAAGTTTTGGGGATATAATGTACAGCATAATGACTATAGCTAACAATAATATAAAATTAAAAGTTGCTAAAAGGGTCGATCTTAAAAGCTCTCATAAGAATTTTTTTTTTTATTTATGTGAGGTGATAGATGTTAAATTACTATGGTAATCATTTTACAATATAAACATCAAATAATTATGTTGTACATCTTAAACTAATACAATGTTACATGTCAGTTATGTCTCAATCAAACTGAGAAAAAAGTGATCAGAAGTCAATAAAAACATCTTGAAATCAGTGATCACAACATATAAATAACCACCATAGATTGTTGGCTATTTATGGGCACAGTACTTTCTTGTAAATAAGTACTTGGTTTATTTTTTTAAAAGAACAAGTTAAGAGTTAATGATGATGATGATAACAACAACAAAACATCTAGCAGAGTGTTTACTCTGTGCCAGGCACTACTCTAAATGCTTTACATATGTGGACTTAACACATATGAAGTATGTATTATTATCCCCATTTTATGTATGAGGAAATGGAGGCACAAAGAAATAATCTTCCCAAGTTATTTCTACATAGCTACTAAATAATAGTTATTGATTGTAAACCCAACAGTTTGATCCAGAGATTTTGTTCTTATCTATTATACTATAGTTAGAGTGACCATACCATTCAAATTTATCATTCAAACCAAGACACCTTTGAGAGTCAAAGCGGGTATTATAATAACTACTGGACAACACCCCAGCTATAGCACAAATGATAGGCTGATGAGAACTTATTGAAAGATCTCAATATGACCACAAGGAGCAGATCGAAGTTTTGTGGGGCCTGAATGTTACACATTCTTGACTGCCCTTTCAGAAAAACAAAAAACCCCACAAAGTTATAAATACATTAGATATCAAAGTGAAATTTTTTTGAATGAGAAAGAAATTATAACAAATTAGTTATGGAGATTTGGGTTCCTTCCTTCTGAGATCTAATTGGGTAATTTACCAGAAACCCTTGATTATAACTTTGCTTCCCTTCCCCCCGAAACATTCTATAACTTCCAAATTTCACAGGAGTACTGTAGATCAGGGGTCTTGAAGCTTAAGCTTCATTAGGTAACTATACCTCTGATCATCATCTTCAGGTCACTTAAAAAGTAAGTTCAGTTCCTAGAATGTTTATGATGCTCACCACTTGATAAGATAAAATAGCATTTAAAAATACACATCAAAAGATCACAGGTATGTCAGAGTGACCACTTTTTAGTTCTCTTATATCAGTAAGGCACCATTTAGATCATCTGTAACCTATAAGAACAGTTCCTACCCAGGCAGGTGGTGAAATAACTTGCTGTGAATGGGTTGAGCTCTGGTTCTAAGTTTTTGGTATGGGTTTAGCACTGGCCAGTGGTTATTTTGATATAATCTTCCCTCTCCCTCTTCCTATTGATCTCTTTACCCTCTCTCTCAGGTCAGAGGTAGCTTTATAATCTCTGGTTCCCAGCCCTGGAATATCTGTTTCTGTGAAGAAAATGTGTGTGATTCTACAAGGTCTGGTGCCCCTCATATCTAGGAATCTCACGGTGCCATGTGCATTAGCAGAATTAGGTTGTCACTAATAAAGGATAAGAAAGGCAAGTGCTCATTTCAAAATCATTATTTATCCATGGATATGTGTAGATTTGAATGTACTCAGAGATGTAAATTAAGTTCTTTTTAATGTTCTCCTACAATGCAATGCCAACTTCATTCTCATTCCCTTACTCTTCTTCTTTGCTCTACTTATCCCACTGGTTCTCCCTCTTCCCATTGCCCCCTAATCTTCCAAGACAGCCAGGGCAGGAGTATGGATTAGGAGAGAGTTCAAATGCATTTCAGGTTTTTCTTCTTCTTCTTTTTTTCTTTTTTGTGGTAAGAAGAGGGATAATGTCTACTCCATCTTGCATGAATATTTATATTTTCTATGATCACCCCCACTAGCTGTCCTACAAAAATAAATATTAGAAATAGGAATTGAAAAAGTTCCTCCTTACTGTCCTAATAAAGGACAAGAAGTCTGAAATCCAAAACTACTGCCTATCCGCCCAAGTTGTTCATTATACTCTTGTTTGTCTTGTTTAGATTATGCATCCCCTGGGCAAGAGGCTGGATGGTTTTATTACAGTACCCTTCACTCTGTCAACACTATCTAAATTAAAGCAAACAGTCCACTGAAACAGCACTTTTTGATCACGTGTCCCTATGCTCAGACTGCTTAGGACTAAGAAGTTTAAGTAAGCTATGACACCATTAAAACATCCAGACTGATCCCAAAATGATTGGGATGTTCTTGAGAAAATTCATTTTCTCATTCTGTCATGGGCTGCAGAAGACACATTGAAGCTGTAAAACACAGCTTGGAAATGACTAAACTAATTTTAGAACCCGTTTACACAGCTGCTCCACTGAAAAGCCGACTTTCATTGTAATTCTTGCTTTGGGAGGGCTTGCCTTTTATTTAATTAAAAATGATCAGCAAGGCTGGCTTTGATATAGTAAGGTCCACAGTGAAACCGCACGGCAACTGTGGTTGCTCTCTGACATTCAGCTTTATTAGATGTCAGTTTGTAATTAAAAGTTTGAGTGGCAGAACTCTGAATACCCAGCAAAATGGTTTTGAGGATCTTAATTATTTCCTACTATCTTCCTAGAAAAATATATGAGATTTCAACATGGAGGGAGACATTTGGCATTGCCCAAACATTCGCTTTAAAAAAATGCAGAAACAGGAAATGCTCTAGGGTTTTAGAACACAGGAGAAGAAAATTCATATTTTGAAGTGCAATTGAAATCATCCTCTGCTAGGTGAAGGAGTTATATTTTTGAAGCAATAGATATTAGAAGCAAAACAAAGGGAGTCAAATATCCTAGGGAAAGATATCAGTTTTGGTTATGAAGTTAATTAGAAAAATAAAAGTACTTTTCCCTTCCTGTTGTTTGTTATTACTTTTGCCATGATATTCATTTTACAGAAATGCTTTTTTAGAAATATATAGATTTTATTGAAAAAAAAAAGGAAATCTCTTTTATTTGTGCAAAGTAATACAGCAATTCACTGAACTTTGGGCACCATCAAGTGCTCTTTTTTTTTTTGACACGTAGGTGCTCTGAACTAAATTAATCACAATCATCAAATGTTTTCTGCATAAAGGTAACTTATATGTCTGAAACTTTGCACTTTGAAGTGAGCCAGTTAGAAATTTCTAAGGAACCAGGTGAATTGTTAAACTTATTAGCAAATTACATAAAATATGTCACATATACTTTATATTAATAGTGTCAGGGCTACTTGCAATTTACTTAAGATTGCTGCCTTCAGTACTACCACATTTTAAACATCAAGTCAAGTTCAATAATAAGACTTAAGGTTGTGGCTGAATCTCTGTCAAGGCTATTTTAATGGATCACAGTTAAGGTTCATGGATTTCATTATTCCTTATTACCTACTATGGTTTAATATAGAGACTGATTAATTGATAAGGCAGAAACAGTATAAAGGAACATTATATGTTCCAGATCACGGTAGGCATGTTTGATGGTTTGGAGTCTTTGTATCCTTGTTATCTAGAAGGAAATAGCAAGCAAAAAGAAAACAGCCCTTTTCTGTTGCTAGCGCATTAACAAGTGTGATAATTTTGGAAGGCAAGTTCAGAAAATTTAAGCCATACTAGTTTCCGGTGACCTCAAACTGGCACATTTTTGAAACTGTCTGGTAAATTCAAATATAAGAGGTAAATTACATTTTTAAATGAAGTACATGTAGTGTTTGAAGATGACTTTTTTAGCATGCAAGTTCTCCACTAATTAGCTCCCAGGAGGTGAGAGTTTTCATTGTTCTTCTGGGTTCAGCTTGAAAAAAGTAAACCAGCAGTTAGCCACCCACAGGCATTCAGAGTATTGTTTAAAATACCACTGCTACCCCCTTTCCTCCCAAAGAGGAGAGAATATGTTATGTAAGAGATAAACTAACTTTGGTTTACAAAATATCCTGTAAAAATATTGTGTTCATCACCTCATCTCCTCAGAATTATCTTGTCCTGTTTAGAATCATAGTTAAATAATACATATATATATTTTTAAAAAACTGGCATCCTCTTTCAAAATACTTTAAATTGAAAGTAAATCTAAGTTGCACCACATTTTTGGGAAGCAAGCTCTGTGAGTCTGAGGCAGTGGCATTTTAAAAGTTGAAGAGACTGTTGAACACACTGACGTTGAGCCTCTCGGCAGGCTGTTGGAGAACAATGTCTTTCACCAAGTCCTTATCCAAATTCTACACTGTACCAACCAGCTTGGTTAAGTCTCTCTCATTAGATTAATTAGTAATGTACGAAAAAATAAAGTGCTACTAAAGAAATTATTTATCTTCTGCAGTGTGTGTATGAAAGACCAGATTGGACTTAAAAATTCTTGGCATAAATAGATAATGCTCCACGCAATCCCTCACTCTTTTTTCATCTTTTTTCTTGATGCAGAGTATGGATTTTTAATTTAGGCTTCCTTCAATTCCATAAAACTAACACTCACATCCTATTGGTATGTGTTAAAACTCTTTTAAAATTTATTTTATTATTAGTTTCAAGTATACAGTACATTGGTTAGACATTTATATAGTTTATAAAATGATCTCCCTAATTGTTCTTTATCTCTTCTGGTTCTCCACTTAGCCATTACATTAATGCTAAATGCATTCCCTATGCTGTGTTCCCCATCCCTGTGACCATCTATCAACTACTAATTTGTACTTCTTTAATCCTTTACCCATTCTCCCAGGCCCCCTAATTCCCATGTTCTCTGCCCATCCCTAGATTATCCTCTACATCTGTGAGTCTGTTTTTGATTAGTTTGTTCTTTTGGTTCCCTGGATTCCGCATATATGTGAAATCATATGGTATTTATTTTTCTCTATCTGACTTATTTCACTTGGCATAATAACCTCTAGGTCTATCCATGTCATTGCAAATGGTAGGATTTTATTTATTTTAATGGTTGAGTAATATTCCATTCAAGAAGAATTTATTAAAGTTTAACTATGTGCTGTGGATTGTCCAAGGTTCTAGGAATAAGAGTGACTATAAGCACAGTTCCTGCCTTTTAAAGTAACAGTGTGGCAGGGCAAGACCTGAATAAAGACCACACAATGTAGTAGTAGTGCTACAATGACAGACAACATAGGACACCTACTATGCTGAAGGGACTACTGTAGGCACTTACATTTATTAATGTTAATATAATCCCCAGAGAAATTCAGTAAGATAGGTACTATTACTGGCCCCATTTTGTAGCTGAAGAAACTGAGGCACAAGAGGTTAAGCAATTTGTTCAGTGTCACAGAGCCAGCAAGCAGCTTACCCAGGCAGCCTGACTCATGTGTGACTTAACTTCAGGAGACTAACGACTTCATTTTGAACTCCATAATTTATTGTGCCTCAACTCCCTACTCCCCATTCCAACACATGTAATCAGCCTTCACTCTGCAAGGCACACAGGGGTGAGTACTTTCTGTACTTTCAAGACTTTTTTGTTTGGCCTGGCTTTTGGCAGCCTTATCCCTTTTTCCTTTCTCCTAATTTTGTACCACAAGACTTGGGCTGGCAGATTATAAATACGGCCATCCACCATCTTACACCTCCTCTGTTGGGCAAAGATAGATAATCCTTGCTTATAATAAAATATCACTTTGAGTTATGGGTTTGAGCCTTCAAATAGTATTGGAGTGCATGGTTTTGGAGGAACTTGAGATCTGAGACAATGACCGGAGAGATTTACCTTTCTAACATTCCCAAGCGTGTATAATTATAAACAGGGAAATAATATAGTTATGCTGACTTAGGTATGGCTTTAAATCTAGGATTCTTTAGGTCTAGAAATTATCCTTACCTAAAATAAGCAAGAATCTGTTTTTTCAATATACATTAGTGAGACATACATGTTACTTTTCTTGGCTTTGAGCAACTTAATTAATTGTGGGAAAATAAGACATGTAAATATTAATTCAATAATAGAGCAATTCAAAGAGTTACCTTAGCAACTGAATGAAATAATGTTTCAAAATATTACCTTGATAGTGGAGGCAAGATTTCTGATCATTGGCTTTTAGAATGTTAGAATGAGAATGGATTCTAGAAATAACTTACCCTTTTTTAAACTTCAAGTCAGTCAGGTACCTTCTTTTCCAGATTAAAAAAAAAAAAATTTGTGTGATTAGAACCTGCATATTATTTAATTAATATTTTTCTTTATGTTAACTTCCTGTTATCTAATTACATTATACCGTAAATGAAATCAGTTTTATATTATTTCATTTAATTTACAAATCAAAACTATAAAATTAAATACAATAAAGATGAAACAGTATTCTAGTTCTAACTAAACACTTTGCTTTTGGAATGCTCTGAATTTAAGGCCTTCCCTATCTTTGTTAAAAAAGGAGATTTGGAAGTGTCAAAGCTATACTAGCACCTAGCTGACACTTTTCCTTGACCTTCTTAGACAAGTTAAAAAGAGCATTGAAAAGGAAATAACTTTCTTACATTGAAAGTCAATGTTTTTTAATACTTTTTACCAACTTATTATTACTTTAACTTATACAAGTCTCAAAATTTGGGACACATTAACTTAGTTTAATGTCCTTAGTTTTCAAAGTAAAAAACAAACAAACAAAAAACTAAATTTACCAAGATCACTTATTGGGCAAGTCAGTAGTGGAAGCTGGTTCTTTTGATTTCCAATCGCTTCCCTATACCTTCTCTCTGCAGTTAAAACAACACAAGAGTGGATGCTTTTTAAAGGTAACCTGTCAACTTAGGGTGTGGCCCATGTGAGCTTTCTTGTAGCTGGTTATGGATGAGGCCTTTGGTAATGGAACAATCAATCATTGCTTTCCTGCCTTCTTTGAGTGGATTTACTACTCTCTTTAGATATCTGCTTGCTTATTTATATATACTTATTTGTATTTAAACATAGAATATTGAATTTTGGAGGTTCTTGAAATTAAGAGACTGAATTCAACTCAACCGTCCGCAAATCAGCAATAAGGATAAGTACAATACCCTCCTTCCCTGCCACCCCCTACACTGCCTGTGATGAAGTGATGAACAGCTGGCGTTTTGTCATTACCCTGGGAACAGTTTATTTTGACCTTGTCGCAGTCTACCTGCTTGCTATTCCTAGTACAGTATCTCTTCTCATCAGATAACTTGAAGCAAATATTATATTATGCTCTTTGAAATAAAAGTTAAAGTAGGGCTTAGGACTATACCAGAGCAATACACTGGGAGGAGGGGGGCGAAGGCACATTACCATTTTCTCTGAGACACATTTCATTACATTTTTCTTAAGGTATTTTATACTTTGCACTTCACTGTGGAAGAAAAAATAGCTACACAGCAGCCCAAAGAGGGTGAATTTAAGATCACATAAATGCTTTTGAGTTTTAGGTCTTTTATTTTTTTCCCTAGAAATAAATATTATCTTATTTGGGCTTTCTTGTTATTGTTATTTTCATTGTTTCTGTTTTTGGTTTACTTGCTTTATTGACACTGCAAAATAATTTTTTAAAGTGTACATTTTCTTTTTTTTTTTTTTAGTGAATTTGAGATTAAAGTGAAATAAATAGTAGTCTGAAGGCTTTTTAAATGTTTGGTCTTTGTATTAGTTTTATATTGCTGCTATAAAATGTTACCATAAACTTAGTGTGTTAAAACAATTCTGATTTATTATCTCATGTTTCTGGAAGTCAGAAGTCTGACACAGATCACACTAGCTAAAATTAGGATGTCAGCATGAAAAAAAAGAGATGTCAGCAGAGATGTGTTTCTTATTAAGGCTGTAGGGAAGTATCATTTCCTTACTTTTTATAGCTCTGGAGTCTGTCTGCATTCCTTGGCTCATGGTCCTATGCCTCCATCTTCAAAGCTGCTAATGGCTAGTCGAGTCTTCTCATATGGCATCACTCTGACACCAGTTCTTCCTCTCTTTTCCATTTCCAGGGATGTCTGTGATTACATTGGGCCTACCTGGATAATCCAGGGCAATCTGTCTTAAGCTCAGTTGATTAACAAATTTAATTGCATCTATAACCTTAATTATTTTTTGCCATTTTATATAACATAGTTACAGTTTCAATGACATGGACATCTTTGAAGGGGCCATAATTCTGCCTACTGCAATCATTTCTCCAATGCTATCTCTTTATACTTTTAAAAATATATCTGGAACAAAATATTAATTGATTGTAAAGTGATTATCAATTCATTTAAAAATAAAATATACCTCATTATATAAATTAACATTTTTCTATATACAATGTATTTGCATTTTAAAAGTTTGATCATTATGAAATTTGTTTTTTCACAGTTAGGATGGTATCATTAAAAGTCTTCTGAGTGACCATTTACTCTTAATCTTTTATATGTTTTTGATATTTGGGTGTGATGTTATAGAGATAATATTAGTCAACTCTTTGGTAGGTAGATTTATGAAGTTTAGTTATGATGTGCTTTTCAATCCACTGGTCTTTCCTTCTCTCCCCCAGTCCATTCTCTTCATATCATTCCTGTAGTTCCTTCTATTTAAAGCTTTTCCTGTAATTATTGATACAGATCAACCCCAGCACTTCTAATAAGGGCCTCAATTATAGAGAGAAGACTGTTTTCTACTTTGGATTTACTTTCAGACTGGTCTGGTTTAATCTAAAAAGGTTCTCAGATTCTGAATTTATTTATTACATTAATAGATATTACAGTTTGGCACTTATTGTGTGCAAAAGTGTATGTATGGTTTCTGTTCTCAGTACTAAAGGGACAAGATAAAGAAATTCAACCAGCATAAGAATAATGTATAAATGCAGATTGACAAGACAGAAAATGTTACAGATAGCACATGATCAATGATTAATTGGCAAATCAGCGAAATAGGAAATAAGTATAATGAGTTCTAAGAAAGGAGAACTCTGTTTTGTGTACCCCATGCCCATATATTACCCATTACCACTTAATTAACTCCATCAAGCATGCTTGCAAAGCCACAGCAATTCTCCACATCCTCATTAACCTGTCCTTGTAAAAAGAAAAATCTTAGTACCAGATGCAGCTAGTGTTACAAAGCTCATGCCCAGATGTGTAGGAATTGTGACTGTAAGTAGATGCTGAGGATTAATAGGATTATTTGTAGGAAGTAGTTAGTATAAAGTACTCATGGTGAGTGCTGAGCACATATTTATGAAAATAAAATGATATTAACTCTTATTTTTTCCAAGTTGGTAAACACTTCCCTAATTTTTTCCTCTATTATATTACTCTTTCCATGATTTTTATTTATTTTGGGGGATTTTCAGGTTGTTATATGTATTACTCAATTTAAAATCAGTGGTAGATTTAATTTAAACAGTGTTTTCTGCTCATTAATGACTATTAAATAAAATGCAGCCTGATGTTATTTTAAGTAATATTTCCTGTCAAAGGAGAACTTGGACCACTTTCATTCATCTCAAACCTTTATTTATATTTATCCTTAATGTTGATATTGTTATTTCTGTATGGGATATGTTCATTTGACTTTATGTAATTTTAGCACCATCCTAAGAAATTTAAAACTGTAGAAGATTATTTAAAAGAAAAATTTTTTTGCCTCGTTAGTTCAAGATGAGAGTAGAGTTTGCAAGCCATAGACTATGTTTATTAGTGATTATTTAAATCCATACCTGTTCTCTGGTCACCATGTTTTTCTTGGATGTATATTGCTTTTGAAAATTTTAATTGGACTGTTTTTGATATTGAAAAGGACTTCCTATAGAGGTAAAATCCACTTTCATTATATTGCTCTAACTTCTTGCCCTCCTAACATATTTTCTTTCTATTATTTATAATTGCATTTTATAACATCAGTGATATCTCAGTTTTATTTTTGCAAATGTAATCTCCACACGATCCTTACAACAATCTTGCTGAGATACTGGAGTAAGAAAATACAGAGCAACTTGTTGACTTGTAGTTATTTCTTGTGAAACAGTAGAAGCAGATGAAGTGGGGTAAAGATATGATTTTTTTTCTATGCAGTTTTGCTTTCTCATCACGATATATCTCTGTTTAATCCTCCATTCCATTGTAAGTATCACTCTTTCTCCATTATTCCTATCTCAGTAAAATTAAATTGCTTGACCAATGGAATGTGTTTTGGCTGGCAGTAGATAACTTGGAATTCTTCTATCTCCTATCTCATACTGTTATTAGTGCCAACTATCACTAAGGTAGAGACGACTTAATAGAGGGCATTGTTTTTATACACACATATGTGCATTGAGAAGGAAGAAAGCACAGGCCTAGGAGGAAGGCGATAGGGAAGGCTAGCTGCTCACCAAATCCCTTTTCTTCAGTTTCCTGCTGGACTACATTTCCTGGTCTTTTTTTTTTTTTTTTTTTTTTTTTGTGGTAGGTGGCAGCCAAGTGACTAAATAATAGCCAGTGAGTGGGAATGGAATTGAGGGGTGCCATTTCCAGGCTTTATTATTATGAACCTCCAATTAGTGATCCTCATTAATCTCTTATCAGACATGGGAAATTAACACTCAAAGGGAGCTTGGAAGCCTTGGGTTGCAGATGGCAGAGAGGATCTCTGGATTCCCAAACATGGGAGGATCCTGGATTCCCAAATCACTGCTTGGAGGAGAATCCCCTTGCTGTCCTGGAATGCTGGTGTTGTAATTTCCATAAATAAGACATATACATTTTTATATCGGAGTATTTGTTCATTTTGTCACAGCAGCTAAAGTTAACTTAATTGATATACTCTGGATAAGCCAAAGTTATTTCTCTAGGCCTCAATTCCTCTTTATAAAATGAAGGAATTTGCCATATTGGCCTCCTTGCTTTTCCCAAACACACTGAACACTTGGGGCTTCTGCATTGCAGTTTCCTTTGCTTGAAAAGTCTTTTTTTCAGAAACTCACATGGCTTGTACCCTTCATGAAATTCTCATCTCAGCCAAAATGTGACCTTATCAGTGAGGACTCCCTGGCTACTCTAAGTATAATAATATTTTTCCTTCTCCATCACTCTTTCCCCTTTTTTCTTTAGTTTTTCTTACAGCAAAATCACCAATTGATCTATTTATTTTTTTATTTGGCACTCAGTGAAATATTTGTTAAATTATTTTGTTAAATTTGTGTGAATGAAGTGCTTTTTGAAGGTGCCAAACAGCTATAACAGATTATGTTCCCTGAATTGGAAATTTATAATCTAAGGGGAAATAAAGCAGATTAAAAAAAAATCAATCTTAAATACACAAAAGTCATATAAACTTTGTCAATATTATATTGCCAAATATGAAAGTAAGATAGGGATTCTAATAAATTATTGAGTACTTATTAAGTATTAAATAATAAAAATTTTAAAACAGATGACTTTGCAAAGTCAGTATTATTTTACCCATTTTATAGATGAGGAAACAGGTTAACGGGGCTGGAGTAGCAACTTTGTTTCTTCACCATAGCATCTAGCAAGCCCTATGACAGATACAAGAAATAATTTTTTCAGAATAGAAAATGGGTTAAATAATGTGTCCATGATGGGACAGTTGCGAGTAATATACATATTTGCCTGAATACAAAGTAATACACATATTTGCCTGAATACAAATATTTTACTATCTGAGGATGGCAACTATGTGGCATTCTGACCCACTTCCTGATTCTAGACTGTTGCTTTTGCATTTCCCTCTCATGAAAAGCTGTTCCCTTAGTAATAATTTGTATGAGTTGTTTCCATGTTGTAAGCCTCAGCCCAACCATCACCTTATTGGGAAGGCTGTCCCTGACCACTCAGTTGTAGTAGCTCTCTCCAGTTACTCTGTGAGTTACCTGTTTGTTGCCTTCACAGCACCTACCCCTATATAAAATGATCATGTTCATTTGTTTGCTTTTTATTGTCTCTCTGTCCTACAGAATGTGAGTTCCATAAACTCTGTCCGTCTCTACTCTATCTATAGTGTCTGATACATAGTTAATACTCAATAAGTATTTTGTTGAATAAATTAATGAATCGTTAGTAATTTGATTATAGAGAATGAACATTCTCTATGTTGCCATTTTCTATTCCAGTGTTCATGGTAGATGTTACTAATAAATAATATCATCCTCTCCTGCTAAATCCAAACTCATAATCAGAAAATTTGCAATATAGCCCTCTAGGTACTTGGTACTCAAAGTGTGACCCAATGACCAATAACATCAATATCATCTGAGAGCTTGTTAGAAATGCAAATTCTCAGGCCCCATCTGGGCATACTGTATCAGAATATGTATTTTAACAAGATCCCCAGATGATTCTTATGCTATAGCAAAGCATGAGAAACATGACTCTAGTTGTATAGCTACTAATACAAATCAGTTAGGCTTGGCACATAAAAGGAACCCTCTTTACCATCTCCGTGTGCTTCTCCATTGTAGTCATACAGAGCTAGAGCCCCAATTTTGGTATTGTTATAGACTATCTGGAGTTATTAGGTCTGAGTGAAGTTAATGTGGAAATATTTCATAGGAAAGATGAGCTTCAAGTATTTAAAAACAAAAAGGAGATTTTGGTTGCTTAGAAAGTAGAAGCATTCTGGGTAAAAGAAAACTGAATAAGTATGTTTGGTATCAGCTAACCATGAGACTCGATGGACATCTATGTGTAGAGGTGGAAGGATACTTGGTCCGCAGCAGTACTTACCTCAGCTGAATGGCTGTAGGAGGAAGGGAAGTTAAAGTAGTGGCAGAGGAATTAGATGAAAGCATTAAAGAGGCAAAAGGGCAGAACAAGTCTAGATAGTGTCTAGGTAAAACATGTTGTTAGTGGTTAAAAGCAGGGGAGAAAAAATGTGCCTGAGTAAGAAGGAAATTATGAGTATTTTTAGAGAAAATAATTATACTAGGTAGTGAGGGCACAGGTTATAATGTGAGAAGTTGCAAAATTAAAGGCGTTAACAAAGAAGAAGCTAATGAAGAAATGAATCGTGGTTATAGATCATTTATTCAAGTTCACCATTAAAAACATCACAGAGAGAAGAGAAGTTAGCTGGAAGGGTAACGGCTTCAAGAATTAGTTCCTTAGACCTGATGCACTAGGGTCTCTGCTCTGGGTCCTGCATCTTAGAGGGCCTACCTTGCTTCTCCTTTGGTCATGCCCTTCCCCATTGGGTGAAAGATCAGGAAATAAAGGAGACATGCCCACCCAGAGTCTCTGGTCCCACAAACTAGACACCTAAATGACCCCAAGTCCATTTCCAGGGCTTGTGAAGACCTCTTCCTGTGGTCCAAAATTTTGAGGGCAGGCCTGTGTAACTAATGTGCACATATCTAAGCCCAAGAAGTGTCCGATGGGGGCATGTTTGGCCATGGGGTTGGGGTAGTCTGAATGGAGCTTGCACTTGTCTTCTGGGTTGTCCACTTACATGCATATGGGGCCCCACATTTCTGGATGGGGATGTGAAGAGAAGGAACTAGGTCAAGGAATAGGGTGGCAGCTTCTAACTGCGTTATTGCCCTAGGGCTGGTATTGTACTCCAGTGATGTTATCACTCAGTTCTATACTCCATGAATTTTTTTTTTCATTTTAAGAGATGTCTTTATAACTTATGAATTTAATTAATTTTATTTGAATCTTTAGTTAAGGAAATTGAATGATACACAGCTGAATGCAGTATATTTACTGATTCTTTAAACATTCAGAAGGCACCAATATGGTTATCTTCAATAAATATTTGTACTCTCAGTGCACATGTGGGATTAATCAGAGTGCTATAGGGTAAAATATAGATTAGACTCAGCTTCTATTTTTAATGCACTTCCATTTTTAGAAAAGATCTTTTATCATGAGAGACATTCCTGCTATACTAAAATTAACCACCACGTGATTGTAGCACTTACAGTAGCATCATGCGCGTGTCTGGCATCTGCGATTGTCTCCTTGTTAATTCCTCAACCTTTCCATTTATTTTTCATGTTCACAAAGGTTAATTGACATCGACTACTGTTTATGTGTGGAATTCCTTGGTGAGCCTTAGTGGTGGCCACTTTGCAAGGTTTCAGTTCAGTTGAGCAAGAACTTTGATAGTCAATCCACAAGGCTCTCTGGAAGCCTAGCACTTAATTGAAGTGCACTACCCCACACTGGGCTGGATTGTTAGGCATGGAGGGGAAGTTTGATTTTCTTGGCTCTCTTCTAAGGCTTAATTCTCCACACACTGACTCTCTCTTAGGGTTCTCATAGGCACTTTCCCCCTTTGCTAAAACACTATGTTGATGAAACTAATGGTTTACTAGTGATACGCTGATGCCTTGGGCTGAGGTAGGGCATAGGGCAGTAAGACCACAATGTATTTGTATACTATTTTTGATTGGTATACAAATTACTACATGTGGTGTTGTTTTCTATACATCAGTACTAAGAACGAGGCAGGGCAGACATAATCCTCAGTACACTGATGGGAGATCTGAGGCTGAGGTCATGGTGCTAGGAGATGAACAGTGACTAAGACCCTGGATCTTCTAACTCCTGGTCCAGTGCTTATCCCCTGCAGAAATGGCACATGGACCCATTTACTTTGGTACGAAGATCGCTTGTGCTTGCTGTGGAAGACGCCCATGCTCTGTACCCTTTGGGAATCATAGAGGTCAGTTCTTGATTCTGAGTTGGTAATTGGCTTCTAGTCCCTTATTTTTCATGACTTAGATTTCTGTGGGCTGTGCTTGCACATTGTTCTCATTTTCTTCCACTGGTTGACCTTTCAGGTCTTGAAAGTATTGTCACATGCTGTTGTGTCTTATGGAATACAGTATATTTGTGTTATAGAAAAATACATAGCAATAAATAGAGGATTGTGTGTGTATTATAAATCTCATGATTTTATATCTACTGTCACTAGCTGGAATGGATATAAAAAGCTAGGTTGGAGGTGATTTAGCCAATTGTCTTATAGTTTACCAAGGCTGGGGTGAGTCATGTCAGTTTTCTCTAGGGTGAATAAATAGTTAGGGTTGAGATGTATGATTAGGATGGCACCTCTCATAAAATCACCTCCTTATCCTTTGCTCTTTGGATCCAGAGAAATAACACCCATAATGTCAGGGAAATGAGGCTAACACCACCATTTCAGCTCCTGTTCCACCTCCATAGGCCCAGTAATGGTGCCCAGCCAGCACTTCGGCTAAGGCTTCATGCAGGCCCATGGCAGCCTGCCCCTCAGCTGTCTCTGCAGGAAATCACCTGTGGTTGCTGGCCCCATGTCAGTGCCATAGCCTCTGGGGATGGGAGGACACTGGAAGTTCCAAGCTTCTGGCCCTTCTGCCTGAGGAGGCATGCCATTTCCTTAAAAGTCTTCCATTAATGACGATACATTTCACAGTATGGAAGGACCCTCAGGTGGGCCCGAAATGGACATGAATGTACTTCTACCACACCAGTATGTGTGTCGGCTTTTCAGGTTCACTGAAGACGCTGGATGGATTTGGAGCTCAGTTGCTATAGTCCCTGACTGGCTTGACGAGTGGGGATTAGCAGGGATTTTCCAAGCAGCAAGCATGAATTTATAAAAAACAAAATTCATAGGTGGAATAATCTTGCCAAACTGCCAGCTGTGCTATCGAGACCTCATTTTAATTTATTTACCACTGAGTGTGAGTGGCATGGAATTATAGTATCCAACATGGTCCCTTTCTGGATTAGGTGTGTGGTAGATGTCTGCTGACCAGCACTTGCAGAAGTTGAGTTCTTATCGAATGCTGTTTGCAGGGAGTCTTGTAGCTAAAGCCTTTTAAATCAAAGGGAGTCATCAGGGAGAACAAAAGATAATCTCCTGCCCTTAAGAGACTGGCCCTTATGTTGTTCCATTAACTGTCTGCCTTAAATGTATGAATGGTTTAAGTAACTGGAATGCATTTGTCTCCCTGACTCTGTCCTCATTAGGCAGGTTGAGCATTAAACATGCACACAATGCACACATATGCACACGTGCACATGCATTCATTCGGCAGTCTGGTTCCTTTGAGGGTACAGCCCGTGTTGCTATTTATCATTCATCATAATATATGAGATCTCTGTTATGAAATGTTCTGTCTTCAAAAACAGATATTGCTTCTCTTTTAGAAAAATATCC
Organism: Macroglossus sobrinus; assembly: GCA_004027375.1. Taxonomy (NCBI): domain Eukaryota; kingdom Metazoa; phylum Chordata; class Mammalia; order Chiroptera; family Pteropodidae; genus Macroglossus; species Macroglossus sobrinus. The sequence goes on along the minus strand of PVKZ01000080.1, from coordinate 804,489 downwards.
TTGGCTGGATCCCTGGAACTTTAATTAAAATCTTGGGTGCTCTTTAAAAAAAAACTTACTGCATTTTAGACAGCTGGGATTTAAACGGTGAGGTCAGGAACCAGAATGTTTTGCCAGTGGGATGGAAGGGACTGTGAGAACAGATCAAAGGGCTTCCTGGGCTAGCTAACCTGAGGGGCCTCAGGGGACATCTCCTGGGGAGAAATCTGCCATTTAATGAGGACCAACCCATTAGCCCCACATCTCTAGGTTGGAAGGTAATTATCAGAAACAGGCACAAATTTTCTTGCATGTGTGCCCTTGACATTCTCTGGGCTGTTATAAATAAAAACACTAAAAAGATTATCATTGACTAATTAGTTAATTCATTTTTATTTTGTTATGGAGTGAAGGTTTGCATTCCTTCAAAATTCATATATCAAAGCCCTAACCCTCATATAATGGCATTTGGAGGTCGACCTTTGGAAGGCTGAGATGAGGTCATGAGGACAGAACCCCTATAGTGGGATTAGGGTCCTTGTAAGAAGAGATACCAGAGCTTTCTCTTTCCTCCATGTGAGCATACACAAGCCCAGAGGAGAGCTGTCACCAGGAAACCAATCAGTTGGCACCTTGATCTCAGATTTTCCAGTCTCCAGAACTGTATGAAATAAATGTCTGTTGTTTAAGCCACCCAGGCTATGGTATTTTGTTATGGCAGCCTAAGATAACAAAGACGTATATTTTAGTCATTCATGGCACTTATTTATCTTCCATGCCCCTTGCTGGACTATGAGCCACATAAGGGCAGGAGTCATTTCTGTCTTGTCCAGTGCTGTGTCCCTGGTACCTAGCTGGAAACATGAGAGTACTAGGTGCTCAGTAAAAACTTGTGGAACAGATGTGGAGGTATGGCATACTGGGTGTGAGAGATATAAAAATGACTAAGACATAGTTTCTGTCCTCACGGGCTAATAGGGTGACTTTTGATTATTATAATATGAAGTACTGTTTCTTTAGTAACTAATGCTATGCCAGGCACTTTTCAGATTTTAACTCTCCGAATAACTTGATAAGGTAGGTATTTTTACTTTCACAGAGGAGGAAGCAGTATGACGGGATTTAAATGGCTCCCGCAAAGACACATGGTCACTAGGTAGAGAATCGTGTCTGCCCACTCAGGTCTGTGTCCACTATCTCTGCAGTGCTACCACCTGTGAATGTTTTGTGCTTTTCCTTAAAGCTCAAGCTTTTCTGATTTTCTTAATTGAGAATTGGAGGGGATTTTTTAGTATTTTTATATTTTTATTTTTTTATTTTTTAGTAGAGTTATTACATGAAAAGGTTTATATTTTCGTTGGTCACATGAACTTTGTCTTTAAGATATCTGTTCAGGTTAGAGTCTTCCAGAGTGAATGACAGTGGCACTGAGTGCACAGCAATCAGTCGGGGAGGCTGAGTGAGCTCTCCCCTCTTAGCTGTTCTTTTTTTAAAAAAGATTCATCCATTCATTTATTCATTCAATAAACAATATGCTGAGGACCTTCTGTATATCAGGTATTGTCCTGGGTGCTGGAGAAGTGACAGTGAAGACCTTACATTCTTCTGAGGGATTCAGGCAACAAACAAACATGGTAAATATGTGGTGGTAGAGGAGAAAAAGAATAGCTCAGAGCAGTTCTTATTTTCACCATGGATGGGCTTGCAGGACACTGGATGGGCCTGTGCTGACAGTCAAGGAGGGGTTGGGTGGGAAGGCTGACCATCTGAGGATGGTGTGGCCATATTCTTCTCATATCTCTGAGGAGTGGCCCGGGACGCCCCTTTACCACCAGATATTACAACGAGAGCCTTGGAAACCTCAAACTCACCTCCTCAGGCCTTCACATTCATTTGAAGGGGATCAGCCATGGGGGGTAGGGGGCTGGGTAGCAGTCTGGCTTCTGGCTGTGTGACCACTTGAAGACTGGTCACAAACTAGGGGACCTTTCAGGACTTGAGCTGAGGCATTGCTGAAGCCAAGGGTAGAAGGAGTTGGCAGATAAGGTGCTTGTTTTCATGACCTCATGCCCTGAATTCTTCAGTGGTTGCCACACTCACACACGCCCCACCCCGCCATAGAGAAGTGGAGAAGAAGCCTCTGATGCTGATTCTCAGGCTGAAGGGTCACCCTCATGAGATTTGATTCGCTGCTTACCATTAAGCAGTTAGATAGTAAAGTCAGGAATTCTGAGTTCTGAACTTGGGCTTGTGCTTGCGTAGGTGCTAATGTAGCATAGAACTGGCTTCCTCAGAGAGGACACTCATGTGTTTTGGCAGAGAAATCATAGACTCAAAGCTGGCCTTGCACTCTCATTCTACAGGTAAAGAAACAGAGCCCAGAGAGGTTGTATGAGTGAATCAAAAAGGCTGCCTTTTGCCTTTGGCTTCCAAATCCATTCGGAACATTGCAGCCCCAGGCTCTGGGTCAAAGTCAGGGACTTTGTGCTAATCCTGATGAAGTCTGGGCCTTCTCCATGGTGCAGCGATCAGCAGAGACACAGGTGTGCAGGTCAACTGGAGTAGCTGTGTAGCTTGAGTCTATATGCAGTGGTGGATGCGACACTCTCCTCTCAATTACTAGAGGGTTTATAACAGTCTTCTTGAATTGCTGTTCCTTCTATGGGGTGGAAGAAGGGACTTAGAACTACCTGTGAGACTCTTCAAAACATTTGAAAATTCTTCTTGCCTCGCCCCACTGAAAGGGAATCCAAAATGGAAGAAGAGATGGTGGCAGGTGTGGGTTTCATAAATAATTCCGATGCGCCCATTCCTTACTGAGACCCATTGTGGTACTTTAAGACAATGGCAAGCTCCTTAAAGGAGGGTCCCAGCATAAGTATCCTTGTGTTCTCCACAGCATCAGGTGGAGTGTCTAATTCACTAGAAATTTGTTGAATGAGTGTATAAAGCAGATTGTAGTGGAGAGGTAAGAACAAAATTTCCTAGACAAAAAGGACTGGGCACTGGAATGTGAAGAGGCCTGGAAGCTGCTCAGTCAGTACATGTTTATTGAGCATGTTTAAAGGTGAGTCCAACCATCTTGGCACTATTGCCATTGACCTTCTGTCAATAAACATAAACACTGTTCTGCCCTTGACCTCAAGATTTAAAATAATAAATAGCTTAATTGTTCATTATTAATTCCACTTTGAATTTATTATAGATAAATGTGGCCTTGAACAGAATCACTCCCATGCTCAGCTCAGGTGTTTTCTACTGAGCCTCCTAATAAACGTGTGTGTGTAGTAAAACAAAGTTGGCCTCCACCCTCACGGGGATAGTGCATTTGCTATTGAATCCAGACAAATGGCCATTTGCAAGGCTGGATGAGTAGTTAAGCCACATGGGCAAATGTAATATGACAACATTCTTCATGGTAATGTTGTCCTCCTCATTACATTTGAAAATATATTGCCAGTGTGCGATGCTTCCAACTACACTTTCTATTAGTGCGCTTAGGAGTTCTTCAGACAAGGTGAAGTCCATATGTGCCCCCAGAAATTATTAGCTTATTTGTAAGCCTAAAGAAAAAAATCACAGCTATTGTCTGTGAGAACTTAATTTACCAACGCTCTTTTCTTTCTATCCTTAATTATGTATATATTGATAGACTTGAGCCACCTGCTTGCTCAATGCTCTTGTATAACCGTATCTCTTATGTGCCACTTAATGTGCCACTCTACATGTGAATACTCAGCTTAGCTTTTGAGTATTAAAACATTTTTCTCCACTTCCTTGAAAAGCTGTGAACAAGCCTTTTAGCATTTTATCTGGACAAAACAGTAGTGGTTTTACACAAGAAATGAGGACTCTGTAAGTAAATCTGTGTGTTTATATAACTAAAGTGCATTATAAAAAGAAGCAATAAATCCAGTTTTCTACATAAAAGGAATTAGATTTTCCAGTTTACTTCTGCATGGGGATTAATAAAATTTGCAACAAATAGCTGATGGAATGATCCATTTGAAGTTTGTAAAGGCATCTTGGCAAGCTGGCTGGAGTAGCTTTTTCATTTTTTCAGAAAAGGATGTCTGTTAATTTTTTGATTCAGTCTTGTTCCTGAATGAATGTTTTAAAATGAGCTGAGAGACTGTTACCTGTGCATTTCTGCATGGCTGAGCAAATTCACCCGCGAATCCAAGTTTCTCCTCATTTCCATCACTATACGTCTCCAAATTACAGAGAATTCATTCCTGAGCTGGAGAGGTGCCAGAAGTTCCTCATCTAGCTGTCTGTGGGCTGCCTTTTTCTCTCTCCTCTTTGAGGCTTTCTGATGTCTAGAGTGAGCTCAACTCAAAGGTCTCCAGCCTCACGCTCGCCTCACATTCCCCCACAGTCACACGGAGCTCTGTGATTCTGAGGAATACTGTGTGCCAGCATCCAATTCACAGTCTCCTTCTACCTGCAGGTGTTCCAGAAACTTCAAAATGCGTCTGGTAATGTATTTGCCCCTCTAAACATGCCACTTTGACATGCATTATATGCAGCAGCTGATTATTTTTTAAAAATCTGTCTTTTGAATAACATGCATGCTAGAAGACGTCCAAGGGGGCTCGTAGAACAGTGTAAGCTTAATTAGTGGTGTAGGTGTGCATGTGTGTGTGTGTGTGTGTGTGTGTGTGTGTGTGTGTACTGTTAATGTAGGTATGTTTGCATAAATATGTATTATTTATGGACACATATGTCTGTGCAGGCAGATATCACTAAAGGAATCTCAATGAAAGCACTACTTTTTATGTACATCCAGGTTTTCTAATCAGATCTGTAAACATCTTACACAGCAGCAAGTAGAAGAAAATACATTTTTTAGCCCCATGCAAGTGGCACGTTTTAGGTACTTATTTGAAAAACCTTTATTTATTTCTTAAAAAAAAATGTGATTGTGTATGTGTCTGTATCTATGGGGAGGGTGTATTGGTTTTTGAAAATTTGGAGAGAAGAGTTATCTTGCTGCTGCACAAGAGAATTTCTACCCCATGTTACCTGTGTTCTCCAAACTCAGTGATCACGGAGGGGAGGAGATGAGGTTCTGCTTCAGAGTAACCCCAGGGGGACGTTGAGCTGCAGTGTTCAGCAGGCATTTTAGGTATTCTAAATACTAGTGTTCGAATAACAAGTAGATGGAGTAGACTTGCTGTTGCTGAGTCCTGCTATGTTTCTTTGCTTGTAGAAATCATCCACACTGTACATTTAGGATGTGCATGTGTTTATTGAACTCCAGTAACACTGCGTGAGAGTGTAGGCTCATAAATCACATTATTTATTTGCCCGTGTTGGGTGCTACAGTCTAAAATTAAGAAATTACTTAGCAATTAATAATATATTCAGCGTCTCTTGTCTCATTGGGTGGGATTTACATCCTTAGGACTTGCTCTTCTAGTTATAGAGACCAATGATTTAAGGTTGAGATTTAATTGCTATTTCAAATCCTTAAGCTGGAAAGATGCTTGTAGTACTTTACTTTATTTAAAAGACTTATTTTGAAAAATCTGTGTGTATATCTAACTGTGGTTGGGAGCTAATTATGACTATAATGTGCTGTATGTTTAAGATAAACTTGTTTTGAGAACTGCTCACTTGTATAATAGAAATTTGCTTTCTTGCCTTTATAACAATTCTTTCACTTTGCATTATGTTCTTGATTTTTGAGATTATCACGAATTATTGTGAAGAGGAGAAAATAAGGTAGCAACTCAGAATTCACAAAGAAAAGTAGGTTGAACTAGCAGTTTTCTGAGAAATTAAGTAAAACAGGTTTTTGTAACTGGGTTTTCTCAGTGCACAGTGAGTATTGATATTTGAAAAGGAAAATATCTTAATGTTAACTTGGTAAGTAGAACAGATTAGATAGTATTAATGCCATCTGGTTATAGTTTCTCACTATATTTAAAATGAAGTAGTAAATAAATTAATTATTTTATATTAGCTATTAATTAGTTTTGCATCATGATATTGATTATAAAACAGACAATTGATTTTGATTTGCTTTGAATTAGAGACAGTTGTAAACTTTGGTAAAATAGTTTACTGAATTGTAACAATAAAAATGTTATTCTTGAAAGTCAGTGTGAAAACTACTTTTACTTTTTAATGTTCAAAGTCTGAGATTTTATAACTTATAGAGAGCTGCATACTTATAGAGGATTATGTGTATTTCAAAAAAATTACATAACTTTTAATACTTATTATTCATGTTCAATTCATAATTACTCAAAGTAATACAGTCAAAATGTATTTCAATGCATATGAATGCTTCCTTGAAAGGGCATATTATATTAGGAGCCATTAAAAAACCTGTGTAGGCTATTAATGTTATACTCATGTGTTGCTTCATGTGTAATGGATTTTTTTAAAGGTACTGTTCATTTACAATATTTAAATACACCTAAGATTGTGACCTAGTTGATGTAGGAATCTTGGCTTTGAATGTGAATACCTTGATGAGGGTTTCAAATTGAATGTACAGGATGGCTGAAGCTTCTTAGTACTTTTTTGGTATGTATTATAATATGTATTAATGGATATGTTCAAATACTAAGCTTTGTAAAAATATTCATTGCACTTAACCGCATACAAAACACTTTCATCTTACTTTTGAAGTTGGTTATTCTTTTTGAAGTGTTTCATAGGCATAAAAAGAGGTTTTATTAGTTCGAGCTTGTATGGCACTGTGTGGTACCAGGGGAACACTCAGTGTCATTTTGTAGGGAATATTATATGTACGAAATAGTGAGAGGAAGGAATGCCACATTTGCCATCTGTCTCTAATTATGATTTCCTACTGGCTTTTAGATATATTGTAGACTAGGCTTTTATTTTATAAAACAATTATATTAACAACAATACCTAAAATGATTATAAAACACTTCCGCCATAAAATAGTTTCCCCATTGTGTGACTGAGATTGTCTTATGAAACGTTTCGTTTTTTAAGGCTCACATATAGAGAATATAAAAAGTATAATTTGTAGACTGACCATGCATCCACAGCCAAAAACATTCATCCTTTAAGCATTTATTGAGCCTTGCTGGGCCAAGCCATCTCTTGGCCATAGGCAAAAGGTGGGTGGGGGAGGGAAAATCTTGTTTAAAGAAACTAGAGAGGCTGTTCCAGCTATGTTATTACTAACAATTGTTTATGGAGGTACAGATACCTTCAACATGGTTTAAGAATTAGATTTTTTTTTGTTCCACTTAGTTTCAAAATGATACAATAATAAATTAGGTTTGCCAGTGGAAAGGGATGATCACAGTTGGCGTGGGTAATGAAGGCTGGTCAGAGAAACTCTGGAGAAGGTGAGTTCTCAACCAAATTTTGAAGGCAGTTATTAACAGGAACTGATGGAAAGAAGAGGAATAGGTACTTTGGGTGGAAGGAAAAGAAATACGGGAGGAAGCAAATCAGGACAGGAGACAACAATGTGGTAACATTGTGTGGAGAAGAGGAGCCATATTGGGAATGATAGGAAGTGGGACTGAAAAAAAAATTTCAGGGTTGATTTGAAATGTTTTTAATTAATACTCATGATCTTATTATATCCTTTGGAAAATTCTTTGAGAAAGTGAACATTTATTTTATGATATCCAACAACTTCTGTAAATGGCATTTCAAAGTCTGTACGATAATAATGAATATTTCTTGAGTATTTACTATGAGCTAGGCACTGCACTAAATACTTTAAATGCATTATCTTACATAGTGCTCACTTAATATTAAAATCCTTGTTTTACAGGTGAAGAAACTGAGGTACTGAGAAGTTACATAGCTTCTCTAAAGTTATACGAGGTCAGAAGTGGTGGAGCTTAGATTTGAACACAAATTCTGGAGCCCAACCTTCTAACCACTACATGAGAAGTCCACTTCAGTTTATCACTTTGCTCTAACTCCAGATCCATACTGCTATGACCAATTGCTGACTACATGTGTCATTTATGTCCTCTGGGAACAGATACTGAGACAGAATTACCAAACAAGTAGTTTATTGGAGAGAAAAGATAAATGGAGGAGGAAACCAAATTGTGTTGGGAAAGGCTTCAGATCACGGTGCAGATCCGACAGTCTGATCTAACTCAGTGACCTCCAAAGGGAAGATTGCTTTATGTTAATGGAAACCCATGCTGGACAGAAATGGCCAAGCCTAGTGCTCCTAACACGGTCAGTTAATGACTAGGGGATCTCAGAAGGGCATGGCTATGACTCAAAAGTTGAGGCAGATTCTCAGTGTTCTGTAGCTGGAGGCTCTCAGCTAGTTGCGCTTTTGGCACCTGAATAGCAAGTTCTTTCCTGAAGAGAGATCTGAGTGGTGGACATCCTTGGTTGCTAAGGTGATATCTCTAAAAAACATACTCCAGGAACTCAGGGTGGGGTGAGCTAGGCACCAAGGGTGAAGAATTTAAGGAGGCCCCCACTCTCAAGATCATGCAAATTCAAGGTGGATACCTGAGAGTGAGTGCCTCCTTAATTTTGCAATTTAGAAAATATATAGGAGGTTAATGGGAAATATGCCTGGAAAAGTAGATCAGAATTGGTCAATGAACTGTAGAGATGGAGTTTAAGTTTTTTTCTCCTTGAAGGTTTTGGAGCAGAAAAGTGACATGATCAAAATGGTCTTGTGGGAAGGAGCATATGGTCACGGTGTAGAGGCTTCACTGAATGGAGAGAGAAGGCTATTTTGCTATTAGAGGCAGGAGGAAATGAGACCTTGAACTAGGTGTGTAAAGAATGGGAAAGATAAGAGAAAATATGAAGGGTGAGTAGGATTTCACGATTGATTAAAGGAAGGGGGTAAGGAGAAGAGAGTACTCAAAAGAGACTTAAAATTTGGAATTGAGTGGCAGGGGGCTGGTGTATTGAAACTAGAAATGGACAGGAGGAAGCTCTTACTAAAGGAGGGTAATAAGAGTCCAAGAACCATGCAGACGAACCATCTTCTTTATGTCCCCAAATGAATGACATATAAATATTTCATGTTTCCCTCATCTCAGGTACTACTTATTCCTCAAGTTTTACATTATTTTTAATTCCTGGTCATCATCCCTTGAACAAAAAATTAAAGCATGGAAGACAAAAGTTATGTTTATAGACAGCAACCATTCTGACAAAATTTAGGTTCCTTTTTTTCAAATTCAACTGTAAAACTACCTTTTTTTTTTAATAGCTACATAATTTCTAACAGCTAGTTTGAGGTATTATTATTATTTTATTATACTTTACTTTTTAAGACAATGTCTTTGTTTCACATAGACCTGATTCTAGTTTGCAGAGCTCAGCAGGACTGGCCCTGCTCATTGAAGAGAAGGTCTTTCTTCGTGTCGTAGATGGAAGAGCCAACACTGATATCATGAGATACAGACATCTTCTCATAGAGAAAACCTGAAACAGCTGCCTCACACTGCCCACATAGTAAAGTGACAGAATTGATCTAACATAAACAGGAAAAAGACTAAATTTCTTTGCAAATAAAGGTTCACATAGTATAGTATTGTGATGTATAATTGAAAACCCAATTTTCAGTGAAAAGGAAATAATGGCAAAGACTTAATGTGAAATAAGTTTTAGGTACAGAAAAGAATATTAAGTTTTTTATGGATATGCAATGCAATGTGAGGAGCTCAAAGCAAATATTTAATTGCCCTTAAAACTGAACAATATAATGGCAAAATTTGCATGTTCTTCCAGGCTGACTTGTTTTACTGTATAGTGCAGGAAAACACTTGTAGTAATATGACATTAGCATCCATGGTGTACCAAAAAGTAAACTTTTCGGAGATGATCAAATTACCCTCCAAAGCCTACTAAGCAACCGTACAACAGGCTTATACCTAACCAATGGTGGTAACTAAAAGATAAGCTTAGGTAACATGTGTTTTGTGACAGCAATAACATAGATCTGATGTCCCATTTGCAACTAGAGTTGCTGACACAGAAATATAGGGTTTGTATACTCTGACCTCCAGAGTATGAGGCTATCATAAGAAGATGAATAGAAATCTTCTTCCCAGTCTCAGACTTAGATATAGGACAGTATGCTTTCCTGACTGCATTAAAACAAAAAATGGTAAGACACTGTAACATGAAAGAGTGAGGGTCCGTTTATGTGGACTTCTGTGATTCTGTTCTTCACTCTCAACCCTCAGGGCAGTGATCTGTACAGGACAGTATTTAATCTTCATGACAGACTGATGAGGTAAGTGTTGATTATTACTCATTTTAAAGGTGGGGAAACTTTGGCAGGAGAGGTTCAGTAACTTGTTCATGGTCACACAGCAAGTAAGTAGCAGAGCAGAGTTGAATCCAGGGCCTGAACTCGTACACTGTGCTGGGCATGGTGGGTGTGAGCAGAGTAGTGGTGGGTGGGCTTTCCAACCCGGAAACCTCTGAAGCTCTCCTTCCTGTTGCTGCTCTTATCTACCTTGGGTCCTTTCTGTATACAGTAAGGAAATACAGTTGTAAACTCAAGAAATAGCACCCAACCTGTTTTTTTTTTGATGGACTCATGATGAGTTGTTCACCGAGATTAAATATATATTGCTACTGTATTCTAGCGATGAATGTCCCTGAGTGCGGGACCTGCTCATCCACGCCCAACTGTGTCAGTTTTTCTATTTCTTGATATTTGGAAATTAATTCTGCCTTCAGTTTTGGTCCAGATTGGACAATTGGAGCTCACACTTTATGAGAGACAGCAAATTGTCACTGTATAACCACATGCCTGTAATTAAAAGTACACAAACATTCTAATTGTGCAGAACTCTGATAAAGGAAGAATTAGGTATGATGTAGCCCCCGGAAAGCTCTGTTTATTGACAGAGATGGCTCCCATATAGCTTCCTTGTACGCTTCATTCTGAAGGAATTGTGTGGTAGAATGAATGCAGGCTTTGGAATCAGACATTTCTGGGTACAAATCCTCCTTCTGTCACTTTGGCAAGACACTTCAATATCGCTGAGGAACAGGGATAATGCTTTGTATTGCTATGAGGATAAGAGGGTGCATGTATTGTTCCTGGCATAGAATAGGAGTTTAATAAATGTGTTTAGCACATCAGCAGGAGCAGAGAGGCAGATGTGTGTTAAAAAGTATCTGACTCTGGGTTCAAACTTTCTGGGTTCAAATCTGAGCTCTATCACTTATCAGCTGAAAGAACTTGGGAAATGTCCTTAACTTTTCTGTGCCTTCGTTTTCTTGTCTGTAAAATGGAAATGATAACAGCACCTTCTTCATAGGGTCGGTAGGAGGAACACATGACTTAATGTAAGTAAAGCACTTAGAACAGCGCATGGCACACAGCAAGCACTCCATGAGCGTTAAGTCCCTCTTTGTGAGATCCAGTTCATTCCAACCTCGTTTCTTTTCGGAGTGAGGAGCCTAGGAATTCACAGTGCATGTGAAGGCAAGCATTTCCAGTTTCTTGGTATCTAAGGCCTAAAAATACTTAATTCAGTGTTTACTAAATCATTGATATTAGGCACCTTAGCCTGATAGTTTCTTGCATCCATTGTTGGTGAAGGTCAGGCCCTCTCATACCAATCGTGGGGGAAAGTACATTTGTACAATCACATTTAGATGGCAATTTGCAATATCTGCCAACATTTTAAATGCACATTTCTTTTGACTTATCAATTTTACTTGTAAGAATTTGCTGACATATGCTCACATCATTGAGCAAAGAAATGTGGCAGAGTTGGTTGCAGCATTGTTTGTGATATTAAAACCTATAAACAACTAAAATATACATCTAGAGAAGAAGTACTTAAATAATTTATAGTATATCCATGCAATGGGATACTGCAGAGAAGATTTTAAAATAGAGCTGTATAAGTACATATGAAAAACTGTACAAGCATACTTTTAGGATAAGACAGGCATTTTTCATGGAAATCACTATGGTATGAATAATACTGTTTATGTTAAAAAAAGATGTACTTATATTCATTTGCTTGTTTAATCATAGAAAATTCTCAAAATATATACATGGAATCATTAGTATTCACCAGTGGAAAGTGGAAATAGGCATTGAGTGGGTACTCTTCCCTTGCACTGTATGTGAATTGTTTAACATGGGCATGATATACTTTTACAATTTTAAAAATAGTTTTAAAAATCCCTTTCTTTTTTGTACCCATTGATATATTTTAAAAAGATCAGTCCTTTATGCAAGTGTAACCCTAAACCTTAGTGTAATATTTTTGAATTATTGAGCCAAGTATCATTCTAAGTTAAAACAGAGTGTGTGTGTGTGAACTCACTGCCAGAGCTCCAATTTGCTCTCAGGGAGCAGAAACCGAATGACTAAGGAGATTTTCTAACATCAAGTCACAGGAGAGTCTTAAGTCCTGTGGCAAAAATTCATGTTGTTCAAAAGTTCATGCACTTAGAGAGGAAACATTAAATCAAAGAGCATTAGAGGGGAGAAGGGAACATTGAGTAAATGACTTTTCCTCAGGACTTAATAAATTGAATGCTAAACACGGGGCAACTTTACACTTGGGATTTTTTCATACTAAGGTTTCTCTGTATTTCTGAAGCCTCTCTCTCTCAGTCTTTTGCAGAATGCTATATGAGAGTTACACTGCTTTTGGATTTGAAGACAAAAGTAATTTGCATATAGGGTTAATCAAGATTCCTTGCCTCTTGCACTTTTAGAAGTGCTTACACATACATTGTCTCCTTTGGTACTCATAAATGAGGCATTTAGGACAAGTATTATAAAGCTCATTTTCTACATAAGGACCTGAGGTTTGGAGAGGTTAAGTAATAAGTTTAAACCAGTCAGTGTGTAGCTGAACACACAAGACCATTGGTTATGTCTCAGCTGTCCTTGCTGCTAGCAGCCAAGGGCACAGCTGTGTAGAAGAATCACTTCTATGGTTGTGAAGTTGGTTTATTATTTTCTTGGAATCACTTTTACTCTGGTTTAGGAAGATCCAGGAATGTCCAATTGAACTTTCTTCCCAATGTGGATTGTAAACACGCTCATTTAAAAAGGGGCATCTAATAAAATGCAGATAGAGCTGAGTTCTCATTTTGACACTACTCCTTACTGGCTGTGTAATCTCTGGCAAATTGTTCTCTCATGGGAATAATGATAGTATTAATCTTCCAGGGCTGATGTTAAAAGAGTTTAAATAAAATAATGTATGAAAAGTGCTTGACTGAGTGCATGGAATGTAGTAAAGGGTCAATATACAACAGGTACAATAGTAATTAATGATATAAATAAGTCAGTGTCCGGGTCAGTGCAGCAGGCATAGCTCTGATGGCAACCAGAGCTTTTGTCTACTTGGAGGTGACAGCAGGAGCTGCATCCCAGAGTGAGCACTGATCAATTTCTTTCTTTTGAAGGAAACTTCCTTGGAGCCACAAAGAACTAAGAACAAGTAGCAAAGTTCCCTAAAACTTCCCTGAGCCTTAGTGCAGAAACTTGGGCATCTCTGACTAAAGAAACCACCCCCAGCTTCAAACCAGTTTTCCAGGTCATCGTCAACAGTAAGATCAGATAGGAAAAAGGAATCCAGTCACCCAGGGCTTTAACACAGGGACGGACAGTCACCTCTCTTAAGCAGGCAACTCTAAGATCTTGCTCTGAGAGTTTGTCTTTAGTCTCTTAAATTTCGACTTCTTAAATAGAATTTTGGGGGAAACCTGAAAAGTCAAAGCTAAGAATTCACAGAATTAGTGATGTAAAGATCTATTTGCTATTTAGATGAAAAGTACTTTACTAATACTTTTGAATTTTTAAAACTTATTTTTCTTTACTACACGATTAATTTATGCTTAGTGCAGAAAATATACAGAATCAAAACAGAAAAAAAGTCCTTAGAAAGAAGCCTTGTTCATATTTATTTTAGTTTGTAGTTATTGAGACCTTTGTAAATAAATATATTTATTTTCATAAAAATGAAAGCACTGTACATATGGTTTATGACCTTTCAATTACTAACAATATATCATGCACATCTTCCCATGTCAATAGATTTTTTAAAATAACTTTATTTCCAGTGGTTGCATAGCATTCTTTGGAGTGAACAAGTCATGATTTTACAAATTTTCTAATGTTGAATATTTAGGTTTCATTTTTCTTTCTGCAAGAAAAATTCTTTTTGAAAAATCATTGTAGAAATGCTTAATTCCTTCTTTAAAATAAATTCCAAAGGTAGACTTTCTAGGTTAAAGAGTAAATACATTTTTAAGGCTTTTGGTGTCTAAGTGTCTTCCTGTTAAATTTTGTCGATTTCATCCTTGCTATTAGTACAAGAGTAGAAGAGTGCAAATAGATCAGTGACTGTTTAAGTAAACATGACTTCTATTCATTTATTATAAAAGGTGAATACCTTTACAAAAACCTTTATGCCAAGATAAAAAGTGCTTCTTATTAACGCCAACTTCTTATATCCATAAGATAGTGTGTTAATAGCATTAGGGAGGTTGGTAATGATATCAGTATAATATGATTAGCTTTTGATGAAGTGTAATAGAAAATGTGGGGATAATTTGGAGAAAAAGTTACTATAAGCATACTTCCACCGGAGCCCATTAATTCCACCCACATATCCATTTTAAAATGTGAGAATAAAACAGTCAAGGGAGTGAAAACTCGTCCTCTGTGGTTATTGTCACATCAGTTTTCTCTAGGGTTGGAAGTGTCTGTGCCTGATCCCTTCTGCACCACACTAGGCTTCATGGTAGAAATGCTAAGATTAGAACCTTTTTAGTAGAAATTACGTTTGATGGCACTAGCCCTGCTGTCAGAGTAATTCCTGCTGGAAAGAAAGTATCTGAATTAATGGTGTAATAAACTGAGTTAGTGTTTCATCTTGGCAGAGGATTAATTAGGGGAAGAGAAACTAACATTTATTTTGGTTCTTATTTGACAGACCGTTTATTATTACATTATTGCATTTAATACTCCCTATAAACCTGTGAGGCAGGTATTACTGGGGGCATTTTACAGCAAAGGAACTGAAGTTCAGTCAGATAATGTGTCTCCCCTACAGCCACACAGCGGGTGAGCTGCAAAGCTGGGATTCCCTGCTTTTTGGGGCCTGCACTCTCTGTACTGTTCTGTCTCACCAGTTATACAGGAAGACTGAGCTTCTCTTCCAGAATATTCATTGTAAGTATGAATACACTTTTATCCTTCTAATCTGTGGATTCCCATAAAAGTCAATGTGTTAAGCAGACTTAGAGATGTGATCCACTTATCAGTGCTATGTCAGTTAAGATATTTTTATAAGCCAGAAACAGAGAGTCCGCTATTTTGCTTATTAACAAGCTATCCTGAGGCAGAGCAGTATGGATTTTTCATAGGTTCAGTGATTTCATTAAGGACCCAGGTTCTTTCTATCTTGCTGCTCTGCCATGTTCAGTGCTGACTTTTATGGTTGTGTGGTGACTTTAAGAGCTCTGAATACATCTTCATAAAACAATGTCCAGAGGCAGGAAAATGGAATGGCTCCTTCTCCCACAACTTTCTTTTAAAGAGCAAGACAAAGTGCCCAGTAGATTCTCTCTCGTGCCTCATAGTCCAGAGCTATGTCATAGGTCCTTTCCTGACCCAAACATTGGTATGGAGAATGGCTTAGGCCAATCAGGATTCACTCCCAGGACTGAGGAGGGCGAACCCTGAAATTCAAGCTAGGCTCTGTGGCAGGAGGAAACAACCTAAAATGCTACCAACACTGCTTTCAAGAGATTTTAAGATTTCTTTTCCTATGTAATTGATTATATACTCTGAGGTTCTTCAGTGGGAGAAAAGCGTATTATTGCTGTTGTAGAAACTTTTACTTTTGTGTGACCACCATCTACAAATGAACATGTAATTTTCTTCGGTGTGCTCCACCAAATCCTCCCATTTTCATCACTTTTCTCGAATAAAATTCTGTATGTTATTTTTTTTACCAGCATGTTCAACTATTTTAACTCTTCTTTACTAGTCCTTGATACAGCTTCTTCTAAGAATAAGGGAAAAGCAAGACTTTATTGGAAAGTTAAAATAGTTCCAGTAGTATCTGTCTATTAAGGTTAGCACAATTTTTTGCTTTTTTTAAAAAAAGAGTGTTGTCTTATTGGAGAGCATTAAGTAGAAGAAACCTAATTTCTTAACATGAATAAATACTGATTATCTTTTATTTTAGCAAGTCATTTAATCTTCATGCTTGTATTGGAACAATAAAACAAAAGTTGAAGTGGAGGGATATCTATCAATTGTCAAAATAATTAGTTCAATAAAATAGTGTTCATTGAAGGGGAAAATCAGTTAATAATTTTTAAATTGAATTGGATTATTAATTGAATTAAAACAGTCAATTCAGTTCAATAAATATTTATCAAGAACTTATAATGTACTCCCATAGAATTAATAATAAATGCCATAGAAAATCTTATAACCTGGTGGAGGAGTAAGTAATCAGTATAGAAAAAAAATCTATGCTAAACTATTACATGAGATAAGGAAAGGTATGTAATAATTATAACAATAACAATAACCAATGCATTGAGCACTTATCATCTAGAATATGTTTTATTATGCTTCACATGCATTAATTCATTTAATTCTCACAACAACCTTACAAGATAAGTTTTTTTTTTATTAGCCCCATTTTAAAGATGAAAAAATAGAGGCAACAGAGAGAAAGGGAGTCTCATGGGGATGCAATAACTCTTCCTGGAGAGGTGGGGAGGGGCACGTGTTTGCAGAAAAAGATTTAGCAAAAAGGTGACTTTCCAACTAGGGTTGAGGGAAGAAGCCCAGGAAAAGGGTGCAGCAGTGGGAAAAAAATGGCATCTGCAAAAGCATCTCTGAAAGTCTTTTCATGTTCAGTGTGGCTAAAGCACTATGAGGTAGAAATAGGTAGAGGTGAAGACAGTAAAAACTGTGGCTGTACTGTTTGTGTCATTAGTCAACACTTACTTAAGGTGTTTAAGAAGGATAGTGACATCTTCTTTATAAGAAGGTGATGTTGGACAGAATGGAGAAAGATACATTGAGGTAAGAGAGGCTGGTGAGGGAGGAAGTGTAGAAAATTAGTACAGTGATACAGGACAGAGACAGTGAGTTCTGACTAGGAGAGTTGGGGAGGGAAGGATGAGGAAGAGCTGGGGACTCACAGGGCTGGGTAACTTCTCAGTGAATAGTGATGTCATTGATCAAATGTGAAAGAAATGTGATATTTCTAAGTAAAAACACATATCTTATACAAAACTCATACCTTATACAAAAACATATACCTCAACTAAAACACCTTGTACAGAATTTACTTTATAATGGATCATAGAATTAAATGTAAAATGTAAAACTAAAAATGTTAAAAAAAAATAGGAGAAAAATTTTGAGACCTTTCTTAAGGCCAGGTGAAGACTTTGTAAACTTGATGTGAAAAACATGATTCTTAAAAGGAAAATATTAACAGATCAGATTTCATTAACATCAAAAGCTTTCTATGAATGATATAGCATCTTTTTATTAAGAGAGTGAAAAAACAAGCTACAGACTGGAAGAAAATATTTTTAAACCACATACCTGACAAGGGACTTGATCTAGAATGTATAAAAAGCTCTTAAAATCCAAAATTTAACAATAAATAAACCAAACAATGCAATTGGAAAATGAGCAAAATATATAAACACACTTTTATTGAAGAAGATGTATAGATGGCAAATGAACACATGAAAAGATGTCTAACATCACTAGCCATTAGTGAAATGCAAATTAAAATGACAATGAGATATTAGTATACCTATTAGAATGGCTAGAATAAAGATCATTGACAACACCAAATGTTGGTGAAGATACTAAGAAACTGGATCATTCATATACTTCTAGAGAGAATATAATATGATACAGCCAGTCTAGAGTAAAATATGACAATTTCTTATAAAATGAAACATATGATTACCATACAAGCCAACAACTGCATGCTGCATGGTTGGGCATTTATCCCTGAAAATGAAAACTTTGTTCACACACACACACACACACACACACACACACACACACACACAGAACTGTACATAAATGTTCATAGCAGCTTTATTAATAATAGCTAAAAACTAGATTACCCAAACTGGGTATATCAAACCATAAAATATTACTCATAAAATATTGATATACACAACGACTTGGGTAATCTCTAAGAGATTATGCTGAGTGAAAAGGTTACATACTGTATAATTCCATTTCTATAACATTCTCAAAATGATGAAATAATAGAGATGGAGAACAGATTAGTGATTGCCAGGAGTTATGGAGAGAGAAAGGAAGGAGGTGAATGTGGCTCCCAAAGAGCTGTATGATTGATCCTTGTGATGGAACTTTTCTGTATTTTGACTGTGGTGGCTATTACTCAAGTCTACACATGCGAAAAAATTACATAGAACGAAATATATATACACACACAGCATGTAAAGCTGGTGAAATAAGGAAGGTGGGTTGTATCAATTTCAGGTTCCTGGTTGTGATATTATGCTATAGTTATGCACGATGTCATCATTGGTGAAAACTAGGTGAAGGGTATACAAGATCTGTATTATTTCTTACAATTGCATGCAAATCTACAATTATCTAAAAATATAAACTAAAAGAAATTGTGAGGAAGGGAAATAGGTTTACTAGAAAAGGTTTGGAAATGTTGAGTTTGGGAAGCTGAAGAAGCCTAGTAGGATGTTCATAGGACAATGTCAGGGGTGAAGGGTGTTAATAAATCTGAGGGTTGTTTGCATAAAAGTGGTTAGGGACCTCTTTGGTGAGATTGCCCTGGAAATGAAAATAAAGCCATAATAATAACAAGAGTTCATGTAATTAATGAGTAACTAAGTGCCAGACATAGTGCACCTCCTTTAGACCTGTTACTTATTCAGTCTTCACAACAATCCTATAATGTTGCCACTATTATTCATTATACAAATGAGAAAATGTCCTAGAAGGGTTAAGTAACTTTACCAGGGTCACACAGCTGGTAATTGGAGGAACTAATCTATGTAACTCCAGAGGTTGGTTACCCTGCCTCCAGCAGTAGAGAAGAGCCCAGGGTAAAAACACAAGAAGCATGAACATTGCAAGTCTTGGCAGAAAAAGAGAGGCTCATGGAAGTGCCGATGATGGTAACTCCATTTTGACCCAGTTTCTGTATCCTGAGCTTTAATGATATTTTATTGTAGTCCTGTCCTGTAGCTTTCAGATGCATCCTTGTAACATGTTACCAAAGGGGAAATGAATAGATTCTGTATGCACAAAGTTGGCGGATGGGCGAGTTGGTTCTTATAAGCATGTAGTCCACAGAGCTAGCTGCTGTGGGGCTGGTACTGGGTGTCTTTGTGGAGTCAATGAACTAAGAATTAAGGGAGGGAAATAAGACCAGAGATCAGGAGACTTGGCCCAGGCTAAAGACTGGGAGGCACACAGTGGGTGTGTTATAATGGAGGAACTGAGAGGAGGGGAATGGAGGGAAGTGAAGGTAGGCTGTGAAGAACCAAAAGTGTGAGTGGGGAAATGAGATGATTCTGGAGCAGAGTCCAGGGCTGCAGAGAGCCTACAGTAACTTTCTTTTCATGAGGCCTGGAATAGCCTGGGCCCCTCCCTCGAAGAGAGTGCTCGGTCCTACATAGCCCATTTGTCTGACTTAGGTTCAGGCTTCCCACCTTTTCTTTTCACCAAATTGGTCAAGTGGAAGGAATTTCTGAAATTGATCAGTTGTCTGGGTTCATGTGGGCATAAATTAAAAGCCTCACCAGCTTTTAGGAAAAAGGAATAAAGGTGATTTTTAGTTTCTTGAGTGCTTTGATTTGTATCATAATTCCTATTTGTATCATAGTTTAAAAATTAAATTCCTAAAGTATAGTGAGTGAAAAACACCCAAAGAGGAACTTTCAAAATCATGTTAATAATTAAAGTTGACACACAGCAACCCTAATTCGAATTTTCTTAGTGTATTCCTAATTACTTCAGCACTCTCATCTTTATAGTTCATCAGTTCATCTATTCTTGCTACAACTAAATTGATTAAAGAGAATACTGCTGGGATAAATATATGATTATAGGTATAGAGTAGGGAAAATACAAAGTGAGTCTGTAGCATCAGAAATCAAGGCAGTTCTCTTCCTGATTTCAAACAGTATTACAATGCCATAGTAATCAAAACAGTATGACATTGGTATAAAAACAGACACATAGATCAATTGGATGTAACAGAGAGCCCAGAAATAAACCCAGGTATATAAGATTAATTAATTTTCAACAAAGATGCCAAGAATACACAATAGAGAAAGGGTAGTTTCTTCAATAAATAACATTGGGAAAACTGGATATCCACATCTAAAAGAATGAAATTTGACCCCTATCTCATACCATACACAAAAATCAATTCAAAATATATTAAAAACTTAAATGTAAGACCTGAAACTATAAAACTCCTAGAAGAAAACAGGAAAAGACTCCTTGACATTGGTCTTTGCAATGATATATTTTTTTGGATTTGACATCCAAAACAGAGGTGATAAAAGCAAAAATAAATAGATGGGTCTACATCAAACTAAACGTTTCTGCATGGCAAAAGAAACAGTTAACAAAACAAACTTGGAGAAAATATTTGCAAACCACATATCCAATAAGAGATTAATATTAAAAATACATAAGGAACTTGTACAACTCAATAGCAAAAACTCAAATAATTGAAATATGGATAAAGTACTCAGACATTTTTCCAAAGAAGACATACAGATGGCCAATAGATATATAAAAAGTTGCTCAATGTCACAAATCATCAGGGAAATGCAAGTCAAAACCACAGTAAGATACCACTTCAGACCTGTTAGGATGTCTATTATCAAAAGACAAGTGGTAAAATGTCATCAAGGATGTAGGGAACACAGAACCCTGGTATACTGTCAGTGGGAATATAAATTGATATAGTCATTTTTTTAAAATGGTACTTCTGGATATATATCCAGAGGAAATGAAATCTCTATCTTGAAGAGATACCTGTACCCCCATATTCATTGTAGCATTATTCACAATAGCCAAGATGTGAAAGCAACCTAAGTGTCTGCTGACTGATAAATGGGTGAAGGAAATGTGATACACATATGGTAGCTCGAAGAGGCTTGCTTTAGCAAAATTTGGGACAATTTGAACAATAATAATGCTAACATATTATAACTCATTAAATAAAATTTCCAAAAGTCTATGGGTTTATAGTGATACTAGAAGTAGAAAGGAGGAATGAGGAGTGAGAAAAACTATTCTTCATTGAAGAATGCCAGCTAGTAAGAATTGGACAATCACTATTTTGAAATTTCAAATAAATTAGGCAAAAATTATAAGTGGATGCTAAAATCATTTTGGGAATTCAGGCCATTCCCACAGTTTTAACATATCACCCTTCACATGACTTAAGTTAATATGAGAGGGAAAATGTCCCTCTATATCAGAGAGATCTGGAAGATACCATCTTACCTAACTTAGCTTTGCCAGTAGTGGGACAACCTGACATCATCTGCCTCCTCATGTGTAAGAAGATAACAATATTACCTACATAGTACTCGTGACAAAAAAGTTAAATCAGAATATGATCATAAGGAAATAATCCTACAAGTCCAGAATCCATTTTATAAGACAAGTGGCTGGTATCTTTATAAGAGTCAAAGTCATGAAAAGCAACCAGACAAACAAAAGGCAGTGGGACTGTTCCAGTTGTAAAAAGATTAAAGAGAACACAGCATCCAAATACATGTGAACATTGATTGGATCCTGGATTTTCCTCCACTTCCCAACTCCACCTGTGCAAAGGCTGTAGAAGACATTTTAGAGAAAACAGGAAATTTAAATATGGTCTGCATATAAGATAACATTAATGAAGTCATGTGATTTTTCTCAGCTGGGATTTTGAACTGTGTTCACATAAGGCAATAACTTTATTCTTAGGAGATACATGCTGAAATATTTAGGGGTGAAGTGTCATGATATCTACAATGTACTTTTAAATAACTAACTTTTTTTATGGACTTATGATCTGATATGATGGTTTAGATCTTTAATTTATTAGTTATTAATTAGATTTTTTTTTATTTCTCAAAGTATAACAGTTCATTTAAAATCCCACTGTGATAGTTAGAATTCTGTCTCTCATTTCATCAGCTTTTTGGTTGCTTTTCACCTTCATATCTTCTCAGCAATGAGGAAGAAAATGCCTGGATTTCTATTACTCTCCTGTGTCATTCAGAATATGCTACCCACATCTAGGTCGTCAGGTAGAGGTTAGCATTTAAGCCTGCATGATCCTTACCATTTTATTAGATTCTCACAATAATTCTGCAAGAGATATTTAGGTCTTTTCCTTGTTTCTAGATATTTCTTGAAAATGAATTTAGCTCATTAGTTTCCCAGAGAGTAATCACTTAGAAAAAAGAAATGTCAGGGACTTTTATATCACCACTTCGAACCCTTTTGCTAACAAGAGGTCTATTATGAAGGTTTTACATATTTTTTTTAAATCAAGATTTGGCTGCTTTATTTTCCATAAAATGCCTCATCTTTATATGGTAGCCAAATTCAGTGACCTTTACTGCCTTAAAATGGACCTTCATCAAAACCTGGTAAGGCTGGCAGGACAGGGGCTGCCTTCTTTTTTTCCTTGATGGGGAGATGGAAGCTGGAGAGGAGCTGTGCCACACAGGGAAGAAGTGGGCCTCCTCGATCTTCAGGCCTTTTTCTCCTGTACATGCTTCTTTTTTGCAGTGTCCAAAATCCGTGTTTTTGACCGAGAATCTGCTGTATGTTGAGGCCATTACTGGTCATTAGAGACAAAGACAAACACTTCATGATCTCTGGCTTCAAAGTGCTATCGTATGGCAAAAAGAACTAGATCTTAAATATATCATAGAATTTAGATGTTATATTGCATTTAGGAGAGTAGATGTTATAGAAAAGGAGAGTAGAGAAATTGTTCAGAGGCATCTCTGTGGTCTTCAGTGTCTTATTTTTGTAATTTTCTGGAGTTTTCTGGAGAGAACATGCTATTTCTTTAAATAAGGAGTGTTTCCACTTAGTATTTGAAATTGTGGATAAACATGTATCCTTCCCTCATACAGTGCTGGTAGGAATGTAAATGGGTACAGCCACTGTGGAAAAGAGTATGGAGATTTCTCCAAAAAGTAAAAATAGAATTAGCATATGACCCAACAATCCCTCTTCTGTGTATCTACCCCCAAAAACTTTAAAACGGTTACCCATAAAGATAAGTGTACCTCTATGTTAACTGCAGCATTATTCACGGTGGCCAAAACATGGAAGCAACCGAAGTGTTCTATGATAGATGATTGGATAAAGAAGCTGTGGTACATATATACAATGGAATATTACTCAGCCATAAGAAAATATGAAATACTGCCGTTCGTGACAGCATGGATGGATCTTTAGATTATCGTGCTAAGTGAAATTAGTCAGAAAAAGTTGAAAACCATATGATTTCACTCATATGTGGGATATAAAACTGAAAGCAACAAATGAATAAGACAAACAAAAATTTATAGACACAGACAACTTAGTAGTCACCTGAGTGAAAAGGGAGAGGGGAGGTAGAAAATGGTAAAGAAGGTCAACTATATGGTGACAGAAGGAGATATGACTTTGAGTGATGAACACACAATGTAGCATAGAGATGATGTATTCTAGAATTATACAGTTGAAACCTATATAATTTTATTAACCACTATCACCCCAATAAATTTAATTTAAAAATGAGCATCCCTGTTGATTTATTTGATTCTGGAATCAAGCATAGGCCTGAAGATGTGTTGAAAGGACAGATACCAAACCACACCTCACACTATTTCCTCCTTCACTATTGTCTTTTTTTGTATTATCTACAGTCTGAAGAGAGCCAAACACTGGACAGGTTCACTGAGGAGCAGAGAGTGACAGAGGAACCTCTTGTGAGCCTTTAGAATAGGAGGATGAGATTAAAACTGCTAAAAGATCTCTGATCGTTATCAGGTTAGGATTCAATCTTGGATAGGGGAAATCATGAATGAGATTTTAAAGGCATTTTCTTTATTACCAACTATTGGTCAATGTAAATTCATTTTTATTATAACTGGGTTGATATTTATCTATTATGCACCTGCACGGCAGGACTAGATGTTACAATATTGAAACACTTCTACATCAGTTGGGATAACCACTGCTCCATTAGAACCTTCACCTCTACTCTCTCAGCATTTTCTCCATTCCCACCTTCAAAATCCAGCAACCAAAGAATTAATGCTTGGCACAACAAGAAAATTGGTTGTTACATATTTTGAAAATTTTTTTCTAGTTGTTATTATAGTTACTAATTTTATGCCACCAGTTACACAATTCTTCCTCTAAAATATTCACATAACCTAGAACTTGGCAAACTGACTATTAAAACTATTAAAGTCATGACATCAGGTGAAAACTCAGTCTTAGTAATTTTCTAGTTAAGATAGTAAAAGTAAATGTGTATAGTGTTCGTATTCCTGAATGCATGATAGAGAAGCTGCCTCTTTGGGGAGTGTAGAGACCATCAGTCCAGGGAAAATTAAGATGGAATCAAGTACAATGTAGCTTTGCATACTGGAGGCACTCCATGCATGTTGTTAGATCATCCTATAGAGAACAAGGCTGTTGCATTTGGAGAAAGAACTGCTCAGCAGGCATCAGCTGTCATGCCAATGTGTATTTTTATAATGGCAGCCTTCCCCAGTCATTGACTTGACTTAACTCCATCTTTGTCAACAGAGCTCCTTGTAGTGATCTCCCAGGAGTTGTTTTTAGCTGTTTTTCCTGTTGCTCTCTCTTGGACTATGGCCTTAAATCTTTTTAATGTTTTCCAGATCTAGACTCTCTTTGTCTTCTGGTCCCGTCTTTCTGGGATCAGTACTTTTGTAATGCCAGTATCCCTTGTCCCTAGCTCATGTTCAGTTAAACATGTTTCTTAAATATAGGAAAGGCTAAGCTCATTAAATTATTCTACAATTCAAGTGAAAATATTTCTATCCAAGTCTCCATGAGAATATGTTTCTGTATACAATTTCATTTATCTTCTATTTACACATAGCAGCTGCACATTTTTAGCTGCTGTGGTTAGATTGCCTTTTGGATTCAGAAAAGTGTAATCACAGCTGGCATGAGATGTACGGAATGGCTGTCTTTGACCATGTTTTCTCTTGTTCTTTCATGAGTAGGCAGTCAAAAGCATGTTCACCTGAAATGGTTCTTTTTATAAACAAGAAACATAACTTTGAGTGCTATACATTAGTTGCCAAGCTAATAAGATAATCCTCTTTTCATTTAAGTCTAAACTTTAATCTTAAAACAGAAATCTTTTCTTTTTGTACAGTCACTGGATAAAGATTCTGTTATCATAATCCTATTAAAATGTATTCACTTTTGCAGTACACTTTGATAGTAATATTTATCCTTCTAAGCACCTAGGGAGAAGAGTGATAAGAGAGAAATCTATTCAAAATTTTAGGAAAAAATAGTTGCAGAGAGAGGAACTATGTTAAAAGCTTAGAAATGAATAACAACTAATATCGATGGCAAAAAAGAACAATCATTAATTCACAAGTTAGGCTCCTATTTAGCCTCTGACTGGGAAGAATAGTAATTTTCCAATTGAAATGCCCTGTACTGATAACATGTGTCCACACAGGCAAGTGTTGACTGAACTGAATTTCCTGAACACTGAACTAGTAACTGATCCTCACCTGTGGATGTATTTCTAATACATCACTTTTTTTTTTTTTTTTTTTGGCGCTAATGGCTTTGAAGTTAATATCATTTAAAACAATAAATAATTAGCTTTGAAAGGTGATATATAAACAGAGCTATAATTAATGAATCAAGTCTATTGAGGATAGTTGCTGCTATTCCGTTTTTATTTAGTATAGTTATTGTACTTTCTTCATTTTGTTGGGGAGCAATGAAAATTCCTGATGACTTCTGACATTTTTGCTTTGAGGGAGGGGATCTCTCTGTCACTGCTTTTCTTTCCTCTCCCTCTCCTCCTCCTCATCTCCCTTTCTCCTCTCCCCGCCCTCTCAGAACCAATAAGTGGTAAAGTTTAGTTCTCTATTCCTGATATGATCATCCTGTATTCCTGTACTGATCCAACTTCATTTATGTAAAAGCTGCATCAAACGATTTGCCATTTCCACAAGCTTTCCTTAAACATTTTTTGAAATCAAACTGCATTTTCAAACATCTGTGTATCTTACTTCTAGTACTAGGCTTTTCATTTATTTTTCTAGCAGGGTTGAGGTTATCTTTTATTAATGCTTTATTTCAGGTGTGTTTGTGGTTCAGATTATTGAGAAAATATCCACTTTTGTTCACAAAGAGTCTACCTCAAAGTTACAAGGTAAAATAAACTGAATGTTCAGTATTATTAAATATCCTCACAATTACAAAATGTGTATATAATTATATGTTTGCAGAAAACCTATATAATTTTTTTTTTTATTTTAAAAACCAGGAAACCCACTTTTGTAAGCAAATAGACTAATGCTTTAACACTCCTAGGCACTGCATAGAATTTGATAGACATTTATAAATCTTCCTGAAATGTGTGATGTTTCACTCTCGAGGCATTTGGTGACTAAATTAAACACAAGATAGAATTGTAAAGCCTATGGCTTGATTTAAGAGTGTTTTAGGATCTACATTCTTCTTGACTAAAGAGCAAACATGCTTTATCGGGTGATTTAGGGGAAAAAGTCCAAACTAAAGCTCACTGTTTTGAAATAAAATATTTATGAAACAAGTTTTTATATTTTCCTTTTCTGAGCTAAGTCTAAGATTTCATAATGCCGGTATTTCTTATAGAAGTTTGTGAGAAATCTTCCCAGAGCTGACATTTGATCTCTCAATTGTCCGCAATGTCTTACATCTAAGTTGTTGGTTTGCTGGGACAGATGCATTTGTTTCACTTTATTTCAGACAAGGGTCCTTTAAATTCCTAGGAACTGCTGAGGCTTAAATGTGGAAGCGATGTTTTGTTTTGTTTTTTTTTTGAGAAAAATGCTAACTTTAGTTTCCCATTTTTGAATGGAATCTGCAGTGATTTAGTTTAGTGTGTATTAGTATTGCACACACCTACATGGTTTTCTTTGTTTCATTTCAAGACCAAGCTAGTGAGACAGAGAGAGCCTCTGTCTGGTCTTCTGGTCGGAGAAGCCTCAGCAAGGCTGGCTGGTGAGGAGTCAACAGTTCAGAAAGGAGCAAAGCGGATGTGGCCTCTGTCCTCAGGAGGGTATCAAGCCACACAGGACTACTTGCTCTTCCCCAAGCATGCCTTAGTGTTCTCTCCTTGGCCTCCTGGGGATCTCCTCTCTGGCCCTCTCCCAGTCTGTGTGTAGATAGTTCTAAAGCCATCGCAGGAAATGAGGGGAGGGAGAGAAGACATAGAGGGCAAAGGATATTGGTCCAGAGCACCTCAACACTTAGACGTCGGGATGAAGAGGAGCGGTCAGCCATAGACAGAGAAGGAGTGGTCAGTGAAGTAGGATGGGAACGAGAGAGGAGAAAGTGAAGAAAGTGTTTGAGAAGGAGAGTGGTCAGCTGTGCCATATGCTGCCAAAAAGTTTTATAAAATGAAGACACTGTTCACTGGATTTGGCAAAACTGTGCTTATCAATCAATGACTTTCCAAAGATCTACTTTCCATATGGTGGCTAAAAAACTAATGGACATGCTTTTTGGTTTGTTGTTTGTGTTTTATAAATCTAGTTCTGCTTTGTAGGCACCAGAGGATCCCATTACTTAAAATGACTTTTTAGAAGGGAGTCCTTTTGTGAAGTCTGGTATTCTGTTTTACTGCAGGTTAATGCCCCCTGATTTTTCTGAGTTCTGATTCATGTAGCAGGTATTCTTTCTTTTTTCTTCCTCATGTCAAACTCTCATTCCTTTTCCTGACCTACCTGTTTGATGTGCCTGAAGTCTTTAAATTTATTTTCTGAAACATGACTATCTACCAGCTAATGATGCTTTTGTCCAGTTTTTAAAGACAGTGCTGCTGAGTCTGACAGTAATACTAATAATCTGAAAAGTAATATCAATGAGTCTGCTAGTAATAATGATAATTTATTGTTTATCATCTCTGTCAGGCTTTGTTCTAAGTGCTTTACATTTATTTACTCATTTAATCCTCCTAACAACCTATGAGCTAAGTACTGTTATTTCTCTTTCTTATGGATGAGGAAATTGGGGCACAGAGAGGGTAAGCAGATTGTCAAGGTCAGGCATCTAGTAAGGGGCGGGCCTGAGCACCCACAGTCTGAGCTTTCTAACCACCAAGGTAGATTATCTTCATTCATTCTTTCATTGGGTGCTCTCAGGTGTTGGTCAGTGAGGACAAGTAAGGTTTATAGGCTTCTAAACCCTCAGAACTTTCTGTCATCCCAGCTCTTGTTTACCAGTGTTTTCCTGAATACCCGTTGAACCAGGAACATGCATGTTGTGTCTGTGGTTTTCTGAAAAACTTTCTGGAAAACTTGGTAGGTATGAAAAAGAACTATAATATTGGTTTGGCAAAAACAACACTAGTTCAAGTTAGTGAAATGAGAACTCACATAATGTAATTGCCTGACAGAAGCCCTGAGAAACTGTCATTGTGATTGCTGTTTTATTTAGAGGTTGTAAATATTGACATATTGAGATTAAATTTCCCATTTCCTTTTTTCTATCAGCCAGAAGACATTGAAGATCTGGTTAAAGTTAATTGCTTGATTTGCATGTGTTTTGTTTATCACTCATTCCCTATAAACCTGAGTATTTTCTCATCTTGTAGAATAAAATAAAAATTTTTTGAAGATGACAACAAAACTAGAAGAGATAAAGGCTTAAATTTATAATAATATTTGCTTATTCAAAAGTAAAGGCAATTCTTTGGCCTCTTACAAATTTAATTTTGGGGGTTGGAAAGTAGTGTCTTCAATCCTACGTAAATAGGTGGTGTGCAATGAAAACAAAAAAGAGATTTTGTTTTGTGTGTAAAAATGCCTTACATTCTATTTGGCTACTTACACTGAGTCTTTATTTAAAAACAAAACAAAACAAAACACAACTCTCAAACAGTGATTTACACAGCTATATTAGCTGCGAACCTCTGCTTGAATACTTCATCGGTGAATTTCGTGCCCCAGAATGGAGCTCAGCAGTAAATTCCCATCATCTTGATACCCTCACACACTTAACCACTTGGTGAGAGAAGCAACTATTTAAAGTCACAAAAACACCTAACAATTATGCTATAAACTCCTTGTGTTTTATTATTATTTTTTTAAAATTGTCTTCAGATTACTAAGACATTATTATAATGAAAAATACTGCTGTTTGGCAGTCTCCAGCAGATGGTAGGGAGGCAGTGGGGTTGGCGTGGGAAAGAGGATGGGATCAACCCTTATTGGATGTCTCCGAGGTCCCAGGACTGTGCTAGACACTTTAAACACATTATCTAAATTAATCCTCTCAACAACCCTGCAAGGTGGGTATAATCACTCATAATTTACCAATGACAAGCACTGAGCCCAAACAGCAAACTTTAGACATGGGCATTTCTGCAGACCTCCAGTCTTACAGCAGCCTTGAGCCAAGTGGGACCCAGGTGAAATGAGCCTTGCACCTGCCACTTACTGAGTAGGTTGATCGAAAGTTGTTTCCATGATGTTTGTTTTCATTATCATTTTTTCCTTTTTGTAGTGTAGAAGAGATTAGCTCCCTGAAAAGGCCTTTTTCCAACTGTGGTAATTTGATTATGTAAATCCACCCTTTCTGTCAGGCTCACTTGAGGAGAGCAAGACATTTATAAGGAAATAATCACACAACCCACAAGAGTTAATTCCTGATTTACTAAAGTGCCTTATGTTAATGATGTTTACATTTTCTCAATTAGGTAGGCAACTGCACTTTAACTCTCAAGCAGCCAAATTTGAAAAACAACAAATAAAATTTCTCAAAGTACCTAGTATCATAGATTATTTTTAATTGTATTAACCAAAAAACATGCCAGTTCTTGTCATTTTGTGTTGTTTGCCATTTAAAAAGCTCTACTGAGAGAGAGAGGGAGAGAGAGTGAGAGTGTGTGTGTGTGTGTGTGTGTGTGTGTGTGTGTGTGTGTGTGTATTGATTTCTGAACATGGAATTTCAACACATGGACTAATAAAAGGTTTTGTCTAATTGGTAATTTATTTACACATAAATATCTCATGAAGATGTCCATCATTTCCACTTTGGTACTTAAGTAATAAATAAATGAACGAAAATCCCACCTTTCCTGAGAAAAAATGAAATCAGAAATTGATACAACAAAGATCTCTAATATATAAAAACGTTAATAACATGGTTCATGTGTAAAGCATCACTCCTATCTTTTGCACCAGCATTTGAGAGGGTTTTATTATATTTCATAGTCATACATATAAATGTTGATGGAAATGTAGTATTCTAGCAATCAGATGCATTTTTTTCTCTTTGCCTTCTGCTTCATGCTTTAGCAATATCAACTTTTTATAGCTTTCTGAACAGCAAAGCAGAGGTGGAAAATGTAAGCTGTGAATATCTTGTTTTTGGTTTGACCTGAACTTTGTACCTATTAGCTGTAGGATCTTGGGCAGATGAATCTCTCTAATGCTCAAATATCTCATCCATACACAGTGTGATTAGCACAGTGCCTGGCACACAAAAACACTCAGAAAGGTTAGCTATTATGATTGTCATCATTGTCATCACATTATACTGTTTTATCCTTATATATCTTTGCATCTATTTGTATTTCCTTCGCATCCTCTCTCATTTGGTTTTCTTGTGAACTCTTTTTCATTTTTTCAAAGCGTGGCTGGAATATCACTTCCTCAAGAAAGCCTTTTCTCACCTCTTGACCAGGCACAATTATTTGTTCCTCTTTGGGTCTCCTTCTTTACCTTGTGCTTGATTCTGCTGTTAGATTAGATACCTTGCCATGATGGTGGTTTACTGAGCCATTTTCTTCTCCGTATCTAGACTGTGACAATTATGAGGAGGTGTTCTTCCGTGTTCATTGTTGTATTCCCAGCACCCAGTGCAGTGCCTGGCAGACAGTGGGCACTCCATAAATGATTACTCGGTTGGATTTCTAACACACACAGGCTGTGCCGCATCTGGTATAAAAGCATCTGAGGACTGTGAATCTGAGATTTGTGGGCCTTTAAAAATAAACATTCTTTTTTTCCACCTGCTGCAGCAAATTGAGATTAGTTTCCATACTCAAAAAAAAAAAAAAGCATGCAATCTGAAATTGTGGTTAAAAAGATTTCAGTGCAACATTGTACACAATGGAGCTTCAAAGAAAATGAACTGCATAAGAAAATGACTAGACTCCTTATGATAATAGAAGAGGCTTTCAGCTAACCTTATTGGTGTCATTTTGCAAAACATTCAAATGGTTGTCTTGGGCCTCACTGGTCTTGCTGTAGGTCTTCATGCTGCCGATATTCCCACATTGTGGTTTAGCCCTCACTGGGGACTGAGATGTGATGCCACACAGTTTTGATTTATGTTTATGATTTTCCTATTCCCAGTAAGCTCTAGGACAATCCTTTATGAATACAGAGTGTCCTCTAATCTCTTACCAGCAAATGAATAGAGTTCATTCATGGTAGGGAATGGACTAAAAGTATTAAAACGGTGATATAAAACTAATAAAACTCTTTTGTCTTAATTATAACATTGTAAATATTTCTGTCTGAGCCAGTTTTCTATTCTGATTATATGATTTTAAATGGAAACTAATGATAACAAAATAACAAAATAATAAATATCTCTTAAACTGGTCTGGTTCTATATTCTTGAGGCTACAAAGCATGTTCTTTGAGCATCTTTAAAATTAGTGCTTTGGTTTTGATGATAGTTTGAAAATTAAGCATCTTCTGAGCTGTTCTGTAACTGAACACTAGGCTTGCATTGCTACTCGTATGGTGCCAAATGGCCCCAGCCTCCTAGTTTGGGCTAGAAGGAAGACCAGAAGCTGGCCAGATGACATCCCGTGCACGTGGTGGAATGGGCCTGCTGCTCAGCCCAAAGGATCTGGCCTCAGCAGTCAGCACCACATGCACATTCCCAGAGTGATTTGCTTTCAGCAAAAGCACATAAATTTTTCATAGTAAAGTAATGCTATTAATTAGATTGTATTGGTTTTGTAGTTTTATTTGCATTTAATTTGAAAATTTGGTTTGATATTTAAAAGAACAATAAGCATAAGGGGTTTAGTTTTATATTTATACATATTAAACTGACACGATTTTTAATATAATGCGATATTGTGTCTTGAGGTTTTTTTTCCTTCTGAGTCTTTGAAAGCAAACTTTATAATTAGTTCATTCTGAGAAATGCTAT
The DNA here is from genome assembly GCA_004027375.1 of Macroglossus sobrinus. Taxonomy (NCBI): domain Eukaryota; kingdom Metazoa; phylum Chordata; class Mammalia; order Chiroptera; family Pteropodidae; genus Macroglossus; species Macroglossus sobrinus. The sequence goes on along the minus strand of PVKZ01000080.1, from coordinate 772,079 downwards.
AATGGGTTCTGCTTATGATGCTGATCTGGGGGGGAAAGTTTGTCGGGGACCTAAGAGCTCCTTGTCGTATGGCATACTGCATGCTATAGGTGCTTACAAAGCCCTTAATTAGCCCCAGGAGTGCCCTAGGTTCTTGCCCCATTCTGCCACCTGCTTGTCGGGCAACTGTGAGCAAGTTGTGGATAAGTTTCCCTTTCTAATCTACTCAGTATTTGGATTTATGGCTCTCTTTAGCTCCTTCTTACTTTAAAATTTGAGCCTACGAACCCTGCAGATTTCTGCCATTTGTTTACTTTTCCACTCCATCACCCAACCTGACCCATAAAAATTGGATTTTTTTTTTCAGCTTCTTAAACATTACTGACGACACTGCCATATTGGAGTTCAATCAGTTTTCTTGAAACATGAACTCACCTTTCTTATTGGAAGTCGTAAAATCTTTTACTTTTTTCCTTGGGGATAAAAAAAGAAATATATCAGGAAAACACAAAATCCAGACCTTTGGGCATATAGAACTAATATACCCGCTTTGAAAACACTTTAATATCTCTGACAAAGGCTGCTGGATAGAAGGCTGGAGAATGTTAATGGTTGCCTCCCTCCCTCTGATCCTGGGGCCATCACATTTCTTAATTGCTGTGAAATCTCTCCAGCAGTACGACCCACCTGGAGCTAGATCTATAGCCTTGCACATCCTTGCATTGGGCTTTGAGAGAGCTGGACCGACTCTGCTATAAGCAACACAGTTTTGGCTCCTCAGGACAGATCTTGTGCTTAATGAATGGGCAAGCTTGTTTCGCATTCGCAGTGTAGTCCCAGATTATTAGCTTCCTTAGTCTCTCTGGGGTGGGGTCTTTACAGATGGAGGGAAAATAAGAAGGAGAGAGTGCTTTCCTGACGGAATAGCATGGGTTCCCCTCCGAAGTGGTCAACGGGCACCAACTAGAGGCTTAAATCAGCTGTCAGAAGTTTCCAAATAAATGGCCCATTTAGGAAAATTCCTCTGTATTGTGTGATTAATTCAGGCTATTGTGTGCTGGGTGGCAGATCGGAAAAGGGGACTGTAATCTTATAATAACTTTTTGGTTGATGGGCTGGCTATAGGTGAACTCAGGTTTGATTTGAAGCAAAAAACCATGCCATGAAGAAAAATGTTTATAGTTGCCGTTTGGTTTAAAGAGCCCTGGGGCTCTCATCTTTATTATGAAATATAGTCTTAGAACAAAGATATTTGGCTGTGCTTGTGTAAATTAAAATCTAGTTTCTCCTTAGGCTTATGATTTGAAGTCAAGTTTCTGACTGAAGTGAGATAATTAAAGGAAAACAGAAGCAAAAGGATGATGGATGTGGCCCACAGCCTTGGCATATAGAAAAGCCTCAGCTATTTTTCTTCTGTTCAGTGTAGACTGTAGATTTATCATTAGGACAGCAAGCATATTTGAGGGGAGGAAAAGAAAGAGAAGGTACATATAAACCTTGTGACAGCATCTGTCACAGAGAAGCAAATGAATATTCTTAGAGGGACATTCCATTTAAAGAATTGCTTTTTATTGTCTTTTGAGTTGCTTTATGTTCATTTAATAAGCAACACTGAGTTCAAAGATAGCTCTGCCTTTTTAACACTCACAATATAAAGCAATGTTCTCGGTACCTTGATACAGTGGGCTGAGACAGTAATTACATCATTGGTACCTGTCAGAAGCTGGGGCAGCCAGTGGAGGGTTTGGGTGGGAAAGCACTTAGAGATGGAAGACTCACAATTCTAATTAACTACTGCTTACTCAATGGTCTCTGACGAGATAAATTGTACTGACTCAGTGGAGCCTGAAGCAGTGTATAAGATGGATGGTGCCATAAAAGGGGGAACAGTCAAAAAACATTTATTTTTATACACTGAAAAATTAAGAGGTCGTGATAGTTTAAGAATAGATGTAAATATTTGACAGCATAAGCTTGCTAGAAACAATAAAAAAGTCAAATAACAGTTCTAGTTGATTATTCCTCTCAGCTCAGTACTTGGCCACCAAGGTAATTTTGTTATTATTTCCTTCTCCTTCTCTCCATCCAGAAGAAAAAGGAGACATTAGTTAGAGGTTTTTGTATTTAAAATGGACACTTGTTAACTTGCTGACCTTGTTTTTGCGAGGTGAAGAGCGGCTGAAGTGGGCCCCATGTTCCCTGAATCCACTGGGTTTCTGGGTGGTCTTTCCACAGAAACAGTGCCCTGTATTTTCTGGAGTTCTTTGGTGTGTAAATAATTATTTTGTATTTCACATTTATCAGTAACAGAGGTTTAATTTCACGCAAGACTTCTTGTCTCTAAACGGTTTTAAGTATTTTCTTTGGGCTAAATTTTGTGCCCCTTTGCACCCTCAATTTCGTGAAGGAGGAGCTGGGGCGTTGGCAAGGAAAGCATGGCTTCTTCCCAGCCTTGCAATGCGCCTGCCAGTGGAAGCCCAAGACTTCAGAGCTGCTCCTGGTTCCTCAAACTGCCCCCCAAAATAATATATATATTTTTTCTTAGCTTTGCCGGTCCTTCTTTTTTCCCCTTCTCCTGCTCTGTTCCTGAAGATGAAGAAAATTGGCAGTAGAACTGAGCAAACCTAAGTGGTCAGGTCTCCCAGCTCCCCTCACCCTGAAGGAAGAGCCAACGTACAAGTTAGTGACCAGTTCGAGAAAAGAGAAACTAGAGGCACATCCATGGTGAAGATCTTCAGAATGCCGTCAGCCTTGCTTTGTTCTGTGATGCTTTTTCTGATGAAAGTGTTATGCAAAAGAAACCTCAGGACTGAGCCTCTCCACCCATTCCTGTGCAGCTTCATTTCCTGGGGTGTGGGGCTGGGAGAGGCAGGGTTTCGGGCTCCCACCCTCCTTAGCTAGAGCAGCAGTGCCATCGCTCCGTTTCTTGTATTGGCGTCACAGGGAAGTTCTCATTTGAAGAACGAGTTCTGTAGCTTTACAGTGTATAAAAAACGCTCTAGAACAGTGATGTTCTGGTAAAATAATGCTTTTGAGCATACTTTCAATACGAGTGTCTTTGTTTTATACGTATAGAACTTTACCAGTGTATTATGCGCATTTAAAAATGGCCCCAAATTGGTTAAATTAATTAATAATGTGGTTAAGTAGAAGTTGTAGTATTTCTCCCTGTCTCCCAAGCTCTGTGTGCCCCTCACAGTGCTTGCCCTCCACTCTGGAGACCATTCTGACTACTGTAATAAGGACCTCAAAATCTTGGTGATTTAACGTAATAAACGTTTCTTCTTACCTATGCCCCTGTACCTGCTGAAGCTCTGCCCCGGGGCTTGGGCCTCATCTTTTGTGGCCCTTTCATTTTCCAGGATCTTGCCTGTCCTTCACATTCAGCTGGAGGATGGGAAAAAAAGCCGGCACCTTGAATTGAGCAGGAGGGTTTTATGCATCTGGTTTGCAAATGGTATACATAATTTCCTTCCCTGGTTCCCTGGCGAGAACTCAGCCACATGGCCACATCTGGGGAAAGCTGCTTCTTGGCTAAGAAGAAAACAGGGTTTGGCAAAAGTCTGTGGTGTTTCTTTGACCAGAACGAATGCTGCACTGAAGGGGAGATTCTCTTCTGCCCAGTCTCGTTGGACTTGAAGTCTCACTCGTACCTTTAGTTTGTTGAATGAGGCATTTAGAGAGTCAGGTACATGCCTGCTCTTGAGTTAGTGGGTATGTTTTGCTGATTGTACTAAAACCCCACCTAGAATGGCTGACTACAAAGGGTTTTATTTTTCTCATGTCATAAGAAGTGTGGGAGGAGGCAGTCCAGAGCTGGTGGAGCTGCTCGAAGGAGCTGGCAGCTCCAAGCTCTTTTCTGCTCCCTTTTTAGTGTTCTTATCTCTGTGTTTATGCTCATTGTCCCCAGATGGCCAGTCTTTCTCAAGACATCTTATTTGTTTTAAAAAAAGATGAAAGATAGATAACAAAAAACGAAATGCAAATGATAGTTGAGTCTGTCTCATTTAGCAAGTCTCCAGATCAACACACCCAGCCATTGCTGCAAGAGAGTCTGAGAAATGATTATTTTATGCTGGGCATATTGCCAACCTGAACAAATTAGGGGCTCTGTTACTTACAAAGAAGAGAAAAATTACTATTTGCAGTCATTTGATAATTCAAAAATCTCAGTGTCTGCATAAGTCCAGCCCGGTGAAAGAAGGCTGATATGCTACTAAGCTGAGTGTATACTAAGGCCTAAGTTATGCTTTTCCATTTTTTTTTTTTTGTCTGAGATAAGTTGGCTGCTAAGATCTCTTATAACTGTTATAAAATAAGCCATAGTTTCTTTGAGATTGAAATTCTTTACATGTTTATTTCTTCTTAGTTAACTGTAATGTAAATTTTTGGAACACATTTTTGAGGTAAATAAGATTACAGGCTTTTAAAGCTCAGTCTTGTATTGGTTATCAGATGTTCCTGGGACAACTGCTGTGACAGAGAGCATTAGGGACACACCAAGTTATCCACATTCTGGGTTCCCCCGTACTGACCCCCGCAACTATCCAATTCCTCAGGAAGCAAGTGTTTGGCATTAGCTTATTCTCCACAAACATGTCTTCTTTTTACAGGTATGTGAAATTCTTGCAAATCTTCATAATGCTACTCAGAGGCACTATTTGGTATGAGTTTGGTGGCAAGGGAAAGTGTGTCTGTCTCTTTTTGAAAACTGAGACTGTGCTCCTTAGCAGGCTTTGAGAGAGAGAGATTACCTTCCTCTCAGTTTCTTTTTTTTTTTCTTTGCTTTGGCTGCTGGGAAACTCAGAGCCAATTTAGTGCTCATATGAACAGTGCCTTAATTCAGATTCCTGAAAAAATTATTATTTTTTCTCTAAACAGCTTTTGATATCTTTTTCTTAACTTCACTCTTAACTTTTTGTATGTGAATTTTTATTGTAAGCTGCCTTTTGAAATTAGAGTAGAAATGACAAACTAAAAATAAATAAGGAAATTCCATATTGTCTTATTGTCTTATTCATTAATGTCTTATTCTATCAAAACTGTGTACTTTCGTAGGGAGTAATTTAGGTTGTCAAATTCGTCTTAAAGTCTTTGTATCACAGAATGGTACTTTTACTTTGGAAGTAAATAAATTAGCTACATTCTTCAATCTGTTTATCTTTATGCATTTTAACTAGAGTTCAAATCTTGAGGGGAGCGGGCATGAATGGGTAATTACCACCAAGATGAATGGCAATGATGTTTATCACGATCGTGCTTTTTCTTTTATTTGAACTTTCAGAGGGAAGCAGCATTTATCTCAGTCAGTCATCAAATTTGGAAAGGTAGGGCCATTAAATTTTTCCCTTCTTTCAAAATAGTAAATTTTAAATATGGCAGGTAGTAAGTTATGCTCAAGGTAGTACAACAATAGTATTAATGGGGAGCGTAATCAAAATAAAATAAGCACCAGTGGGAGAGGAGTTCACACTCCCACCTACAACACGTATCCCTCCTACGGAACTCACTGCAGATGCTCAGGACGCTGGATACTCCTGAACACCTGCCCTCTAGGAAACCTAGTGGGTGGCTAAATGACAGCTGCTTTTTCTGAGGGTGGTGAAGGTGGGTGGTTTAGAGCTTGAGCGTGTGGGCTGGACTTCCATAGACTCGCACTTCAAGTCCTTCATGGTACGGGTGGGTGTGGGTATAGGGACAGAAGGGGCAGGCAAGCCGTAGGCTGGGGGCCAGGAGCGAGGATCTGACTCTCCTCACATCTCAACTATTTAAGTCCTCAAGACACCAGGGAGCCTGAAAAGTCTAAATTTTAAACTCCAGCTTCAAGTTAAAAAAAAAAAAAAACAAATCTAAAGAGCAATACTGACAGAGGTTGGGAGCTAGAGAGCCTTCAAAAGTAGATGTGGCTCACTTTTGAGTTGGCGGGGTGAGGAGAAGCTTTAAAACACATGGAATTAGGAAGTCCCCCTAGACTCTCCTGTTAGACTATGAGAATGTTAAAGATAGTCCCGCCTAAAATGTTCCTGTTTCCCCCAGGTTCTTCTGCACAAAGTCTGAACTCCCTCAGGTGGTCTTCAGGTGCTACACTACCTGGCCCCGCAGTCTCTTTTGTACTCTTGCATCACTTTTTTTATGCACCCTGTGTCTCATACCTGTCTTCTTTCAGTGTCCCACTTTCCCTAAATATCACTGCCTGCCATCCAGCTCCTCAAGACAGAAAGATAGTCATGTTTCATCATTCTGGCTCCCTCACCTCTCATTCCCAGTCTATGAGTAGCTCTGGAGTCATTCTTCTCATTTCTTCATGGCCACCTGTCTGTTGCAGTGACCATCATTCCTACATGGATCACTGTGGTGGCTTGGTCTCCCCACATCGACTCTGACATCATCCAATCCCAACTCTGCTCTGTGGCCAGAACAATCTCTTTGAAACTGGTATGAAATCAACTCACTCCTTGCTTGAAAGTGTTCAGTGGCTACCAACGATCACTACCAAAGTGCGGACCATAGGCTGTCCTTAGAAGATATGTCAGCATTCCAAATTCCAGGGTACACACTTAGCCCTGTCAGTCCAAATCTGGACCTGATTTATGACAGTCCTGACACCCACAGGGGACCAAGCTAGTGAACTTCCAGCAGAGCCTCCAGTGTGTTGTAAGAACAGTGACTTAACCAGGTTGGAGCAGGATTGTGGGCTGTGACTAATGGGAAGCAGGGACACTTCTTACACTCAGACCTGGGCTGGTCTGAGACTGCAAGTATGGCAGCTTCCCCAATAACTTACGCTGAGAGAAGGGAAGAGCTCATCATAGATGTCTGAATGGTCCTTGCCTCAGTTTCCTTCTGTCAAAATGCCACCTATGAACTCTAACACTTTTGTCATCCATGAAACTATTCTGACCCTCCCAGAAAACTTCTTGTTGGTCGTGTGAAGTCAACAGTGGAAGAGCATGGGCTTTGGAGTGACCTGGGCCTCAGGTCAGGTTTTCAGCCTCTTGGAGGCTCAGTTTGCTCCTCTAAAAAATGGCGATAGAAATTCTAACCTTTTAGGGTTGTTGTGAAGAATGAAAGAGGAAGGGGAATATGAAAGACCTAGCTCAGTGCCTTGCACAAAATAAATACTCAGTAAGAGTTTCTTTGTCTCCTTCTCATTTTCCTCTTTATAGGATTATAGCATTTATCACTAAGCACTGGTTTCAATCTCCCCTATCAGTTATAAACATTAATGTGTCCCCACAAGACCACAAAGGAAAGAATCATGTTTAATTCATCTTTCTATTTCTAGTGCCTGAAATAGAGCAGGGTAGTTTCCGGACAAATGATCAATTTAACTGAACTGAATTGAATTGAATTAAACTGAATTGAAAAGGCTAGGTATTTTTCAAGTGATTAGGGAATTAGATAAAAGTGAATAAGTCCACCTAATGGCCCCTGGGAGCTACCTAAGGCTTGCTTTCAACCTAGGTAGAAATTTTCTTGACTGACATGCTGATATTTGTTGTCATTGGTTGATAAATGACTTTGATTATCAACTGTTAATAAAATACTTCCAAGTTAACAGAAATCAACTTACCTTAATACGTTTGTATTAAGGTAATTCCTACTTGCAGGGCAGAAAACTAGGGCAAGCCAAATACTGGTGATTCACACGGGTGAGTCAGCCAGTGGTTGACGGCCGCTAGCTGGAAGCCCTGAGCAGATTCTCTTGGCCACTAGCCACACTGGACACTGGTGCTGTATTTTTGGTCCCTGCATGGCACAGATTAGAGGGCATAGAAGTAAGGCAAATGCTGACATGCCTCGGTTAATTTGGTAACAAAGACTTGTAATTTGGTGACAATAAAGTTAGCTAGCATTTTTGAGTGCCTGTTGTTGACAAAGCATTCTCATAGACAAGTGGATGTGATATTATCCAAGCCACAGTTCATCTGAAGCCAATTACTGCCTGGTGAGTGAGCAAAGTTCCTTGCATGTAGGGAGTTGGGGGCTGTGGAAAGGGCACAGGCTTTGGGATTCTAGCTCTACTAAGCAGCTGCAGGACACTGGACAAGGTAGCTTAACTCTCTTTGTCCAAGTTTATGACTCTGTATATTGTATTGGTTCTTATTTGCAGTGAGCACTCATGACAATGCTCATAAAGGCTCCTAGCACAGTGCCTGGTACAAAAGAGTGCTCAGGAAACTAGTTGTAAATCTCACCAGTACTTACTCTGTTAGCCATAAAGCAATCTATTTATGCTTCAAGACTGAATTTCCCAGCTGTGTGTTATTCTTGAGGTGAACATCAATTTCACATGGTTGTGTTTATTAAAGTTCTAGAAATGGAAAGACTGATTGTTCTTAGACACAGAAGACATAATACATTTAGTTGTGTTCATTGAGAAGAGGGCGGCAATTAGAGAATTTTTATCAAATATATTATCAGTAATTACAAAATATGGATTGAACTATTATTATCAAAACTTTAAAGAAAAGTCACATTATTGATAGCATGCTTATTATCTCAGTGGGTATGACACTTAATTAAAAACCAGTAGGGAGGCTGCCTTTGGATTTTCTGTACAGTGTCTACCAAAGATTTTGCTGCAATGCAGAAGTGTAATAAATGCTCCTCATTTAATCTGGGAGTTCTGTAACTCCACAGTGCATACTTATGTGATAAATGGTTATCATTGATCTCTCATAAGTTATTACTGCTATTGATTTCAAAAAGAGACCTCAGTCACTTTGATTATAGTGTTTGAAAGGCTGTAGAGGAAAATATTGGAAATCATTGCTTTATAGTTACCATCTTCATACATCTGTAATGCAATTCAGAATTTTTAAAATTTCATTTTGGCTGAATAAACCATAGTCTGGTGAGAAGGTTCTGTTTTATTATCAAGCAGAGGTACATGTTAAAATTCATGGGACAAGAATCTGAGATTACCAGAGAATAAATTCATAAGAGAAGTTTTGAAGCCTGCAAATTTGAAGTACATCCTAAGACTGAAAATTAATAATAACTGAGGTTAGAATTGGTTGCGGATATGTCTGTATGTGAGCCAGAGGAATGGATAGAAATCCAGACATCAAGAATTAATTTCATTTATTCTTGACATGCTTATGCCATTTCATCTAGTGCAGATAAAAATATTCTTATTCATCTGATAACAAAATGAAAGTTAGAAATGTGTCTTTTTCTGTCTTGTTATCTGGGAACGTACAAGCAGAGTTCACAAATATTTTTCTGTTGTAATTTCCCCCCTCATGTGTGAGTTTCGTCCACACAGTTTATATTCTTTGCAGTGCCGGCACGTTGGCCCCTCATTGCCAGGCTTACCCCTCCTTGTTTCGTCTTGCCTGGATGTCGGCAGCAGAGGCCCTGCACTGCCCTTCTCACCTTCCAGCCCTCAAGCGTTGCAGTCCTTCCTGCCTGCCTGTGTGGACAGACAGGTTTCCCCAAAGCTCCACGCCAAACACGTCACTCCCCTCCTCTCCCAAAACACACCAAACACGTTGCCTCCCACAGTGAGTTCGAAACAGAGGTCCTCTTCGTGACAGAGCCCAACTCACCTTTTCCTGCCTACCTCACACCTGCTCCTCCACATTCTATCCAATGACGTTCCTTGTTTCCTGAATACACGTGCCCTCTGCTTTCCTGCCTGGGTGCCTTTGCTCCTCCCGCTCCTTCAGGCTGGAACACTTTATGATCCCCACCTCCATCTGCCGATGGCCTGTCCATAGGTAAAAACAACTGCAGGTGTCGAGCACACGTTCAACAATAACGACATGTTTTTTTTACTCTAATTAGAAAATCACTATAGCAACCTTACTGATAATTTAGAACCCAGAGAAGAGAAAAATTATGGCCTAGTCTGATGTAATTATTAATATTCCCATTTAAAAACTTGAGATAATTATGGATTCTTAGGCAGTTCTAGGAACTAACACAGATGCTAATTCCACGTACTCTTCACCCCGTTTCCCCCAAAGATAACATCTTGCATAACTATAGTTTAACATTACAACCAGGAAATCCCCTGAGTTTATTCAGATGTCGCCAGTTTTACAGGCACTCATTTCTGTTTGTGTATCTGTGTGTGTGCATATGTGCATGCACATGGGTATTTAGTTCTGTGCAGTGTTATTATATGTGTAGACTGGCATGACCACTGCCCCAGTCAAGACACAGAAAACAGTTCCAGCGTTAGGACTCATAGGGTCGCCCTGCTATAGCCACAGTTACCTCCCTCCCCTGCCCCTTTTTTACCTTTGGGAACCACTAATCTGTTCTGCAGCTCCATAATTTTGCTGTTTCAAGAATGTTATATGAATATAATCATACAGTAAATGAATCTTTAAGAGCAGTTTTTCAGTTGTTTGCTGTGAAGTATTATGATGTAAGCACCTCCTCTGTCTTCTGCATGTCATCTTTAAGTCTCTGCTGCTCACTGTTGCCTTTACAGATGAGGCTATGCAGAGACAGTCTGTAATGGAATGCAGGTTTTTGGGAATTGGCAGGAATTTTAGGGGGAGCTCTGACTTTCAAACACACAGATTTGAGCCCATCATACCTAGGTCTCCAAGGGGCAAGAGGAGCATGGGTGATGTTGCATTAGATAGGATCGACCTGGAGCGCATCCTGGCTACACCACTTGTTAGCTGTGTAATCTCAGTTTCCTCATCTGCAAAATGGAGCTGATGATAATGTCAACCTCATAGAGTAGGTGAGGATGAAATACATACTTTACTTGTGTAACTTTTCTGGCACATAACCTCCTCAGGTGTGGATTTATTTAACAAGAACTTATAGAGCATCTACTCTATGTCAGAAAGTACCAGGGTCAGTTACAGTGGTGAGCAAGGCTAGATGGACCTCTGTGAGATATCCATTTTTAGTTAGGTGGGGTGTGTTTTTAGATAACATATGAAAAATAGGACCAGAGCATAATGTAGTCTGATCTACTTTTCTATGGAAGTAGAATTTTTAGTAAAATTATGCTTCTTCTGGTTAATGTCTTTGTTTGTTTTGTTTTGTTTTTAATAAATGAAGAGTATCCATCCTGTGTTACCATTTAGTAATCGTTGCCATGTTGTTAGCAAAGACTGCAATCTCTTGCTGCTGAGGTGCTATAGAATAGGAAATAGTTGTGTATCACACCTTAAAAATTATATGATCTATAACTTTACTTGGTGGTCTTAGAAGACAGGCCATTCAAATAGCAGCACTCAGCTAGATATTAATTCTCATCTTTGTTTACAAATTCTTAGGGAGAAGTAAAATTTAGACAATGATGAAAGACATGCAAACTTAACAAGGGTTATCGTAATAAATTCCTATTAGTTCCGCTCTCATTTTAATTTTCAAATCTTATCAATTAATACTTAATCTTTTCTATTTTGTTAACTTATTTACCAAGGAAACCACATCTTCTATTGCTTTTTTCCCCCTTCTCTTGTTTGATCAAAACTATTAATTATCACCTGTCTTTTAGAAGAAAAGTGTTAACTGCTCCTTTGATCTTTAGCTCCTTCATCTGTAAAGTAGAACTTTCTTACCCAGAGTTTTTCTAGGGAACTGATAGGATAAGTATGAAAGAATTGGTAAATAACAACAGCTTTCAAAGGCAAGGTATCATGAGAGTAGCATACAGGAATGAGCACATACCTGGAGCCAGTCCTAGGTTCACATCCCACCTCCTTGCACTGGTTGTGTGACCAGGAATGAGAACTTTACTCTGAGCCTCAGTTTCCTGACATGTCAAACAGGAATGCCATTACATACTCATGTCTCCCGTAAGGTTGTGTCTGGTTAATCTCCATGTCCCCTTTCTCTCCGTCAGTCCCTTCTCTGCTTTTCTCTGTGCCCTGAGTCTCTGATCCCCACAATGCATCATCTAGGCTCCCTTGTGGTTGGCTACCAGTTGAGTTGACCAGTAGGAAGCACTGGTAGATCAGACAGTGATAGGAAAGAGAAACTCCCTAGCGTCAGTGCCTAGTCTCTGAACTCAGCATCCTGTACAGTCCCTCTCCCACAGTTACAGTTCTCTCTGGGCTGGAGGAACATTATCTTTTCCCAGGGGATGGTGACAGCCTCCTGCCGCTGCTAGTCTCTGGGTGCCTAGCTAGCCCCTTGGTCCCCTTTGAACGATCTGAACCTTTGTAGCCTTCATCAAGTTCTGTTCCTTTGAACCAGCTGCACTAATTATTATTCGTGCTAAGGTCTCAACTGGTAGAGGTGGTAAGGGATTACATTTAAACATAAAGGAACATTATTTAACCTTGAATCTGGAACATGGTAATAAACAAGTCTTCTTGGGCTCTTATTTGTCTACATTGTTTTTGCTTTATGCTTGTGCAGAGAGTAACTGCCTTTTATTCCTCGTGGCTTACATCAAATCCACAATTTTACACTAAACATACAAAAAGTAGAGTGAACCTAATGCCCAAAACAGAGGTTATGCTGTCATGGTTTCTCCAACCCATCCTAGACCCCCACCCCCGTCCTGGTTTGTAAACTATAACTGTTTTTATATTAAGTACTAAAAATCGTATACTAGTTAGCCTAGCTTCTCCTAGAGTTTTTACAGTCTGCTTTAACGTTGAGAAAATTTTGTTGTTGTTGGTTTTAAGATTCAGACTCAGAGCCGGAAGCTACCTGGGGGTGATCTCCTTCAGCTTCCTTCTGTATACAATTTTAACATCATTCATGGCAGATGGACACCCAGTCCTTTCAAGCTCTAGGTAATTAAGGAATTGGATTTGGAGAAAAATGAAAAGAAGCCTATCCCCTTCCCTGTGATATCCAGGCATGGATTAAGTGCTACCATTTGAAAACCTTTCTGGTTAGATGTTTCTTCTTCCTCTGAATGATTGAGTGTACAATTAATTTTACAAATATCTTTTGGTAATTAGAAATTATTTTTTTATTACATAATTTCCAGGAGGAGAACGATTAGTGAATGAAGTTGGGTGGTCAGAGACAAATGATATGATTGCTAATAGTCAGTGTGTTTCAAGTCTGTTTCCTGCCTTTGGATGCTTAGACTCTTGGGGTTTTGAGAGGGAAAATGCCTTACTGACCACCTGTCAGTTCCTACATACGAAAAGGCGACTGAGGTGCAAAGTCAGAAATTGGCTTGCTCAATTGGAAATATGTCATTTCTAGTTTTTAGGGATAGTGAATTCAAAAGCATAATCTAAGTGTCGCTGTTGACTTAAGGGCCTTGAAAAGAGAAATGGTCTCATTTTCAATGACTCTTTTGGAAAGTAAAGCAGAAGCCTGAGAACACTGATCTACATGACTTTTGGTTTAAAATTTAAAACCCTGATTGTGTGTGTGTGTGTGTGTGTGTGTGTGTGTGTGTGTGTGTGTGTGTATACTCTTGTTTGCTTGCTTTGTTTTTGTTTTTTATTAATAATCTCTGAGAACTATAATCTTTGTTTCAGTTTTCTGTACGTTTGTATGGGTACATTCTTTTATTCTTTTATTTAATATCATTTTTCTTCAATATCATTATCTTTGACTTATTCATGGTATTTGCTTGTGTGAAAAATTATAAATTCAATAAAAAATGAAAGACATATGCAAGAAACCCAAGGCTTTTTATTTATCAGGTATTACTGGCACAAGGTTCACATCACATGAAGTTCTCAGGGGAAAAATAAAACAGATTGAGATCTGAAAAAGAAATAATTGGCTCCAAAATGCTTTTCAGAGAGAACTTCTCAAAAATGAAATTAATAAATATTTCATTAAACATCTAAAAATAACATTATGTCAACTTCATTAAGTGTTCAATTTAGTATGTATGAAAATTTCATTATACGGTAAAACATTTGAAAGTGAGATGTTCTCCTTTCACAAGTTCCCAAGTATGCATAATTGCCAAGAAGTCATTGACATTTTAAATTAAATGAGTTTTTTGGCCAAATAATTGTCAAGGTAAAATTATAAATTAAAAAATTTTGTATTCATTTTCTTTTTCTACAGAGAAAATTATATTTAATGTGTGTTGTGGGTACATTATGATATTATTTATGTAATGTGGGCTGAAGCTTCCAAGAGTATCAAACTACATGAGACCTTTGAGGGACTTAAATCATGTCCAGGGGATGATAGGGGAAGTAGGAGGAACACTGTATAGCTTGTTAGAATGGGGTTCTCTAGTGAGAGAGAGCTTTGGTCACTGTTTCTGTTAATAGAATGTGTCAGGTATCTATTGCTGTGTTACAAATTGCCACATACTTACCAGCTTAAAACAGCACACTTATTTTCTTATGATTTTTATGAGTCCTGTTTCAAGGCATCACTTAAGTGGATCTTCTGCTTGGGGTCTTTCAGGCTGCAGTCATAGTGTCAACCAGGCTGTGTTTTCATCTGGAGCCTCACCTGGGGGAAAATCTAGTTCTGAGCTCATTCAGGTTGTTGGCAGAATTCATTTTTTTGTGGTCATGGGACAAGACAGAGGGACCCACCTTCTTGCTGACTGTCAGCTGAAGTTTCTTGCATGCTGGCTTTCTCTGCAGTTTCTTGCATGCTGGCTTTCCTAGTACATCTGCTTATTTTATCAAGTCAGCAGGGAGAATGTCTGGAGTGAGTCTGATAGCAAGACGGTCTTACATACTGTAACACAATTATGGGAATGAAATTTTATTACCTTTGCCACATTCTATAAGTTAGAAGCAAGTTGTAAGTCCCTTCTACACTCATCGGGAGATGATTACACAGAAGTGTAAACACCAGGAGGTGAAGAACATGGGGAAACTAACTTGGAGCCCATCGAACATGCAGAGGATGCTAAGAATCTATTCATGTGCATTTAGCTTTTTTTGAATATGCATTTAGAACAGTTCTGCTTATGGAGAGTCATGGAACAAACCTGAGAATGACCAGAACCACACTTCTACAAAAAACTAATATAGCCTCCTTTCACCTTTTCTGACCTTCCTGGGACCCTTAGCAAAGGCTTGCTAGCACCCAAATAATTAGCATTTCTCCCAAAAGTGATATTTCCAAACTTGCCTTTCTCAGCAAAAGTCCATGCATTGGATGAGCCCCCATCACATCAGCAAAAATTGCCCCCACCTCCCTTCATCCACTCAGGTCCCTATATGCGATTCGGAAGCTGTTTTTATAAAGCAACAGAACTCAGGAATTCAGAGTCAATAATGACCTTAAAGACCTTATTTGTTATCCAGCACAGACTGCATTTCCCTGCTAATAGGGGCAACACCTTTTTAGCCCATGGTTGTAAAAACTGTAGGGATTTTATTCACTGAGGCCAACCCACTTGAGGAGATGTTTGGGCACATTATGACAAATTTAGGCCTAGAACATTACACTGCTAGGACTTGTTCTCATGGGAACAGGAACTCTGGCCAATAAATAAATAAATAAGACTATCTCCTAGGAATTATCTGAAGCTAACCAGATCAGTATCTCTTATGTTTTTGGCAGCTTTGCTAACTGTAGCCATCTTTCAACTCATACTTTCTCCTAGATTTTTGTGCTTAACCTTTGGATTTGACATTTTTTGCAAGGTTTACTTGGCGTTTGAATCTGATCTCCCCCTAACTCTGATTTCCTCTACTAATAAGGTTTTTCAGTGTCATCCACGCTTTCCTGGCATCTCAGCCCAACCCGTTTTGATCCAGACATCCCCTCTAGGCACTGAAGGATGTGGTGATTTACCTCCATATGCATCCCTATGCAGAAAATATTGGACTGTATGGTTGAGACAGCAGTGCTAGCTGGTGAAACAATATCTCAGGAGCTTAACACAGTAATAATTTTTTTTTCTTAACACAACAGGATAATGCAGGCATTCCTGGTCAGGCAGCCCTCCCATAGATGCAGTGATGCTGGAATTCGGGCATCTTGATACTCTGCCATCTTTAGCACGCAGCTTGCTCTTTCACTATGTTTATCTGCATAAAGCCACAGGAAGATTACAGAAGATTGTTTTTAAAAGGTTTTATGGACTAAATTTGGAGTAATGCCCACCAATTTGTACTTTCACTGGCCACACCCAAATGCAAGGGAGTCTGGGAAAATATGGCTATGAAGAAGGGAGAAATTTAGCTAACAGTTTCTGCCACGTGGAAATTTTTGACAGCCATCAACTTGTGCCTACATGTGTGTTGGGAAAACTTAGTATGTAGCATCTTTGAGGAAAAGGACAATAATGAATGATTTATTTATTGAACATTTGTACAGAACTTACTGTGTTTCAGATACTGCTTTAGGTGCTTTTCAAATAATAATAACTGATTTAATTTTTATATAGCCCAATGGGGGTACTATTATTATCCTCATTTACAGATGGCACAGAGTAGTTAAGGAGATTGCTCAAGATAATAGGACTAGTAAGTGGCAGGAGGGAGAATTTAAACCCAGGCCTCCTGACATCAGTGTCTATGTTTTACCACTCTAGTTCATGGACTCTCCAATTTTAGCAGCCCTGCAACTCTTTCATTAGAATAAAACCTTTTTATTGTTAAGGAAACTGGGTATATTAGTAGAACCTACCTAGGAACGACAGTATTAATCTCGTTTTATGGATAATGCTATACAGTCCACAGAAGTTGAAGAACCTTCCCAAAGCTCACAGTGAATTGCTGTGTCTATGTGGGAAGAATTCCCCTGTGGATTAGATTTGACATTTCTCATGGCTGCATCTGGTTTTTGTTGGTGGAGCTTTGAGTGTGCTCCCCTCAATTCGGTGCCACTTTTATAGGCAAAAATGTGACTATTGCATCTGAGGCAGAAGACTCATTTCATTAAAGATGGACAGGGTAGGACTGTGTAACCTCAGATGTTGTTACCATCGAGCTGCCACAAGGTCTTCAGCATGGTATGAATTATGGCACAAATACTCAGAATGTTTTTGTGTCTGGTGATGCCAGCAACCACTGGTGTTGGGGAATTCAGTAAGCGTTAGAAAAATCCTTCACATGACTCACCTTTACTTATTGTTGAAAAGTATTACATAGAGATATTGATGTGACCTTCATATTTCTTTATGAGTGAAGGTTACAAAGGGTATTAAAGAATATTCCACAGTCAGCGATCTGACCTTTACACTTGATGTAGCTATCTATGAACAATACCTGAAGATCTATCTTTTGAATTTTTACTTTAAATTTTCAGATTTTTATTAGATCCATCATAGGACAATGATGTCTTTAAAAACATAAAACAAAAAATTGAGGACAGTATCTCTGCTTTAGCATTTTACATTTATGAAATAATTCTATAGTTTTAGCTATTCTTTATTTTTGACTTATTAATGGTCTTAGTTCGTTCAGGTAACAAAATACCAATAAATAACATACACTTACTACTTACAGTTTTGGAGGCAGGAAGTCCAAGATCATGGTGCTGGTAGATTCGGTATCTGGTGAAGACTCACTTCTTCATTGACAGCTGTCTCTGTTTCCTGCCAAGGGGCAAGGAACATCCCTCAGACCTCTTTTATAATCCAATTTATGAGGACTCCATCCTCAGGACCTAATCACCTCCCAAAGGCCTCACATCCAGATACTTTGGGGATTAGGTTTCAACATACAGATTTTGGGAGTCCTTTTAATTTAGGCTCCAAGACTATATACCTGGTATCTCTGAGTTCATTTGTGAGCTTATTAGTGCCTGTTTTATAAATGACATGACTTTTACATCAATAAGAAATGACTCTGCTTTGAAAAGTTCGTTTTTTACTTCTAATGCTCTAATGTAAAAAGTATAGGAATCTCTTAAAAAATAGTTTTTCTTAACCTTACAAGATTCTGAAAAGAAAAATTTTAAAGCAAAACCAATGGGCATAGGGTTTTTATCATTCCAACAAAATCCCTTATATTTCTCTCTTTTGTCTTTATATATATTAAAAGTCACACTATTTTCAGAGTTCTTTGAATTTTGAAGGTTAATTTCATAAACATAATTTTATTTAACACGTTTCTTACAGTGGAGGGAAGTAAATGTATTTCTAATTCTCAGTTTACATGTAAAGAAACAGAGGCCCCAAAATGCTCAGGGACTAGTCTCTGTCCCATAGCACACAGGGCAGCTTCAGGCCAAGTTTTTCCACAAGGACTCAGCATCTAGATTTCTCTTCTTTTTCCTGCAGGCAGAGAATTAATGTGAACATTTCTTGAGATGTCGTTAGTCGGAGTTGGGGCAGGAGAGAAAGGTCTTCTGCATGTTTCCAGAAATCTGCTAGATGTTTGACCCTCCTCATAAGAAACTTCATTCTCATAATAACTCTTTGGGCTCAATGCTACTGTTATCCTTTTTATAGGTGAAACCCCCTGAAATTTAGAAAGATTACATGACTTACCCAAGGGTTTATGGTTAATAACAGTAAAATCAGAATTCAAGCCTCTGTTCAGCTATCAAAATTCTGTGCTTTTTGAATATTTCTTCCGAAATAAAACTTTTGTTTTAAATACTCTGTGTGTGCTTAGACCTACCTGTATTGAGGTTAAACAGCAAGTCTTGGATAATTAGACTCTGGTACTGGCTTGGGGCTTACCCAATATTTGAGTGAGGAGAAATTGGCTGTTAGCCTGGACCCTGTGTCGAGGTTGTATGTGTGCGTTATTTGATTGGGTAGGTATGTTTATGTTCATGTTATATTCCTTCACAGCTGGCATCTGAACTTCCATGATGGTTGTCTTCCAGTGCTTTCAGATAAGATGATTCCCTTTTTTGTTTGGGATTGATACTCTTGACCTGATATTTCATACTTGATTTTGTATACATATTTATTTTTTGTGCTTTTTAATAAGAAGTAATTTGGAGATTTCTTTATAAAATGGTGATTGATTTTTACATTCCAAGCAGTTATTTGCTTCTAATGATGAGATTCTGAAAACAAGGTCTGGGACTTATTTGTCATTCAACCTAGAATCGAACCATTATCTTTTCTCTAATTCCTTGAAACAATGCCATATTTCCTTAAGAAGCCAAACTAACATTTAAGTAATCTATGCATTTGCATTTATATCTTTATAAAATGGATTTTCCTGAGTGAGGAAAAGACATGAAATTAAGGAATATTTGTTCTTCCTTGAGTTCTGCTTAGTAAAGATGTTGAATTTTTATTTACCAGACATATTGATGGAAAAGTGAGTCTTAAGTTAGTTCTGTCAACACTTTGGCCCTAAAGTGACAAAATTTAAAAAATAAAGGAATTAGCTACTTTTGTGTTTATTTCCTTTTCTATAGAACTATATTTGAAAACAGCTTTACTTGGAAAAGTATATTTTGTGCGATAGCATATTATTAGCTCTTTTGCTGTGAGACTGTGACTTGGATTTGTTCCAACTTCTCACTGCTGTGTCATGGACAGTTCTTTCCCCCCATGGTATTATTTACACATATCTTTACTGTCAAGCTGCTAAATGATTCTCTTTCATGAGGTCTGGCTCACCGCTTTTCCCTCCAGGCTAAAGCCTCTTGCCAAAGTCCTGCTTGGTTGGCTGACCCTGCTCAGCAGCCTGAGGATAACAGGTTGCCAATTGTTGGGGCAATCGCTGTAAAGACCAGCAGGAGAAATGTCATGGCCTTGCTAAGGAGCTCGGGAACCCAGCAGCAGTGAGCAGGGACGCCCATTGTGGGGCAGCTCGATGGAAAGATCTGTCTCACATACTCACCTCCACTTAAAGCAACTGCCAATGAGGCAGGCCTTAAACAAATATTTATTGAAAACTTACCATCTCCACTAGGCCCTGCAGTTGATGTTCTCCTATATCTGTATCACAGATCGTGTGAAGATTAGATATAGTATGCAGTATTATGCCCATTTTTCTAATGAAAAAAATCATATATCATAACATATCATATCATATCATATCATATCATATCATATCATATCATCATATCATATATCTCATAGACATGTTCCCTAAAGTTCCACATCTAGTGATGACCAGGGATAGGATCAAAACCCAGGTCTTCTGACTGAGCACCCTAAAGTCACTTTTTAAAAAAATGGTAGGATATAAATTAACCATTAAAAAAAATAAGCTTTATGTTTTGGAGTAGTTTTAGGTTCACAGTAAAGTGAATGGAAAGTACATTTTCCCCTGGCCCTGCTGGCACACTCATGACCTCCCTCACTATCAACCACCTACCAGAGTGGTACATTTGTTACAGCTGATGAACCTACATTGTCACATCATCATCACCCAAAGTCTGTAATTTACATTAGAGTTTATTCTATAAGTTTTGACAAATACGTAATGAGAAATATCTACCATTTATAGTATCACACAAATTATTTTCACTGTATATTTTTTAAAGAGGAACAACAAAGGTCTTCTGAGACCAAGTCTGGTGACTCTTCCATTGGCTAGCAACCCCAGGAGTAGGAAAGGAAGGCCCAGAAAGGAAGAGCTGCAGATGGACTGCAATAGAGAGGCTAGGTGCAAGGTCTGTGGGTCATACACTGGGTTTGTTACAAACCTCTAACATCTTCAGTTTTTGAATAGTACTATACGTAAGATATGATTACCCTTTTTAAATTTTGTCACATGTCCATACTGCTAAAAATTTAGTTTCCATAGAGACATCTAAGAGCAAAGCATAGGATGTGAAGGAAAGAGTTTGACGCAGGGGTGAGATTACATAGGGGTTTCACGTACAAGCTGTGGAATGAAATGCTCGAGTTCCTCTCATGACTCTGCCACAAACTAACTGTGACACATTAGGCATGTTGTTTGATAGCTCTGTTCCTCAGTTTTTTATCTGTAGAGTGAGAATGACAGTACCTACCTGTATCAGTTCCCAGGGCGGCCATAACAAAATACTGCAAACAAGGTGGCTTAAAACAACAGAAATTTATTCTCTCGCACTTCTGGAGGCTAGAAGTCTGAAATAAAAATGTCAGCAGGGCCATGTTCCCCCTGCAACACCATCCTTCCATTCCTATTCTTAGCTTCTGGTGGTGTGCTGGAAATCTGTGGCATTTCTTGGCTTGCCACCATAGAACTTAAGACTGCCTTTGTCATCACATGGTGTCCTACCTTTGTGTATTTATGTCTCTTTTCTTATCTTGTTTTTATAAAAACACAAGTCATATTGATTATGGCTCACCCTAATTCAGTATACCTTCATTTCAACTTGATTACATCTTGAATAACTTTATTTCTATATAAGGTTATATTCACAGGTTCTAGAGGTTAGGACTCAACATACTTTAGGGAAGTTCATAATTCTAGAAAGCAGGGCTACATTTAAAGAGTTGGCACATAAATAAGATTTTTATTTATATTTATCTCATTAAATAAATCCAAGTTCTTGTCCACACAGATCTTTAGGTTCTTTATTCTTCAGCAGCTTGAACTTTCCGATAGTTTCTAACCTCCCATCCCACAAGAATCTCCTTTCTTACCTATGCTGCTTTTTGTCTTTATCATTTATTTCTGTTCCTTTCATTGCACTTTCCTGCATGATACCTTATATCATATTCTCTCCTCATTAGAAACACTCCATGGATACTTGTTATTGTTCTTCTCAGAGTAGCAGGCCAAGGATTGTCCAGGGGAAGCTAAACAATAGATGCCCAAGTGATCTTTATAGGTTGGAAGAAGAGAAGAAGGCTGTGAAACTCTACATCTAAATAATGATCTCCAAAAGAAGTAGTGCTTCCTTCAAAATTCTAACCAGTCAATTCTTTTTGTGCTCTACAGAAATATTGGAGCCAGAAGGTATGATAGGCATCAAGGTGGAAATTGGTCCTCTTCTGGGGGAAGTGTCCCACACAGGCTTCCACGCTGATTTTCTTGAAGATCCAGGACTAAAACCCAAGCCTCTTGATCTTTTGTTCTTAACTATGATTATGCAAAATAGTTATCTGAAAAGTTTTCACTTATATGCAATCACACTAGACTTGAAGGTTTTGTGTAGGCAAGTATAGAAGAGCTAGCAAACCTTTGGTATGATTTAGGAATCATAAAGATCCCTGATACTGACCACAGATGGAGCAATGTAATGGTGGACAAATCCTTTCATACACATTGTCTCATGAGTCCTCACAATAACTCTTTAATGTAATCTGACGGATATCATTCGCCTTATTTCACTGATTAAAGAAATGAGGATCAGAGATGCTACATGACCTGTTCACATTGCTGGGTAAATGTTTGAGTCACAGATAATTCTGTGATCTCTTGATTTCTGGTCCATTTTTCAACCTTTCTGCTATATTCTGTCTAACATACACACAAACACACATACATATACTTTCTGTTGTATCAAGAATCATAGTGTACAGTTGGCAAAATTTTTCAGTATCTTCTTTCGGTAGAAAAAGCACTACCTACAAGAGGAAATAAATAAATGACTGTTGTCATTAAAGGAAATTTCTTTATCCTTAAAGAATTATATACGAAGAAATTAATATCCTCATTCAATAAGGAAAATGTTCATCTTCTTTTAATTTTCTTAAGTTTCTACCTTTTCTTCTAGCACTGCTCATAGATAGTTAAAAGTCTCTGCAGAAGGAAACCTGAGTGATCATGTTCTCCCCCACTCCTTTTTTTTTTTTTTTTTTTTTTTTTGCAGCTGTCTCACTCTGAACTTGAAGCGATGAGATCACCTTCTGCTTCCTTTCATTGGTGTTATTCAGGTTAGCAGAAAATTCTGCTTCCTTCATCTGTCAGGAGATTCGGTCTTTTGCTTTCTTTGAAATCTGACCTCTGAACAAGCCTGTAACATCCAGAAAATGGTAGCTGAATTGATTTATTTCAGATTGTTGCTATGGTGATTTTCTACCAATATAGATAGAAAATGAAAAAGAAAAGAGTGTGTTGAAGAGAATGGTGGAGAATCTGGTCACACTGAGGACGAGGCATGCGGGGCTGTGGGGGGCATTTATGGCTCATCTATACTTGTAGAGTCATGTCTTCTTCTCCATTTACTATTAATTCATCCACAGGGATCACAAACAATCCATTTGCATTTGAGAAGAAGCAATTAAGTATTTTTGTTACCTGAGTAGCAAAATGTATCATAAGTAGCCTTAGAAGTTTCCAAAGATTTTTTTTTTCTCTAGGAACAGGAAAAGTAAATATGAATTATAACATAAATTTTTGTGACAGGAAATATTTTGATTCTTGAAATATTTTGATTCTCAAGGTTATACTTTATTAAATATGTTCTTTAAAATCATAGGAGAAAGATTTATCTGGGGAAAAATGGATGAATAAATTCATTTTTGTGTGTTCATCTATTCATTCATTTATCCAACTTTCCACCTATTCTTTCATTCAACAAATATTTATCCTTCATACCAGATTCCAAATATATATTAATAAATTTAATAAATATTAATAAATTTACAAAATATTTATCAGGCATTAACTGCCTACAAGACAATAAGCAAGTTAATGTG
Source organism: Macroglossus sobrinus (assembly GCA_004027375.1). Taxonomy (NCBI): domain Eukaryota; kingdom Metazoa; phylum Chordata; class Mammalia; order Chiroptera; family Pteropodidae; genus Macroglossus; species Macroglossus sobrinus. Next base: position 748,723 of record PVKZ01000080.1, on the reverse strand, counting down.
GGACACACAGCTGAGTAGAGTCTGTCCTTGAAGTGATTATAACTGGGGATGAGATGGAAAGTTTAGATTCACAATCACCATAATGCAGAATATCATCATCAGAGCCATTGAGTAGCTATTTCAATCTCAAGGAAGGTTACATGAAGGAGACATTTGGGAGAAAATTAAGGGCAAATAAGATCCTGATAAGTATGTGGAGAAAGAATGGAGGGAAGAAGAACATGAAGGAAATGCATGCAAGAGTGATTAGAAAAGATCGATTATATTGGCCTTAGAGATTGATGGGGCTTGTAGAAACCCTCTTCACTATTCACTTACATAACTGCCCAAAACATGTTATGAGAGCATAATATTAGAATTGGAAAGGATGTGCTGGTTTAAAATATATTTTCAGGTGTATAAAAAAAAAAGCCTTAGGCAAAGGAAATACATTAATTCATAAGTTGCATAATTCTAAGAACTTTGTGATTACATCACAGTTTTCAAACAAGATTAAATAGTCAAGGACTGTCAGGTGGGCTCAGCTTCCTAAGACTTCATTACTATTAAAAATACATTAAAAAAAACTGGAAAATATACAAACACATGGAGGCTAAGTAACATGCTACTAAACAAGGAATGGGTTAATGATGAGATCAAGGAAGAAATCAAAAGATACTTAGAGACAAATGAAAATGAAAACATGACGCAAAATCTATAAGACACAGGAAAAGCAGTCCTAAGAGGGAAATGCATAGCAGTATAGGCCCAAATCAAGAAAAATCTCAAGTAAACAATCTAACCTTACACTTAAAGGAACTAGAAAAAGAACAGCAAATAAACCCCAAAGCGAATAGAAGGAAGGAAATAAAAAAGATCAGAGTGGAAATGAAATAGAATCTAGAAAAACAATACAAAAGATTGATGAAACTAAGAGCTAGTTTTTTGAAAGGATAAATAAAATTGATAAACAAGACTCATCAAGAGAAAAAAAGAGAGGATCCAAAAAAGTAAAATCAGAAATGAAAGAGGAGCAGTAACTATGGACTCTACAGAAATACAAAGGATCAAAAGAAGATATTACAAGCAATTATATGCCAACCAATTGAATAGAGGGAACATATCTTGACATAATAAAGGCCATATTTGACCAACCTACAACTAATATCATAATCAATGATGGGGAAAGGTTAAAAGCATTTTTTCTTAAGATTAGGAACAAGACAAAGATGCTTACTTTCATCACTTCTGTTCAGAATTGTATTGGAAATCCTAGTTACAGCAATCAGACAAACAAGAAAGAAATAAAAGGTATCCAAATTGGAAAATAAGTAAAACTGTCATTATTTGCATATGACATGATACCATATAGAGAGAAACCTAAAGATTCCACCAAAAAACTGTTAGAACTGATAAATTCAGTAAAGTAGCAGGATGAAAAAATAATATTCAAAAGTTGATTGCATTTTATATACCAATGATGAACTAGCAAAGAAAAATTAAAAAAAACAGTCCTATTTACATTTGCCTCAGAAACAATAAAATTCCTAGGGATCAAATTATTCACAACATGTTCTCAGAAAATTATGTCATTGATAAAAGAAATTGAAGAAGATATAAATAAATGGCAGCATATACCATGTTCAAGGATAGGAAGAATCAACATCGTTAAAATGGCCATGCCACTCAAACAATCTATTGATTCAGTGCAATACCTATCAAAATACCCATGACATTTTTCAGAGAACTAAAAAAATAATCAAAAAATTCATATGGAATCATAAAGGTCTCGAATAGCCATGGCAATCTTGAGAAAGAAGAACGAAGTAGGAAGTATTACACTACCTGATATCAAATATACTACAAGGCTACAGTAATCAAAACAACATGGTACTGCCATAAAAACATACATAGATCAATAGAACAGAATAGAAAGTCCAGAGATAAATCTGTGCCTATATGATCATTTAATCTATGGTAAGGGAGGCGAGAATATACTATGGGTTAAGACGGTCTCTTTAATGAATAATGTTGGGAAAACTGTATGAATACATGCAAAATATGAAACTGGACCACCTTCTTACACCATATACAAGAATAAACTTAAAAAGACTTAAATCTAAGACCTGAAACCATAAAACATCTAGAAGAAAACATAGGCAGTAAACTCTCTGATATTGCTATTAGTAATTTTTTTCCTGCTATATCTCATCAGGCAAGGGAAACAAAAGAAAAAATAAATTAAACTACATCAAACTAAAAAGGTTTTGCACAGCAAAGGAAACCATCAACAAAATGAAAAGAAAACTCGAAAGAGAGAAGATATTCACCTATGATACATCAGACAAGAGATTAATATCCTAAATTTATAAAGAATTCATACAACTCAATAACAGAAAACAAATAATTTGATTGAAAAATGCGCAGAGACTTGAATAGGTATTTCTCCAGAGAGAAAATACAGATGGCCAGTAGATGTATGAAAAATGCTCAAGATCACTAATCATCAGAGAAATGCAAATTAAAACCACAATGAGATACCACCTCACATCTATTAGAATTGCTATCATCGATAAATCAAGAAACAGTTGTTGGTGAGGATGTGGAGAAAAGAGAACCTTCATACACTGTTGGTGGAATTGCAAATTGGTACAACCACTATGGAAAAAAAATTGGGAGATTTCTCAAAAAATTAAAACTAGAACTACTTTATGACCCAGAAATTTCACTTCTGGGTATTTATCCATATAAAACCAAAACAGTAATTTGTAAAAATCTATGCACCCCTGTGTTCACAGTGGCACTGTTCTCAATGGACAAGATATGGAAGCAACCAAAATCCCCATCAACAGATGATTGGACAAAGAAGTTATGGTTCATATACAATGAAATATTACTTTAAAAAATATGAAATTCTACCATTTGCAATGACATGAATGGGCCTAGAGGTTATTATGCTGGGTGAAATAAGTCAGAGTAAGGTAAATACCATATGATTTCACTTGTATGCAGAATCTATGGAACAAAAGGAACAAACTAAATGAAAACAGACTCACAGATACAGAGGACAATCTGGTGACTGCCAGAGGGGAGGGGTTTGGGGGCTGAGAAAAAGGTGAAGGGATGAAGTACAAATTAGTAGTCACAATATAGTTACGGGGACATAGAGTACAGTGCAGGGAGTGTAGTCAGTAGTATTGTAATGGCTGTGTGTAGAGCCAGATGGGTGCTAGAGTAATCAGGGGGATCTCTTCATAAACTACATAAATGTCTAACCAGTGTACTGTATACCTGAAACTAAAATAAAACAATTTAAAATATATACTGAAGAATTATCATAAATGTAAAATAAACGATCAAAGTCTGTATCGCTGTTTTTCACACAGAGTTTTTCAGCATTTATGAATTAATACTTCTAATTCAATGCCAGGATTTAGCCTTGAGAAAGTTCTATTCATTTTCCAAATTTGTGTACTTTTTCTTTAATATGCCAATGTAGAATTTATGCTAATATTTACTAGAGTCAAGCATTCATAGCAAAATGAGGTTCCACTTGAGCTCATTCAATTTAGGATGGGAGAAGGTATAGAAGCGCTTAGGAAAGGGGTGCAATTTATTTATTTGCTTCTGGAGTTTGGACTGAGTTTAAAATATTCATTAAGGCAAAAAGACTCATTTGTAGCAGGTTGTAAAGCATGTGATCAGCTGAAGCCAGGTGCTTTACTTTTCAGTCTCCACCTTTGTTCCTCTTCTTCCTCATAGCATCTTGAGACAGAATAATAGATTATGTTCTCACAATAGGGCAGAAAATACAAGACCTCCAAAGAACAGGTATTAATTTTGTTGACATGTTTGTCTTCTTTCTCAAAACTTTATACTCAGTTTAGGGGACTGACCTTGACCTAGATCCTGAAACATCCTTCCAACTGAGTTGGTAACCTTAGACAAGTCTTAATCAAACCTTCTGCAACTTTCTTTCTTTTTGGTGAAGGTTGGGTTGAGGGGCAGGGGATTAAGGACAGAGAAGGAACATAATAATTAATGTTTCAAAATAATTACTGTTACTGAATTTTTAATAAACTATCTTGGTTTATTCCAGGGTAACCAATATATGAATTCTGTGTGTTTTGTCTATATAATTTTATTTTTGTATTTTATACATGCTATTTTTTTATTTACATAGATACTAAACTCATGTCTACATAATTTTTACATCTGAATCTCTTTTTGAAACTTACTAAAAAGGGTAAGATAATAAGTTTCTAAGGATACTAATCATAGTGACAGAACTAAAATTGTGAAATCTGTTACCAATAGTCCTCAAAATCTGGCCCTGTACCAGCAGCATCAATAAGTACCTGGAATCTTGCTCAAAATACAAATTCTTGGGCCCCATTCCAAACTCACTGAATCACAATCTCTGGGGGTGGGACCCAATAAGCTCTTCTTGTTCAAGGCTTCCAGGTGATTCAGATACATGGAAGATACAGTTTAAGAACCACTAATTAATAGCATTCTGTACATTCTGGTATGTTCATTCATTGAACTAAAACTGAATGGCATCTGACTATAGGAAGATTCTATTACCTTGCTATATTATATTGACTTTATTCTTCACTTACTATTCTTGTTTCCTATGGGTTCTGTGAATTTGAGGATAACTAATCTTAAAACTAATGTTCTCCTATTTGTTTTTGGCTGCTAGGAAGCTCACAGCCAAGTCTGAGACCTTTGACAATATCTTATGATCTCTTTATATTTTCCAATCTTATTTTCCCTTTGCCTCATAATTTCCCCACACAATTATGTTATTATGTTGACTATTTTGAAAAATCAGGAATTTAATAACAAATTGGTTCATTGGCATGAGCGATAAATGGCTACTACCTCTGATACAATTTCCTGGCATCATTTCTCAATTTGTTTATTTTATGCACAAAGTAAAAACTTTATTTGGGATATTCTCGAGAAAATCCGAAGACATATGCCTGAATAGCCAGGCTCATTTTATCAGATAGCTTCCACATTCTTACATCTTTCTAATACAGTGATCCATTAACTTAAATACATTGAAACTGAGAAGTAGTGTTTACCTCTTATAAATACTGTCTTTTTCTAATGGTAATGTAATTTTTCATCAAGGATTCCCTTGCCATCAACGTCATTCCTTTTGACATTGTAAAATCACCTCTACCAAATGGCTTATTTAACACATTATGAGCCAAATGGGACTATAAAAGAGGGGTTTTTCTTACAAGTGCTTTTATTTAAGATGGATAATTTCAAAGGTTAAGTAAAATTTCAGCTTTCATGGAAATCCAAATGCATAGCACTCATTTTTTCAGGTGGCTCTGACATATTTTGGCAGTAATGCTTTAATTAACAAAATCAGGATGGAGCCTGATGTCAGCTGTGTAATCTGGGCCACCAAAGCCCTGTTTTATTTAATTTGTAGATGACACCTCTAGCAGTTCATTGTGTCAGAGCTATGCAGCAAACACAAATATTTAGGGGGACATTCATCCTCCTGTATGGTTTATAATGAAGCTTGTGAGCCCACTAAATAATTAAAATAAACAAATGAAGACTGATTTACTTACTTTTAATTTTTACCCAGTCTGCATTAGTTAATAATTTACAGGGTAAAAATGAATAGAAGATAAGATGACTTCTCTTCCAGCTCCTGCATTGGCATGATCGTGGAGAGATGCTACTTTATTGACTGCTCATTTCTAGTAGAAATAACCCTGGAGAAAACAGTGTTCATTGTGAACTAGGCTTTAATAAAAGGAGCAGCAGACTCCTGAGGTTTTTTCTATTTCCGTATAATCCCAGGATCATTTGTCTGGAGCTGTTTTTGAATTATTTATACCGACGGTAGCTCTTTCAGTTACTGGTTGTGAGCAGTTTCTATCATACAGTTTCACAGGCAGCACCTTTTTTGCTGATGTTTTAAAAATAGACCCCCCCCCCCATTCCCTGATTGCTCTTGGGTGCTACTGGGTGGAGTTGTACTAGCAAAGCAGTAAACATTGAGAGGCTGTTTGGGGGCTAATTATAAGACTTCTCCAGGTAAAAGAGAAAACTATAATGGGAATGTAATATTCCTGAGAACGTGTTCTTCCCTTTGACTCAGCTTTTGAAAATCTCTGCATAGTCTCCTGGTGTTAAGTGTCCTTCAAGAGTTTACATTTGTTCTCATTGATTGAATCTTAACTCAAGTAAATTGGATTGAAGGGATTTACTCTGAGCATCCTGTTGTTCTTATGCCCCATTTGCACCAAGCTTTGAGTCTTTGTTTGCAATCTCAAGGGGAGAAAAACAAGGCTCTTTAGGGAGATGTGCCCCTCTGTACCTCTACTAAGTCATCTCTCCTCACCACCCCCCCTCCCCGCCCACTCCCTTTATGTCTCAACCATTCCAAAGTCCTTTAAGTTCTTTGTCTACCAGGAAGATTCTCTTTGTCTCTTTTCCTTGGACTTGTCAGATTTCCCTAGAATGACAGCATGTCCCACATACTGACACCCCATTTTCCTTATCTGCTTCCTCCCATTATCTACTTCCTCATCCTATAACTTAGGTTAGTGTTCATCTCCTGTTCCTCAGAACTGGCTGTTGACTGCCTGTGTTGGATAGTTTCCCCAGAAACAAACTCCCAGCCAGGCATTTGAATACAAGTCATTTTTTTTGGAAGTGATTCTAAGAATTACTGGTAGGAAAATGGGTAAGTGAAGAGAGGGAAGCAAAGCAAGCCAATACCAGGTGAATCATAAGCAGTTTACCAGGAGCAACTGAGCTGTAACCTGCTGGGGAGTGCTGGGAGCCAGTGCAGTTAAACCACACAAGGAGAAGCAAGTGTGTCCTCCAGTTCCCACTCATCATCGGCTGAAGGCTGCTTCAGGGGCATTTAATCCCTATCAGTTCTCACCTGTGCAAGGCTGTGAAAAGGCTGTTGGAGAATTGCAAATGCATTCAGTAGGACACACAGGCATATACCGGAGCAGTTAGAATCAAGGGTAATGTACTGGGCACCATAGCATATGTTGCATTTTCCCTGACATTTCTGCCCCACAAGAGTGCTTCTGTATACTGAGGGTAAGAAACTGCTTTCTATTCATCCCTGTGCTGTCTTTATCCTAGTGTGGTGCCCGGTACTCAGTGACTATGCAGTAAATGTGTGTTGTAGTGGTGAGTGTGGAATGATCCAGTGACTATTAGACACACCCACCCTGAAATTTGATTCCTTATGTCTCCTCATAAGCACAGTCTGCCTATCATTAAGGTACCTTCCCCTCCTTCCTTACTAGTCAGTTTTTATGGTTCAGAGTCATATCCATTGTCTCAATGACTGCCCTGTGTTTTTATATTTCCATTTTTAGAGGAATGTTACAGGCAGTGCCAGCCCCTACTTTCTCTGATGAGCTCACCCTGTCAGGCCTTTTCAGTGAGGTAGTAAAGTGGTGGGGAAGCTCTGTGGGAAGGGATTGGGGAGTGGAACTCGTGCCAAGGTGTTAGCCCTTATGCTTCCACTCCCTTTCCTAACTCGCCAGAATTGGATGGCAGGTACCCCGAGAGCCTTACTCTTTGTAAGGAGCACGACCTCTCTTCCACCAGGAAGTTTGCTCAAATCCAAGGCAATGGGCAGGTCTTCTTTCTTGGAAACGATAAACCTGGTGGTGTGGGGAACACGTGCCCCCCCCCCGAAGGCCAGCTTGTCCTGTGCTTTGAGGTGAGGGTCTCCTGCCAGGACATCTTGGATCCAGCCTCCTGGGCCTGTGCCTTCTGGTTTGGTCTGCCTGGCTCGCCTCTGTCTTCAGAATTGCTGTAGCCACCCACTTGCATTCTCTTGAAACATGTTCCCCCACTATGATGTCTTTGTCTCCCCACTTTCCACCTGCTCTTCTGGCTGTTCTCCCACCCACCTTCTCTTTCCCTAGTCCGTCCTCTGTGAAGCAGCCTCTCCTATGGCTATGGCCCTGAGCGAACTCTGTTAAGTCACTTTCAAAAAGGTAAAACAGATGGAGTCAGACTAGATGATTCTTAAGATGCCTTCCAAAATCTGAGATTCACATTCTGTGACCCGAGGTTGTTCCTGAAATCCCTCCCAGCCACAGGTACATCACTTCTAGGTTTGTGATCTGTGCTCACTTTGGTGAACTTACAGGTAAAAGCCCTCTGGCTCCTAGAGGAGTGGGCACAACAATGATTCCCGCGTCCGGGACCCACCATCTGGGTAGAGAAATGGTTACCACTGGTCCTGCTGGCTGAAGAGGGTGAAGAACTGTTCCTGGAGGCTGTTTAGTCATGATGTCCATGAAATTAGATCGCGTAGGCTTTAGTGGGGGGTGGGGAGCGTTGTGGTGCTGAGAAGTAATTGATGAGCTGAAAGGGGCTGCTACTTCTGACTGCTTGAGGCCATGATCTCCCTTCTCTGAAAATCCCAGTCTCCACAATCAGGGTCCCACCATGGTGTGAGGGAGGTCCGAGGCAGCTCTTCAGAACCCTCTAATAGTGGTTTTCATGTGTCTGAACTAGGGGAAACCAAAGGTTATAAAAGGCAAGACAGACTAAAGGTCTAGGGTTAAATACAGTTGAGCTATTCACTAAATGTGTGATTTTCACCTCTCTGACCTCAATTTCCTCACCTATAACATGGAGATAGTACTTGCTTTACAGTAGTCTATGAGAACAAACCACAAACAACTGAGTACTAAGGCCCAGGTTATTGTGTTAAGTGTGGGGGAAAGAGCACAAAGAAAAAGTAGGCATAATCTTTGCCCTGTCCCATAATTGACATTTTAGTAGGTATAAATGGAAACAAATAATAATACCATAGCCTGATAAATGAAACAATAGATTAAGTGAATGAGTAATTTGCTTGCAAACAACATATGGAATATTCAATAAGGTTTATTTTTCTCACAATATGCTCCATATTATACACTTCCGGAAAGCTTTCAGGGCCACTGTGCGAAGGCAAAGGCATAGAACCCATACCTCATACCTGAAAGGGTTTTGGAATCCTGTAATAGCAAGTCTATTAATACCCTGAGTCACTGTGAAAAGGTGAAATAATGTTTAAGAGTAAGCGAAGTATAGACTATATTTAGGAAAATGTTTTATCTTAAAACTATGAAAACGTATTTTTTCAATTTTTACTTTTTTTAAAAAAAGAGAATGTTTGGCATATCTTCCTTCCTCCACCCCATAGTTTGTGAATATGAATTTCTTTTTTAGTTCTATATCCTCAGTACCTGGCACAGTTCCAGGTCCAAGCCAGGTGCTTGGGACATATTAGTTGGATGAGTGAATGAAGCAAAGAATGAATGAAGGAAGACTTCAGGGTAGAATTGAAAAGGTAAATTTGGGTCATCTAGAGAGCAAGGTAGAGAGAACACCAAACTCAGAGGGCGCAGGTCTGGGAGCTACTTTTGGCTCTGCCAATTTTTAGCTATAAAAATATTGCAACTTGTTTAGTTGCAGTGATCCACATGGTTTAATCAGATGTAAACTGGGAGGAGTCTTGCTTTTTCGCAGGAATGTTGTATAGGTCAGATATAATAAAGATTTAATAGAACTATGAAAATTATGTAGAATTAGGTATAAACTTTAAGGAGAAATAAAATCAAATTCTTACCATGCATTCTTACATATATCCCTTACCAAATCTTACTATGCATCTTTTAATAACAGATTAAGAAAATGTAGAAGATCTCTTTACCAACTTTTTCTTAACTCCCCAAATAACCGAAACTCTCCATTCTCTCTATAAAATATTCTGATGGATGCCCACAGCACAGTGAAGATTTAGGGTTACTATACCTGTGAATGTCTGCTATAACCAGTTGAGTTGTGTACTTGTCAAGAGTGTCGCTTCTTTTATTCAACAACTATTTATTGCGCCTCTACTCTGTGCTAAATATTGTTTTAGGTACTGGAGATACGGTGGTGACCAATATTCATTTTATTCCAGTTTTATTTACTTTTATAATTATGTAATTTAGTTAAATTCTATCAACTAACTAATGAAAAAATTAATGTGAAAGGAGAATGGCTGGCTTTTATGAAAATTAAGTTAAAACTTATAGTGGGCATCTGTCTTTTATGACCACAGAAGATTTTTTAAATTCCTTCTGTGCATCTAAAGTTTCCATTTCTCTTGTGACCTAGGATCTACCAATCAGATGCACCTGTAACTAATGCCTTTGGGGCTGGGTATGGGTCATCTGTCTTGTCTTATGATTCTAGGGTCAGCTGTGATGGTGATGATCTCAGAAGATCAGTTTCATGATGTAATTCCTAAAAGTTTAGTTTGAGCCTACATCTATATCTCCTCCCTTTCCAAATTCTGTAAGTCTCCAGATCTTTACTGATAATTTTTTTTTCTTTTTGAACCAGCTGCAATGAATTCTGTTGTTAGCAACAAAGAACCCCAACCACCACAAGAAAAAAAATCCACACAAATGGTGCAGCACTGAAGGGACAATAAAAATGATTAGAAAGATTTCACACTCAGATTGCTTAACAGTTTTTTCTTCTTAGTTTGGCTTTGTTTTAAAGAAACCTAAACTGGAAATCCACACTGTGGCATTGTGGGAGTGGTGTGCATAGCACGGTGGGACTCCAGTCAGTGGATTCATGCTCAAAGATAGGCCTTGACTCATCATCAAGACATGGAAGATGAATGAACATTGATGTTTTTATTTAAAATAAGGTATTTAAATTATTCATGAATCATCTTTTATGATTTTCAACTTTAATCATTTTGATTAACAACCTTGTATCAGGGCTGCTTTTTTTCGGGTTCAGAAACTTCCATCCTCTCTGAGTCACCTGGCACGTCCGAGGGGGCCTCCTTACACCCCACACTGGCGTCTCTGAGCCTCCTCTTCTCAGGCACTTCTAGGGACTCGGCTCACTTATCTCTGTGAACAAGGCCTTTTTAAACTCAAAGATACCAGGTCTGATATCTCTGGTAACTCCAAGCAAAGCCTCTTTGGTTGAAAATCTCTCTTTGAAGTTATTGTGAATTCAGGTCATATCTAGTCAGGGTGTCATTTAGCATTGTGGGCACAGCTGTCTGGTGTCACAACTGTAGTCAGTGGCCATATTCAACACTCATTGTTCTCTGCCACATACATAGATTTCATTTCTTTACATCTTTTCCTTCTGTTTTTATTTCCTTTTCCCTCTCTCCCTTCTCTCTTTTCCCATTTTCTCCCTCTCCTCCATATTACTTTCTCCTTTATATTTGTCTCCTGCACCCCCTTTTAGTCTCCCTGGCACCTCCCCTCTCCTTATTTCTACATTTCCCTTTTCTGAGCTGTGAGACCCAAGATCTTGGTAAGAAATGAAACAGAAATCTCCTTCATTGAGCACTGGATGCGTTGTCTGTGGTGGTCTTTGCTAAATGATGTTCCTGGCTGTTCTTCAATGAAAGGCAGCAACCAATCTGTCACTTCTTGCCAAACACTTAGTTTAGATAGATCCTCCCTGTATAACCCCGGGGACTTTATGGAAGACTGCATGCATTGCTTTTAAAACTTTATTTAGAAATAATTTTAATACTATCTTCATGTAGTCTCTTTATGGTGTTATAGAAGATTTGAATACAGGAAATCTTTAAACAAGATAGTTTTTATCTTAACTTTAGACATGAGAAAAGGAATACTGATGAATTTTCAGTCACTCAGGCTAATTTTAATATGCCAAAATTAATTTGCTTTCTTAAAGGATTATTGTAGAAACTGAATGTCATAAGGCTTTAAAATATAAAATCATTTGAATTCTAGAAAACAGCCAATATTTTAGGGAAAATAAAATGATCATTAAGTTATAGCCTTTTAAAGTAACAATTATTACTCGTTTCACCAAACTGACAACAGAATGGACACCTTACTGGCACTCAGTGAACATTTACTAAGTGATTGTAGATCATCTGTGAGATGGTGAAACTTGGCTTTTCTGCATAGTGTTAAAATTACCCAACCTATTTTGAAAAATGAACTGTTGCCATAACATATACCTGAAAGGAATGCCAGAAACACTGAACACATGCCATCTCATTTCTAAATATATACATGTATTTAACATTCTTTATGAATTTTAACAGCCTCCTGATTTTATCTAATTCCCTACATGTTTTCATCAAATATTTCTTAAACCCTGCTATGTGTTAGATCTTGGCAATGTGAAAAATCTAAGACAGAACTGGATTCTGTTCTGGAGGAGCTTCTAATTTTATTGGCAAGATCGCATGTGTTTATAAGAGATGAATCAAATGGCCAGTTCAAGTGAGTACCAACGAGGTGTAAAGAAGCAAGATTTCCTAAAGGAAGTGGGCAATGATAGGGGCCCTGAGCTGGGCTTAAAAAGCAGTCAAAAAGGGTCTATCACTAAAATAAAAGCATGAAAACCAGTGGCACATACAATGAAAAACATGAAAGGTTTTTGAGCCCATCCAGGGACTAGTAATGTACAAAGACTCACCTCCCAAACTGGCTACAGCAAGGCCAGCCAGTGGCTGCTTTCCATTCTCTTAAGTCTTTACAACCTACACTTGACTATTTTTACCAATGGACTTGTTATTTCAAAGCAGCAGATAATCCAAAAGTCAGTTACATTTGGTTTTGTACTGTGCTGCCTGATCTTTTCAGTGGCATATTTACCTTCCTAATTATGTTTTGCTTAGTCTAATGTTGAATTTAATTTGCATTCCCTGAGCACACAGTGGTTGGACAGTTGGAGAGAAGAGGTGGAGATTGAGCATAAGAATTGAAGAGAGAAGGGTTGCAGTCCAGGGAAGCTGTCTCAGGATTTGAAATTTGTCACACATCATTTGCACAGTGGACAATCCCCTCACAGGTAATTACAATCAACTGAGGTATGGTCAACTGAGCAGAGCCATTTTACAAGTTGTGGTAGTCTGCTCAAAATAAATGTGTTTGTAAGTGGCTCCCTTTAAAATTTATGAATGTAAGGTTTATATCTTTTGCCTCTGTCCTGCATGTGCTTATTTCTGGTGATTGTCTTTATCTTCTTTAGCAAAAACAAACATTTAATAATGTCTCTGGTCAGAAGAAGGCTTAGGTAATATTTCTGTGTTGGAAAACGTTTATCTTTATACAGTGTGAGTAATGAACTCATCTAGCTTATTAGTAGGTGTGAGGTAAAACCACGGAGGCATTCTCTGAAAGATTTTTTGAATAGGTGTTACATTTATATGGTCTTAGTTCAAATATATGTTTATAGGTATATAGATATAGACATCAATATAGATACAGGTGTGTAAAAAGATATAAAGGAACAATTTCCCTCTGACCTTCATCTACCATCTACACAATTCCTACAGCCTCAAATATAAGAAGTCTTGTGTGTTCAGGATAGTGAAGCTTCTTAGTGATGTCATCGTTAGCCTTTCTTCCTTGGTGCTTGTCTAGAAGAGAATTTTCAGGAACTCTCAGAACCCAAATCTGACCTGAGTTTTAGAGAACCAATGGCTTCATAATAAGTACAAAACAAGTTACATCTGTTTGCAGGGGTTCTTACTTTAAGATCTACAGATCATAGAATTTAGGGATCTGTAACCTTAGATAAGAAATATATTTTTATTTTTATTAGCCTCTGTCTAAAATTAAACATTTTCTTCAATTACGAATGTAGGAAAACTATAGTAGAATTAGCAGTGCCTTTGACTTTGTCACTGAAGAAATCAAAGTTATATCCATATCACATTATAGCCATTGCAAATATTCTGGAACATCATTTACACTAATCATTATGTCGAAATGATGACGTTATGAGACCCACAGCTAGTATTCTAAAATTTGTACTCGAGGTTTAGAAAAGTTAGTTATGGTAAGATGCACAGACAAAAATGGCTGTCCTAAAGGAAAACCTTTATATTCACAGATATCTGGAAAGAGAAAATATGCTGCACCATCCAGGACCACATGGGGAAACACCAGATCTGCAGGAGGCAGAAGGGAGGAAGGGGAGAGCAAGGCTCAGAATCTTTACTGGGATTTTCAAGGGGAAGAATGGGTGAGGCAAGGTAGATATGCTGCGTAAATTTAGGATTGGATAGTTTGAATAATTTTGACAAGCTTTAGGCCATGGAGGTGGTCCCTAGTTATCCTCACCTGGCCCTGGGGTAGGGAGAATATGGGCTTGGTGTGTGAGAACTTGATAAAGCAGAAAGTTGGAGTGTAGGCTCTGGATTGTTTGCTTTGTAAATCAAAAGTGTACTTGCAGGGGAGTCATTTGCTATCTCTAGGAATTAGCTAGCCCTGGGAGGAGCAGTCCCTCCAGGAACAAGCCCCCAAATCAAAAATACAGAAGATAAATATACCCAATACAGCTAGTTATTATTTAATGTATTAATAATGAAGCACAGGTACTACTTAATCACAATTGTATTTTTAAAAATATTTTAGTTACTGTATTTCAATCCAATAAGCCTCTTTTATAACCCTACATACTTCACTTTTTATATTTATGAACACTTCTGAGAAGGAGACCACAGTCTTCACCAGATTACCAAGTGGTCCATGGCTCAAAGATGTTAAGCTCTGAAGAGAGATTCAATTTCTTGCCTTACTAACTCTCCTGAATTTTCTGTTTTCCTTTAGCCAAACTTAAGACCAGAACAAGTCATTACAAGAGATGTATTCCCTGGCCCAACCCCCAGTACCCACATCTTTACCTGTTCTTAACCTTCCCACACCTGACCTTATGCTAAATGGAGGAGATATCATTATGGCTGTAATTTACTGAGCACTTACCACATACATGCCCAACACAATTCTGTACATTTTATATGGATTATCTTATTTGATCCTCATAACAGTTCTCTAGAATAGATGTGGTTATCCCTTCATTTTACAGGTGAGAAAACTGAGGTAAGGAGTGCTTCTGTCCTGCCCAAGGTCTCACATTGGTGGCAGAGCCATATTGAAGTTGGGCAGTGTGGCTTCAGGTCCCACTTCCTGAATACTGCATACACTATGCTTGAGATGCAAGCACGATTGGGATCCCTGCTCTGAATATTGTCCTGGGAACAGGCATTTTCTGTTATCAAGACTTATAGTGAATAAGTGAACTTACAAAAGCTTGGAAGCCAATCTAAGTGCAGATCTGGGAGTACTTAATCCTTGGCGTTAGAAGGCTCTAGGCCAATGATAAATGTTTAAGATGATTTAGAAAAAAGAATTCTGGAAATGAATTCTGGAAATGGAAACTATGTTTGTCAGTAAATTAATTAGCAGGTTAAATTACCTAAGCGGTAGTTTTTTTAAAAATTTACTTTATATAACTTATAAAGGGCCATAAAACCCCAAAGTAACCATATCAAAAGCTTATCCCTGTTGCTCTTCCAGAGGCATGATCACTAGTGGCTTTTTTGTTTATCACAAGCAAGAAACCTATGTTTCAGGTTAGATGTCTTACTTCTCCTAACTTTTACAGTATTGGATATGTATAAATCAGGTGTTCATAAAGTGAGGAGTGGCCATATATTCTTTGTGATTGAAGTTCAGTTTTATTTCTTTGTATTATTGTTTTAAAAAGTATAAGAGAAAATTAAGTTTACACCCTCTCAGTAAAGCTTTGCCTTGTTGTATAAGCCTGCTATAATTAGGCTTAAGTTTGGGTACATGAGATAGAAATCCCAAAATAACAGTGCATTAAATACAAGAGGAGCTTATTTTTCTCTAGTCATTCATTCCAGAGAGGTTTTGGAAGGTATACCATAGTTAGGCATCTTCCAGATCTTGTTTCCACTATCCTTATATTTAGCACTTGACCTCATGGTCTGATGTGGCTGCTAGAACTCCAGCAGTGACATCTTTATTCCAAGGAGCTGGATGGAGAAAAAGAAGAGAGCAAAGAGTGTCTACCAGCAGTGTTTTAAAGGAAGCTTGTTGCCACACAATACTTGTGCTTACATCTTACAAGGAAAAATTAAGCACAAGGTCACATCTAGGCAAGAGAGATTGAGAAATGTAGCAAACTGAAAACTAGAGGTTATACAGATATAGAAGGAGAGAAAAGTGGATGTAGTCATGCAGTTAGCAGCCTTTGCCACACATTCTCTTTGGACACCTTAATTATGATTGAAGCACCACCAGGGCAGCATTCCCTGCACTCAATTGCCTTATGAGGCAAATAAATCTCTTGGACATTGCATCTGTAAGCTCAAATATAAAGCGTGTTGATAGCACATATCACAAGGTGCTAAAGCGTTAGTCCTCCTGGATGGCACATCGAGCTAACAGTATCTTCTGAATACAGACTCTCAACTCAAGAGGCTGTGCTTAGGGTGGTAACTTCAGGTATCAGTGAAAGGCTTGGGGGATGGCAGGACTTTTGGGATTAACCCTTAGATAATATCACACAGTCAACTGCATGTTCTGGTGGAACATAAAGCTCTTTCTGTATTTTCTGTTATAACAGAAAGTGTACTGAAACATATAGAATACTATACTGAAACAAGCCTCATTTTGAAAAAGCTGGGCTATTGTCAAATTTTGTTAAAGTGCATTATGTAAAATATAACATCTATTTTTTAAAAACCTCAATGCAATGTGTCTTTGGAAGCCTTTGGAATCTTGCAAGTGTATCATGCATTCATTTGAGTCACTAACTCATTTTCCAACTTCTCTGATTTGCAAAGAAATAATTTTATTGATGTTTTTCTCTAGCAGGTGGAAATCATGACAGCATCATGCAATGCAGGAAGCAGTTGCTAAGCAACCATTTTCAAAGTTAAAAAAATTCAGACAAACCTTTCTTTTAAATGTCTGCAACATGTGAAAAATTAGATAAACACTCCCTATAACTTTAAACAAACTCATATAACTTATGAAAATTGTCATCTTTTTTTTTCTATATTCTACTCATAACTTTCCTCAGCAATGTCACCATCTTCAAAGATGCAGTTTTAGACCTGGATCAATCTAACCGTGGAACATAGCAAATATAGTTAGAATTTTTGTTCCACTCTCAATTATGGTTTTGCCAATCTGACATCCATCCACTTGAGGATTCTCGTAATCTGTTTTTGATGTCCTTTGAGTTAAAATTATGTCAGCACAAGTCTTGGGTGCTTTGGAAAAGTAGGTTCTTTGTAGGCACTGGGTTGTAATTAAACTTTAACACTAGCTTCCTCACTTCCCCCAGAAGGTCAAGTGATCTGCTGTGAGAGAATTAGTTCAGGAATTTGGAAATACTGCCCTTCCCGGCACCAAGTGCAACAACATAATTGGGGGCATTCATGTACATTTCTCAGAACTGCTGCTGTGTGAAGGCTGGAGGCTGGTTTCCTGGGGTAACGGGTACTTTATGCAAAGGAAGAGTTGGATGATCCCAGCTAACCAGTCTGTAGTTGATTTTAAGACTCACAAAGGCTCAGAATTCTTCCTGGGGTATGGGGAGAAATTGAACAATATTTTGGTATCCAAGGTGTGCTCACCTGGCACGGCTTCCTAGAAGTCGTTGGTGGTGACCCCTGGCGAGCTGGGGCAGATCACGGTGCTGAGGGGTATGTGCCTAATACATGTAGAAATGCTAGGGATGATGGAAACTAATCCCTAATCATACCACATAATTAAATTCTGACAGAGGCAACCCTGATATTTCCTAGTGTGGATGGAGGGCTGGGCTGCCTTTGGTCAAATTGGTAAGTGGCAGTTTGTCTTTGATCCATATTTATTTCCTTTACTGTCTCCTTAAGCATTTTCACATGATGTTCTATTTGCCTAAAACCCTAGCACAGGTATCTCTTGCCATCTAAACCTAGGCATCTTCTAGATCCAGCTAGTTAGGAATTCTTGTATTTCTATAACTCTTTATAAAGTGAGCTTTCACATTCTTTGTCTTATTTGCTTCCAACAGCAACCAAATCAACAAGGCAAGGCAAAACGTTTTATTTACACTTTCCAACAGGTAAACAGGTCACATGCTTGGTGGAGCCTAAATTGGAACCCAGAACTTCCTACTGTGATTTCAAGGCTCTTTCCACAAAGTTGCAATTCACAATTTCTCTATCTTGGGTCTCTTTTTCAGTGGTCTTTAATTAATACATTAAAATAAAATTGAGTTAAGTTCTTATTGGGTCATCTTAGCGTAAGGTATATCCATTACAGATAACATTTGAAACTCAGTCGTAGAAAATAATGCCATATTTAAAAAAAAAAAGCCAATAAAGTGAGAATTTCAGGTGTTATGAATTGTTTAGAAGATGGACGATAGCATTTTCAGGCACAATTCTTGAGTTAACTAATAAGTCAATATTAATTGAGTTTTTGCCATGTAACAGGCCCTGGCATTAGCATAAGAAACAAAACAGACAGGATCCATGCTCTTATGGATCTTACATCCCAGGCAGCCCACTTGTATTCACAAAATAGATAGATTTTGCTTCCATCTAAAGCAGCTTCTGATGTGAAGGCCTGGGTGGGCAAGATTATTGGATCCTGGCCATGACAGAGGAAGAAGAGGAGAAAAGTCAGAAGATGAAGTTTTACTGCACAGGGTTCCAAACTATTTTTGGTTTACTGTTCTTTTCAGAGAAATTTTGTATCCCTGGGATGGGCCAGCGGAGGGAGGAAGGAAAAGGAAGACTAGTGGGTATTGGCCATAAAATACTTGGGCAGAGGGAGAGAACTGGCCTTTTATATATTTTTTTCATCCTAGGAATGTGCATGGCCTCAGAAAGGAGTATGCCATGCATAGTTAGAGGGTGTTAATGCTGTTGAAGGGACTGGCTCTGAGAACAACCAGTCCTACTCTGAGGACTGTAGAGGCCCATCTGTAGAGGCCCATCTGCTGTTTTGGATTCCCGCTTTACCTATCTCTTTTCACTGTGTGCTGTGAGCTTGAGTGGGGAGGCCCGAGAGAGAAAGACTAGAATGAGAATGAACTTGAAGAAGCTTCTTGAAGGAAGTCCTTCTAAAACAGAAACCTGCAAAGAGCAGAGATTCCTAGAGTATAGTCCTCCTAGATATATCTTGCAAGTGATTTGCAAAATTACTAGAGGTCAATAATTTTAAAACCTTTTTCCAGTTATACTTGTAATAAATTTTTATATTAAAAACTCAGTGAAATACAATTGTGGTTCCCCCTATACCACAACCACCACAGTGAAATAATCTTAGAAATGGTTGCATTGGTCATAACTGATGCGCATTTTACCAGTTTACCACTTTGAGTAGGCGTGTAAGAGACTTTTTCACTGCCTCTAAGTGTATTTGTTATTTCATCCATTAGATTAGTAATAGAGTGCTCTGCATGTTTACCTCTCCTTTTTGCATGAAACAGTTTACATCTAACACTGAAGACAGGTTCTAGTGTAATAGTTTGATCTGTCTTTATGGAATACTTCCATAAAATTCCAATAACATTTATTCCCCTTGGTTAGTCTTTAAACAGAATATTTTGAAGCCATATGTTAAAAACAAACAAACAAAGAAACAAAACACATATCCAACATTTAGTTTTTAACAGCCATTGGATCCAAATAGCTGAAGTTTCTCTTGCAGGGGTGTTGTTCTCACTGCCGGGCACATCAGGCTCTCATAATGATCACTTATGATGATGATGGTGATTATGGTATAATATTGGCCATTTATTTCACCTACTGCTATCACATATCTCAAGGACACTGTGGCACTGTACTGATATCTTTTCATGCATTATCTCATTGAATCCTCATTTTTACTCTGTAAAGGAGATTCTTTTGATATTCCTTTTTTTATAGTTGAGAAAACCAAGGCTCAGATGGCTAAATAACTTGTCAAAGACATAATTTGGAAATAAATGTTTTAGATGAACCTAGATGAAAGGTTATATGCTTCTAGAAATTTATCAGTTTCTTCTAGATTGTCAAATTTATTGGCATATAATTGTTTATAAGGTTCTTTAATGATTCTTTGTGTTTTCTTTGGTGTTGGTTGTAACTGCTCTTTCATTTATGATTTCCGAAGTCCATATTCTTAATCACACCACAGCTATAGCCAGTTGCCAGAATAAACATAAGAAATAAAGAGGGGACATTTTGGAGCTTTGGCTTGTTGCCCCTACCCCTCTTAGGGTTCATGACTTCAGCTTAGATCATTTGGGCCCCACTGTACTCCTTGAACTTGAAGGTTATTGGGGGGTCACGTTGTGGGGAGTGTACAGAGGCAATACTGAAAGAGGGAGGAAATAACTCTGGAGAGTTTAGCTATTTTCAGATGCCTTTCCTGGGTGGTTAAGGAAACAATGAGGTGTGAAAACCCTGACCTGTTTGGAACCATCCAACATCAAGCCAACACAGGAATTGACCATTCCAGTTCAATACCTACAGGTAGGTAGTTTTCCACCCATTTTTAGAACTGACCTCTTGAATATATTCTGAAGACTCAACAGCAGAGGGAAGGTTACTTTCTCTCAGTGAGTAGAGTGAGTAGTTTCTTGATGCCTAGATGTCTTTGATCATCTGATATATATGGCAATCTCCCTTCTCAGAAAATGGTATACAACACACCTGCACACAACTCAATACTTACAATGTTAAGACATTCAGAGATCTCTTACAACATATTCACACTTCTACTGAGGGGTCAAGGAACCCTAGTTAGGAAGAAATCTTCAGGTATGCTCATAGATGAATTTTTTTTTTCAGTATTTTTTTTCGAGATTATGAAGTAAGTTAGAAACAGAAAAGGAAAGAAGGAAGGAAGGAAGGAAGGAAAGAAGGAAGGAAGGAAGGAAGGAAAGAAGGAAAGAAGGAAAGAAGGAAAGAAGGAAAGAAGTAATGAGACATCAAACAATTTGATTCCTCTCTTTTTTTCCCTGCTAGAATGGTCATATATGTAAATAAGCTTTGAGGACTTGTCTTGTTAGGACAGCTCTACCTAGGCGGGACACTTACACTATTTTGGCCAGTTTGCTATTTTGAAATGAGACTATAGGAAATGGGCCCCTAATGAGCATTTAATTTATACTTTTTAATGTAAAAATAAAACTTAGTAAGTAACAAGATCTTCAGAAGATGAAAAGCCAGGCACCCTCCTGACTCTTAGCCTAGTGTTGGTTCACTCTCCCCAATCATCCATCTTTCCTTCCTGTTTTGGTTCGACTGTGACAATCTGAGTCAGAGTTGCCCTAGTTTGGATAAGATGCTATGATGGTTTGAATTAGAGGTTGCCCCAGCTGGAGTAAGATGCTATGGCTGTTCTGGTCACCCTGGGTGAGGGAGGCGGTGAACCTCAGCTCCCCTGAGGTCCTTTGCCCATAATAAGTTGGCCCAAAAGCCTCAGCTGTGCACTCATCAGCCTTCTCTCAAAGCCCAAGTTAAAAAAAAAAAAAAAAAAGAGCAGTGAAAATGAAGTCATCTGTCTTTTTAGTATCGTCTAATATTAGCTTTTTGAAATTCTCAGTTAATTAAGGTTCAGTGTTTTCCTTAGTCATTCTCCTAGGCAAGATTGTATTTAAGAAACTTTTCTGGTCTCTCCTTATAGTTAGACAAAAATATTGCCTTTTTTTTTTCTTTATAAGTTAGTCATTTAGTAATCAGCCAATTCTTTTTAGGAAAAGATTCTATAGACCAAAACATCCAAACTTCATCTATGTTTAAAGTCATTATTCTAGGAAATCAGTAGGTAAAAAACTATGGACCATGGTTAATCTCACTAGTGATTAAAAAAATATGATAAAACCAGCAATGTGGTACCATTCAGCACTCCCCCTGCCATGAAATTAGCCAACATCCCTATCTCTATCTCTGTTTGTCTGTCCACATCCATGTATTTATGTATTCTTCAGTTTGTTTACATACATGAATGTATGTATGTATCCAAGAGTAGATTGTAGGTTTACCACCATATCACAGTGCAATCTCCATAATGGAATAGTAATTAAAAATGATAGCTGTGGAAATTGGAATCATGGAAAAGTGTGTGATTTAAATCCAAGTAAAAAATGTTTAAATGCTATGATTCCAGCTATGAATATATATAATATATATTATAGGCTGTATATGTGTATATATGATATACACATATATATATACATATTTACATATACACATATACACATATACACATATATACATATATACATATTTACATATACACATATACACATATATACATATATACATGTATACATGTATGCATACATGTATACATACATGGCTGATTATATAGGCATTTGTGCACCATTGACACTGGACACTGTCCGTATCCTAACTGACCATTAGATAAGTGGTTCTCAAAGTTTAGCATCTATCAGCATCATCTAGGTGGCTTGATAATACAGATTCCAGGACCCCATTCCAAGGATTCTGGGGTGGATCCTGAGGATTTCTACAATTAAAAAGCTCCCAGGTGATGCTGATGCTGCAGATTCAGGGATCACTGATCAAGCAGCTTGAGGCTAGTGGCTGCACAACAGATCACTTTTAAAAAATGCTGATGCCTTTGTCCCACCCTTCAGACAATAAAATCAGAACTTCTGTGATTGTGTCTCATTCCTCAGTAGATTTTAGAAGTTCACCATGTGATCCTTATGTTTGGCTAAAGTTGAGGGCCATTGCTTTTAGACCGGTGGTTCTCACAGAATACATCAGAATTGCCTGGAGGACTTGTTAAAACATAGATGGTCGGGCCCCACCTCCAGAGTTCCTGATTCAGTAGGTCTGTGGCTGGCTAGAGAATTTGCATTTCTCTCAGTTCCCAGGTGATGTTAGTACTGCTGATCCAGGGACCATCCATTGAGAGACAGAGCTATCAAAGATCTGTTTACACTCTCATGATCTGTGCTAGCAGACTGAATCGTAATACTTTCACTGGTGTTGCTGCAAATTACAACATTTTTGGAAAATATTGTAGCAATATATATATATTAAAAATCATAAACACCTTTATGCCTGTTGATCTGGTAATTCCATTTTGGGAAAATCTATCCTAAGGAAATAGACTAGATATGGGAAACAGTTATAAGCTTGATGTTCACAGAACTGATTTTTATAATGGTCAAATAGTATTGAGCTAAAATGTCTAAGAGTAGGTGATTGTTTAATAAATCATGGTATAGCCCTATAAGAGAGTAGTCATTAAAAATGATAGCTGTGAAAGTTGGCAACATGAGAAAATGCTGTGATTTAAATCCTCATAAAGTCATGTATAAATGCTGTGATTACAACTATGTAATCACACAGGAAGAAAAAAAAAGTACACATAGGAAGAAAATACAAGAAGGAAATAAACCAAAACATTAAATGTCATGTCAAAATGATGAGGTTTTTTCTTTCTTTCATTTACAAATTTTCTATGACTGTGTTTATCAATTTTCTAACTATACTTATATATTATGCATATTACATATATATATTTGACATCAAATTACTCATTACCACTTCTCTTCATGATAATGTGGTTTTATCTTGGTTTGAAGTGAAATTTCTAACAATTCTACATTTGCCCACAGATTCTAATTGTAACTTCTCCCAAGCAACAGCACATTCTCTCTCTCCTACAGCTCCTGTTCAGATATTTTCTGAGTGATGTTAATTACCTCAGAGGTGACATAGAAAGTGCTTGAAGATTCCTGTTAGGCAGAAAGCAGCCGAAGAAAGAGGCAGAGCCATGTTGATGTTTCCTTTTTATGATGAATTATAAGGAATTCAAAAGAAACTCATTTCTATTCATTATGCCTGTAATATCTAAAGGATTTTTAAGAAACTCCAATTATACTGTTTGGTTCTGTGCTGGTTCACCAGAGGAGCTAGGAGTTATTTTTTTTAAGTCACCGTGTAAATAAAGCATATATAACAGATAAAATTTCATAACTGGAATATTATTTCAGGAGATTGCTCACTACAGTTGAAATAGTTCTAAGACTTAGATGGCTTGGGGCAATCTTGCTTTGCAGACTTTGTTAAATAAGGCCAGATTACTTGCCATAAACACTTGTGCCATCCTTAGGACCAGACTGCGGTCAGCCCTTATAATGGCATACAGAACTTAAATTGGCAAAAATGGGTATATTCTGCATTTGTTCTTTAAGCATTCCTTATACTGTCTTTTAAAAAAAATTATAACAGCCATTTTTTGTTGTTTATTTTCTAAGCTATTGACATTAACACAGCGTTCAGAAATGAGATGTCTTTGGAACTCAGGATAATTTTTTATATCTTTAACCAAAGTGTTTTCTGTATTTTCTATTATTATTATTATTATTATTATTATTATTATTATTATTTGTAATAGAAACATATTTAGATTTGTAAGCAAATTTTACCATTATCTGTGTTAAATGTTCTTTTATTCCACTCTTACCTTCCAGGATAATTTCTCTTCTTGCTTAAATATATCCCTTCTTTCAAAAATTTCTGGGTAATAACTCTCTTATGCACCTGAAAATATTATTATTCTAATTAATTAGAATAAAGAATTCTAGATTTTCCCCCCATACTTCGGAGATATTCTTTATTGTTTTGTATCTCTTGTTGCTGATGAGTTTGCTGCCAACTGATTGTCATTCCTTCGGGATACTTTTTCTTTTCCTTTCTTAGCTCTCTCTTTGATAATCTATGATTTTATTACAGTATATATGGATGTGAATTTAATTTTATTTATTATGTTTTTGTATGGTGTTCTTTTCATTTTGATGGCTCATATTTTTCTTCATTTCTGAAACTTCTTCAGTTCTCTCCATCTGAGAGTTCTATTAGATGTTCTTAAAACTTCTCAGTAAATCCTCTATATATCTTAATTCTTTTTCTTAATTTTTATCCCTTTATATTTTTCTGCTATATTATCTGAAATTTCTTCAATTCTAACTTCTAATAAATTAATTCTTTCATTGCATTTCTTTTTAAATCTACTCATCTACTGAGTTTTTTTATTTCAATGATCATATTTTTCATTTATAAAATTTTTAATTGCTCTTTTTAAAACCTTTCAGTTTTAGTTTTATATTCTTTTGTTTTGGTTTCATAAGCTCCTGTTCTTGTTTGACGGTTACTCTCTTCTCCTTGATCCCTTAACAATTTAAACAACAAAATAATTTTCTGATTCAAATATTTCTCTTTTCTTGAGTATAAAGTCTTCTTTGCTTATAGTTTTTACCTATGCTTTGTGATTAAAGATAGCTTTAAAAATTATTCTTTACCTAAAAAAGGAAATATTTCCAATATCACAAAAGCACATAATGTAGATATAAATACCCATATTTTTACCCTAGAAAAAAACCCACTAAAATTGTATCATAACTATTTCAGATTATTTTAGAGTACTAATCATTATAGATGTTTGTAATTTATGTTTAACATATGCTTAAAATACATGTTGTATTTATCTTAAATTTTCTTCACCTGCCTTTTAAAGACGGACCTCTACCCTCTCCATACTTGTCCAGATTTGTGCATGTATGTTATGCAGTAATGTATACATAATAATAAATATTTTTGATATTTATCAAAATTTACAAAAATAGTATATTGTGCTATTTTGCAGTGTCTCTTTTTTTTTAAATCTTAGTCATGTTTTTGAGATCTGTGTTGATACATATAGATCACACATTCTTGTACATATCTCACTATATACATATTTGGGAATCTCTCAAGAAAATTTACTGGATAACGATCCTGAGCTGGGTTTGTCATCAACTGTACTAAATAGTACCAGATTGCTATACAAGTCACTGTACCAATTTATACTCCCCTCCACCAGCAATGAATAAGATTTCCAATTTCTTTACATTGTCATTGATAATTTTTTTTGCTGATTTTACTTTTTTAATCAACTTTATTGAGGTGTAATTTACACCCAATAAAATTTGCTAATTTTAATATACAAGTCAATGGCTTTTAACTGTCCATTGCAATTAGGATAAGGAACATTTCCATCATCCCAAAAAGTTCTTTTTTGCCCTTTTTGATCAATCCCCTTTTCTACCCCTGACCCCTAGCAACCACTGGTCTACTTTCAATCATTAGTTTTTTTTTTTTTTCCTAGAATTTTGCTTAGCATAATGTTTTGTCATCCATCCAATTTGTTTTTGATCAGTGGCTTGTTTCTTTTCATTTGATTTGTATTTCATATAGATATTCTATATATTAATGACACATGATGGAAATTTGGGTTGGTTCTAGTTAGGAGCTATTATGAATAGAACTACTATTCACTTATAAGTCTTTGTGTTGACTTAGTAAATACCCTGAATTAGAATTTCTGAGCTGTATGGTAAGTATATGTTTAACTGAATGAGAAAATGCCAAACTGTTTTTCCAAAGTGTCTGTCCCACTCTACATTTCCATCATCAATGCATAAGAGTTCCAGTTGCTCTACATCTTTGTCAATACCTGAAATTGTCAATCTTCTTCATATTAGTCATTTAAATGGTGTGTGCATTTCTCTACTGACTAATGATGTTGAGTATCTTTTCATGCACTCATTCCCATTCACGTAAGCTTTTTGGTGAAGTTGCTGTTCAAACTTTTTGCCCATTTTTAATCAAATTGCTTGACTTGTTAACATTCAATTGAAGAAATTTTTTATATATTCTGAATAAACGTCTTCAATAAAATATATATTTTGCAAATGTTTTCCCCCAGTTTTTGCAATGCCTTTCTTATTTCTTTGCAAGTTTTTAAAAGAGTGCAAGTTGTCTTTAATTTTTAATTTTTTAGTTTTTAAGTTTTTATTTTTACTTATTTTGATTTTTATTGCCTATTTTTTAAAAATATTTTTTTAAAAAAATTGATATGTTCATTTTAGGAATATTGATGTAGATGAGTTTTTAAAAATTCAAAATTTAATTAGTAAATATCTTACTACAGTTAATTATAGTATATATTTATTTAAAAATAACACTAGATTATAAGCTCTTGTAGATCAGGGAGATATCACTGAAGTTTAATGTTCTTTAGCACATCTTGTGTTCTAAAGCAATGTTGCCTAATAGAAATTTAAGGCAAAGCACATATGTAATTACATATGTAATTTAAGTTTTTCTTGTAAGTACATTAAAAATTAAACAGGTGAAATTAATTTTAGTAATATATTTTATTTAACCCAACTATATCCCCAAATGCTATGATTTTAAGATATAATCAATATTGATGTTAATGAGATATTTTACATTCTGTCTTTCATATGCTGCTTCTATTTAAAGTTTGAAAATATGGCACTAGGCACATTTCAAGAGATTATATCCACATGTGGCTGGAAGTGTGCTATATTGACTAGAGCAGTTCTATAGAAAAAGCAAAATTTATTTCAATTGAATAACCTCCTGTGTGAACAATACTGTGCAAAATACTGACAAAATATATAGGATTCAACTGTATACCCAAGAGAATATCAAAAAGCAATTTCAGCTTTGGAGGTTTCCTGGAAACACCAGTGGATAATTCATTAAAGCTCTTTATTTGTTACATGCTAGAAAGGAGATGTAGGTCTCAAAAATCCTGTTAGTGACAGGAATTCTTTTACCATTAAGGAGGAAGCAGGATGGAGGGTAGCTTTTGTTAGAAAATGCGCACTCAAGTTTCTGCTCCAGGCAAGGAAATCGATAGTTTAACATGTTATTGTTCAATAACCTATATCAATGGGGTTTCTTCTGAGTGGTCTACATTGGTTGTGTCTTCTTTCCTCCCCCTATTCAACAATTCACAAATAATAATTCATTGTGTCACTGACTGCCCATTAGAATTCCTGATGGAAAAAACAATACCAAATGCTGGCAAGGATGTGGAGCAACTAGAACTCTCTGACACTGCTAGTGGAAATGGAAAATGGCACAGCCATTCTGGAAAATAGTGTGGCAGTTTCTTTTCAAGTTAAAGTTAAACATATATTTACCATATGACCTAACAATTCCTCTCCAAAATATTTTCTGAAGTGAATGAAAACTCATGTTTGCACAGATCAGGGATTGCCAGGAAGTAGAGATAGAAGGAGGCAGTGACTGAAGAAACACAGGAGAATTTTTTGAGATAACAAAATTCTTCTTTATCTCAATTACATTGGTGGGTATACAATGGTAGGCATTTTTCAAACTCTGAGCCAACACAAAAAAAAGAATGATTTTTACTATAGATGTTATTAAGAAAAAAATGCATTGTATAACTACTAAATGCTAGGACCGAAAGTGGGACAAAGGTAAGAGAATATAAGGATGATACACAGCCAGTTTATATGAGCGGTAGGATTTGACCTGGAGATCAATATTGCTTCAGTTTACTTCAAGTCCACAACTATGCTTGCTCTTGGAAGCTGCAGAAACTAGCCTTAGCAGGCCCACTTCCATATCTCACAGAAGAGCATTCTGATTGGTGAAATTTAAATCACATTTGGAACCCTGGTTGCAAGGATGTTTCAGAAATATAGTTTCTAGCTTTCTAGTGTCTGTGTGCAAGAGGGCACTTTAGAAGAAGATTGGAAAGAATATTCACACAACCTGTGGCTGTTAGATAGTCATTGTATTAGTTATCTATTACTGCATAACAAATTATCCCAAAACTTAGCAGCTTAAAACAAAACAATAAATATTTATTATCTCATAGTTTCAGGGTCAGGAATTCAGAAGTGGCTTAGCTGGATGGTTCTGGTCAAGACGTTGGTTGAGACTGCAGTCATTCAAAGCCTTGACCAGGTCTGGAGAACACATTTTCAACATGGCTCATTCACGTGGCTGGTTGCAGGAGCCCCGGTCCCTTGCTGACCTTTATTGGGAGGCTTCAGTTACTTACCATGTGGTCCTCTCCCTCGATCTGCTTAATTTTCCTTACAACATGGTAGCTAGCTTCCCACTGTTTCAAGAGAGAGAAAGCAAACCAGGAGGAGGCCCAAGCATTTTAAGACCTAGTCTTAGAAGACACACAATATGTCTTTTCTGACATATTCTGTTTGTTAGAAACAAGTCATTATGTCCAGTCCATTCTCAAGGGAAGGAGAATTAGGTTCTACCCTTTGAAGAGAGGAATGTCACAGAATTTGTGGATATATTTAAAAATCATCACAGTTACCTTTAGTCATCAAGAATTGACAGGGGAAGTGGATAGTCAGAATGGAAATAATGCTACAGTGAAGGTTAATTCAGTAAGGGCTAAATTTTTGGAGTCTGATGGACCTGGCTCAGCCTAAGCAATTGCATCTCCTCAGCACCTAGCACAGTATAAACACTATAATATGTGGAAGACACTGTGGATGTTGAATGAATAAAGGAAGGAAGGATTGATTGAATAGGTAGGTAATAGCTGGGTGAATGAATCCCAACTTTTAGGGTCCCAAGCATAATTAAACGAATCCTTCCAATTCAGTGATTCAGTGGCCAATCTGGTTGTATTTGATTCTGAGATGCTTCTTTAACAGTAAGACAGCTCATTTCAAAACAGTTCACAAAACCCAAATATTGTGGAAAGCTAGGCTGAAACCCTCATGTATCTGTTGTTCAGGATTTATAATCGGCAAATAGAAGCTACGGTCAAGAGCGGGTCAATAGCCCCGTATGCTCTAGATATTGAGACAGACATTACGTTTGAGCAGCAGAAAATGTGTTCACCTTCTTGGCTCAGCAAATTCAGATGGGAAGAAAGGTGACTATTACTATGCTATCTTACTTTCTTTTTTCACCAGCCTGAATCGCTTGCTATTTTTGAAAAGTTGCTTCCTGTCTAGCAAGATGCAGCTAATGACAGAGCAGCAAATTTCTCACTCATCAGTCTGAACTATCAGGTCTAAACCAGCACAGCACTTTTGAACATGCTATTGGTGAAAGAAAATGGAATGTCAGATTGGTCTTCTTTGAAAGGCTTTCTTGAACCACACGACTAGTTTTCTGAAGAGTGAAAAACAAGAGTCAGAGTGACAGCATCCCATCGCTCAGGAAAAAAGTTCTGAGAAATCCATTGAGTTCCCCTTTAAAATGTGGGTTTTGAGTGTACAGTCCTGTGACTTGCCTCAGTGTTTCTGTTTTGAAGACACTGGATCAAAAATGCTATTATAACAATATTTTTTTGAATCTAGACAACTTAGTCTATTGTTAAATAAAGGCAATTTGCAGCAATTTATTTTATTCAGCACACATTTATTGAGCTTTTATTAGACCCTTGCTGGTGTGCTAAACCCTGGGGCTACAAAGCGAGCAAGAGAGAAATGGTCCCTGCCTTCATCGCTGTTAAGGTCAGCTTTTTATTCCCTACTGGTTATCACACTCAAGTAAAGCCTGATCTTTTCACCTCTCCTTAGTCTTGCCTAAAACTGGAAGGTAACTTGATTGAGATAGACCTTTTTTGGAAAGAAAAAAGAGGGGCCTATTGTCAAACACTACCCCACTCGTATTTCTCTGTTTTTAAATTCTAAAACAGGCACTATGAAATTGTGATAAGTGCTCCCCTTTAAATGGACTTGGCTCTGTGACCAGGCCCAGTGATTTCAACATGGCAGGAACTTCTCTGTGTGTGTACCCTTCCCTGTTCAGTCAGGTGGCCGCCATGAGCAACACTGTGAATTGTGTATGCCCATAAGAGGAGTGAGAATTTTTTATGTTGCAGGTGACAAAAACTGAAATACAGTGCTGTCCTAAGGAATAGTTATAGTCTGGAAGCTCGAATGATGGCACCAGGACCTGTTTCACAGCTTTGCTTCCTTTGGAACATGAGGTGTCTCATAGTATTTCTATGGTTCATTTTCTTCATGGTAACAAAATAGCTGCAGCCTGGGAAGGCTCATATTCTCACACCCTGGTCCAGAAGATGAGTAAAAGCTTTTCTTTCCTAAATTCTCAGCAAGCAGCTCCTAGAATCCCACTGCTCTGATTAGTTACATGCCTGTTTTTGAACCAGTCCTTGTGCGCAGGGTGGGATATGCTGATTGACTTAAACCAGTCAGAGCTCTTCACTGGAGTTGGAATGGAACCAATTCCATCCAAGCTGCTGACAGGTTAAGGGAGAGATTATTTAAAGGAAATGCAAGTACTGTTAGAGAAAGGGGAGGTTGTGAATGCCTCGGCCACACTCTTTGGTATTCTTAGCCTTCTTTTCTTTTCTTTTTTAAAATAGACTTTATTTTCTGAATAGTTATACATTTACAGAAAAGTTGGTGTGATAGTACAGAGTCTCCCTGTATACCCTACACCAGTTTCTCCTATTATTACTCTTACAGTATATGGTACATTTGTTATAATTAATTAACTAATATTGATACATTATTATTAAGTTAGGTGCATACTTTATTCACATTTTTTTATTTTTTACCTAATTTCCTTCTTCTGTTTCTGGATCCTATTCAGGATACTGATTTACAATTAGTTGTCATATCTTCTTAGGCTCCTCTTGGCTGTGGCAGTTTCTCAGACTTTTCTTGATATCCCCCTCCTTCACCTTGTGACTTAAAACCAAATGTTGCTTTTATCAAATCAATGTGTCCAGCTCATAGTAGGGGTTGAAGAAATTTCTTGTTGCATAGTTAAATTAATAAAAGCTGATTTTTTTATAGTCTCAGTTCATTTAATGATTTTAGGAATTTTCCCATTAGGATTTATATCTTACACTGGAATTTTTATTTAAGCCAGAGTGAATGATGTTCTAAGTGTGAAATTATAGGTTCGATTGGAGGAGTTCTTGGTAATGGGATTGGGAGAGAAGGAGTTTAGCCATTGGAGAATTCCTGGCACACCTGAATTCATATTATAGAGGCAGGCTTATGTCATCTCTCATGTCATGAGTAGAACTTTGATCTAATAGGGAATAGGATTCAGAAGGTAGAAACTGTGGTGGAATGCTTTTTTGGGAAAATTACTAGTCAAAGTAATAACTACTACAGGTTATTTGCTTCATTCTGCCAAAGAAAATTTCAAAGGGGAGGATGAGGCTACAGCAGATGATAGGAGGTGATTGTTATTTTATTTAAATTTTTAGTATTCACAGCCACTAGACTGGGGAAAAGGATTGAAATTTTTATTTTTTTTTAGCTTGGTGTAGCTATCTATAATTAGCAAATAAATGTTTATCTCTTCACAGTTTGCAAACAACCACCTGTAACCTTTAGCCCTGGAACATCTAAGAACATCTAGCAAATTCTGGCTCTTCCATTGTTTTGTGCTGCTCATACTTCATTCTCTGGTACTAGAGGTAGATAATGACAGACAATCCTAAAACTGACAGAGATAGTGAGTGAAGCTCTAGAAACTAATTATCTGGAGTTTGCTGCCCATGGGCATTTATTGGTTAGTTTTGGCCAACGGTAGGATTTTTTTGAGTCCTCTTTCAATAAGACAGGTAGGCCGTCAATGGCTTCCTCCTTCCATAAATAGGCATCTGATTCTTTAAGGGCCAACCTTGAGCTCAGACCAATCTTGAGAACACCTATGAAGCAAGTAAATCTGGTGTCTCATGTCCTATTTGTTCTTTTCCATCTCTACCTTAAACTGCTGATAGTGATTCCTCACTCCTCAAGCTGTAAGGCCCTTGGGCGGAGGTTCTCATACTCTTATTTCCCTTTCACAGCCCACTCTTAGGAATCTCATTTGCATCAGGATATAAATGTCTGAAATGCTTAATCTTTGTTAAGGAATTTCAGGCATCAGACAGCTGTGGCTAGCACATGGACGGTAGACAGTTTTAAGGAGGATCCCTTCCATTCCAGTGCTCCTGAAATGTGGCTGTAAGTACCCAGCTCCCATCTTGTGTATGACCACAGTTTGGGAATGGGGGTCAGGGTTAGCACCCTGCCCAGTTGCAGCGAATTAGAGGAAGGCCCTTCTTTCCCAAGCCAGACTCTTCCAGGTTTGATACAGGGTCTTACAGTTCTCTTGGCCTATTATTGAGGAAAACAGCCACTGGTCTCCTGCTCTGTATTTCATGTGCATGTGTTCAAGTCAGAAGAGATTTCCTGAGCACCTGCTTCTGCCAGGAAAGGTGAGACACTCTGGGCTAGGTAAGGTAGCACTGACTACCCAGGCTGGAAGTCTCATCTGGGACACCCACACACAGACAGGTCGTTCTGCCAGGAGGCTCATTAGGGAGTGCATTCTTCTCTGGTGACAGAAGGACACAGTGAGACTGGGAAGAGAAAGGGTGAATCCTGGCTGGAATTATAGAAACATCTGGAAGTTCAACTGTGTCTTATTGGATGTGACAGGAAAAGAAGGGGAAAAGGAAGGTCATTTCCAGCAGTAAGACTAGTCATGAGGTGCATGATGTGGAGTCTGTAGCCTGAGGAGCACAGAGGAGGAAGGAAGGAAGGTAACTGGAGATAGCATCTTGGGGCCGTGAAGGATCCAACATTGAACTCAGCACTCTACCGACTGTGACCTCGGACATTTTGCTTGCTTTTCTGTGCCTCAGTTTTATATCTGTAAAATGGAGATAATAATAGTAGCTAACTTGTAGGCTTGATATCAGGATTAAAAGAGATATCTAGGATATGTGTTTGGAAAAGTTCATGATACATGGCAATGGCTCAAAAATTGTTCTTGTACAGTTAGGGCACCAGTAGATACTGTACCAAATAAACCTCCAAATTGCCCTGCTTAACATAATAAAGGTCAGTTTTTCACTCATGTTACAGTTCTATGGGGATGTTTCTATTCTGAGGGGTTCTCCTATTTAGTGACTTCACCATCCCCTGGGATATCAGAGCCCTTGGCATTTTGTTAGCAGATAGGGGTGGGAAAAACATAGCTCCTTTTAACCTTTACTCAGACTTGAAAGTAAAACATATCATTTGGTGAGAACAGGTCCCACAGCCTACCTGGCTGGCAGCTGCTTTCCAGAACAACTCTATGTTCAGGATGGGGAGTATGGATTTTGGTATACAGTTAGCTTCCCCTGACTCTTAGTTAGAATGATGATGAGGGAGGGGAGGAAGAAGAGGTCTGGGGTCTGATTATGAGCATCTGGTTCTATATTGAGAATCTAGATTTTGCCCAGACATAATGGTCAGAGTTGGGGGGCAGCAGTGATACGGCCTCCCATTAGACACCATATGAAATTTATTGCCCAGTTTCTGTTCCCCAGGCTGGGAGTCTGACATTCCCAAGGCCTAGAGAGTAGGTGGTCTTCCTGTTTTCCCTGTCATCATTGAAATGAAGTGGGCAATGGGATTTATAGCTTAGGCTTTTAAGTTGGTTTAGTAGAGTGAATTCATGAAAAGAGTTAGCCAAATAGCCCTTCAAGTTGAAAAATAATAACATTGCAGCTTTAGCTCTGCCTTTATTTGAGGAGCTACAAAGCACTTTACAAAGCCTGACAGCATCCCCCTGAGGTAACTAATATTATAGCTATTTTAACAGGAAGATTTTATCTCTTTTACAAGTTACTCTAAAGCTGTTTGAAAACACCCTGGCCAAAGTTAAAAAATTCTATTCAGGAAACAGGGTGGTTGGATACAAGCTCTGTTTTCCATTCTCTCTATATAGAGACTATATAGAGGTCATTATTTTATCATTATGATGATTTTGTTGTCTGTATCTTGGGTGCATTTCTCTGTTAAGGAGACCAGTGGGGCCACTGAAACCCTTTCACACATTTTTGCAGGAAATTATTTCCCCAGGGGAATAACACTGTCTTATAAGTCCAGAGGGGCGAAAGCAAAATCTTTCTCTTAACCAAGGTCAGACATGAATTTATGCTTCAAGTGTTAGGGGGAGTTTATTGTTTAAGGTATCTTGGTAAATGATCTTATTTGGGAAAATGAGAATTTGGGTTCCTTTAAGTATTGCTGTTTTTCAATAATTATATTATTTGGAGACAAAGTTGTAGAATCCAGGCATTGCCATTCTCAACAAGGGTAAAGAGAAGTTTCTCTTTCATCCATTAGGTTTATTCTGGTTAAACCTTTATTCTGGTGCTGAGAGCCACTCAGGTTGTGAGATGACTGTTTCCATGCAAGACATTTATGGGAGAGTGCTCTCATGAATCAGCTGTATGTGGGAATGAAGGAAGTAGGATTGGGCAGAGGGAGAAGTTGAACTGTGAAGCAGTTGTAACAAAGGCCTCAGCTGGGAACTCTGGAACTAGAATTGCCATTGAATTGTCCAAAGGGTAAGAGGTCCTGGTTTTTGTATCTCTACATTACCAGCCATTAGATATGGATTGCCTGTGGGAGGTGGTGTAACTTTGAGCAAGGAAATTCTCTTTAGTCAAGAGCAAATCCTCTTTAGTCAAGAGGAGGGATTTTGCTCTGCACCACCAGTGGCCAACACTTGGGCATCTAGGGGAATGGTTATCTTGGTCCTGAAGACCAATCTGGGTAGTGTACCACAGCATCTCCAGGGAACACACACCCCTTACATACCCAGATTTACTGTCTTCCACCCCATTTGGAAACAGGTCCTCAAAAATTCCGGTTAGCCTCTTTCCTGGGGAAATTTACAAGAGGAAGGTTAGAAGATGAACCTCAGCTTCTGCACTGCAGCTAGTCTCAGAGCCACACTGATAAGTCATCATTTCTCTCTTCTTCTATCTATCTCTCCTCATGCTTAGTCAGCACTTTCATAGGTCAAAATAGTTTGTCTTGTGAGCCAACCCAGACCCTAATCCTTGAAGGGTCTGAATCGTCAGTTACTATATCCTTTTTGGTCTGTGATGGCTACATTTGAGCTTCAAAAATGGATAGGAGAACACCAAGAGACATCCTAGTAGACATCTGGTCAAAGGCAAATATTTTCTGTCTGCAAATATCTTCTGTCTATGAAGATGGAAGACACAATTTTCCTAAGTAGCTCACTGGGGGTAATGATGGTTGGGCCACTCCTACTTCCACCTCTTGGCTCCAGATCCATGTATTTTAACTGTCATCAGCAGGCAGTCCTTGAAGGGTGTTCTCTCCAAGGTGACACTTACCTCAGTAAGCCTTCAAAAGGTCAGCTAAGTCCAGCCACTTCTGGGTTGAGCAATAAGTGAAAAGAGCACTAGATCCTATTCTCGTATGCCCACTGCTATACTTTCTTTTCTCTAAAGTGAGTTCCTTGGTTCAATGTGATATTATATGTGATTTTATATAGGTGGACCAAACATTCTGTAAGCCCTTGGATCATAGTGCAGGCTGATACTTCAGGGGTAGAGAAAGCAAATCAGTACCCAGAATACATGTCATGTCCAGTCAAGGTCAATCACTATTCCTTTTAACTGGATGGAGTTTGATGTAATCAACTTGCCACTAAATGGGTATTTAAGCTTCTCAAGGGATAGTGCCATTGGTCTTTTTTACTGGCGGATGGGACATTTGTCAGCAACAAAAGCTAGATAGAACTTGGTACTAGGAACTCCATGCTATTGGGCCCATGTGTATCCTCCATCCCTGCCACCATGGCTACTTTGTTCATATGGCCATTGTGCCAAAACTGGTATGGCCAATGACAGGCTGACTTTCATTAAGTGCCTGAGTCATTCTACTTGTTCGTCAAGGGGTATCAGTGTAAAGAGTCCTCAAAAGGCCTTGATATTTCTCTTTCTTCAGTGTATGGTTACCTGATTAAATGGTCATAGGTCCCTTTAGGGACTGATTGAGTAAATATTATCATATACACTTGCCATGATGTTTCAGGATCTTTTTATCTGCCTTTAAACAGTGGGCTGTAGGTCAGAAAACATGCTCAGATGTGAAAACTGTGCAAAGCATATTTATTTTATTTCTATTTTTATTGAACAATTACTCCAGACCTTTTAATAATCCATCTTTAATTTATTTTGATTGAGTAAATTACGCAATACCCTGGTGGGCTTCCTATCTGTCTTGTCCCTGGAGATGCTGTGTTTTGTTAACAATTTCCATAGCTCTCTATAGGTTAAGTGCCTCTGGTATCTGACTTTCCATTTACTGTGATAATTGTACCCACTTTGTTTAAGTGCCACCACCTGGCTTCTATTATTTTAGGATCCTGTCAGGTATATTGCCCAGTTCTATAAAAATAACTCCTACTATTAGCCCTAGACCAGGAGTTCTCAATCCCTGGGCCATGGAGTGGTACTGGTCTGTGGCCTGTTAGGAATTGGACTGCATAGCAGGAGGTGAGTGGCAGGCAAGGGAGTGAAGCTTCATCTGCATTTGCAGCCACTCCCCAGCACTAACATCACTGCCTCAGCTCCATCTCAGATAGGCATTAAATTCTCATAGGAACCGGTCCCTGGTGCCAAAAAAGTTGGGGACCGCTGCCCTGGACTACAAAAGATGTCCACTGTTGAGCTTCTCAGTGATGTTGATATCTTTATCAGTAGTACATTCCTCATTATTTTGGACACTCAGAGTATCCTCTGAGCCCTCTGTGTCCACTGGACATAGTTGACTAATGGGTTTTTCAGCCTTCTCTAGTTTACTCATTTTAGCATGCTGCTTCTCTCAGCCCTTTGATCTTTCCTTCCATATTCTGCCATGACAGTTAGGGCATAACTTATATGAGCCATGCAAGCTTCCAAGAACCATCCTACCAGCATGTTAGCATTCTATCCCAATGTCCTTGGCAAGGTTTTAAATCCTGTATCACTGAAATGTGTTCCCATATCTATAAAATCTCCCTTATCCAATGGTTTTCTGTTCTTTGAGCTGGCATCCTCAGGACCCAGGCCTGTGCATCCTCTCCTAACTCCTGATGGGTACTGCTGGGTTCTGTGTTACCTCCAGGGTATCATGGCTTTCTTCCTTTAGGAGGCTTAGCACTTCATCAGCTGTCAAATTATCCCAGAAAGGAGAGCCTTTTTCATGTTCTTCCAAGGAGGCCCTCTGAATTTTACACTTCTTAAATTAGTGGTCAATTACTCAGTCTTTCATTGTAATTCTCTAGTTGCTCACACTCAAGAGCCATTTAATTAAATTATTCTTATTAATTAATGATTAATATCTAAG
Source organism: Macroglossus sobrinus (assembly GCA_004027375.1). Taxonomy (NCBI): domain Eukaryota; kingdom Metazoa; phylum Chordata; class Mammalia; order Chiroptera; family Pteropodidae; genus Macroglossus; species Macroglossus sobrinus. The sequence goes on along the minus strand of PVKZ01000080.1, from coordinate 710,911 downwards.
AATCTCTCAAACATCATGTATTTTGCATCTGCCCGTGCATACCCTTCATATGGTATCTCTTCCCAGCTTACCATAGGTAAAAATTTTAACAGTTGCACTGCTAAAACTTGCCAGGGACTATTCATTCTTCCGCTAATCTCAGTAATGGAATTATTGTTGCAGCTGGCTAGCAGATGACCTGTCTCCAAAATCCTATCTTAGAGCTTTCTTGGTTGGGTCACTCCTATGTCAACTGTCCTTGCTCAGATGCCCTGGGAAATAACTCTGAGATGGAGGTCCTTGTACAGAAAATTTATCTGGGTGTTTTCAGGAATAATGTTTCTGAAACAATTGTGGCAGCAGGATTGGACAGAAGGGAGAGATGGAGCAGAAAAATTTGGAATGGAGGCTTTAGCTGATCTCACTGAGAACTCGGGAGTGCTGATGTCCCATCAGAAATGTCTTCAATTGATGCAGAGGAACCAGGTCTTTATATCTCTGTGTTGAGCAGTGATTAGATGTGTATGGCCCCAGGGAAGGTGTGTGATCTTGGTGAAAGCAGTTCCTTTTGGCCAAGGGCAACTCCCAGCTGTGAGCCATCCTTAGCCAACAGTCGTGGCTGTCAGGGAAATGAGTGCCCTGGTCCTGAAAGAGCACCCTAGGATCATACTGCAGCATCTGCCACACCTATTCCAGACTACTTCAAGCCTCCTAGTTGGACCTGATACACAAAATCTGTCATTACCACAGTGCACATGAGCACAAGACTCATAACTAAAAGGTCCATTAGGTTATCTCTAGAGAGGAAAAGATTAAATTAATCTTTATTTTTCTTGGTGGGTCCTCAGTAGCAGAAAGACAAGACATGAACTGTTATCTCAGTAATTCACTCTGTTGCCTATACATGTGCCTGACAGAGGATAAACACTCAATAATGACAGTAAGGATAATAATAGCAAAACTTTATCATGTGCTTACTCTGCCAGGCACTTTTCTAAGTTCTATTTATATATTTGTACATTTAGCCCATAATAACCCTGTGTAATAGAAGTGATATAATTCTAAAGCACAGAAAGATATGTAACTTCCTCAGATTTCACACAGCTAAGTAAATTAAGCCTAATTTCAGAGCCCATGCTTATTATAATCAATACATTATTTTATTCTAATTGCTAGTAAATGGTTGCTGTTACTTTTATTATATCTTCTAAGAAGTTCTTGGTATACAGTAATGTTATAAAAAAGGATTTTGTTAGAATTTACATTTAACTCTATATTTTGATGGATGGAGCCCATTTTAAAGTGAACAATCCCAGATCTTTTGTGTCTTCCTTTAGGGATGTGCGTCTCAAAATTGGCTGTATGTTAGAATCACCTGAGTAACTTTCAAAACTCCCAACACTCTGGCCACATGCCAGAACAATTCAATCAGCATCTCCAGAGGGGAGGCCAGACATCCATATTTTTGGAAGCTCTCCAGGTGGCTACAATATGCAGCCACATTCAAGAACTAAAGTTCTAGGGCTCTATCTGCCTCTGCCTCCCAGTAGAGCTCTGCACTTGGCTTTCTTCCCTGTCCAGCATATTCCTCAGGGAGCACATTCACTATCCATACTTGTGATGTCTCATGTATCTTTCTAAGCCCTCATATTCACCCTTGAACTCCTCTATGAAGTAGGCACAATTATTAATTCCCATTTTTCAAAGGAAATCAAGGTGCTAAGCGGTTAAGTAACTCACTGCAAATCGCACAGCAGGAAGTAGTAGAGCTAGGATCCAAACCCAGGCATTCTGTTTCTAGAGTCTGTGTAATTGACCATTAAGTTATACTGCTACTTACTGGATATCTCCATTTATTGCTTGATTCTTAGGTGCCAAATTAAACATTTTAACTCCCCCACCTTTAGCTTTCTCCCAGCCCACCCTCTGAAAAAGAAAACGAACAAATACTGCCCATTCTCCTGCATTATTTGTCTTTATTAAAGGCACTTAAAATTTAAGATTCATCTTTAATGATTTCATGTCCCTTTGCATTTGTATATAAGGGACTTGTTAAACTGTTAAGCAGAAATTAGAAGATGAGCTCTAGAGTCTGACCAAAGTAGGGAGTGTGGGTGTGGAAAGTCCAGTAAGATCCATGGAGTTGGTGAAGGGTAGTTAAATATTAAAATCCAATCAACTGTTAGCTTCTATTGATTATGCCTCCTCAAAATCTCCCACATCTGGTATTTCTCCATTGCCACTGCCATTGCCCTAATTTAAACCGCCATTCCCTCTCTTCTAAACCATTGCCCTTGTTTTCTAACTGTTCTCTCCCACTTCTAATGCACCTTTCATCCAAATAAAGCTGGCTGAAACACAGGTGTGGTCATGGTATCTGAGCCCACCTTGAATCGCTGGTGAGAGGTACATTCTTAAATGTGAGATTGATTTCATAGAACGTTAGAAAATTTAGAAAATAATGTGACTCTATCCAACAGACTTTCTCTGGAAGGAGCAGGAACTATGCAAGTAAAAAACCTAGTTATACCTTTTGGCCATAGGATCCAGAACAAGAGACCCAGAGGTGTGAGAGATGAGATGAACTGGAGGTTTGTGTAAAAGAGGCAGTTTTTCTCAGCAAAGCACATCGTCACCTTGTGTTACTGTGGACCTGTTGTGGCCAGGTTTTCCCATTTCTCTCCAGAAGCCAGAAATTCAAATTTAGTATCTCATGGCTTTTAAATGCTGGCAACCAAATTCTGGAAACACCTGCCCATGGGCTGATGTATTCTGCACCTTCTAGTTTGCAACCAGTGGCCAAGGGAAGGTTGATTTCTCCTCCCTGTACTCTGAGTTTCTGGTTGAATTGTAAATACCCTAAGGCCTTGGATTTTGAAAGTAGGTCCTGCAAAACCTAATGAAAAGTGCTCTTCAGCAATCTCTGAAATGAGCTTTATCCTATTAAGCAAAGAATGTGTGGCAGAAATGGAGACATTTCCTCAGTGGTTATAGGGTAACTAGTGGACTGTGAAATTTTAATCAAGTAGAAAAGCATGTGTACTTCACTGCGCCATTTCCTCACAGAGGCAAGTTTCTCTGATTTTAAACACCTGCAAAGGGAAAGGAGAAAATGATAGGATCTAATACTATTGAGCATCTAATATATACAAAGCATGCTGCTAGGTGTAATAATTATGTTATTAATTCTCCCTATAACGTTAGGAGCATAGCTGGGTGAGCACTTACTTTCTTGGGCTCATTCTTTTTAAAAGTAATAGATTGACATGATGATGTTAAAACAATGATGAAAGGCTCTTAGCTTTGCCATTAAGATATCAGTGGTTAGACTGAGGTATGTGGAAAAGGTAATCATGAGTAAAATATTATTTTTTCTTGAAAAAATGAGAGTTCAAAGAAATAAAGTAACTTATCAGAGAGCAAATAGCTTATAAGGGGATAAACTCAGAATTCAAACACAACTCTATTTAGTGCTAAAATCTGCATCTTTTCCACTACCCTCCACCATTTCTTCACTTTTAATGAAAAGAACTTGAAAGTTGGGTGATACTTTTCTGAAATCAGTGATCTGAAGAATATTATAAATGGAAAATCATGGCATCTTAGAAGCATAACTCCCATGTACCTTCAAATACAGAGTAGAGAAAATGGGGCAGTCATCTCAGAACTCTCACTTTGGTGAGCAGAAAAACCCCAAAATGTATATTTTCTTCTTCTTTCTGGAAAGAAGACTACATTCCTTAGCTTTTCTTGCATGACTGGGTATCTACCAATGGAATTTGAGCTAAGGAGTATACTATTTCTGGGCCAAAAAACCTTAAAGATGTGGCTGTGATTCTTAGATGTTCTTTTTCCCTTTATATGAGCTAGATGTAAATGTGTCAACTAGATTATGGGAACTGATGGCAGAACTGCAAGATGGAAAGAACCCAGGCCACTGAATTACCTCATGAAAAAAAGTCACTCACCAACTTGGAACACTCATAGTGGCCTTTGTAAGCAAGAAACAAACTTCAATTGTGTAGGAGATCTCATTTCTTTTGAGATCTATTTGTTACGACTGATATTACGCTAATATAAAAATTGGTACCATGAAGTTGAATACTGCCATATAAAAACCTAAAATAAGTGGTTCTAAATTTGCATTCAAGCAGTAAGGAAATATATATTTCATGCTAGAAAGCTGGAAACCCAGTGGCAGAGCATTTGGTAATAGTTTTTCTTGCTTCATTAGATAAGATATTGAAGCAAAAATTTATACTTTGAGATTAAAGATGGAAGGGAATATAGAGAATCCAGAAATTTGGGGTTTCGTTGAGCTTGAAAAGCCAACCGATTCTGAATTTAAACAATAAAAGATACACTAAAGAAAACATTGAACAATAAAAGCTCACACAATTTTTACAGCTAATCAGAGAGAATCTCAACTTGTGAGTTTCCCTTCTTCTGGGTGTCTGTCTCCATTTCTCTGGCACATTCAGAGTTAAGATTAGACCTTTTAATAAATATTCATTTAGAATAGTTCAAGAAATACAAAATCTCCATGATTATTTCTGGATTTAGATGTCTAAAGTACTATCCATTGTCAAAATTTAAACTGTTGTGTATTCACAGGGTGGTAGGCAAATTGATGGTTCCCAAGGTTTCCACATCTGAATCTCTGGAACTTGTAAGCATGTTACCTTACATGGCAAAAAGGACTTTGCACGTGTGATTAAATTAAGGACATTGATCCAGGAGACTACCTAAATGGGCCTTAAATATAATAATAAAGATCCATAAAAGAATCATAGAATATGTGATGACTAAAACAGAGTCTGAGTCAGAGACAGATTTCAAAATATTACATTGCTTGCCTTGATGTTGGTAGAAGGGGCCATGAGCCAAGGAACACAGTAGAAATGGCAAGGAAACAGATTCTCCCTTAGAGCCTCCAGAAGGAATGCAGCTCTGCAACACTTTGATATTAGCCTAGTGAGACCCATTTCATACTTCTGACCTCTAGAACTGTAAAATAATAAATGTCTGTGGTTTTAAGCCACTACATTTGTGGCAGTTATGGCAGCAATAGGAGCAGAAAGTTAAGGTAAAAATTACTGGTGTGGCAAGAAGAGAGCTTTTCTCTGTCTTGGTTAAATAGGCTCTGAGAGCATTACTTAGGGTATTCACTGAGAGCTTAAGGGAGGGGCCAAGGTCTTTCAGAGGGCTAAAGCTTCAGCCACCTGTGGAGCAGTCCTGGATCCATCATGCTGGCTCACAATGGTACACAATTATACAATTAGAGTATAAATCCCTTCTGGACAGAGACTTAGTATTCTCAAAGTAGCCCAATTACAGGCAGCCCTCCATATCTGTGGGTTCCACATTTATGGATTCAATCAACTGTGAATTGAAAATATTCAAAAAATATTACATTGCTGTATACTATGTAGTTAGACCTAGGATGGTTGTATCTGTCCTGTACAGACTTTCTTTTCTTGTAATTATTCCTCTAACATTAGGTATTATAAGTAATTATAAGTAATCTCAAGTTGATTTAAAGTATACAGAAGGATGTGCTTAGGTTATATGCAAATAATATGGCATTTTGTGTAAGGGACTTGAGCATCTTCAGATTTTGGTATTGTGGTTGGGGGATGGTTTCTGCAAACAGTATCCTGAGAATACTGAGGGATAACTGTACAATTGAGAGAAAAGGATGCTAAGACCCAGAAAGGAAGCACAGTATAGAGGCGAAGAGCACATATCCTTCAGATTGTCTGAATTCAAGCCACTTGCTAGCCATGTGACTTTGAGCAGGATGCTTAACTTCCCCATGCCTCAGTTTTCCATAAGAAAGAGGCGAGTAATTGTAGTATCTTCATAAGATTGTTGTGAGAGGTAAGTCACTATATATTTAAAGTAGAATCATGCCTGGCACATAGTTAGTGCTCAGTGAGTATAAGCTGGCACTACCACTTGCAACTTAGAGGGTGAATGAATAGCGCTGAGACTCATAGTTGGTTATTGGCCAGCTAGGGCCGGTATACAGATGGCTTATGTCTTGATTCTGGGATTTTTCTCCCATTACACAGAGTGACCTCTTGAAATATTTCAGAGAGAAAAAGCAGTGAACCACTTTCTAGTAGTATGATCGGGCTGCAGCATGAGAGAGGAAGTGGAATAGTCTGGTCTAGCCTGCTCCACGGACTTCTCCATGAATGTCAGGGTTCTTTGCTTGTAATCACAGAAGCTTAATGGACTGACTTCAGTTAAAGGAAACTGAGTGACAGAATTGGTGGTGGTGGTGGATCTTTCAGGATTGATGAGAAGGCTGAGATCTGGAAAGCAAAATCCCCAGCCATGGTTCTTCAGAAGGAAGGGCCCTGTAAGGGTGTGATCTCTAAACAAATCTGATTTTTCTGTCCTGATGTCCCTCACTTAAGATTCAAAATCCTGAAAGAGAACATTGAATTCATTACACTCTAGACACATACCCTTCCTCTGGCTCTACTGGGGCAGAGAGGAAGAGGATCTGGCCTCTGGCCTCCCCATCATATCAAGACTGTATTCAAGACTCTACTACGTCTTTACTGACTTCACAAAAGCCTCACAGATAAATGAAGGGAGAAAGTTGAGGTGGGGATCCTATATAGGCTGATATGAGTGAGACAGCAGTGTGCTGGTGAGAGAGTAGCTTAAAGAAGGAAGTGTGGAGAATTCTGTGTTCTGATGAGAAGCTGCCATGGTTTAATGACCGCGTAGAATCTGAGAGTGGATATACACATGTGAGAAAAAGGTGAAGAAGGAAATGACACAAAAGCTAAGAGAAATTCACCAGGAATCACAAGGAGGCCTTCAAACTGACCTGGTGGGGGTACAAAATGAGAGAGGTAGGGAATCTATGGTTTCATAAGAAAAAAGCCACTAGTGTAGAAACTGAAGAGTAACAAGCTGATTATACTTAATAATTACATAAGGACCTGTGTTTATTATGTGTATATACACACACAAATTAAAATTAATTGTAACCTAATTTAGCAATTTTATATTCAACAGAGACCACTCTGTAATTCTTTTGAAAAGTGAAGATTTAGATTTTATATGCTAATACAATTTAGAAAAATCCAATCAAAGGTATTTTGTGAACAATTAAGCATGCTACTGGGAGTAAAATGGGATTTAGATGAAAATCATCATTAATATATGATTCTATGATATAATGAATGCCAGTACATTTATATAAGCATGCCTGGGTAATTCTTTATGGCTGTATGTGTGTACATGTGTGGAAAACAGTTTGATTTGGAACAAGTTGAACAGAAGACCATGTCTTCTGAGAGTTAGAAGTGTAAAATGTCATTATTAAAAACAAAACCATTGACAATGGTTTTTAATCTAATTTTTTTAAAACTCTTCTTCATTAGTGAGTGAATTAGTCAATTATGGTCTAGGTTGGAAAGCAAAACCACCATGGTTCCTGCTCTCCTGGGGCTTACAGTTTGGTTGACTTCTTTTGGGAAATCTGTTTTTCCATTGCATAGAATGTGAGAGCGTGAAATGTACTGCACTGGAAGCTGGGAGATGTGGGTTCTATCCCAGTCCACTCTAATTTGTGTGTGACTTTGAGAAAGTCACTTCACTTCCAAGATCCTACAGGTCACCTGAAAATGTATGTAAAATTAATGTTTAAGTTCATGTTTGTATTTTCTAGATGAGAATGTCCATAGTTTCATAGCCTCTCAAAGATGTATTTGCAATTTGAAAGACTCTTTAAGTTGCTAGTGGTTAAAACTTATTCTTATCTGTAAACCCTAGTTTTTCTTTTGGAATGTTCCAAAACAAGAATAGTTGCCAGTTTGAGAGCTAGAAGAGGAGGTAAAATCAATGGATGCATCAATATCAGTTTCTAAACATGAAAACTAAGGGCCAGGTGGCCAGGTCGTTTATCAAAACAGAAGCGAATCAAAATATGAAGACATGAGGTAATAGCAGGCTCCTCAATTTCTATTCCCTGGAGGAGTTTCTACCCATTCGTCTCTGTTTTCCAGATGCTTCCTAGAGATACTCCCCACAGTCTTTCTTCTAACTTGGATCTCTGTTGAAGCAGATAAGGATAAAATGGTGGCCGTTCCTGTATGGTTCCTGTTAGCTCTCCCTAATACGCACCCCAACTGCCAAAGCCTAGGAAGGCTCTATGATGGTGAGCTCAGCAAATTGCAAATGCTCAATCACTGCCCTTGTTCTGGGCTGTGTAAGCGGCAGTAGAGCATAATTGTGTAGATTACTGTGTGTGCCATTTGGAAAAAGAAGGAGCTGCCTCAGTCAGCTTTCTTTTTAGCTCAATGATCACAGCTGAGCCTACAGACAAGTAACACAGATTCTTTTTGATAAGGTACAATGGGTTTTTAATTGACTCTTACATTTCTAACTGTGTTTTGACCTGTACCTGATAGCTAGCTGTTAGTGGATCTAGCATTCTAGGAAATATGTCATTAACTAAATTCTTTTCTTTTAGCCATATATCCTTACCCAGAAATTAAATAACTTCTGATAGCTTATGAAGACTTTTCTTTTTTTGTTTACAACATAAACTCCCAGCATCACTGAGAAAGCTGAAGAGGAGAATCTGCTCTCTTTTCACTGGTCATGTAGTATAGGGTTATTTACTAAAGGACCTCAGGGTACTGGTTTGAGTAGATCAATAATAATGGAGGGGGTGGTCTGTGGAGTGGTTGGATTGTGTCCACTTTAGTGACAAGGAAGCCTTGGCTCTGTGAGGTTAAGACCACTTGTCAGGTTCACAGTGGTGATGAGGAAGGGAAATTCTGGATCTTGGGTTTTCTGGTTTGGTGTGTGCTCCTTTTATCAAAACATGGCCTCAAACATCACTCTCAGGCCTCACTTCCTTTGCCCAGCAGTTACCACATTACCACCCTCTTCTCCTAAGAGGTCTGAAATGCCTGCCATCGGAAGTAGCTTATACATAAGACTAAACAAGGCCACTGTTAAGTGCAAGTTGTAGCTGAAGAGAAAGAGTGTATGAGGGGGTTGTTGAATTCTTGTGTGTGTGTTGGGGGTATGGGGGTGGCCAAATTTTTTGAGGGAGAGAGAAGCATCTCTGAGAATAGGAAGGCAGGCCAACAAAATGAGCGCTACTCTCCAAGTGGACATAGAAGATGGTATTCCACATGAGTGAGAGCTCAGTCCCCAGATGGGAAAGAGTTTAGTCCTTGCATGTATGCTGACAAGGATTTAGTCCTTGCATGTGTGTTAGGGCAGTTTTCCATGGATGTAAGAAGGTGGTGTCCTTGTGTTAAAAGGGCCTTATTTCCATGTGGTGAGAGGATAGGGTCCCTAGGAAGTAGAGAATTGAATTCTTGGGTGCATAACAGGGTTGTGTCTCTGTGGCTGTCAGAGAGTCATGACTCTGTGTGAGAGAGAACTAGGCCTGAGTAGACCTGAGAAGGCAGAAACCTACGTGTGAAAGATTGGATCCCAGTTATGAGAGAGTGTTATAGCTATCTACTATTGCAAAACAGACTTCTTAAAACTTAGTGTCATTTTAAAAATGACCCTTTTATTATATTTCACAGTTTTGTGGGGCAGGAATCTGCATAGGACATAGCTGAATGGCTCGTCTGCTCCTCCATTACTGCGACCTCAGCTGGGATGGTTCAAATGACCACAGATGGTAGGGTGGCTCAACTGGACCTTCTCAGTTCTAGTTTTTCCTTGTTTCCTTGTTTTTCCTTGTTTCTCTAGATCACACTTGCTGAGGCTGGAATGTCACTCATGTTTGACAGCTGGGCTCAGATGGCTGGAACAGTTGAGGCTGGCCAGTCATCTCTCCAAGTGGTTAGCTTGAGCTTCTTATGGGGTGACTGGCTTCCCATAAAGCTAGCAATCTAAGAGACAGGAAATAGAAACTGTGTTGCTCAAGATCTGAGCCCAGAAAATGAAACAGCATCACTTCTGCCATGTTATATTGGCTTAAAGCAATTACAGAGCCTGCCTAGATGCAAGGGAAAGGAACATCCCATCTTTCAATGACAGGAATGCCAAAAAATTTGTAGCCATCTTCCATCTACTGTAATGAAAGATGAGTCTGTATGCTTAACAGGGCTGGGTCCTCAGGAATGTGAGAAGGCAGGATCTGCATGTGCGTACATGTGTGCGTGTGCATGTGCATGTGTGTGCGTGTGCATGTGTGTGTGTATGTGTGTGTGTGTATTTGGAGAAGAGAGGATTCCTGTTGGGTGGACTCCAGAGTTAGGTGACTGATGTGGGTGTGTGCAGGAGGTAGGAGAATCTGATAGGACACGAAGGCTTCTGCTACCTCTGGGTTTCCTGGGTGGCAGACTTATGCTCTGTAGGGTGGCAGACCAGGCAGTTCATGCTATAAATCTCAGACAGGGAATCACAGATGGCATATCTTCCTTAGTTTCCACTCCAGGCCAGCTCCCATGGTCTTATACATTAATTTCTAGGTGGACAAGCAGCAAACATTCTGCACCACACAGTGTATCTCTGTGAAGAGTCTGGCCAACTGTGAAGTTAGCAGGAACAGTCCCCAGTACTGCCTGTTCTCTTGACATGAACTGAAAGTTCAAAAGTTTCCCTAAACACCCTCAGTTTCAATAATTTGCTAGAAGAACTCATGAAACTCATTGAAAGCTGTTATACTTATGTTTGTGGTTTATTATAGGGAGAGCATACAGATTAAAATCACCCAAGGGAAGAAGCACGTAGGGCAGAGACAAGGAAGTGCCAAATCTGGAGTTTCTGCTGTTCTCTCACTGCAGAATCAGACCATGTTATTTTCCTGGCACCAGTGTGTGACAATGCTTGGAAAGATATGCCAATTAGGAAAGCTCATTCAAGCCTTGGTATTCAGAGTTTTTGGGGGGCTCTACTACATTAGAATGATTAATTTTCCATGTGGTTGATCTCAGTCGGCACTAAATCATATCAGTGGTCTTTCTGGAGTGGCCAGCCTCTATCCTTTTCAATATTGTTAATAATTTGTCTAGCTCAAGGACCACAACCAACCAAAGATTACCTTGCAGGAACTGAGGGCAAAGGCAGACCTCTTTTCAGTAAGATGAAATCCTTTACTACACAATCTTATGTAGAGAAGGCAGTGAGCAGTTTGGATGGGTTTTCCTCGTGTGAGTATTCTGAGTGTAAGATATTCCAGGCTTTTGTCCTCTCTCCTCCACCCCTCAGTGTTCTAGGTAGCCCCCCTCCCCAAACTTGGACACTACCTGTCATTTGTTAGAAACATTAAGAAAATGAAAGGGATGGGCAGTGCCCTAATGTCTCTCTGCCACAAGATTTTCCCTTTTTCCTTTATCTTTTCTATTCCCTGCTTCCTGACTCTGAGATAGGAGTCCCTCCCACCCTTGAAATTTCATAGCTCACCCACTTTTCTGGATCCTTGATCCTCAGTCATTCCTGTTTTCAGTTTCAGTTTTTCTTACTTCAATGGAACATGCTAAAATCCACCAACTCTCCTTTTAGCCACCATTTTCTGTATTTTAGTACCTTCCATTTTAAAACTAAGCCATTTCCTACTTTTCCTTTATTTTTAATTTCTCCACTGATAGAGTCATCATGACTGCAATGAACATTTATGTGGTGCTACGTAGTTTACCAAACATTATTGCATAGCATGATGGAATCACTCGTTTTTGTATATCTGGTAGTTGTTCCTCTTTCTTTTGGCAACAACTCCCTAATTTCATAAAACAATGTCTTCCCCATTTGAGTCTAAGAATCTTACTGGGATTGTCAATCAAGATGCATACCCTGTTTTGCTAAGGGGTTGTCGTGTGATCCTGGCTGGTCAGTCAGGTGTTTTCTCCCTGGAACAAGGATCTTAGCTAAGTAACCCAAGATTGAAAGTGGTTAGCATACATTCACCCTTGTGATCGATGGAACAGGCAGACCATTAGATTCTGCTCCCATATCCTCTTTCTCTGTCCTGGTTCATGTCCTTTCCCAAGACATAGTTCTTCAGCTTTTTGTTGTTGTTGTTGTTATTGTTGTTGTTTATTCTTCCTTTCCCCTAAGTTAGCCTGTCAATTTCTAGTGCTAACAACCAAAGAACCCCAATGACAGCTTTCACTTGACTCTCCATTAATCACGTAAAGAACAGGGAGGAGGGAAACAAATACTTACTAAATAAATTTTCTAGTTTAGCTATTTTAAGTAAATTTAAATTCACAAATGTTATATGCCTTGTCAAAAGTCCTTTATAGTTTTATCTCTGGTAAATTTATTGAGACATCTGTATTTGCTGATTTCACTATCTACTCCCCTCTCAATTCTTGAACCCTAGTAATTTGGTTCCTTCATCTTGCTGTCTTCTAAGATCCTAAGTATCATTATTTAATGGCCAACATCATAATAGACTTCTATTAACCTTAGAATTACTGTACAAGGCCTCTGAGCTCAGCAGCCTGTGTTCTACATGCAGTACTAAAAAAAGGAATATTGACACTTATAGTCTATATGCATGTTCTATTTTATAATTACTTTCTGTTGTCATGCCGTAGACCTAAACAGTTAATTTCCTAGTTAATATTCTGTAATTTCCTTCATGTTTCCAAACTTTACTTCAAAACCCAAGTGATTACAGCATTCAACTGTGTGTAGTCATGAAAAACTGTAGATAAAGGCTTTATTATTATTTTATTTTCTGTCAGCCTTTCCCCCTTATTAATAAAATATGAAAGTTAAAAGCTATAGCATTTCAAAACAAAGAGCTATGGGGAAATTCAAGATACCATAAAAAGATGAAAGAGAAAAATGAATGTCCACTGTACTATTTTAGAAAATAAAATAAAAAGATGACTTTGAAAATCACTTGACTATTGCATTGATGGGCTTCAGACTATCGCCGCTCATGGGGGTAAGCAGGCCTAAAGGAGTCATATTCTCACTCGCAGAGGTTGTAAATAAGATTTCTGATCATTCATCAAAAGCTGATTAGAAGGGAAGTTTAGTATTTTGGGAATATAACAAACAAGGCTAGGAAGTTGTTTTTGAAAGATCTATCTTTTTGGAGAAATGTGAGGTAGTTATTAGAAATCCAGCACCATCTGGTTGGTATTGGGAGGGGTAATAACTAACTTCATCCTTTAGGGCACTTTGGAAATTTTTCCAGTATGCATCCCCAGCTGAACAAGTTGAAAAACAAATGCAGCCAGATCTTCCGACTTCATTTATACACATGCTAAGAAAGCAAACATACAATAGTTTGGAGGCAATTAGGGCTGTGATGCAGAGCACCATTATTTTAAAATTTACCCTTTAGCACAGTTGTGACAAGATAATGAATGTGCATGTGCTTCTGTGGGAGTGGAGCAACTTAGGAAGGGGAAGAATGAGCTCATCGAGTCTTGCATGGACCATCGAGTCCAGAGACCTTTCAGTGTGAAAGGGCCCTTTGTTAGTACTTTTGGGGAGCACGTAAAAAATGACAGAAAAGGGGCTAGACCATTTCTCTAGGAAAAGCTATCCTCAGAACAACTGTGCAATGCTCAGCCTTTTCTCCCTGCCTCACCCATCCAGCTAGTCCTAGTGAATGCCTTGTAGTTTCCAAGCTGCTCTGCCCACTTTCCTCCATGATGAGAGAGACCAGATCAGTTACCTGCCGTAGCTCATAAACCTTCAGGGTACACAACTTGTCCTGTCCATGCTCTGCCCACCTTCAGTAAATACTCTCTGTGACGCTTTTGACTCCCATTGCTCTCCTCCGTGGGGAGGCCAGGCATAAACCTAATAAGCCTCTTTTTCTTGGCATCTTGGGTTCCTGATATTTTGTAGTTTCTAAGACACATGTCCCCAGGACAGAATTCTTGGCCAATGGGCTAGAATCTGTGCAATCCTAACAATCCTCATTTTTAAAAGGGGAATTCTCTTTTCTCCAGCTTTTTACTTGTGAGAAGTTTCTGGATTAACCCAACACTGTCACTGTCTGTAGTGTGTTGCATAGGTATGTCCATATTCTAACCCTAGGAACCTGTGAATACGACCTTATTTGTATAAAGACTCTTTACATATGTAATTAAGGATCTGAGGATCTCTTGAGATGAGACCATCCTGGGTTAAGAAGAACACTAAGTCCAACGACAGGGGTCTTTATATGACAGAGACATGAGGAGAAGCACAGAGAGGAAGCCATGTGCAGACAGAGGGAGAGATGCAGCTAGTAATACAGACACAAGCCAAAGAAGTTGCAAGAGCCATCAGAAGTTGGAAGAGGCAGGGGAGGATTCTCCCCTAGAGCCTTTGGAGGGAGCATGACTCTTCTGACACCTAGATTTTGACCTTCTGGTCTTCATAACTGTGAGAGAATAAATTTCTGTTGTTTTAAGCCACCAAGTTTGTGGTAATTCAGTATGGCAACCGTAGGAAACTAATCAGTTGTCTTTGTTCTAACCTTTGCACTGGTGTGGATCATCAAGTTTCTATTTCTTTGCTGAATAGTTTTGGAAGGAATGCCAGAGTAGTGGCAGTGATGACACACAGTCTAGAGAGAAGAGAGGTTTTAGAGTGAGATTTGAAAATTGTCAGAGCTGGAGTCAAATCAGGCAGAGTGGAAGGAAAGACAACAGAAAGTGCTGAAGGAGGCAAAGAGGTTCTTGTGGTGGTAAAGGCAGCTGGAGTTCAGTAGAATAAATCTGTAAATCAAGTTTAAAATAAAAAGTATAGTTTGAAATAGATAGAAGATAAGACTTGGATGATATAAACCAAGGGAGAATTTTTTCCCTGGGGTAGTTGTGAGTGAAACCTAGCATAACTGTGCATGTTCCTCCATGTTTCTTTGTCTTAGTGTGTTCTCTTTCTTGGATTAGGAGCAACCATTCCCATCTCATCCACTGAATGAATTTTGAGCTATCTTTTATAAGGCAGAGTAGTGTAGTGTTTTAAGCATTGATTTTGGAAGCAGAGTACCTGGGTTTAAATCCAAGCATTATCACTTTCTAACTGTGTGATCCTAGACAAGTCAACTTCTGTACTTCCTTCTCATCTGTAAAATGTGGGTCATGATAACGCTTACCCACTGGGGTTGTTGTGAAGATGAAATGAATTAAATGTTTAGTACTTAAAATGGAACCTGGTTCCAGATAAGCACTACATAAATGTTAGCTATTATTTAAAACTTAGTTTATGAAATCAGTTCCTTTGGGGAGCATTTTCTGATTTAACATCCAGGCTCTCATAGGGCATCTTCCCATAAGGCCCTGTACACAGACTGTCCTGTGCTGTAACTATTTATTTTATCTTCCCACTCAGTTTAAATGCCTTCTGCTATATATTAGGTCTTACAGATTCTTACATCCCACTGTGTAGCAGAGTTCTTCCTAATAGCAGGTGCTTCATAAATATTTATTGAGTGGAAGAAAGAATGAATGCTGACGGTTTACCTCTCAAACTTTCGGTCTTTGAAAGGATTTCTTAGAACGTTTAGAAACTACTTAGGGAGTGTTATTAGTTTCTTAGGGAGAAATAAGCCATGTTTAGTGGTAGAGAGCTCTGGAAAGTGGAATTTACTCCTCAACAACTGAAATCTGGCACTTGCCCTCAATACTAGAGTAGACCACATGAGGGAACCACGCTGTTGCCACAACCTCCTACTTGTGAATACCAGTAGGTAGTTTTAAATTCCAGTTGTCTTGATCACATTTTGCTGTTTATTGGAAACTCCTAACTTGACTTCTATGACCCCATTTTTCTCCTCTGACTTCACTGGCTGTCATTTCTCAATCTGCTCTGTGAGTTTCCCTATGTCAGCTCATCCTTTAAATGTCTATGTTACTCAGAGTTATCTTTGTTCCTCTTTAATTCTTACTTGACACTTCCCTGGGAAATCTCATCCTTTTTATTATTACCTGCCGATTCCCAAATTTCTGTCTCTATCCTGGATCGTTGCTTAGAATTACAGACCTGCTTTCTGGACATATCCACCTAGACCTTAAACTCAACGTGACCAAAACACAAAACCGGACCTATCATGACCGCTATTCTTACCCTAACCTGTTCTTTTACTCTATTTTTGCTTATTAATTGTACCTGTGAATGGAGTAAAATCTTGGGAATTGTTATAGACAACCCCCTCTCTTCCTGATTTGATGTGCGGCTAGCCCTAGCTGTTTGGCTCCTAAAGCCCTCTTGGCTTCATTCTGTCTTCTCCAGATCCTTCCTACCATTGCCCTAGTTCAACCCTCAGCATATCTTGATTGAACTATTCTAAAATCTTTTCATTAGGATCCTCACAGAATTTATTGGTTCTGTGGGATTTTGTTTCGTTTCTTGTCTGGAAAGTTTCTAATCAAATGAGTGTTTCAAAATCAGGCCTCTTACCTACATAGCATAGCCTTTAGGTCCCCAGTGATGACTTCATTTCTCCATGTGGCCAAAGGCAGGCTGCTGGCAATGATTTCCCCCCACTCATTCACTTGGCTGTGTAGCTACATTTTTTTTTTTTAAGTTTACCCAACAAGTCTAATGTTTGGAACCAGAGGGGATATTGCTGCCCCTTCTCCATCTGCCATATTGAAGGGAAGGCTACTTTTAAAAGTTAATTTCAAAAGAGCAGAAAATAATTCTCAAACCTACAAATAAACACATGTTAAAGATTCTATTTAACTATTTAATGAGAAAAATAGCAAAGATGTTGCACCAAATCACAGAAGTTGGAAAACAGACACAGTTGTAGGAATATTGAAATGAATGTGAAAATGAAGGTAAAAATAACTTCTTATATAGTGGAGAGAGAAGTCAATTAAACCTCTACTCAGCAGGACAGAATTTGCATGTCTGTAGGCAAGGATTATTTTGCATTGTTATCTGTTATGTACAAATGTAAAATAGCTCAAAGACAAGGAACTGCTAGACCAGATCACTCAGAGGTTGAGCTGGATTTAGACAATACATAGTTTTCCACCAAAGCACATGTTTTCCTACCCTATTCTATAATTATTGACTTCATATTTGTTTCAAATTTCTCTCAGGAATAGGGATTGTGTTCAGGTCGTCACTGGGCACCCAGGGTTTAGCGTGACATACAACTTGGAAACAACTCACTAACTGCAGATGGAATAAATGAATGTTAAGTGTCCCTTATAGAAATTAGAGAATATTTTTCCCTCTCTTAATGAGGGAGAAATATTGAGAAAGAATAAAATACATTATATATATGTATGTATGTGTATCTACATACATACATATATACATGTATATATTTATATATATTCATTTTTCACTGCTTTTAAAAAATGTATATATACATATATATGTATGTGTGTATATATATATATTTATATATATTCATTTTTTCACTTTTTTTTTTAATAGTGACATTGGTTAATGAAATCCAGTAAGTTTCAAGTGTACAATTCAACAGTAAGACATATATATATTGCATTAACCACCCATAGTTAGATTTCTTTGTCACCACATATTTGACCCCTTTTACCCCACCTATCTCCCCTTCTCTCTCCCCCTCTGATAACTATGTATCATTTTATATACATATCTGTCCTTCACTTCGCTCTCTTTCTAACTCCAAGCATTAGGTGGGCTTACTACTGATTGCACTATGTCCCCCCGCATCATTGATGCATCACCCTATTGTAGGCGAACACTAAGTAAAAGATCCTTTTTAAATTGTCTGTCAACCAGGTCTAACCTCCTAAGGCATATTTGTTAAAGTATCTTTCTTTTGATAAATAACTCTAGTTTTCCTTCTGGAATATATGTAAAGAAAATTCTTAATTACTTTCTTTTTAGATGTGTTTGCATCCAAATTGCTTAATAGCTGTGCCCTTTAGGTCCTGCCTCATCAGGAGAATCTTAGGAGTCTTGCCAGCAACACCATCAGTCAGGTAATTTGCATGAATAGTTCTTTAATAAACATCCAGCCCCCTTATCACTGTTCCCTGCAGGATTCTCATTAGACAGTAACCTAATTCAAGCTTGAAAGATTTCCATTATGGTGCCCTTTGTTCCTTACCCATTGCCTAATTTTCTGTTCAGCAGGACATTTTTCTGCAGCCTGTAACTTGTTTCTTGACTGACATGTGTATTTTTTTTTCTTCAAAATAAATGAGCGCACAAATGCACACAGTTCATTTCCCATTAATGGTGTGTTCAGTTTGGCAATACAATAAAATATCAGAGGGGTATTATTAAAACAAATAAAGTTATCTTTTAAAACAAAATAAAGTGACTTAAAAAATAAAATTCAATAACTTGACTGGGAGTACACATTTTTTACCTTTTTGAAGGTAAAAAAACAACAATCCAAATTGCAAAATCAATCTAATCATTGAAATGGTAACTCCATTTTACTATTTTAAGTATTTGATTAGCTCTTCCTTTTTTTCCTCATGAATTGGAGTTGAAACAGTACATCTAAATGGGAATAGATTACTTAATAGGAAAGTTTGGAATATTTCAAAACTCCTTAAAAATCTTACAGATAGTGTTAAATCAGTAATTTCATCCCTGGTTGTACAGTACCATTACCTAGGAGTTTTACAACATGCAGAATAACCATAGATATTCTGTTTTAATTGGTTTGAGAAATTTTGCCCTGTAGAACTCATTTATAAATTACATTAAATTGTGATTTTCTTATTATTGGATGACTTGAACATGTCATCTAGATTTCAAGGTGGTCCTTCAAGGCATTTTTCTTTTGAAAAATAAAATATCGTTAGTGTTTTTTGAGCATTTCTGACATGTTTTTATCATGTCAGATTTTATTATGGTGGCCTAAGAGTTTGTTAGATGTATAATTTTTGTCATGTAAGAATCAGGAGCGTGGATTCCCACTTAATCATTATTACTTAGGAACAGTGACCTTGAATTTGCATATTGTACTGGAAACAAGATTCAATGTGCAGGTTTCCAGTAAATAATGAGAGAGTTGTTTCTAATCCAAGATATTCTCCTTCCTGTGTACATCCTGTCCACCCTGTAGGGAATATCCTTCTGCTTAATTTCTGCAGTCCAGAACACATGTGTCCTTTTCTCTCATGTGCCTGCTTCACATCACAGCCTCTTCCCTCAATTCTTCCGTTTACCTAGCCAACTCCTTTCATTGTCCAAGTCTCAGATGACGGATTACCTTTATTAAGTGCCTTACTTAACTGTACCTCTCCACCCCACTGCATCCTCCTGCTGCTCCCAGAGCCTGTCCTTTGAGGCATTCACACTGAGTCACACGGGCTCTTTGCTTACATGAATCTCCCACTAGAAATCTCCTTGACGACAGAGGCTGTGTTTTCTTCTACTTTTGCAGCATTGGTGGCAGTTGCTATTCTAAATACTTGATATAATCTATCCACGTAAGTCTACTACATGAACAACCCTGTGTGGTAGTTATTGCTGTTGTTTCCATTTTAAACACGATGAGATGAGGCAAAAAAGAAAAAAAAATTTAATTAAGTTGAATACTCAAGGTCACACAGCTAGCAAAGAGATGTTTCTGGGATTTGAACCCAGACAGTCTGGCTCCAGAGTCTGAATTCTTAATATATTGAATGAACAAGTAATGTGGGTTAGTATAGAATCAAAGTCAAAGGGGCCTCGGGGCATGGTGAATGTGGTTTCCACCTTGGTGTACCCTAAAGCAATTATGCTGAAATACTGGGACAGTGATAAACACATTTTCCCAAAAGGTGTGTGTGTGTGTGTCAGAGAGACAATAACATATTGTCAGAAGTTTAAATACATAAGAAAGATGTAAGATTATAACACTCCAGTCAATACATATTTGAGATGAGCCCAGAGGTCAAGTCAGAAACATAAAATGCAATACCATGTCATAAACTGAACCACCTTGTCTTTGTCTTTTATAAAAGAAGAGAGAGCAAGAAGTAGTTTCAGAATCTACCTGTGGCTTAATTGAACCATTTGAAACTCCCTTGGTGACCTGGCATAGGAAAAAGGATTGAAGGATTATTATCTTTCAGGATTGTTTATGTCAGTGGAGTAAATATAAAACAGGCAGAATTCTTCATTTCAAATCCCATTTGGGGGCTACGTGGATTGAAGCTTTCTCTCTGTAATACATTATTATAAACCTAGTGGCTTAAAACAACACGAATTTATCTTACAAACCTGATAATCAAGAGTCTGAAATCTGTTTCACTGGACCAAATGGAAGGCTGCATTCCTTCTGGAGACTCTAGAGAAGACTCTGTTTCTATGTCTTATAGAGGCTGCCTGCGTTCCTTAGTTCATGCTGCTTCTATCTTCCAAGCCAGCAGCAGAGCATTGTCAAATCTCTATCTTACTCTGACTTTCCTGCCTCCTTCTTACAAGGACTCTAGTGATTATATTAGACCTACTCGGATAATCTAAAATAATCTCTCCATTTTAAGATCCTGAACTTATTCACCTCTTCAGTGTTCCTTTTACCAGATAAGGGAACATATTCTCAGGTTCCAGGAACAACTTTGGGGGTGGGTGGCATTATTCTGTCTATTACAACCATTAATAATGTTCTTTGCCATATCTGGTCAAAAAACTCACCCATATGTTGTGTCTGGTAGAAAATAATGATACTTGGAAAATAAATCCAAAGACTCAAAAAAATTTTTTCAAGCTAAGAATTTATAAGGAGATTCCTCTTTATAAGTGTTGCAGGAAGGATGGAGGGCAGTCTTCCTCAGCCAGAAGCTTAGGACTACCACCTCTCAATTACTTACACATCAAAATTACTGGCCTTCTATCCATGAGACTGGTGTAGGACCCCCTCTGAGCAATGACCTGCGGTCAAAAGGGAGGACACAACCTCTTGACACTCAGGAGAGACAAGACCATTTGATGTGCAGCAGAGGATGTGAATATAAATTCTGTTGTCATGAATTAGCAAACTTAAACAAGGTTATTTGAAAAGAGAGCCAATTACAGATCTTTCAAAAGGATCATGATGCTTTTCCAATAAAACATTAAAGATTTCTCCTTTCCTAGAGATTTTAATGTTTTCCTTCTAATTGTATTGACTTGTATCCATGTCTTAATAATATGGGAGGGCTGGTCTCATTAGGAGATATATGGAAGCTAGTTCATATTTCTGCATTCAAGAAATTACATCTGGTCTAGGCTAAAAAGACATCTTCGTAACTCACACATCACGTTCAAGTCTACAACATGCTCCTGCTATCAATCCCACTGGACAAGGCCCTGGGTGAGTGAAAGAGAAAGCCTAGTTAAATGGGATGTTTTTCTTTGCACTCAGCTGTGTCTCTAGAGAAGTTTAACAGGTTTCTCTTGGCCCTGTATGTTTTTCAAATTTTTCTCTGCTGAGGCATGAACAAAACCTAATGGACAAGAGGTGAGTCTACAATGGGTGTATTTCAATTCTTTCTATATCTCAGATTCCCATGTGCACTCTGATAATTCCTTTTTCACTCTCACATTGTCAGACTTTAAAAGGCAGCCTCTGCAGCAGGTTAAAAATGAGAGGAAGGTTATAGTTAATGCACAATTCTCCATGGTCTTGGTCTCTGTTATAAACATATGCACCAAAAAAATGCATATGTTGAAGCCCTAACCCCTCAATGAAACTGTATTTGGAGAAAGGACCTTTAAAGAGGTAATTAAAGTTAAATAATCCAACAGAACCTGTGTCTTTTTAAGAAGAGGAAGAGACACCAGGGAAGTGTGCACACAAAGAAAAGGCCAGGTGGGATCACAGCAAGAAAGCAGCCATCTTCAAGCCAAGAGGAGAAGCCACAGGAGAAACTGAACCAGCTGGCACCTTGATCTTGGACTTTCAGCCTTCAGAACTGTGAAAAAAAATAAACTTTTGTTGGTTAAGCCAACCAGTATGTGGTATTTTGTTACAGCAGATCTAGAAAACTAATACAATCTCTTCATTCCAGTCAAGGGGACTGGAAACACTCTGGTTGGTGGCTGCTCCATAGGCCTGGGTCCCAATGTCAGCACAGCAAAGATATTTCACCCCAACAGTGGTTCTGTGATAAACAAGGAACATGAGCAAAATTTACTTTGTAGTTTTAGAACATTAAAACATGGGGCTGCATATCTTGAATGCTGACTATCATTATTATTTTTATTTTCATCTTAAATATTAGAAAACAAAGCTGATAGTTCAGATGACTTGCCTAAATTCTTCCATACCTTGAATTAAACCTTCCATTACTACACCACACTGGTTGTCATTTACACGTTTGTTAATAAGGGAAGGAAAATATTTTCCCTTCACTCATCTTAGGTTCTTAAGCTGGGGCCCTGTCTATTAGACTGACAAGAGAAAGATTAACAAGAGAAAAACAGAGGTTGATTAACATGTGCATTACATACACACAAGGGAGCACTCAATTATGAGTAACTCAAATGAGCGGTTAGAATTTGAGCGTATATAGCATCTTAATCAAAGCACAATAAATTTTTAGAGAAGCAACAAGATAAAGGAAAAGAACGTTGAGTTTCTAGGGCAACAAATTGAGGGAAGGTAAATACACAGAGGAACAAACAATGTGATGGTAAATAAGGGCTAGTTTTAGCAAGATGTGTTATGTAGATTTCTCTGGTGGTCTCTGGGCTCATAAGAGTCTAGAATTGTCTCTGGGTATTAATTTCTGTCCTTCCTGGCAGAGAGGGGGAGAGGAGGCACCTTTACAATTTAGTGTCTCGCTTTTAGGCAAATAGGAGGAGGGCAGAGAGCTTTCCCTGTATCTGTTTCATCTCAGTTGCCTTCAGCTCAAAATATTCGGTATGCCAAAGTAGCATATTTTGAGGTGGCATATTCTGCTACCCTTCAAGTTCTTTCAAAATTTGAGAAACCTAATCATACAAAGGAAAAATCTGTTATGGAGAGAATAACAGTCAGATTGCCAACATTTGAAAGGTAACAGAATGAGTAAGAGAGCAGAGGGTAGGTAAATTAGAAATTCTGAAAACAACAACAACAAAACACTGCTTTTTATTTTCAACAGAAGGTAATATTATTTATGTTCCTAGAGCTAGAACAGGCCTGGATTCCAATGCCCACTCTTTTGCCCTAGACCAGTACTTGATCTCTCAGAGTTTTAGTTTATTCCTTTTTAAAATAATGGTGATTAAAACAGTCTCATAGACGTGTGGAGGGAAATTTAGAATAATAAATTCAGGGTGCCTGATGCGGAGTAAACACTACATAATTTTCAGACCCATTTCCTCAACACCACAGATGCTTAACGAGAGATCTTCAAGGGTTAATTGGTGCTTTTCTGAAAAGTTGTACTTAAAATGATCTCTGCTGCAGCTCTAGAATTCTAAAGGAAAGAGCCTGAAAGTGATTGTCCCTGAGTGTTTTCCTGCAGAGAATGAAGTCATTATAAATTATGACAATTTTCTCTAAGGAGAGACAAATATAGGGTCTTTAAAAAGCACATAATGTCCTGCCCAACATCTTAAAGGCTTCATGGAGATTTGAATATAGAACACTGTCGGCTTTCACTTTGTCCGAATTTTTCCAAGTGGCAAAATCCCCTGCTGTCTCAGCCTCTTAAGCCAGACCAAACTAGTTTTTAAAAGAAGTTTCAGTTTCATCCACGCTGCCAATCTAGTGGGCTTATCCTAGAGCCAGCTTTTCTGCTAGGCAGGTGATAGAACCCAAGAAAGAATTAAAAATGAAAAAAGAAATAACTTTAGAATCGAACACTAAGCGAAAAGACACACAAGAGTGGATAAGCACACAGATAGTGTCTTAAGAGAAATAAAAGGTAAAAAGAGGAAAATGCTTAAAATCAAAAAGAAATGAAAGAGAAAAAGAAAGATGTGAGAGAACATGACAAATACTTAAGACAATTGAAAAAAACCCAACACACTCAATCCCTAAAGAAAATTGAAGCAAAGGAGCCAAATAAAGTTATAATTCATCAGAAAAACTTTCCTGAAGTAAAAATGATTTGAAACTTCATGTCAAAAGAGGACTCTGTGTACCTGAGACTATCCAGAGTGACAATTACCAGGACATATTCTAGTAAACTTTTTCAACTAAAAGGAAAACAGCCATTGGATATCTAGTCAAGAAGAACATATGATTTATAAGGGGAAGAAGTTAGATTAATATCAGATTTTTTATTGGAACCAAAGAAAATGTAGTAACATATTTAAAATACTCTAGAAAATAAATGTATGCCTAAGATTTTATATACTTGAAGGTAAAACTTTCTAGTATAAAGAGGGGAAAAAAAGCTTTTCTCTACCGCCCTAAGTTCGATAGCTGGGACCATAAAATAAACTAATAACAGGTAGATTAATAGGAGAATAGTAATATAATAAGTAAAGATTTATTACATTTTAATATTACATGTACAGGGGCACCACTGGGAAAATGAATTTCCTGAAAGGCAGTGAGATTTGAAAGTTTATATACCATTGTCATAGGAGAAGAGGAGGGGGAATGGGGGGGATGTAGGCAACTTGTGGGGGAGCACATGAGTTTTAGGAAAGATGAATAGGCCTTTAGAATAATAGATGGGAGATATGATAGTTCCTGACAGTTTGTCTGGGTGTGGTGTGGACTTCTAGTCTCCTCTTTTTGGTAATCATAATGGGCGGTAGTAGTGTTAGTAATGTTGTATGTGTAAATTTTTACATGTATAATATAATTATGAAATGATTAATAATGTAACATTCTAATTCTTTTACCTCCCGTGTCCTTGATTTCAGTATGGAAGGTAGAGATACAGACGTATTATATGTTAAAAGAGATTAAGTTAGAACTCTGCAGTCCTGAAATTGAATTGGAAGTCTAAGTATGAGCCCATGAGATTCTTTATTATATATCTTAGCTCCGTCTACTGAAAAGCCCTAGAAATAATGACCAGGGCAGTGATAATGAGCATTTCTACTGCCCAGACTATGATATTAAAATACCATTTCCCACTAAAACCGAATAAAAAAACAAACAAACAAAAACAGGAATTTTTGAAGAAATGGGGGATTCCTGGTTTGTTACAGAAAATGTCTCAGTCTGGATCATTTTGTTAGAATAGCCAGGAAGTTATCAGAGACTACAAGGGTTAAGTTATCAGGAGCCAACTTAAGAAGTTCCCACTGGCCAAAATGGAACAATTTAAGTTTTAATAATAAGAAAATCATAATTAGAAATACCTAATATTTAATAAGGAAAAAAACACCAAATTTGTTTACATTCATGAATTTCTGTGATGTTTAAAAAAATAATTGGCCACCTTTGCAGGATAGCAAACAACTACTTAATCCTGAAAACTGCTAAAAGAAAATAATAAAAATTTATCCTAGCTCTTCTGTGTGAATGAACTAGTAGATAAATAAATGGTAAATAAAGCAAAATTTCTTTATAAAATTATTTCATATAATAAATACAATAAAACTATGTAATTAGCACATGACCATTTTGCAATCTTCTCCTAAATTAATGGATGGAGGCACTGATCTCCAGTAGTTGCTGTCATCAGACAGAGGCCACCAAACCATGATGAGCTTCCTGATGAAAGAACACATCACCAACTAAAGCTTTGCCAAAGCAATCAAGCTAAAATCTAATTAAGCCTCTGGATCCAACTGCATGCATAAACTTCACCATGAGCATATACATCAGTTAAATCCAGACAGGCAAACTCAGAATGCCTTGGATTTTTTTTTTCAACAAAGATATTTTAAGAAAAAGAAAGATGGAGGGAGGAATCTCTAAATTAAAAGAGATTTAAGTATGTATCACATTTCTTAAAATATAGGAAACACAAAATACTGCCAAGGATGCAGAGAACCAGGTTAACTCATATTGCTGGTGGTAATGTATAATTGTATAGTCACTCTGGAAAGTAGTTTAACAGTATCTTCTAAAATTAAAACTGCACTAACTGTATGACCTAGAAATTGTATTCTTTGGCATTTATTCCAGATAAATAAAATGTCATATTTATGAAAACATCCCTACATAAATGTTCATAGCAGCTTTATTAATAATAGCTAGAAATTGTAAAAAACCTAAATGTTCTTCAGTGGATGACCCGACTGGTTAAACAAACTGAAACCTCCATGCTGTGGAATACTACTCAACAGTAGAAAGGAACAATACTATTAATACATACAAGAATGTGAATGGACTGCTAGGAAATTATGTTAGATGAAAAATAGATACTCTCAAAATGTTACATGATGTATGGATCTATTATGGAATATTCTTGGAAGAAATCACAGAAATGAAAAACAGATTGATAATTTCCAGGAGTGAGGGTTTGGGAGAGGAGGAGGTGGTTGTGGCTATAAAGGGGTAGTATAAGGGAGCCCTGTGGTGATATAACAGTTCCGTATCTTGATTGTGGTGGTGGTTACACAAAGCTACATATGTGGTAAAAATTGTGTAGCACTATAAACACACAGAGAAGTGAATAAATATATAAATGATGAAATTTGAATAAAGTGCAAATTGTATCAATGTCAATTCCATGGTGCTCATAGTGTATCATAATTATATAAGATGTGAATATTGGGGGGGAGTTAAGGTGTGTGGGACCATCCTCTACATTTTTACAACCTTCTGTGAATCTATAAATACTTCAAAAAAGTTTTTTAAAATGGGAAAGGTTAAATGATAGTAGTTAAGAATGCATAATTGGATGAGAACTGTAGCAAAATGCAAAGAAGTGGTTACTATATAAATTGTAATAATAGTGGTTAGTTCTGCAGGAAGGGAAGAGCGTGCTGTAATCAGGATGGGACATGTGAAGAGGCTTCTGACATGTTTAGTGAAGTTCTATTTCTTGACTCAGGAGATAGTTATAAAAGTTTACCTTAGAATAATTCACCCGACTATGCAAATTTTATGGAAGTGTGTATGGTGTGTGTGTGTGTGTGTGTGTGTGTGTGTGTGTACATGTATATGTACATTCTCTGCGATTGGATTTGTTTGTGGAGCAGAGGAAAAGCTGAACAGGGGCCGTTCAGGCACCCACAGTAGATTGCTTTCAGCTAACACTAGATAGCTGCTGAAATCGGGAGGCTTAATGAGCTGGTACAATGCTCTTAGGTTTATTTCTTTGCACTAACAGGGAAAACCTCTAAATGATCCAGATTTAAGTAATAGGATGCATTCTGAGTTGCTAAAATTAGACTATTTTGGTAACAATGAACATAGACAATGCCATGCTTCATCTTGAGAATGCATGTTTTAAAGATTCCAGAAAATCCATAGTTTTAGCTGTGGTGAATTATAATCAAATGAACTTGCAATTATCATAAATTATTAAGCCACCACAAAATTGTAGCTAATTGGATTCCAAAGTCTATTAAAGCTTATAACTACTTATATCGATATTTTTGAGACCTTCTTACATAGAGTAAACATCTTTATTATTTTGTGTGTGAGATAGAGGGGATGAAATATCAGGATTCTTTTCTTTAAGGGAATGTCTTGGAATGCATTTGGCCTCACCCAACTTGCATTTGGATAAATGCTGGAACATATTATAATGGCTGTCTCCCCACTTTAGCACTTCAAAGCTGCTGATGGCAGAAAATGGCCAGGTCCAGAGTGGACTCTAGACAAATGCTAGCTGGATGGCACCTATTGTGCACATCAGATTTCTCTCGAAGATACTGACTAAAAGCATTACTCAAAGAGAATTCTGCCCGATTATCACACAGCAAAGGAGAAACATTTACCCAAAAAGTGTTGTATAAATGTTTTATTAAAGAAGAAACACATGTTCAGAAGAACTTTCCAATACAGATGAGAACATAAATGTTACAAAGTTTATGTGTAAGGAGTCTAAGAACGTAGTCATTGGAGAGTTCAGGATGAAATCCTCAATTTGAAGATTTTACAGATATTGAGAGTGACAATTTTATATTGTAGAGAGAGGGGTAAGTGATAGTCAGTAAAGTAATTTAATGTGAATAGGGAGAAGAGATAAGAGTAGGTCAGTTATCAGACTGGAGACAGAAGTTTCTGTGCGCTGTGCTGGGGAGTTAGAACCACTCGTGAATTAGCAATCCTGACCTTAGAGATGTCATTCCATGCTTGTTCCAATAATTTATTTTCTCCCTCCTTTCTCCTTCCTTATCATTCCTCCACCTGTAGAAGACCACCCATTTCCCTCACTGTGCATTTCTACTTGGTTTTTAGATGACAGTTTGTCATTATATCCTGAGTACTTAGAGATTACAAGTCTGAAAGATGTAATAGCAGTTTTAATAACAGAGAGCTCTTCTGAGGTTTAATTTCCTCTTTGGGACTTTGACATTCTTTCTGAACGTTCCGCTATAGCTGTCTGAAATAAAAACGTCAATTCCAACACACCTCAGGTCAGAATAAAATACTTCTTATCAAGGCTGTTCAACTACTTGTTATGAAGCAATTTGAGCAATTACTGAAATCATGAAATGTAATGGTACACTAATGGGAATTTCACATATGGATAGAATAAAGTCTTTGTAATTTTTACATTGGTAATTTCTTACTGGCTTTGAAAGTGATTCTCTGTTTATGTAAACCTAATATTTCCCCTTGCATATGAGTTTCTCTATTCAAGAAAATTAACCCTTGGTTTAGAATAGATAAATCAATAGAAGAAAGACTTATTTTTCTGCACAATCTGCCTTTGGTGTTACTAGATACTCAATTGTTAATGGATTATAATATGTAGGGGGCAAGTAGATATTTTTATTTGTAATGGTCACATGGCTCATCGCATGACAAGCAGATGTGGACACACTGTCTTCTGTTCTCTTGCCTGCCAACCTTGTCTCTGTATCCCTCGATTAATGGCATTTTAATTGAATAAGCCCCTAATCCATACCTTGGAATTTTATATTTTAGCTTTGTTGACATTTTTATCACCCTTTCCACATTCTGAACTCAGACACATTATTCTAGTCAGCCGGTAGGAGCAATCGCCCCACCATGAGCACATGGATGCCCTCACCTCCTTTTTCTTGGTCCTCTCTAGAATATCATCTTTGAAGCTCCATCGTCACACACAAGAGTCAAGCTTATATGACTGCTCTGCATTCTCTTCTGTCAAAATATTCAAACCAGTTTTTGAATAAAAATGGTCTTGTACAACTTCTTGACTACTCAAAACATCTTTTCTCTTTGGTTTTATTGGGCTTTTCAAGCTGCAGGAGAACAAGGGCTATGTTTGCTTATCTTCTTTCTTCCCCCATTGTACCCTCATGCCTAGCACAGTGCCTAGCACATGTGATTATATTTTTGTTAAATAATAAACAGAATAATGAGTGAACAAATGATGAAAGGAAAGCTTCCTGATTTGTGACACTTTTTTCATGTTCTTTCTCAAGTTCTTTCTAATTTCATGCTTTCTATATTGTGACCTCTATTGAAACCCTAAATATTTCTTTCTCCTATTAATATTTATTATTTTCTCCTTCTAAATATTTGTTGAATATTCCTCCTAACACACAAGTAATTTCTGTGTGCCCAGGATTATACTGAATGTTAAAATTTATTCTTGATGTACCCATGAGGTCATAATTCTGTCCTAGAAAGTTTAGCATCTATTGGGTCTGGTGGACAATTAGGTGTACTAGAAGTGTTTTCCTTTCCCTAAGTATAGCGATGCCTACTTCATACAATCTCATAAGGGCAGAAGGCATTAGAATGGATTTCTTCTCCCTCTCTACCATCAATGAGTGCCAAAAAAAAAATATAGGTAAAATTGTGGGGCATCAAAAAGAAGAATATTACACCTAGACAAGTACAAACTGTTTTTACTTTATCCAGTGTTGATAGAAATCATACTATTACACACTTCCCAAGAAACTTAATTTAAAAAATACATGATATTCACTTTCCATCTTGACTAGGGTGGTACTTATCAAATTCTCCACCCAGAATTCATTAAGGCAACATTCTACACAATAAGAATCTTTCTTTATGTGTTCAGTGAAAATATAGATCAGGATCTACTGTTTAGTCTTGCTGCTTCTTTCTTCCACACC
The DNA here is from genome assembly GCA_004027375.1 of Macroglossus sobrinus. Lineage (NCBI taxonomy): Eukaryota > Metazoa > Chordata > Mammalia > Chiroptera > Pteropodidae > Macroglossus > Macroglossus sobrinus. The sequence goes on along the minus strand of PVKZ01000080.1, from coordinate 680,971 downwards.
TAGTCTGTGATCACCTCACATCTTCTGACAATATCGGCCTTATGAATTTTTTTATTTGCTGCAAGTTAGGAAACAATAAAATTAAGCTTGTTTAAGAATTGTTTTCTAAAGAAGGCTCTAAATAAACACTTCACAGGTAAAATGGATGGATTTAGGCTAAGGGTTGTGAGATAGGTATTTTTGGACTTAATATCCATATATGAGACACATTTCAATATATAAAGTTTTCTGAGACTGCCCTTCAGATAATTGAGGTAATGCTAATATACACACTGTTTCTTAGTTTAAAAATTATCATCGTTTTATTTCAATTCATGTTTAGCCTGACTCATTCCAAGTTTTTAAGTGTCTGATCTCAACCCCAGGTTTTAATGACATGATGTTCCAAGAAAATTAAGTAGAATAGTGGTCTGGAAGAATGGACCACACAAAACCTCATATAAGGTCCTGCCAGGCCTGGAAGCTTAGGTTCTTACTGCTGGTTGAAAGGGAGCAATGAGGGTTTCAAACTTAATGATGAGGTTGGCATATTAGGTCACTCCTTCTGGCAGGTGATAAATCCTCAACTAAGTACAATGAAAACAGAGAGGGTATGCTCTGGAGATAATTAAGAAATAGAACTGATAGAACTGGGTGCCTAACAGGAAATATAGGTTTATAATAAGCCAGGAGAAGGTGTAGGTGTACACCCATGTTTTGGAAGGGCTTGAGATATATAATAAAAATTTAATAATAATGAAAATAACATTACTGAGCACTACTATGTGCCTGGTATAAGAATGAATGATTTACATACATTTTTAATCATTAAACCTCATGGCAATCCTTGGAATTTGGTACAATTAATGTCCCCATTTTACAGATAGTGAAACAGACTCAGAAGGGTTACCTTGCCTATGGTCACACAGCTTAGAATGAAGCAGAGCTGAGCACCACAGGATTGATGAAGGAGACATATTTGCTATCCTCAGTAAGACAGGCACTTAAGAATCTTCTTATGGGCAGCCAGCACCTTAGAGTACACAAAACGCATTAAAATATGTTATTAAAATATCAGATAGGAAATCTGAGGACTCTGCAGAACACTGTGATGTCTTCTTTACATGCACCATTGGTGAGATAGTGCTGCTGTTCATGCTGTTGCACAGCCCATGTCTTTTATGGGAAAAGAGAGGATAAAGTTTAAATTCTGGAGTCAGACTGCTTAGGTTGGCAACCCATTTTTTCCTATAAGACTTTGGTCAGGTTACTTAATCTCTCTGAGTCTGTTTTTTTATCCAGGTAATGGGAATAATAATTGCATTTTTGCTATTTTTATGGAGCTGCAGTCATAACTTTAAAAAGATAATTTATGCAAAGTATCTGGCACCTAGTAAAAGTCAATAAATGTTAGTGATAACAGTAGTTCAAAGAAATGACATGCAATTACCTATGGAAGGAAATATTAAAATACATAAAATCATATTTGAGATGAACTTTTAAGGAATTCAGAAAGCATAGAAAAGTGATACTGGGTTTAGGAGTTTAAAGGTATTTTTAATCCTGTTGATTGCTTTTATTGAGGCTGGCAGTAGGGTTTATGAGTAGGAGAGTTAAATTATTGGAAATATACTTAAAGAAAAGCAATTAGGCAACTCAATGTAATAGTCTTGGCAAAAGTCAACAACTGAACTCAGTTGGCAGTGGAGGGAACATAAAGGAAAAGATTGACAGGTCTGAGGTGCTACATGTTAGGAGACTTCTTCCCAGCATGCATTTGGGTTGCTTCCCTGCTATATCACTTGGTGAGTGCATAAGAAATGCCAACTCACTTTCCAGTTTGACTAAGCAAAAAATCTAATCTAGACAGCATTGCTATACTACAATTAAATGCTTTCCAGAATCAGGGATAAATGATTTGGGAGTTACCTGTTGTTCTGAGTGCCTGCACTTTGTTTTTATCCTTGGCACAGAATACCTAGAATTAGCGTGTGGGCTCCTTTATCCACCTTTGCTATTGCTATTCTGTTTGCATTCTGAGAGGTGTTTATTTGTTGGCTTGGGTGATTATTTACATTTTAGTTCTCAGTTTGAAGCATGGTCTCTAGAATTGTTTTTCTAGAATTCAGAAATATATAAGATGCAAAAATGTCTACACCCTCATGATTGTACCTAGTGTTTCAGTCTTAGTTGAGTTTTCAAAGTTGTCCTGCTAAGTAGAATTAACTTTGAGTAGAGTGACTACTTTAAAATTATTACTAATAGCGTTTTAATTTCTCATAGCCTAAATTTAATGGAAGTGGTTAGACTTTTTGTAATGAGCTGGATCTTTGTTCTATAATAACTTGAGAATGTCTGTGATATAAAACGAGCAAAAGATATTGAGAACATGCATACTTTTAGGGAAAGGAGAGGAGGGGCCTTAAACCTTATGGCTCCTTTTCAATGTGACAGAGGGCTGGCTCATCCTGTCTGAAAATCCTGGGTCCACAAGGGCCTTCCAGTGCAGCTGGGTGGAATTTGCATGTGCTTATTTAGATTAGGGCAAAAGGTTGGCTTGGGTGATATGGTTGTAGGTATACCCTTCCAGATGGGTACCATTCCACCCATCTACTCCAGGAGAAGCTCAGGGACTGAAATCGTCTCAGATACAAGGTGACAAATAACTTAAACAGTCATAATTGGGTTTTTACTTAATATGTTTCCATTTGGCATCTGCTAAAATGAACTCAGGTGTTTGGCATTCTAGGATTTGGCAGTCAAAGGCTTTTATGTTCTAATGTCTATGAACATAGCTTGGTTGGTGAAACAAAAATAAAGAATGAGCTGTCACAATGACTCCTATTATCATATCTTACATCTATAAGTTTATAAGTTTCACTATGTATGAGGCAGCAAATAATGCCACTGAGAATTCGCATACTGAGGACCAGGACTACCTCACTCAATGACTGTCACCATAAAGTCACAGCCTTTCTGCATCTTCATTTAGAATGTCCTTAAAGTGCTAGAAACAAGCAAATCTCTTTTTAAGCCTATTACCTCATACATGCCTCATGTGCCCATAACTTACCTGAATGAAATCTTTAAATGAGCTGTTGATGGCCTATTAGCTACCTTTTTTCCTCCCAAAGAAATTCATGTTCAGCTGCGAGGTAACTTCCCTGTGTGAAATTTACAGGTCTGTCAACCATAGAAAATCTTAATGCATAATACACAAACAAAACATATGCTCCTTTTGCAAAAAATGGCAAAAGAGAAAAGAATTTAGTTTCTGCTTTCCAAAGGGAGAAAACATGAATCTTGCAGTTTTATTTTTGCTCCCTTTTTGCCTTTAAATATATGAGATGACTACTAATGCGCATATTCACAGCAGGGGTAGAAGGGAAATGGCAGTAAATTGTAAAGCACATTTACATTATAACAAGGCCTGTGGAAGCATTGTATTTCACACAGTTATTTCAACAGAGGTTTGGACTCCCTCCAATTTAATTTTCTGAAGTTAGGCTGTGCAGCTGGGTCATTCCTGGTCTAATCTGGAAATGTATCTCTTATATGCTGTGGATTAGAATGCCAGCCTTCCAGCTGTCACCAGGGAGCATCATTTACAGCCACTGAGGTCTGAGGGCAAAGCATCAGAATCACTTTATGTGGACACAGCAGCCTAGCTAGCTTCATAAATGCTGTTACAAAGAGCAATAATCAATATTTCATGTTTAATGATGCAGAGCTAAAATTAGTATAGATTATATGTCTTCTATTTTTCCAAATTATGCAAACATTAGTAACCCCTTTTTTAATGTCCTTATTACACTTCCATTAAAAGAAAAAGAGTAATGGGCGTGAGGTGGACAGTGAGGAAAACTGGTGATATTTAATTGAATGGTTGAATAGTCAAAAGTGTCCAAAGTAATTTTGGCTTTTAGCTTTTGTTTAGTAGCTACCCTTAGGTTAGCATGAAATTATTCCCAACACAAAAAATAATGATGTATGTAAGTGGCATAGGTTTTGTCACCCATAGCTATATAATGTGGTAAATTGCAGATTGTTGCCACATTTTAAGTTATTCAAATCTCTGGAATATGCTGAGAATAAAACAACTAGAGTATAAGTCAGAAGAGTTAAAAGGTTGACATTTAGACAGAAGTACACTTTCAAGAAAAAGCAATTTTTAGTGGATTTCTGATTTTACACTTGTTCCAAAGAACAAACTCTGCTTATTTAGACAGTAGAAGTGGAAGGGACAGAAACAAAGAAGAACAATGTTATATTATTGGCCAGTTAAGGGTCTGATTAAGTGGCCACAGTGATGAGCTTGTCTAACCTTTTAGCTGTATTCTTCTGTTTGTGACAGGAGAAAAACTTACAGGATTAAAGTATGAAGGGAAAGCCCGACATAAAACAATAAAACCTAGCATCTACCATCTAGTCTAACAGTTCACACCCAAGTCACTTCAGAACAACTCTATGACAGTGGAAAGCAGGGCTTTGGCAAATAGTCAATCAATTATCCATCCCCTGAACCCAACAGTACAGCCTACATTTTACAACCACTCATAATATAGAATTCATTTGGAGAAATGGTATCAGGGAATATGGAATATGTCAGTTATACTTGAATAATTCAACTTGTGCTTTGCAGTAGGACTTAGCTCAAAAAATTTTTTTTAAAAAGATGGAAGTTAAATAGAGTGTAGTAGAACATGCCTGTTTGATGGCTGATCCACCTCATCTGGTGAGTCAAAGTGAGTAAGAAACTTTGTGTTAGGCCCTTGGGTTGACAACTTCTCCATAGGGATCAGCCATCAAACAGACACGTTCTTCTGTTAATTAATATGATTAATTAATACTGTTAATTCAATTTGTTGGATTATAGAACAGGAATTGCAAGGATAGGGCAAACAAAAGCAAACTTAGGATCGTTGAGGCATATTAGCTAGAGTCCAGGGGGAGAAAATAGATGACTTACTTAAAAGGGTGATTGAAAGAGTTAATAAGGTGATGACAATCAATATGGGCAGGGTATAGGTGAAATCATAAGGGAGGGTGAAGCATTTCGACTCATTAATAGGTAGAAGGAGAAAGAGGAAGGAAGAGAATACTTATGGGAATATGGCAAAAATTACCATGTGGGAGAGGCCACCCCCTAGGAATTGTGTCCTTCAGTTATGCCACTCTACGCTCCAATCAGAGAGGAGAGCAAAGAAAATAAATATTCCAACTTCTCTCTTCTGCAACCCTTTAATTTCTGCCAGCACCTCCTACTGCTCAGCCTCTACCCAAAGCCACAGAACAAAGGGGCCTAGTTGATAAAGTACAAAATTATGAGCCTCTGAGACCGAATAAAGGTAAATGGTGTAAATGAAGCTGTTGGTCGAGGAGTAAAAGTTTCAGTTATATAAGATGAATAAATTCTTGAGATCTAGTGTACAACAATGTATTACAGTTAACAACACGGTAGTGTATACTTGAAATTTGCTAAAAGGGTAGATCTTAAATATTCTCATGACACATAAACACAAGAAAAGAAAATGATAACTATGTGAGGTGATGGGAATGTTAATTAGCGTGATTATGATTATTTCACGAAGTACATATATCAAATGTATACCTTAAATACATACAATTTTTAATTAAAATTATTTTTAATTGTCAGTTATACCTCAATGAAGCTAAAATATGTTAAATAAAAAATCTGCATAATGATTTTTAAAAAGTATATCTAAAGGGACTTAGAAAAATTAGCAGAAGATATACAACTTCTTGGAAGTTTTGAGAGCATTAAGCTGCTAAGGTTTCTTTTCATGCCAAACTGATCAATGCACTCAATTCTTTTATTCAACATATATTTATTAAATACTTCTTAATTGCCTCTTGGGAAATAGGCACCTATAGGTGAGTAAGTCACCATCCTTAACCTCAAGGAGCTTGGCAAGGCATAGTGGTCAGGTAAAGAGGTAATGCTAAAATAGGAATCACTACAGTTACTGAGGAAGCAGGATGGAGTACCCAAACCTCCTGTTGAGTTTGGAAAGCCTGTAGAGAAGAGGGGTAAGTTGGAGGCTTTCTGAAGGAAGAATGGGAGTGGGCCAATAGAAGAGTTGAAGACACACTGTCCTGGAATGTCCAGTAAGAGATCAAGTGAGTTCCAAGATGACATGAAGTTTTATATGGCCAGAGTGGGAGAGAGAGTGTGTAAGGCAGGGCATGGGGTGGAGCCAGGACAGACTACTGGCCCTGGTGCACTAAACCGTGGCTGAGACACTGGAATCCACCTGAAAGCACCAGGGGCTGTGTTGCTTTCTAGTAAGGAAATGATATTGCTAGATATGAAATCAGAGACAAAGAGGACTAGTGGGAGAAACCAATCATGGGAAAGACCACTTGTATATTTTTAATGGTAAATTAAAACAAAAATTTCTCAAAGAATGAAACTCTGAGCAAAGATACATTAAGCAAGCCATCTTCCTTATCCATCTCTGAGAAAATGAGGACATGGTTTGGAACTTCCGGGCCAATTGAATTGAAGTGTTTTTGTATAGTTAGCTTAAATAACCAAATGATGAAATCAATCCTCTAAATTGTCAGCAGAGCATCTGTTCAGAAAGCTCTTGTTAGTCATTGACCTTATGTTTAATATGATTTCCTAGAACGTGGATAGGCAGATTGAATAAGGTATTGCTTCAAAGCCCTCCCCACCTGGCAAGCTCCCTGTAATGAAAGAATCAAGGAAAAGAGAGTGGTGGGCAGAGTGCAAAAGCCTTTTCCTTCCTGCTCCCGAAATCCCTGGAGAAAAAGAAAAAAGAAAAGCGTATCATAGGCACATCTTAGAGAAGAAAGTGCTGTACTACCAACAACTCAGTCTCTCTCCTAATTACATTTATGACCTAAAACCTAAAAATCCTCCCCTAGTTTTCAAGAATAACTAAGGAGTTTTATCCAACTTATTCTCTTTCTGTAAAGTGTCTTCAAGCTTGACCTTTTATATGACCTGGATTTATTGCTTATGTCCCTGGAGGTGGGATGTGATGAAGGATTAGGTAAGAGGGATGGAAGACTGGGAGAAAACAGGATAGTTGTGGAAACTTATTCTTACAATAAGAATCCAGCATCTTTAGTGCTGAAAAAGTTTTACCTTGAAAAATAAATGCCATGTGTATAATTGAAAAAGATACTATATTTCTATCACCTGTCCGTACATCCTTCTGTCTATCCATCCATCTGTCCATCCATCCATCCACCCATACATTCATCCATCCATCCATCATCTACCTACCTATCTGACATCTACCTATCTATGTGTCATATCTATCTTCCTACCAATTTATCATATCCATTCTGCCTGTATAGTACTTGCTTCTACTTACTGTGAAAAGCACACATGTAGGAGAGTTAAAAATAAAGAAATTCACACATCATCTAGTGAAAAATGGGGGAATAATTGTATTAACAGCCTGGACAGAATTGTTTTAGCAGTTGAATATTTAATTTGGCTTAAGCTTCTGGCAGCCAAGGCAAAAGAAACAATCTCTGTAAGACTTATAAGTTGATATTGTTGATAAAAAGAAGTGCACTATTATATAAAAAGTAGAAACCATCCCCTAGTACTGAATCCTAAAATTTTATTCTTTTATATAAGAAAAAACTTGTTGCAAAATATACAGTGTTTTGTGTAGTAATTTTGCAGAAGATGCAGAAATGTTCTTCATATTAGCTTTGGTATACCCATGTTGGATATAAAAGCAGCGGCCTTTAATAAAAAGGAACCGAAGACCATAACTTGCGTCATACATTAGTCTTCTGAATAAAAACATTTTTAAGATACTGCAAAATAAAATAAAATAAAATAAAATAATAAAATTAAATAAAATAAATAAAATAAAATGAAATAAAACAACAACAAAAACCCAACAATAGCACCTGCCCAGTCCTGAACTTTTATAGTTCTATGCCCCACTAGTTTGATTTTGTATTTAGTAGCCCTAGATTATGGCCTTTATTGTCACTTCTGAGTTAGGATTCTTTAAATTGTAAAAAAACAAAAACGAAAACAAATCTTAACTGAAAGTGCCTTAAGCAAATGAGAGAATCTATTGAAAAGTCCATCAATAAATTTCCTGCTTTCTAGTTCCAGTTTGATCCAGAAGTTCACAGCATCGCTGGGCCTTTGGGTCCTTGGCTGTTTTCCTACGTCTCCATCCTCTTTGCTGTGTTATCTTTTCCTTCCAGTTAGCATTTCACACACCAGCAAATACTTCTATTGCATTCCAGGGTTTCTCACTTTTCAAAATTCTATACTCTAAAATTCAGAGAAAGAAAACCAAATTCTTTTCCAAATACTGAAGTGAAGTTAAAACAATTAACATTTGTAGAGCAACTATTGTTACATATAATGTTCAGTAAATTAAGCCAGAAATAAATAATAGATAAATATTCTTTATGCAATTCTTGAAAATAAAAAATTAGTCTACGGTGATAGAAATTGGAATGGGGTACCTTCAGGATGGGGGAATTGACTGCAGGGTGCAAAGGAACTTTCTGGAGTGAGAGAAGTGTTCTGTATTTTGTTTTAGATGGTGGTTCTATTAATGTACTCATTTGTCAAAACTCATTTTCCTACACACTGATGATATGTGCATTTCACTTTTGAAAAAGAAAGCCCAGGTACTAAAAGAACATGCTGGCCAATGTCCGGAGAAGTGACTGAAGTGAGCTCATGTGGGAAATGGGGACACAGAAGTCCACCACATGGCTTAGACCAGACTGAGAAGTAGTGGTCGAATTCCAGACATATTTCTAAGTTGGAGCCAACAAGAATAGTTGATCGATTGACTATATTGTGAGGGAAAGAAAGGAATAAAGGCTGATTCTTGGGTTTTGACTCTTTGGGCTTTGACTCTTGGTAGTGATGCCATTTACTGAATGAGGCAGAATTGGTTAGAAGGAGGAGGTTTGGGTGAGAGGATATAGGCAGGGAAATCAAGTCTTTGGTTTTGAACTTGTAATCCCTGTCAGACATGCACGTGGAAATGTCAAGTAGGCACATAGATGTATAATGGTGGAGTTCAAGGTGAGGTCAGCTGCAGTTATAAATTTAGAGTTATAGGACTGAATAAGACTTCCTGAGGAGCAAGGATAGTTAGGGAAGAGAAGAGGACAGAAGCCCAGGACAGGCTGCTGGCATGTTTCCTGGGGAGCTAAGATTTTGTAAGAATAAGGTCTGGAAGCAGCAATAAGGAGCATGTAGGATGTCACATGTAGGGAAGAAATGGCCACCTCTTAAGAGGACTGCAGGGTAGAGCGGTGATCAGGGACTCAGCCAAGTTTGTCATCAGCAAAACCCTCTATATCCCCTAGTTATTTAAATACTCTCTTTAAATAATTCTTTGATCTTTTTCTAACAAAAATCTAGAATGTCAAGGCAGGGTTCAGGTAGAACAAGATAATTAGGGAATGTTCAAATAAATGGAGGAGATACAGGATTTTGTTGACGACAGATTGCATGTTCCAAAGGGCTCAGTGGAAAGGTTGGAGGGATTGGGAAGAGGTGAGTGACTGGTTCAGATTCTGGGATTTACAGTGCAGTGTGAAGTTAAGGAGACTGGGTAATGGCAGATGACCTTGGAGACTTGGTTGTCTGGTGGGTTAGAAGCATGCTGAGACTAGCTTTGATGGTCTTTTAGGAGCACATAAGTAGTCAGTTCTAATTGGAGTTTCCTTTTGGCAGCTCAGCAGTTTGTGGTGATGAAGCAAGTAGTGCGATCTCAAAGAACAGTGGCCTTCCTAGGTCCAGAGTTCTATGGGCTTTTCTTAAACCCCACTGTGACTGACAACAAGATTGGGGGTAGGCAGTGTCTCCAGGATCTGGGGCTGACTTCTGTCACATCTCTGAGCCAATCACTATGGCCAGAGGGTTGGGATTACAGAAACTATGGATGTCTGAATTTCAGGGAAGGGATGTGTGCATGTGGTTGTGTGTATATGTGTGTCTGAGCACTGGGGCTAAGGGAAGAGGTTGCTGAGAATTACTAAGAAGTAAGAGAAGGTGGTTACTGATTGGCCAAACCCAGCATACTCATTAGAGTACCCCACCCAGCAACCAGCAAACATAATACAGTTGACAGAGTAAACTTGGGGAGTGAGTGAAATAATATAAACGTATCCCCACTCTAGAAAAATAACAGGAAGCATCATTTTTAGTGATGAAAATGAAATCACAATTTTACTGGCAGTATTGTATTTTAATTTGATCAAGAATGAAATTGTTTTGTTTGTTTAAGCACTTATCCATTGCAAAGTCCAGAATATTTAATGGTGTGTTATCCCAATTTTGCTTATAATTGTACTCAAATATTATTGCCCATAAGTACATGGAATCAGTTTGTAAGACACTTCTTTTTTTCCCTCATAGGAAGAAATGAAAACATTGCAGAATCCTTTAGAGCAAGTTAATGATGGAAACTATTTGCTTGAAAAGTAAGTAAAAAAAAAATACTAAAGAAAATTAAATTATTTGTGAGGTTGAGAGCCTTGAATGAAAGAAAAAAACTACTTGGTAAGGCAAAAATGAGTAAGTAAATTTGACAGTTTCTTATGATATCATTGTGGTCAGGACCCAGATATGTTAGATTTATGACTAGTTGAGCTATGATACACAAACTATACTGATTAACAGAGTAATTGAATGTTAGGAGATGTTTTTGGTGGTGTGTTTGAGGGCTGGAAACTTAATCCCTTCCTGTCGTTAGCTTTTAAGTCAATGATGTGTATAAAAGGCAATCATAAATTTGCAAAAAACATAAGGGTAACAAAACTAATAAGATGAACATTCAAAATAATACTGCAGAATGGAATAAAACTGAGCTGGAAAAAAAAAGAAAGAGACAAAAAAGAGCTAAAAGTCTTCCATTTAGGTTTTTTTTTTTTAACTGTACAGTTAGGACACATGAGATATATACTGATTTCAGTTTTATGGGTAAATACCTAGAGGTTTTATCTGATGTTAACATGAGGCCATGACTGACTATAACTTCTAAAAATATTACCACAATATTAGACTGATTAGTAGTCCTACATTGTCAAGATAAAAGAAGAAAAAGTTAACTACCATCTATTGGGCATTTACAATGTACTCTGTATTAGTAAATGCTTATAGATATTTCCTCGTGGAATTCTGATTACAGCCTTTCAATATAAGCATTGTTATTTCCATTTTATAGACAAGGAAAGAGACTCAGAGAACTTTTAGGACTTGTGTAAGTATATTCAGCTGAGAGTGGTAAGGAAGGATGAGAATCAAGCCCAGGTTTGAATGCTGCTATAGCCCCTGCTCTCAGCCACACACTAAGTCTAAATGTCAAACCAATGTGGTATCCTGTTTGGCTCTGGGCATCACATTTTAAAGGCACAGTAACATTCCCAAGGGAACCAGAGGAAATCAGTTAAAATTGTGAGAGTTCTGTAACCATGTGAAACTGCCACAAAGAGCTGAGGATTAGTAGCTTGGAGAAAAGAAATCTCAGGACATAATGGCTATCCTTAAATATTTGAAGGAATTTTCCTATAAAAGAGGCTAAATTCCTCTTCTTGCTCTAGAAAGCAGAATAAGGACCCATGAGCAGGATTTATGGAGAAACAGGTTTGTGACTCAGAATAAATGATAACTTTTGTAAAAATTCAGCCTTCCCAACAGAATGGACTTCTTTAATCAGGGGTGAGCCGATAGATACTGAAAGTGCCCCAGAAGAGTGAGATGCTGCTGAAAACATTCCTAACAATGGAAGACCTTGAACTTCATTCCTCTCTCTGCTCTTTCCTAGCTTTGTGAGTCTGGAAAAATTATTGAACCACTCTGAGCCCCAATTAGCACATAGTTAGAAATGAAGGCAATAATACTGGCTTGACAACCTTATTGAGAGTATTAAATGAAACAACCATGGTAACACAGTGCCTTCAGTGTCAGCTTTTTCCTTTCTGTCCAGGTGGGTGTTTGGACTAGATAGGTTCTCAGGTTCATTCCATCTCGATGATACTAAGAATTTTCTGTTACCACTTAAAGGACAGCGTCAGCCCTTTGATCAAATCAAGTTTCTGGGTTATCTATGGATTTAATTTAACCTTGTTATGTCTGTTCTCATTAATATGAACAAAAAGAATAAAATAGTTCAATTTCCACACCCTCTCTCATCACCACCATCACTAGCTATATATAAGCAATAATAACTAGAGATTTTGGCTGAATTAGAAAGAAAATTTTTCTTCAATGCGATTAGCGTTGTAATGATGTTAGGTCAGTGGTTCTTCACCCCGGCTGCACTTAGCATCACCCAGGGAGTTTAATAAAAATGCCCCATCCCAGATAAATTCAATCTGTATCTTTGGGGGTGAGGTCCTGGGATCAGTATTTCTTAAAAGCTTCCTTCATGTGATTCTAATAAGGACTTGGGGTGGAGAACCAGTGGTAGATGCATTTTAGATTCTTTTTGGTCATTCAGTAATCTCATGCAGTTTAATTCTCTGAGGACACACTTTCTCTGTGATGTTCAGCCCCTTTATCTATTAAATCTGGCTATGCTGGTTTTTCATTATTGATTTAATGTAAGAAGTGAACTCAAAGTTTTTTTCTGCTAATTGACCACAACTGTATATTAAACCTCTCAATTACACCAGCCTGTATCTTTCCCATTTCTCTGCTCTCAGGAAGATATGCAAAGATTAATGGTGTATATGTGGCTTCTGCCTCCTCTCCCTGCTCCCATTCTTCCCCATTATCTAGAGGCCTGTGAAAGCTAAAAGCTTCTGGAAATGACCTGTCTGCTTTGTATGTTTATTTTTCCCAGTCATGATTGAGTAATTCCAGGGATGGGAATTAAAGTTCCCCTCAAGGCATGCAGTCCTATGGGGTAAATTTTCCTTTTATGCTTGTCCAAGACAGAGAAAACAATGATTGCCAGCCCTAACAGGTATACCCTGGGATTCTGGAGATTTTCCTGGTCTGCTTCCAGGTAGGGTTGTGTCCTTGAAAGCTGTCATATTTGATTGAAAAATTGGTATACTTGGAATGAGCAGATTAAGCATTTCATTACAGCTGTAGCTGACTTAGATGCTGATGTAAATCATCTCAGCTACTTGAAATGACCATAAGTTAAGTGATAGTCGTGTCATAGCAGTTGATTGGTTATTCCCCCTTGGAACATTACATTTATTCTGAATGCTCAACAGGGTTTTGTGGTAGGCACTGTGAAGGGAGGGGACACTGGAACTCCATTATGCTTGAGACCACATTCAGGGCCAGTCGAGTATTTTTGTGTACACACACACACACACCACACTTACTGAAGCCAGTAAACAGAGTAAAACAACAATTAGCAAGGTCATTAATTAGGAGGCTGCTTATGACACTATTGTTTTTGATAATCATTTAGTAACTTAACTAAGACCTTAGGCTGATAGCTATTTTTCGTAAACTTTGGATGAGGCTGGATCTTTGGTAGAAAATGTGTGATTGCGAGTTGCATATTCTCCTGACATACAATCATGTTATTAGCCATAGGAAATTATTGATAGAATGAACTAAAGCTACCCAATTTAAGCCTATAGGTATTTGTAGTTTATATTTTGTCGAGGATGTATATACTGTAAACCCAAATCATAAAATTTGTTAATATAAAATTTTTTTTCTTTATGAAAACTTGAACTTTGTCTTTGATTGCTACATCTCTACAGGTCCCATAACACCTCACCTATTATCTCTATTGTCCATTTTGCTCATCTGTTATTTAGGATTTTAATTTACAAAATCTTAAACTATACTTGTTGTAAGGCTGTTGTCCCTACAAGAACATAGTATTATACAGATAAGACTTTACATGCTCACCAGTCCTGGATTAGGTCCCTCTGTGTTTCCCCTTTGATGACATTTTCATCACATTTGTGGTGACTTAATATCCATCTTCTCCTAGATTGTAAGACTATAAGAACAGGGACCATGTCTAGTGCGTTCACCATTGCAGCCCCCATACTTTGCATCATTCCTGGTACATAGAAGATATTCAATATATCTGTAAGTGAGTGAATAAGAATAAATTAATAATGGACCCTGAATGCTGACAGCACAGAGCGAGCAAGCAGTGTTTTTTTCTCTGCCCCTTAGCTTCCCAGGTGGGCAATCACAAAGCTATCTTGGGCTGATGACACCACCTACTGGCCATGAATGAATTTCTCTGATCTACACCATGTTTTCCCCACCACTTAGTAATTTTTTTTCTGAAGAAAGGAAAATAAGTTCATTATCCTAAAAATGCCTCCAGCATAATGTTTTTTCTTATCTAATTCTTTTCTTTACTATCACCATAATCCTGGTCCTCATTATCTGGCCAATTTGAACACTCTCTTAAATAGTTTTCTTTATTCTCCTGGCTTACTCTTACTTCAAACCATCCTTAAATGTTCTATCCATCACATTTTCCTGCTTCAAATTATTTATGTTTCCCTCCAACAATGTTTTTCACACTGTAGATCACAATCCATTCTTGGTTTGTTAATTCAATTTGATGGTTAACCTCTGTCCTTTTAAAAATATTTGAAATATAATTTAAAAATATCAGAGAATATTATTCTGGGGGAAATGATGTTTCTTGAAACTTTTGTTTCAGTTTTGAACACACACACACACACACACCCTTAGTTCATGCCTGTGTATTGGATTAGGATGTCAAATATTTATGAAAACCACAGTCAGTAGAATTAAGTTTAATACATCTGATATTAAAACCCTCCGAGCATTACTTTGTGGTAGTGAGACTTGAATTTTAATGTGGTTTCTGCTGAATTTAATGTAATCTCTCTGAGCTTCAGATTTTTCAATTGTATATTAGGGAAAATAATACTTAAGTGATAGAGGTTACTGTGAAAATTAAATAAGATAATACATTAAAAAAGTCTGTGACAGTGTTTTGTACACATTATGTGGCCAATGACTATTAGTTTTCTGCTTATCCAAACTTCTTTCCTTTTATAATTCTTTTATCCTCTACTTCCACCAAATTTCTCTCTTTATTATCTAAAAATTGCTTGACTTTTTATTTTTTACCTCCATTCCTTTGTTTTAATATCTTCCTCACATAAATTACCTTTCATATCTCACCTTACTTAATTTCTATACATTCTTCAATCCCCAGCCCAAGTGCCACTGTCTCCATGAAGCTCTCCTTGACCATTGTAGCCCACAGTGATCTTCTTATAAGCTCACGGAGACAGGAAGAAAGATTCAATGACAGTGGCACCATTGAGGATGAATGAGAAACTCTCTACAACTTACTAGCTGGGTGTTGCCATAGGATTTATGTGTGTGTGTTTTTTTTTCTCCCACTGAAATGGTTCAATATTTTGCTTTTCTCTTCACTTACAGAAAATGATTTTCATGCCTTAGATATGAATGTCGAACTGAGTGGTAGAAATCGAAAGAACAGCAAGGGTGAAGGCAAAATAGAATTTTCTTTATGGTATGGTTATCTAGCTATCATCCATCAATAGGAATTAGGACTCTTTTAATAAATTAACATGAATTAAATTGAATAGATATCTGCTTTTTTAAAATAAATACAATTGGTGGTATTATTTCTATAATTGTTAGCTTTCTGGATTAAGCTATATTGAGACATTATTTCTGTTTTCAGTCACCAGCTGGCCATGGATGTGGAGAATAATATTGAAAAATATCACCTCAATCTACAGCCCTTGGAATCAAAGGTGAAAATGTAAGTTATTTCAAAGTTTACATTAAAGCATTAAAGTTCTTGTTTTATTAACTTCTGAACTACTCTGGAGTTTGGGGGTACAAGAATTACACATTTATTTATTTCACACTTATGTGTTACACTTACTTCATCTCTGTCCTGAGCAGCAACAAAGCTGTTTTGGGCACATGCCCAGATAGTGTAGGGAATTATCTGATTGTCATCTCTACATTTCTTGGTTTTCCCTTTCCAGGCTGAATACTGTTTTTCAGCTTCTAGTGGCATTTTCCACTGTCTTTCATCTCAATGACTTGGTTAATTCCACCTTAGAACAACACAGTTGTTTCCACATCAGGCCACTTCTTTATTACATATACACATATACAAACAAACACACACAAAAATACACACATACACACACAAATACACACACATCCTTTCAACCAACTATCTTCTTTCTTCCCATTTCCATTTCAGCTCTCATCTAAATATTTTGAAAAACATATCTTATCTTTCTTTCTTACTACCTATCATTTTTTAAATTCTTTCTTACTAAGGCCAAATGTGAGTCCACTTCCCCCACTGCAAATGAATATTGCATAAAAATTATGGTAAAAACAGCTCCATATTAAGAAAATGAAATTAATAAGCTATAAGGTCAGACAGACATATTATAGAACAAAATGGCAGCCTTTTAAAATCATTTTTAAGTGGAGAAGGGGTCTATCAGAGCATCTTAGAAGCAATTTTAAACTATTCATGCCCACTTTCTGTGATCCTTTTCCATTCTGACTCCCCTTTAGGGTACATATAAGACTTGCCACTGAGCATGTATGTAATACACACACACACACACACACACACACACACACACACGCTCAGCTTAACACTCTGAGAAGCATGTATCTAAGAAATTATATATACCTGAGCTTGGCCAGGATCACTAATAGTTTGCTAGAAGCCCAAAGAGGAATCTTTAGAGAAGAAACCACCCTGAAGGAGGGAGCCTTAAGATGTACAACTTTGAAGAGCAATAAGCCATTGCTGGATTGAGGAAGTAAAACAGAAATGATGCAGATATACCATTCTGCTGGATAAAAGCAAATGTTAACATATACCACTATAAATCTCTGTTACCCTTGGTTATCATCAGTAAAAAGCTTGCTTCTGAGTGACCACATAGGGCTACCTCTCAAGGTAGAGTTCTAACATGGCTTCTGAACCAGTTGCTTCCCCAATCCAGGAAACTCTGTGTCACATTTACTAGAGGAATAATGAACCAGGCTATCAAATCATTTTATGTAAGCAGGGTGTCAGCCCCACTATACAAGATGTTAGTTTCCAACCATAGGTTGCTTTATCCTTAGGATGTTTTTTTTATTACGATAACGTCCTCTGAAATAAAAAAAATACTGGAAAGGAAAGTTGACTACATGAAAACCTCCCTGTTCTTTCTTAGTTTCCATCATCTCTAATATGCAGAGGCAGGGCAGCAGTTGT
Organism: Macroglossus sobrinus; assembly: GCA_004027375.1. Lineage (NCBI taxonomy): Eukaryota > Metazoa > Chordata > Mammalia > Chiroptera > Pteropodidae > Macroglossus > Macroglossus sobrinus. Next base: position 663,755 of record PVKZ01000080.1, on the reverse strand, counting down.
GAGGAAGAGGAACAGGCAAAGAAAAAAATCTCTGTGCCTAAGATACTAGCCAACTCAGAGCATCTGGGATCTTATTTATAAATGGTTTGATGGAGGAGTCTCAGCTAGTGAAATGCAAACCGAATGGCTCTATCTCTTCTAATAACTCTGGACCCCGTTTTCACTCACATGGAGGAAGATGAGAGAGAGAACACTTAATCTTGCCCATCAGACAATTTAGTTCAGTTCAGTGACTCTCGTCTAATCTGGTTATTGAATTTTTAACTCTCATGACAGGTTAAACATCTTCCCTCCACATACATTAGGCCTTTCCCACAGCTCTGCAGCCTGCTCCCCTCTCTTCCCTCTCCTCTTTCTACTCTCCCCATCTCCCCTCCTTCCTCCTCTCTCGGTGTCACCTTTCCTTCTCCTCATGTACTAAACACCAAGGCTGCCCCAGTTTTCTCATTGATGGTGAACGCTGAAGTTCCCAGTCAGTTGTTTCCTTTAAATACCTCTAAGAGACTATTTTTTTTCCTTGTAGGAAGGACCGTTAAGTCTCCCCTGAGACCTCCACTGTTAGTCTAGGCTGCACCCCTCATCGTGTCCCTTGCTCTGCTGAGGCTGTCTACCCCAGGCTGACCTTGGCACCCTCCACAGGGAGAATCTCGGCATACCCCTATCCTAGCTCCCCAAGAGATGTTCTTTAGACATGCAGAGCATTGGCTATGAAAGATAGGGTCTTGTCCCAGGTTCCTGAGTCACTCAGATTTCATAGGCTTTCTCTTAGAGTCTTCTGACTTCTGTTGGTGGGAACCAGATGAACATTTACCTTCCCCCAGGGGTTAGAGAGAAGTGAGGTTACTGTACCATAAAATTTACTTTTCTAGAAACTCTCCTCTCCCCTCCCTGAGGAGGAGGGAGAATAATAGTTTCCAGTGAAGGTTTTCTGGACAGTCTAGCCCTGCAAGTCCTGAGGTAGGATGCACCTTGGCAGTTCAACCTCTGAATATAAAAGATAAAGCGAGATGAGAGCTGTCGTCAGGCGCGGCTGCCTTCACTGTATACCTGTGCTCTTAGGGACCTCAAATTGGGGTCGGGTGGGTCAGGAAAGGGTCTCAGTTATGTTCTCACACTCAGGACAACATTAAAGGGAAAGAATTTGGTAAGAAAACCTAAACCTGTATGTGGTAGCACAAAGTATCAGTGGAAGGAGGAAGAGGACTGTGGGGGAAGAACATGTGTGTGGGGAGGTGTAATTTAGATGAACTGTCAGGAAGGGTGCATTACCTGGTTCATGAATGTTAAGAGGTAATCTTGAGTTTTAGATTTGGAAGATCAAAGGATTGCATGAAAAGGGCAAAAGCAATCAAGATTGCATAGCTATTAATAAAAAGTCATTTTGTGGGGAGGTAAAAGGCAGGTTTTCTGAAGATCAAGCGAAGGCAAGCTTCTCAAGTCAGAAAATTTAGTGAAAGCAAAAGTAATACTGAAAGCACCACAAAGAAGGTCCGGTCCTCAGCTCTAACCGAAGACAAAAGATTAATGTATTCTTAAGAGCCGTGGCTGGAACAAAGGTCCAGGAATGACACACACATCAAAGGAGTATCGGTTTTAACACGGAGGCCTGACCACAAAGAAAGGAAACGGACTCACCGGGTCCCATCAAACCTCTGCCCTTCACGTTGGGGTCACAACTTGCATGTTGCCATAGAACTAAAATGCATCTTCCAAGTAAAAACCATCGTTTAAAAGTTGCAATCTCCATTTGCAATCTCTCTCCTTATGTTTTAACACTATTTTGTGATGGAATGACATAGAGGTCTATTGAATACAAATCATCTTTTTAAAAGTCTGCTCACTAAATATGTTCAATTCCTCTCATTTTTTTATTAATATGTTTGATTTAGTGATGAAACATTCAGCTTCTATAAAGGAGGGAAGAGAGAGACACATACACACGCACTCTGGAGAAAGAAGACAATTCCCAAAAGAATTTCAGGAATAATTTGCAATAAAGCCTTATTAAGTTGCATTTGTTTAAGAGTAATGCCTATCAACGTCAGTCAAATGTTTAATTAAAAGAAAATATGAGATAAGGGAGATTGTGAGCATAGAGCAACCTAGGTTCAAATCCCAACTCTGCTCCTGACCCACTGTGTGACCTTGGGAACACCGCTTACCGCCCTGGGCCTCCGTTGCACACCTCTGTAGGATGAGGACACTGACCATGTCTTAAAGGATTGTAGTGACCTTTCAATGAAAAAAATCCAGGAAAAGCATTTAGCCTAGTGTATTTTTTCTTTGTAATTATACCTTTTCCAACCATATTTTGATGTCAAATTGGGCTAATAATGCCCGTAAAGATTTTGGGGAATCCAGCTTATCATATTGATGTATGTGATCTGCACATGTTACTTAAATATATTTGAAAGTGTTTGATTTTCATTATAATGATTTCTCTAGGGTCTCTATTTGTTAAGTTTAGGGTTAATTGACTTAGATACCTTATCCTTGACTCCTTGCAAGAATTACAAAGAAGTTATTGGTAGTCTCATTTTGTGGGTAAGCAAAATGTAGGCCAAGTTTAAGTATTTTGCCCAAGACCACAGCTAATGAGACCTAAAACTGAGCAAGAACTTATATCAGTGTAAACACACTTAGTTGGGAGGGAAAATTATGCACTCACTTTCTCCAGTGACCACAGTGTAATCTATGGCAACATAGGGAACTATTTCCTCTAAACAAACAAACAAACAAACCCGAAAATCTGGCAGAGCAACTCTATTACGTTGAAGCCCCTAAGAAAGGATAGGAAAGGCTGGGAAAGGCTGAGATACAATCTTGCCTTAAGCCCCACCCCTGATGTAGTAATTGACAATTGGGAGAAAAGTCAAAAGCCAGAGCTTCTTTCTGAGGGGCAAAAGGTTCGTACCCTGCATTGGTCACTCCAACTTTTAAGACTGGAAAAGTGAGTCTCCAAGACATCTGGCTTTGAAGACCAACCACGTTTGTGCCCTGGAAGCCCACGGTGCCCTGGCAAACCCAGGACCGGCCCTTAGAGGGACCGGCTCATGCGCAGACTCACTCACCTCAGGCCTGTCCCAGCATAGAAGCAGCGTTAGAAAAGCGCACAGGCCCTAAGTGGAAGAGACTCAGTTGCTAATTTTAAAGCTTTGGCCTGAGGGTGGGAGCCTGCTGGGTTACTCCAGGAACGGGGATGGAGACCCGCTGGTGCTCCCTATTCCCGCTCTCCCTCAGCCTTGCTGAACAGGTATGTGCCATCTTTATTTTCTTTTTCTTTTTCTTTTCCTCCTTCTTTTTCCTTTTCTTCCTCGCCTCCCTTTTTTTTCCCAGCAAGTACCATCTTTGCACTCCCTCTCTGCTTCATTTCAGTCAGTGGTCACCAACTTCACACTCTTCTCCTGCTACACCCCAAGCCACCAACACCTCTCAGAGAAGAGCTTCTGCACACACTTGGTGCCTTTTTTTTTTTTTTTAACTCTGGTGACCCAGTTTTTGTAGCTGCCCCCAGGGGCCTAGCTCTGGAGGCCAGGGTGGGGGCCTGTGTTCTTGGGCCCCACAGGACTGTAATAGTCGAAGTGACAGTTCTTGGCAGGCACCACTGTCAGGGCCCTGCACAGAGAGCAGGCTGAAACACATGCCCAGTCTTTCTAAGAAAGAGGCCTGTTTGCTGTCCAGGAGCTGTGGTATGAGGGTCAGGCTGCTTGTTGGGAACACTTATACAGGCCTGTGGTGGTGCTCTCCAGTGCACTGAATCTGTGTGTTGTCCCTCGGCTCACTTCACTTCAGCAGTATCTTCCAGAAACCAGATATACCCTTATCTAGTGCCCTGATTTCTGTGACTGCCACCAGGAGCCATCTCTGCATCGCCTGGCTCTGTGGCCTTAAGCTTGTCATTCCCATGGGACTGTAATCAATGGAAAAAGAGTCTTAAACAGCTATCACCTTGAGGCACAGCAAGAGGCTTCAGACCCAGGTGCCAGTCTTTCTGTGAATGAGGCCTATGAGCTTATCATCACAGCTGCAGCCTGAGGGACAAGCTTCTAATTAAACACATATCTAAGGGCTAACTGTGAACCTTTCCCCAAGACCTCAGAGGGCTGGCACTATTTTGCATTCTCCCTCTGTCACATTCCAGGGTACTACCATCTCTCAGAGGATACCCTAGTTTTCACATCTGGTATCCTGGTTTTTGTGGCTACCACTCAGAGGTACCCCTTGATTTTCTAATTCTGGTGGCCCAGGAAGGTTGAGTTCTTTGGACCCGTGGAACTGTAACAATTGGAGAGACAGCTCTTGGTAGGCAACTATTCCCAGAACACTCACTGCAGTCTTTCTGTAAAGGAGGACTATTTGCTTGTCCTGGAGCTTCAGCCTTAGGGGCAGGTTTTATGTATGACACACAGCCGGAAGCTAGGAAGGTGCTCGCAGCAAATATAGGTGGGGACACAGTATCTTTAAGCTTTCCCTTTGCCTTGGCGATAGCTCACCCTTATTTCCCAGATAGGAGCTTATATACTTGTGTAGAAATCCCAATTTTTGTAGCTGCCACCCAGTGTACAACTTCAGATTGCCTAGCTCTGGTGGAGAGCCAGCTTACGCTTACAGTCTCACAGGATATATATTTGCATTCTTTAAAGCTGCTACCTGAGTGACTGGCTTCCTTCCAATTAGCTGGAATCTAGATACTGACTGAGATCTTTTTTGGACAATGACTGGTCTTGACACGTCTTGAACTCATGGGAGCTATTAAAAAATAAGATAGGCTGCTTGGACAATCACTAAAGTTTTAGAAATAACTGACAACTAGGGTTGAATGATACGTTTCGTCTCTTACACAAGGCCAATTCTTCAAGACTGGGGGAGGTGACTATTTCATCTAATGCATAGAAACCACCACAGAGAGTCAGGCAAAATGAAGAAACAAAGGAATGTGTCCAAATGAAAGAATAAGATAAAACCTCAGGAAAAAAAAACAAACAAATAAACAAAAACTTTATGAAATGGAGGTAAGTAATTTACCCAATAAAGTATTCTAAGTAATGGTCATAAAAATGTTTTCTGAACTCAAGAGAAGAATGGATGAACACAGTGAGAAATAGAAGGAAATGCCAAACTCAAAGTCACAGAGATGAAGAATACAATAAACACACTTAATTTCTAAACACACTTTCTCTTTCTTCTTTGAGCATTTATTGAGCTATTTCTGGGACACAATCTTAGGAGAATATATTTGTTGATCATCTACTCACTATATTCTTTTGAGTATATCTAGTGGAGGAAGAGGACCGCTTGGAAAAGAGGTGTTGAGCTGGTCTAGTCTGATACTCTTCTTTTTGACTGATTAATATCTCTCAGAGTTACTTTTCTCTTTCATAGACCCAGTTGCCTCTGTGTGTACCTTATTTCTCAAGTGCCTTCTCAAGTCTTTATAAAGAAGAACATTATTGGAGTCCAGACCCAATTTGGCCAAATTCCCATCTGTGAGGGAGTTGTAGGTTTTTGACAGAGTGATCTTAAATGTTGGTGAAAAAACTTGCAGGAAGATCCAGAAGAGTATAAGTTTATGATGCTTAGGAAGTACCAATAATCAAAGTAAGGAGCTAGAGTCAGGAATTACAAACTTGGCATGAACTGGAGTGGAGGGGAAGTTGTCCAGGGACATGATCTCTGGCTTAAGGAGAACTGAAATGTCACTTTGTATATCCCATAGAACTAGGAGGAGGAAAGGAGATGCTTAAGTGTAAATTCACCTTTGCAGACCTTACCTGAGTTTCGATCAACATTGTTTGGTTCTTTAAAGGTGTCACACTGCCCCCTTGTGTTCAATAAGCTAAAATGTAATATCTCAAGTGGCCACTATATATTTTTTTCTATTATTTTCTGAATAATCAAGGCAAAGAGGGAGGAGTGGAGAGGGAGAAAGGAGAGAGAGAGAGAGAGAGAGAGAGAGAGAGAGAGAGAGAGAGAGAGAGAGAGAGAGAGAGAGAGAGAGAGAGAGAGAGAGAGAGAGAGAGAGAGAGAGAGAGAGAGAGAGAGAGAGAGAGAGAGAGAGAGAGAGAGAGAGAGAGAGAGAGAGAAAGAGAGAAAGAGAGAAAGAGAGAAAGAGAGAAAGAGAGAAAGAAAGAGAAAGAAATAAAGAAAAAGAGAGAGAGAAAGAGAGAAAGAGAAAGAAAAAGAAACTTCTTTTTAGTCACTTTTCAAATGTCACATGTTTTTAAGTCCTTGATAGGCAGTTTTACAGACTTAGGCGCCCACAAGGGACAGAGCTCATCAGCAGGGATCTGGGAGACACTCAGCACTTGAAGCTCTTCAGATGATAGGGCAATCTCTAACAGCTTCCAAAAGTCCGATACTCCTTAGTAAAATGGATCCTGGAAGGAGCAGTGGGACCCTCAGACTTGGGCATGTGTTTTTATAGGACCATCTTTGAGATTGTGTTTAAAATCTTTAAACCAAAGAAAAAGAAATAAGGATGCATTTTGAGCAAGCACTGCAAATAAAACAGTGACCACATATAACTCAAACCACAGTCAGATTCTCCTTTAATGGGACCTGAAGTGTGTACATAATTTGGAAGGCCCTTTAAAAAAACCCCTAAAACATATCTACTTTTGTAATTTTATACAAACCGTGAAGAGCCCCGCACAGGGTCTTGAGAGAAGCTTCCGCCCTCTAAGTAAGGGCCACCGAAGCTTATGTTTCAGGAAAATTGGCCTCTGACCGCAGGGTATTGTTTCACTGCAGTTTCTGGACTTTTCCTTGAGCCTTAAAATTCACAGAGACTTCATAAATTAGGAGACGCGTACACATTCAATAGCATGGTAGCATTTTTTTTTTTATCGTCTGGCTGTTGAAATTTGGTAGTCTGAACCATTCCAGCTAAATGAAAATAAATCAGTTTGTTTACTCAAAAACTACTTTAGTGACTTCAGTTGTATGTGAAGAATTATAGAACAGGTGCTTCCAGGAGTCTGAGAGAGAGAGAGTGAAGGAATTAGTGCAACCACTTTAAAAAGCCGAATCCTGACAATTGGTCTTCATGTCCTGCTAACTCCCAGGAGACTGCTCACTGATCACCTGTGAAAACCTAGATATTAATCTCAAAGATTAGAAGCCAGTCCCCCAAAACAATGACCTAGCTTTCACAAAGAAGAGGTTTCTGTTATCCAAAGCAGGAGGTGAGTTTTTTTGGATACTAAGTTCAGGAAATAAAAAGCTTCCTTGGGTGAAATCTCAGGGAGCTACCTAATTGCATCTTAACATGATTTTCTGAGTATTATGTAATACTTTCAGATATTTTGTGTTCTCTTTTCATCTATTTATCGAACATTACCTGTTTCCTTACACAATATGTAAAATCTATGACCACAGGACTCTTGCTTGTGTTGTCCCCAGAGCAGGGCCACAGCATTTGGCCTGCAGACTACACTATAAAACATCACTAAACGCCCTTCACCTTGAAGCCTATGTGAATGGCACCCTCTAGAGCTTCTTTGCAGTCTCTGTCCAGAGCCTAGGGCTGACCCAGGCTCAGAATAGTCCCTCAACAATGCTGTATTGAGTGAATGAGTAAGTGATATGTCAGCATATTTATTATTCTCATGTGAAATATAGGATGAGAAATTGAAAGATTTTGTGTCACATAAATCAAAGTACATTTACATGTGCAATGTAGTTTCACTTTGACTGATGACTTTTCTTGGCTGAGCTGACAATTGTAGACTGATTTAGTTTAGTTAAGTCTGTGAAAGTCAAACCAGTAAAATATAGAGACAGTCCAGGTCTTCTGATTTCCTGTGTCACATTTCGTGTGTCACAGTTTCCCTGTCTCAAAAGCCAGTGCCTTCAGACTCCTTATGTTTTTCTGAGTCCGTGGGCTGTGACAGGGGAGTGACAGTGTGTTGCTGGTTTTTTATTTGTGCAGCATTCAGCGAGCATGGCGTGAGTACCTGCAGCGGCAGGACCCCCTGGAGAAGAGGAGCCCGTCCCCGCCCTCCTTGTCCTCAGACAAGCTGAGCAGCTCTGTCAGCATGAACACCTTCTCAGACAGCAGCACACCAGTAAGTGCCCCGTTTCCTTTTCGTGGTCTGACTGGCCAGTCACCTGGTCGCCAGGCCTTTGGCTTCAAGAGAGCAACCTTGGGATGCGAGCAGGTGGTTTGCAATAGGAGGGTCTTTGCTCATTTGCTGTGAGTGTGAGCCCATGGTGAGAGTTTCTTATCTCTAAACAAAGACATGGTTTATAAACACAAAATGAACTTAATCAAGTCTGAGGGAATCGATTGCGTTTGACATCAACCTAAACCACTCATTTGTGTGTTCGTCTTCCTCTATTACTGAGAGCATCTTTTTTTTTTCCTTTTCCTTAAAACAGTGCGTTTCTTTTAGTCTGTACCTCCCATAGCATTTTGTGATGCTAATATGGTAGAAGATTGGCTTGGTTATAAAGATTATAAAGATGACTTTTATAGGAAGTATTGAAAGGAATTACAGACTCAGGGGTTGCAACTCAAATGCCTGTGGGGGCCAGGTAAATAACCCATATGACCCATGTGGTCTGAGTTGTGACTGGCTAACTGAAGGAGCCCACTGAGACCCCACTGAGAACAGCAGCCCCACTGGGCTCCTGGAAGCATGTTGACACGTAGAGATAGAGGAGGACAGACGTTGTCAAAGGTCATTTTCTTTTTTTAGAGGGTGTCGGAAATTCATATTTTGAATGCAGGCAGCCAGCAAAAACATTTAACACATAACTAGACCATGCCTACAGACCACAGCCGTCCCGGGAGTTGCCACCAGTTTAAGAACCCTGGGTACAGGGTTAAGGAATGATAGAATCTGCTAAAGAGCTTTATTTAAAAAAAAAAAAAAGCCAAGTGTGGTAAGAAATAAATGATGAAGCAATCATGATGCAGAATTTCATAGATTTAGCCATTGTGGTCATCTATAATAGTCTCTGGAGTACTAAAAGAAGTTAGGAAGAGAAATGAAGTGACTATATGAGGATTTTTAAAAAATCTTCTTTTACCATTTGTAATCCTATTTATTCAGTTGTATAAAAAGCTTCCCAACAGCCAAAATAATATTGGGATCAAGCAAAGATTACTTTGAAATGTTTTCAGATGATTGAATTGTGTATCCTTTAATAAATGGTTTTATCTAGTTATGGATTCTAAAGAGAGAGCAGTCAGTTGAGTTTATAGCTGTGCAAATAACAGTGGCAGAAGATCTATTTTTAGCTGACAGCAGAAATTGAATACATAGTGAATCTGAATTTTTTTAAGACACTTTTTTAGGAGAATAAATTGTCTTAACTGGATTTACTGTCACTAGAGGGCGCTCCTGAGCCACATTGCAAAATGGTCGAGTTTAGTAAAGTTTGTGGTTAACTCATGATTTGCAAATGAAAAATAACATGAAATTTGAGTGTTTGGGATGCCTTCTCTAGGAATGTTTATAGAAAGCGCAAGTTAAAAGGCTTAGAAGATTCTACTTGAATGATGGAAGCTGCATATTATAAATCACTCTGCCTGTGAGTTTAAAGTTTGGACCTACTGCCTTTGTACTTTCTCACAGCCACATTTCAGAATGATAACCATCCCCAAGTCCAGTGATGTTTCATGGCTTTAGTGTAGCTTCAGTGTGGTTAACCTTTCGGCTTTATTGGAATTCTGGAATAATCTATCTTTGCTTTATAGTTATGCTGCCACACCGCTCGATTCTTGCACCTCAAATATTTTGTGCATAAATGCACATTCTGCCCCCATGAGTCATCACAGTTTGGCTAATAGTTTTACCTTATTAAGTTAGCCTAGCCTCCAGATTCCCCGATGTTTCTTGCTAGAGGAGATTTCCTCCCTCAAATGCCTCCAGCAGTTCAGTTTCCCATAGGTGTGTCAGACTGGATTGGGAGTGGTGTCCTGCTTCCCCATTGTGTCATTGATGGTACCTTAGTTAGCTCTGTGCTCATGGGACAAGGATGACTCTCTTCAGTGTGTTGACATCTGACTTATTCCTGATTGCCTATAAACAGTAACAATCAGATTTTCAAAAAACACTGTTGGAATTAGCTTCAAAGGCAAGCGGACCCTGCCTAGAATTCTAATAGAGGTTATTGATTATAACAACTTCGCTGATGATGATGGCAACGGTATGATACTAAATATACAAAATAAAATATAAAAATGTAAGATGTTGGGACATTTCCAAGTCTCTAGTTTGTCAGGGAGGTAAAATATGCAAGTCATAATTTTTTTTAACAACTTCATGTTTCTTCGTTTGGCTAACATGACTAGTGAAGATTGTTTTATCACCTATGATCATTACTTTGCTGGGACCTCTTTCAGAAAGATTCATTCTTATATCTTCTAGTAGTTATAGCCCCATGAAAGCAAAGTGACACTGCTTTCGTGCCTACTGGGTACATGCCTACTCTTAGGGAGCCGCACATAGGAAAACTTGGTTTTACCACCCTCTGATGAGTAGACCTCAAGTTTGTGGAAGGAATAAGGTTGACCCCTGGCTCCCCTTAGCTAAACTGGTCATAAAGAGATGGGCTTCCATTTAGAAGTTCAGGGTTAAAATTCTTCATTCCAAGTCAAATGCTCTCAGTGAGGTGTCTCCCTGAGGGATTCTCTGGGCCCCTGACTCCTATTAGATCCCCCCCTCAACTTGCTGAATCTCAGCTCTCTCTTTCTGGGATTGATCTGTTGCTGTTATGCCTGGACCATTATTTGTCTTCTCGAATCTGATCAGTTGCCTTCCTTGTCTCAGGTCCTTGCCTTCCCTCTACTCACTCAGCTTCAACTAGAGGCCAGTCTGCCCCTGCCTGAGCCCTGGGCCTTGCCAGCTGCTGCGCCTACCCCTATGCCTATTATAACAGCAATTGCCCATACTAGTTGTCCACCCCAAGCACGTGCCACATGGGAAGCCAGCCCCTTGTGCTGAGCTGCAAATGATGCTTTTGCATGTTTCTGCTCTGATTGTTTTAGCGAAGCATAATGGTTAATATAGTTTTTTAGATTATTTCTGTTCTAAAATATGTAACAACAGTAATGTTTCAGTATGAGTTCTCAAATTCATCATCTTGATAAGAGCTGAGCACTTGCTAAATGCTAGGTATTTTGCTGAAGCTTTCCATGGATTATTTCATTTGATTCTCTCAGTGATCATATGAAAGAGGTACTATTATTATTTCCATTTTAAGATGATGAAAATGAGACTTAAAGAGACAACTGACTTGCCCTGGGTTACACATTTGGCTAGAGCCCACATGCTTCTCTATTCTACCATACTGTACCACTTGAAAATAAGACTGCATTTAGACATGGTCAAGCAGTGGAAAAGACATGCCGTTAATGAATTTCTAAGACTATTTTACAATTTAGTAGATATAAACAGTGAATGAAATAATTGAGAAAAGAATCCTCACTTGATTTTACAAATTACCTAATTCAATGCTCTTTGATTAAAACTTCAAACCTCAGCTGTTCAATGCCAAATTAAAGAGCAACAGGAGGGAATATAATATTAAGTTATGTTAGCAATTTGCATATTAAGTACCCTAGACCACAATGTATCATAATGTAGCAGAAAAAAAATTTGTTTTAGAAATAGCAATTTTGAATAGCAACTGTTACTGGGAAATGGAGCTTGCTGGTATCAACCTGAGGGGGAAAAAATAACTTTTTTTTAACCATAAAAATATTAGTTACTGTACTGAGGACAACAGTGGAAATTTATTTATCAGTTTCATATGACCAAATACTTATTTTTTTAGTTCCCAGTTCTGATAAATTTGTAATTTGTCTCATAGGATGATATCATAGACAGAAACTATAGAATGGTGTATTATAAATGACATTGATAACCTTTTCACAAATCATTAGTATACTCCTGCAGATAAAGCCAGAAAAATCTTTCAATTGTTTGAAGACATTCTCCGTCCCGTTTGGTACCCAATATTATTATGGTCTGGTCTGTAGGGAGCAGTGTGGCTCATAGAATAAGGACCTGGCTTGATAAGACTACCTGACGTAAAATAACAGCTCTGCCACTATTTTGTGACTCTAAGACGTAACACTTGAGAGGTCACTCTCCATCTGCAAACTGGAAATAACACCCACTTCAGAGATGTTTTGGTATCACTGTGAAGATTGAATAGCGCTATATAGGTAAAACATAGCACAGAGACTATGACCCTGAAGCCTCTCAATAAATGTTAGTCCATGCTGAATCTGCTCTTGAAAACACTCCATGTGTTCAGAACGCTGTGGAAAACTTGTGAAGAGCAGAGGTGGAACTTTTAGTTGGATTCTCATTGGGCACAGTGCCTATTTCTGATTCAGTAAATGAATCCATGAAAGTCATATTGGCCCTAGAGTGTGTGTGTGTGTGTGTGTGTGTGTGTGTGTATCCATGTATTGTATATTCAGAATATATGTGTATATATGTATATCATCACATTGAAGCTGTACATTACAAAAGTAATAAATGAAGCATTTATTTTAGTGTTGCTCCTTTTAAAGACTAATTTTAAAGATCCAAAGGTGAAACCAGGTGCAGGTCCTTTTGCCTCTGTACAAGTGGGTCTCTTCTGAGAGACCACACTCACATTCGTAGTAACAGCACACTGAGATCATTCTTCTCTCTTCTGGAATGGGAGGGTCCGCAGCATGTTGGGAAGAACAGGGTTCCTCGGCCTCACCTCTCAGGAAAGTCCATGCAGAAAATGCCCAGCCTCTAGATCTCGTTTCACTCCCCGTCAGGAAGAATTACAGTTCTGAGCAGGTTCAAGAGCAGTGGTCTGGAGCAGCTGAAGACCCCGTTGCCCTGGCTGTCAGAGAGAAGGCCCTGGGATTGCTTGAGCAAGAGTAGCTGGATGGTCATCAAGGCACAGCCAGGTGACCCACCAGACCTTCCCAACTACACCACCAAAAGCCAGTCCTGCTCCTGCCTGCCAAACATGGCTTGTGCACCTACATTCAAACTGCTATGTTCCCTTCAAGTTTCATTGCCCTCTTTGAGATTTACAATCTCCAAACTAAATACATCAGGAAAAAATCTAGTGACTACAGGGAGAAAGTCTTCTTACAAAGTTGTACTTGTTTTTTGGAGAAACTCAGGCCCTAAAAGAAGATTTCCTTGGGACCCTTTTGGCACAATCTTGAGAGCTATAAAATTATAGAAACTGTAAGCCTCATGGTACTAAATAATTTAATAACCTAGATTTTCCAGGTCAGAGACAAGTTACAATATTTTGCCCAGCTGTTGTTATGAATTTAGGTCCCATGAGTTCTAATGTTTCAGCACCCAAACTCTCAGACCCCCAAATAGCACAGATTCTTTTTTAATCTATTTGTCTTAAATTTGGTTCAGAGAATATAGTACAAAATCATACGTAAAAAAGGAAAATGTCTAGGTATTTATATAGAAGTAGATATATTTCTCTTTTCTTCAAAACAAGGTCTTACAGAACAAATCTTCTCTTTTCAAAAGTTTTAGAAATTATATTATACAACATGTAATGATATGTTACAGTTTAAATGAATATATTTTTGAGTAAAAATATTACCTTTATGTCATACTCTCCTTTCTCTGTCTTTGAAAATGGTTAATAGTATAGATTTCTTTTCCGGGCTTACCCTTTTAACTTAATGACTGGAGGACATTTTTCTTGTTAGGTTTAAAAGTGAACATGGTTGTTGGTTTGGGGATTTAATTTTTTTTTAAGGACTGCTAACATTGAACATTTCCTGGGTTTGGAATGGTATACAGAGTCAATAGTTCGCTGTTTGATAACTGCCTCATTTGTCCATGGTAATATAATAAATCCTCCTTAGTGGTCTCAGGTGATCGACCGGCAAGTATAGATGTGAAAACCTAGGCATTAAATGCCTCACTGTGGATCCGGAGAGTTGAGAAAGAACTTTTTCTCTGTAGTTTACATCAAATCCGGTCTCAGCATTTGTGCTCCCATAGGTCCCGTCTTTATTCTGTAACTTACATGAGGTGAAGTTTTGAGTCCCTCCTTTAGACCCTAAAGCACGACCTCTGTCTCAAAATCCAGTGTTGTTATTACAAATTGGCATTTCGCTCTTGAGACGAATATGAGAGCTGTTTTAGGGTCGAAGGAGAAATTGGATGTGGTGGAACTGGAGTGAGGTCTACTGTCATATTCCTTTTTTTATTCCTGGAAAGCTCGTTGGTGTAAGGCTCTTTGGACTTTCTGTTTTTAAATAAGACATCTTTGAATGTGGGAGCATATTTATTCACATTCCTGGATTAGATCTATATCCTCTATTCACTCATTTGACAAATATCTGAGTGGCTACTGTGTGCTGGGCCTTTGCCAAGCACTAGAGATATAATGACCATCTAAAAATACACAACCTCTGCCCTTATAAAATTTATATAATTCCCCAGTTATGGTTGGAAATTCTTGAAACAAATTAACTGATAACTTAGAGAAGATACACAATATCATTTCACTGATTTATTATATAGAAGATTTAACTATTAGCAAAAATCTGACCGCTGAAACATCCTTGTAGAGCAGTGGTCCCCAACGTTTTTGGCACCAGGGACTCGTGTTCACATGAGAATCTGATGCCTGATGATCTGAGGTGCAGCTGAGGCGGTGATGCTGGCGCAGAGGGGCAGCCAAATGCTGATGAAGCTTTGCTTGCTTGCCGCTCACCTCCTGCTGTGCAGCCAGGTTCCTGGTAGGGAACCCCTGTAATTTCTGAGAATGGGGTAGCTGGAATATTAGTGTCACAGCATATTGATAGATAGTAAGGGGGAAAGGTGAAATAAACCAATTTACTTCAGGACTTCTTAGAGCCTTCTAAGCTAATACGCAATTTCAATTTGCAGGAGGGGTGTTATAGTTTCAAGTTTGCCAAACTTCTTTGACCGTTAAACCCATAAGAGTCACATTTTATTGAACTATTGATCCATGGCACACTTAGAGAAACTCTATTCTAGAGTTAGTAGTCGTTGAAGAAAAATTCCAAGAGTTGGTGCTTCTCTTTAAGTGGCTTAGTAATCAAATCAATAGGGATCAAACAACACATTTTGAAAACTTCCAAAGAAATTTTTATACTTGACACCTTTATTTTATAGGCTTCTATCATAGAGCTGTATTATGGAAATGCAAACTTTATTAAATTAATTCACATATAAAACTTGTAACATTAACTGTCTAGTGGGGTTTAAAAAAAGATCAAGTCTAGTCGACAACATATAACAGTGTTGGAGGATGAAGTTTTAAGGAGTCAATAAATAACTCCCTTTCCCTTCTTGTTTTAGGAACTTACTTTGACAGGCAAGAGATTTAGGCAGAGGGATATCAAAATTTCAGCTTTATTTCCTGTCAGAGCTGGATTTGAGGGTGTAACCCTGATGTGTGGCACCATTTGGCTTCCTACTACTGAGCTTGGATTTAGGGAAAGCTACCAAATGCAGGAAGCACTGAAAAGTGCCATCCTCCCTGTGCAGGGAGGTGGGTACCATAGAAAAATGGAGGGAGGATTATCCTGGGCTGCCTGGGTTTTTTTTGTTTTGTTTTGTTTTTTGTTTTTTGTTTTTTGCTGTTGTTGTTTTAGCTAATCCTCTAATCAGGGTAATTCCCTCCACCTTCACAGAGAGAATTAAAGGATGGAAATCGGAGACTGGGAGTATTCAGGAAAGTGCTTCCTCATGGCAACCTGAGGAGTTGCGAAGAAGGGAGCCTCCAACATTGGGTGCTCCCTGTAGCAACAGCTGACCTTTTGTCATGACAAATATCATAAACATTTTTTACTTATTTTGATTTTATATGATTGTATACATTGTAATATTAGTTATTGCAGTATTTTCCAAATAAGAATTACTTTAGGAGCTTAAAAAAATACCAGTTTCAGAACCACAGTGGATCTAATGCATCAGAATTATCTAGGAAGAGGCCTGGGGTTCTGTATTTTTTTAAATGCCTTAGGTAATCCTCATTATTGTTTAAGTATAGAACATACCAAGTTATAGAAATGGCAAACAAATTAATTTTATTTAGGAAACATACATGACCAGAACATCTAGGTGATCAATATTTTTCCCATTTTTTATTTTGATGTTTTAGCATTGCATAGATATACATTTACATGAGGTGCAGAAGCAAATTTTTTCTAATCCAATACCAAAACAATCACAATTGTTTTAATACAATTTTCCCAGTGGCATTAGTTATATAGAAATTCTGTTTTGTCTTCCTCAGATTTATGATTCTTTCTAAAAAAAAAAAAAGACATAATACTATTCTCTTCTAGGAAGATTTCTGTTGTTTGATCCATTTTGGTTTTTATTAAAAGAGGATACATTCAATAAGCACTAATTAGATTAGTTTCGAGTTATTCTTCACTTTGACTATGAGGGTTATTTAACTGGAATGAAAGGGGATTAGATAATTTAACTATTAGCTAACAGGAATGTCAGCTATGACTAAAAAACCTAAATTATGATGTGTGGTACAGAGTTGAGAAAGATAAAAGAAATATGTCATGCAGAATAGAAATGGGCATTTCTCATCATTACACATTCTTTAAAATAATAGCTGTATATACTATCACCCGTTACAAGTACAGATTGGTTATAATATAGTTAATTTTTTATTGCTACATTATTTAAACATCTAAAAATAATGATTTAAAGAAAGGTTCCTACCAAAATTGAAAACACTCAAATTTTTTTCAGAAATATTGCTAGTTAGATTTCTTTGTCTATAAAACATTTTTATAATTTTGTTAAATAAAATGTTGTTAGAAGTTGAAGATAGATTACCTTCATTTTTATTTTGTGATCTTTATGGATTGATTTTTAAAAGAGTAAGTTTTTTTAAAAAAGGCTAGCTAAAAATTCTGACAGATGTTTTACAAGTAGCATCTATGTTTCTATAGTTCCTCTAATTCCCTTAACAGTTCTGAGAGGGGAAGCCTTTCTTCGTGATATTTACCATGAGTTAATTACAGTTGTTTATTTCCTAAAACAGCACCAGAAGCTGATCTTACGCTAAGCAGAGATTCTGCTTCAGTTGTGAGCAAGAAATTGATTTTCTCCTCATGGCACTGTGTTGATAGGGTTAAGTATATTGATAGAATACCACACTATTTAATGCAAGTAGATTTTCAAGAAAATCACTATGCCAGACACTCACTTGAAGGGCTTCATCTACATACAGCAGCGACTGTGACCTGCTTTAGAGATGACATCATTGGGTGTCATGTGCCTCTTTATACGTTTCAGCCTCAGAAATAGATAATCTGGGAAAGCCACAGGAATCTGATTTCTGTTTTGATAATCTTCAGCAGACAGAAGCTTGGGCTAGAGTGAGGCATACCTGTTTACATAGTATGTGCAGTGCCTTGTAGAATTCTGAGCTTTATTTTGTTTTATTATTATTATCTTATTAAAAAGTAGATGTAATGATAAGATGTAGTGAACTGGCTGCTTTGGACTAATGGGAGCTTGTTTTCTGTTTAAGATCAAGAACTTTTCTGGAATCCTCTGTTCTCTGAGTAGCTGTGTATTCTTTTTTTTTTTTTTCCAATTTGAAGAACACTGACAAAAATCAGCAAACTTCATCTCCCAAAGAACTCTCTCTTTTTTCTGTCAATACTTGAAGATTTATGCTCCAAAATCTTCTTTGAGCTGCCTGAGCATCGTGGTTGATAACCGAAGGTCAGAGTATTTTCTTTGTAGTATGTGTTACAGAAATTCTTCAGATAAGTTTACTTGCTAACACAGTCGGCCCTCTATGGATTTCTTTCAAAAACAGTTCGAATAAACAACTCTTTCCTCTCAAATGGGCAAGAGTAACTCTTCAGCACCATGGAGAGGTCTGGACAGCATGCGAAGGTGCGGGACTGTGACCAGGGCAAGCAATCTGACAGTGTAAGTTCTGCAAATGTCTATCATCTATTTTAGATGTATCATTTTTTATTTTTACGTATAGAGAACAGAAACTCTAAAATCTTATTGAGCTAGACTAAATTTAAGCAATAAAAAGTAATGGCCTTCATTACATTTCAAAATCAGGGTTAACAATTTAAAATATATTAGAAAGTGTTCATATACTCATTTGAAAAATTACTTTCTCATTGTATAAGTTGGTGTGTGAATGTTTGGTGCTTTGAATTTTGAGAATCTGAGTTTTGATTTAATTCACCACAAAGTAAAATTGCATTGTAGTTGGACAAAACAATTTCTTTGGAAATAATATTTTTATGTACACATTAAACAGATCCAAAGGTACAGGTTGTTATCTTTGTGAATACAAGGCTCTCTTTGGAAAGTAGTTTCTGATTTGTGGTAATTTGGAGGAAATTTTAAACTTTTAAATTACAGATCATACTTTCAATTACCAAAGGAGCAAACGTTTGGATGCTCTATTATCTGACACATAAGGAATATTTGATGACATGAAATCTTAAATTTGCTGTTATAAAATATATAAACTAAAGCCTATAGTAAGTGGAAATGACAGACCCTTTTATAAAGTGATTAGGTGAGGACCACTGAATACGTACTTTTAGGCATTGTTGGAAATATTTAATTAGTTCAATAATAGTCCAATTTAATTATTCAAATCAAAAATTTAAAAACTGGTTTATTAAAAAACCTCACAGGTTCCTTAAAACTATCAAAAGTGTAATTCTGTTTTATCATGATATCACATAGACAATGAAGAAACAATCCTTTGAATTGCTATCAAGAATGACTCCAATATATATTTTGATTAACTATTTAAATTTGTCTAAGAGAATATAGTGTCATAAGAAAGTAATCTAATAAATAATGATCTTTTCTCAGGCCATTTGTGAGGTTTGGAATATTTATTTATGCTGAACCATTTATTTTAAAGTCTAATAATAAACTAGCTTTTGTATGATTATAATATGGAGTTTATTTCTCTCTGTAGTTCTCCTATGTTAAAATCAGTAGTAAATGCAATTTACTTGGCTAAACCTCTTATTCAAACGTAATAAATTCTTTCTGTTATAGATGATTCCCAAGTGAATTTGATGTTGCTTCTTAACTCTCTTGTAATTTGGCATTTATTTGCGGGGGGGTGGGTAAATTTTGACAGTGTATGGAGTGTAAAATTTTCGAGGGTGTGACTAATTTTATATTGAGATCTTATTTTACATTTTTGTCAGCTTTGCTTAATATAGTCGATAATTTCTTTAATTGATTTCAATATTCAAAAGAACTCAGTTTTTTGAAGAGTGAAAGATAGATTTATGATTCCAGTTTTTTTCATTTAATTTTCCTAAATTTTATAATTATGTTTTGATTTTTTTACAAATGAGTAAGTAGTACTTTTCACATGCTGCTGAGTGCATGTTTGTGATTTTAAAACTTTGATTGTTTCTGTATGATAAACTGTATTCATTCCCTGCTGGTGGTGGACTTTGGATAAATCATTCTGGTTGGTTAGACTTCAGCATCTTAATTTAGAGCATTTGAGGCTCATGTCATAAGATGCATCTGCTTTGTGTTGTGAAATAGGGGCAAATGTACCTGATTCAGAATTTATTCTCTAGCAATCATTGTCTTTGTCACTGTATCTCAAAGATGTGATTCACTTATGATATTGTCAGAAGTATAATATTTTACATTTTCTGCTTTTTTGTACACATTTTAATGATATATTTATAACAACATTGATCTAACAATATTTTATAGTTGAGGTATGATTGCCTATATATTTATTTAACCAAAAACTGTTGCCATTTGGCAAAACAAAATCATGTTTTGTCTTCTATGATAATCCTTTAATCATTGTTGAAATAGCATAAGTAATCTGAACAATGAAAAATGTCCAGAGCTATTTAGTCTATGAGCTATTCACATTTCTTTTTCTTTTTTTCTTCCTTCCTTTTTTTCTGTAACATTCTGTTGGTAGCAGATGTGTGTGAACAATCTTAAATTTAGTTGAGTGACATTTTGCTTTTTTTGCCAATGTAAAAATATGCTTGTGGATCATATTTTTTTATGGTCTGCACACCCTAGCAAAGGCTTTATAACCTTTGCTATACAGGATATATTTACTTTTAATGAAAACCACCCTACTTAAGATGCTTTGCATGGTGGCTGAACATAGAAGGAGCTGATTGACAGGTGTGATTCTTACTGTTGATTTCAACCTTTCTTGGCACTAAGAGAGAGAAATTTGTTTTGGAAATGGTTTTTACATCTAAGGTACTCACAGAATCATTTCTGTTGTATTGGCCTCCATCACAGCTTCCAACAAGAAGCAACTCTTCTGGCTACAGTCCCAACAGGACCGTTTAGGGGAGAGTCCAAAAGTGGTGTGTGTTGCAGGAGGATCCCAAAGGCTAGAGGGAAATGGGGGTTCTTGGGATTATTTCAATGAAGCAGAGCCCCTATTGGTTCCAAATGGATTCTAGGCTTGCTTTAGTGTGTTTCCAGCATTTTAGGTGGGGCTCAGATGACATCAAGTGTCCAAGGGTAGTTCTCCAGATTCTTAGAGAATCACTCTGCGTTGATACATATGTGTAAAAATTTCCATCAAGTGATTTTTGTCCTCAATTATCATGTCTTACTGTTAATATTCCTTCTCTCACACAGGGACATTGTGTACTCACAAGGGACATTCCTACTTTATAGTACATGCTGGATCTAAGTTGATATGACCTAACCGATTTGAGATTTGTGTTAAATATTACTAGAAACTGTGGAAAAATCTGAACTGTTTCCGATTACTGAAAAGAGCTTAGAGACTTTCCAAGGAATATCTCCAGATAGCTGAAAGACCAGAAATATCCTCCAAAAAGAAACAAGTCTAGATACCATACTTTTCTTATTTTAATTAGTTTTTCAAGTGCCAATTCCTCTAAATGAATATGACGCCCTCCCATAGGTCTACTTAAGTTGGAGCATATAAAATACAAGCACACACCCAATCAGGTAGTCATTGGGGTGAATTCAGGCCATTTCCATTTTGCCTAAGGTATCCTGTGTTCCCAATTCTCATCTTACTTCATCTCTCTTGAATATTTGACAGGATCTCATCTGCACTTCTGCACTTGAAACACTACATTACACAGCACCTGACTCCATTAATAAGACCCATCTTAATGGAAAACCCATTTCAAATTTAAGATGCTGCAGTGATTTCGTGCACATGTTTTACCAGGATGCTGTTTTGGTGCTTCATCCCAGTGCAAAACAGCAGTAGGAAAGAAATATCTCTCCACCTGAGGTCTCATTTTGGGTGCATTGTAACAGATGATTTCGTTATAG
The DNA here is from genome assembly GCA_004027375.1 of Macroglossus sobrinus. NCBI lineage: Eukaryota > Metazoa > Chordata > Mammalia > Chiroptera > Pteropodidae > Macroglossus > Macroglossus sobrinus. The sequence goes on along the minus strand of PVKZ01000080.1, from coordinate 642,453 downwards.
AAAGCATATCCTTTGACTATCTATGGTTTAGTAAGTATCTTTCTATTTTAAGAACTGGTCAAAGGTTACACTTAGCCTAATGATTTGAGAACAGTTAGAAAAGAATATCAAGCTTCAGTGTCTTAGAACAAGTCATACAGATTTACCCATATTTAACATTTTTTGAGATTACTAGGAATATAAATACAATCATTGTATCTGGACTTTTTGACTCTGAAGTTTTTTTTTTTTGATATCTCTGTGGAGAAGATAAAGAACTGTGGATGGAATAATAATACAAATTGATACATTTTTGCCTGTTTGACTTCTTACCGAGGAATCCCAATACTGAGCAATCAGTGAGTTTTTTAATATTTAAAATAAGAACAACCTTTTAAACTTTGGAGCTGTCATTCAGTGGTATAGAATTTTTCATAAAGCAGTGAGCTTCTCATCACTGGGAATATGCATGCGCAAACTGGATGAGTCAAGTCGGAGATGCTGTAGAAGGGGTCTGTATATTGTGGGAGGGTGTATGTGTTTTTGTGTGTGTTTACTGGTTAGACTAGATGATCCTTAAGATCTCTTTCAGCTTGAATATGCGAGGAGACTTTAGTGCAATTTTGTCTCATTAAAAAGAGAAAACATTGGAGAGGACGTGGAGAAAAAGGAACCCTCATACACTGCTGATGGGACTGCAAATTGGTATAGCCACTATGGAAAACAGTATGGAGGTTCCTCAGAAAACTAAGAATTGATCTACCATATGATCCAGCAATCCCTCTACTGGGTCTTTACCCCCAAAACTTGGAAACTCATGTCCGAAAAGATACTTGCACACCCATGTTCATAGCAGCATTCTTCACAGTGGCCAAGACATGGAAGCAACTGAAGTGTCCTACAATCGATGATCAGATAAAGAAGCTGTGGTACATATATACAATGGAATATTACTCAGCCATAAGAAGAGATGAAATACTGCCATTTGCAACAACATGAATGGACCTCGAGATAATCATGCTAAGCAAAATAAGCCAGACAGAACAAGCTGAAAATCACATGATGTCACTTATATGTGGGATATAAACCTAAAAGAATAAATGAACAGGACAAACAGAGACTTGTGGAGAGTGGTTACCAGATAGATAGATAGATAGATAGATAGATAGATAGATAGATAGATAGATAGACAGACAGACAGACAGACAGACAGATAGATATATGCCTTATTATTAAAGGGTACAGCTGAAACTTATTGTATTTCAGTAACCAATGTCACCATAAAAAATAAAAATAAAATAAAATAATAATAAAAAGAAAACAAAAATAATTTATTTGCGAACATTTTTTAGGTATATACTCAAAACACTGTGTGATTCTAAAAATTGGTAGATCACCTAAGTCTGACTAAAGCCTTCTGAGAAACACCTATTTGAGAAAGAATAAGAAAGGGGGAAATTGAGAAAAAAAAACAAAAACAAAAACAAACAAATGAAAACCAGGAGGGAGAGTTAGATGCATCATTTGGATCTAATTTAGAAGAGAAAACCAGGTTAAAGGGAAAAAAAGCAGAACCAAAGTTGTAATTTATCTCTTCATTATTTCTAGCATGGGATACTTTAATGCAAGAAGCAGAAACAAAAAATTAAAATTTATTATCTCTAATAAGTTCTACAATTCTATTCAGGATTGTCAAATCTCTAAAGAGTTTTTTTTTTGCCTGCATCCTTTTAACCTGCGTAGCTGTAGCTGCATAATCTACCCTTAGAGATTCTATCTCAATTGTCCTCTGTCCTTTTCCTAATTGGGAAAAATTCTGAAGCTGTATAGCATCAATTCAAGGGCTCAATATCATGTCAGCCTTGCTCTGAATCTGACTTTTTCCTTGATTAACTAGGTTTTTTGTATACATGGTGTATATAGGCTATGCTATAGCAAATAGATTCTCAAAAGTATAACAGCAAAAACACAATAGGCGTTTGTTTTTTGATTAGGTTTCAGCACTGGACTGGTAAGCAGATCAGTGAGCAACCCTCCTTTCTACCATCAATGTGTGACTTCCAAAGCCCCCTTAAAGTGTAAAACTAAAGTAAACCAGAAAGGGAAAAAGAAGAGTAGCAGCATCCATGGAAGATTTTAGTGGGCCAGGACTGAAACAGACATACGTCACTCAACTCACATTCTTTTTAATAAACTCAGCCACATGCCACACCTAACTGCAAGGGAGACTGGGAAATATAGTTCCACAGGATACATAAAAATAAGGCAAGAAAATTAATTTTAGATCACTTAGTTACTTTCTGCCATACCTGGACTTCTGTTCCACCTGAGAGGAATTCTTCCAGATCTGTAGTTCCTGCTGTCAAAAACTTGACATACACTACTGTATCTGTTTGATGTTAACTTCTCCATAACCTTGGCTATTGCCCACTTCAGTCTTCCAGATTGTAAACTACAGAACATAACCCTTTTCATTCCAGCTAAAAATGAATTCATTAGAAAGTTATTAGATATCTCATCAAATTCACAGGAAGCTAGAGAATTAATCTCAGAAAACAAGGAGGCACTAAGGGAAATTGGTTGGTAGGCAGAGGCTCACCTAAACAACAGCATTGTTGGAGAGCTGCCGATCTCACGGGACATTGGATGCAATGGTCACAGAGAATTCCAAACTGTGTCTTGCTTCTCTGAGATGCTTTCTCAAGATTCTGAGCCCTGAACCAGAGCTATCTCATTGACTGGTTTAGATTCTGTGTTGAATGCCAGATTGCTAGGATTCATAGAAGGGAAGTTAATTCTGTAGAGGGGGTAGAGTTCTGTTGTGTGCTGTAACTCCCATAACCGTGGAATCTGTAATTATGGGAAAGGGGCTTTCATGAATATCACTCTAAAAAAAAAAAGACAAGGAAAAATAAGGAAGGAAAGAAGGAAAAGAAAGAAAACGGAAATCCACTGTGCCTGCTATTGTAAGATGTCCCTTATGCCACATTAGATCTACCAATGGCCCATGCCAACATGCCAGTTCTCACTGATTCCAATGCCACACACCTAGTCTCTGTCTTGCTGTCCCTCCTGGGATATGTTCTGATCACTTTCATTAGTTTATTACCCCAAACCTCTAAGAAACCTGTGTTGGACTTGCTCTGGCCCTTTTTGGTGTTACCTGAGCTTTTCAGGTCCTTTCTCATGATACTTGGCATTATTTTAAGAACAAAATTTAGAATTGGGACCTTATGTGATAAGTCAACATGGCTGTTGCCAGGCATTTGACCCATCGCCTGTCGGTTTTTCTCATTTGTAAAATGTGTAAGTTGGCTCAATTCCCATTAGTCTCAAAGGGACGCCAAGCAGCTTAACACGTTGGTACTTCGAGATATTTGGAACACAGGGTGGCATTATCACATTATTATTTTAACAAGCCTTTCACCTGAAGAGAGAAAATAAAGAGTGGAAATTTAATGCCAGAGAGGTTTTTGGCATTTTGTCAATTCAACATTAGCTTCAAGGACTTTTGGAAATTTGCCTGAAATTTTTCAGTACCAAGCAGCTAAAAGCTGTGTTTTTTCTGGACTCAGGATATTCCTGTCCCCAGGGATGGCATTAAGCATTTGTGAGGGATAAACTGTGCCAGACCCATTTTGCAGTGTCCCACCAAGAGACACAAAAAAGTGAAGCATACTCTGTAAATTGCTGCCTATACCCACATTTCACACTTAGAACAGCACCTCTGACTAGTGCCAGCAGAAAAGGGATGGGAGAGGAGTGATCCATGTATGCATGCATGTGTGAAGGAAGCTTCCAGTGTGACACGTGGGCCATTGTGGCCAGGCAGCTTCTATTTGAGTGGTTACGTGAACCTTATTGAAGGTCACAGAACCTTTTTTAGACCTTTCAGAATCACCCACATCACATTTCTCTTTGAAAGAGAGCTGTTGGTTATGCAAATGTCACATTTGCCAATAAACAATGAGTGGGCTAATTAGAAGTAGGAAGGGGAAGTATATGCTTTTGGAACTTCATTTTAATGATTTTGGAAGGAAGAGAAAGACAGGAAAATATGCTGGGATCCAGGGAAACATTTATTTATGTAATTGAAGTTTAAGCTGTGTGATCATAATTACAAGGATTGGTTCTAAATGGTTTCCTTTTTTTAGACCAGAATCATTTTCAAATATATAGGCTTCCACATATGTGCCTAAATACATATGTATGGACATTAAAAAATAATAATATGCCATTCATATGTCTGAGTAAAAGATGTTACTAGGAATTATTCAGGGTAAAGATCTAAAAAGTACAGCTTTGAACCTATTTACTCTTAGTAAAGTTATTTTGCATCTTTATAAAGGCCAGCAAGTCTGAACTTTGCCAGTGGAAGAAAGGAGTTACTTGCCTTTTAAAACAAAGTAGTGTAACTGCTAGTTTATCTAAAACTGCTAGGTAACGAGGCTTCTACATAATGAAATCAGGTTACTTTTTTTAGTCAATGTATTTTGAAAGACAGTTTCTAAATTCCCTCATTTTATAGCAATGCTTATCTATTTCTAATTATAGTATGTATCTATGCTCATTTTAGAAAACATAGACAAAGTTTAAAAAAATATTTTCACCTTATCTAATAGAGACCACCATTGTTAATATTTTGGTGGGTTTCCTTAAAATTATACACATATACTAAAGATGATATATATATATATACATATATATATATGTATATCCCTTAAGAAATATTTCTAATATTTTGAATTTTGATTTTTTAAACTCAATGTTTTAACTCATATGTCATTAAAATTCCTCAAAGTCTGATAGATATAAGAGCTATAACTCTCTGAACTATGACACCGTTGATAGCAACAGCATCAACATAGAGGATGCTTATATATTTTTACATTTCTATTTCCTTTAAGAGAGTACCATAAGAAGAGTAAAATTTATTTAGATAATTTCTAAGGCTCTTGATACATATTGTCACATTTTGGAACTGGTCTGCCAGTACCATTAATTTGATAGACTGAAAGAAGCATGGTTTTTAAATCAAAACCTTTTTAATTACTGTAATTTAACATTTTCACATGCTTTGTGAATTGTTTGGCTATGTATGTGCCTATTTTATTGAGGTTTCATTTTTTTTTTCTGAGTTATTTGTATAAGCTTCTTAAAAATTTTATATATTATTAATCTTTGCCTTCACATTTGTTGCAAATATTCTCTCAAATTGTTTATTTGTTTATGTTTATGCTGTTTCAGTTTATAGAATTTTAAACAATTAAGATAAAATCTATTTACTATCTCATTTTACCTATATATTTTTTCTATTTTTATGGTTTAATTTTTAATATTTGTCTTAAGTTTATTTAAATTTTGGCATATGGTAGGAAGAGAAGCAATAGTTTTATTTTATTTTGAATAGTCAACTCATTACTTGAGCTCCATTTACTGACCGATTCTTTGCTTTCCACTGGTTTATGATATGGTCTTTATTACATGTTAAAAATCTATTAGAATCTCTTTTTGAACTACTTTCCTGTTATGCATGTCAATTCTAGCATCTGTATCAGACTGCTTTGAATATTCTATTTTAATAATAGGTTTTAATATCTGGTAGAGAAATTCTCCACTTTATTTCTTTTCATGTTTTTGGTTAGTCACATTCATTCTAGATGAATTTTAAAATTGCATAGTTAAATTCCAAAAGAAACCTTTGGTGACTTTAATTAGAATTGTACCAAATCATATAATTTGACATCTTTACAAATTTATTTTTCCTATCTAAAAATATAGTGTACTCAGATAGGTATGGTTATAGATATAGATACAGATATCAGGAAAAATTTGTAATTTCATTCTATATATTTCCTACCTTTCTCATTAAGATTATTCCCATTACAAACCGATTCCTTCCTTTTTTTCCAATTCTAAATGATTATCAACAGAATATAGGAAGCAATGACTTTGTATGTTGATTTGTATCTGTTCACCTTATGGCAATCTCTTTTTAGTACTTAAAGAGTTTTTTCTTTTGGAGTTTCTAAGCATGTAATTCTCTCATTTACAAATAAAAATAAATGTGTCTTCTCCCTTCTAATAGTCTTATTACAGTGAGTAGAAAATCCAACCCAAAAAACATAGGTTTTCTTATTATCCTTACTTGATGTGATGAGTTACAATCTGGAAATGAATTACTCTTGCATTATGATGTAATTGCTGTTTGGTTTTAAAGGAAAATATTTTGGTTAGTTAATTTAACTTCTATTTGAGGTATTTTATTTAAGTTTTTATATTTCTGCTTATAAAATAGAATTCATCTGTAGTTTGTGATGTTTTTCTCAAATTTTGATTCCCTTCCTTAACACCACTGCATCTTCCCCATCCACAACTCATTCACCGCCAAGTTCTGTTAAGCCCACCTCCAAAAATATCTCTTAAATATGTAGGGGTTTTTTTCTATCGTCATTGCCAACACACTGGCAGTCACCTCTCAATGGATTACTACCATAGCTTCCTCCCACACCGAGTTCCCTGCCTGCTGTCACCCAGTCTCCACAAAACAGCCAGTACAAACTTGCTGAAACCTAAATCATATCACACCATGCCATTACTTCAGTAGCATCCAATTGCCCCTTGAATGAAATTTAGACTCTTTATCATGATCTATAAAGTCCTACATGACCTGGTCAGTGTCTCTATATATTGTGTTAGCCATACCGAACTTCTCTCAGGTTCCTGAACACACAAAGCTTTTTTGTTTGTTTGTTTTTGCCTTAGGGTCTTCAAGTAGCCTATTCCTCCATCTAGTGTTCTTCCTCTTCCTCTTCCTCTTCATCTGTCAGGGTCCCCCTCATTATCTGAATATTAGTTTAAACGGCAGCTCCTTATAGAAATCCTCCATCATTCTCTCACAATACATCCTATTCTTTTTCCTTCATCTGGTTTACCACTATTTATTATTATTTAATTAAATTATTTTACTTGCTTATTGTTCGTTTCCCCCAATTAAAGTCCCATGGAGGCAGAGACCGTGTCTAACTTCATTATTTTGAGTGACTTCAGGACACAGCATTTTGACTGTCTTTAAAAAGACTGTTATCTGAGGACATATAAAGCTTCCAAAAAAAAAAAAAACCCTTAAACTTCACTCATTAATGGTAGTGATATTATTATATCAGAACTACTTTATTGTTGTTAAAGTTATAGTTATTTATATAATGCAAGTAGGTAATTATTTTACTATTGTAAGAAACTGCAATTATCAGATATGGAAAAAAAAAGTCAGTAAAATGCCAAGTAAATGTAAGTTGGAAAAGGCAATGTAAACTTAAATTTTTTATTTTTCTTTAAAAAGTATATGTGTATGTGTATATATATATACATATATATATACATATATACACACATACATATATATACATATAACATATATACATATATATACACATATATATACATACATATACATACGTACATATATATACACGTGTGTGTGTGTGTGTGTGTATTCTGTCCAGTGAAAGGCATAGAAAAAAATAACCTAATGCAAATGAGCATACATTACCCAGTTAATATTAAATATTAGTTTAATGATGAAATAACTAGTTAAATAATGAAAACAATCTTTTAATTACTCAGACTGTGGCCTTCAAACACCATTCCACTCTGACAGGAACCAGGGTTTCTTAGGGGAATGAATGATTCTAGGTCTTGGGTAGAAAATGTACAAAAGTAACAGGGACATGGAGACTCTCACTGGCCAAAGATGAGACGGTTTGGGCAAGAAAAAGATAATGAATGCAATGATTGGGAACAATAAATATATAAAAACCTGTGAGTTTAGAATAAAAGTATAAAAAGAGAAAGTATTGGATACTTCTGTAATAGCTAGAGCAAGAACCCATTACTAATATGAAAAAATTAAGTATATATTCTGTTTTTCTGGTATAAGCTATATTTGGGCAACCAAATAAACCTACCTAATAAGGGAAATTTCTACTTTACAAAATTTCAAACAATAAGTCTGGGTAAAATGATATAATTATGAAATTACAATTTTGCCACCAAAATGACATCTATTATGATTCAAGAAATGATCATGAATGAGTGATGCCACAAGATACAGAGTTGGTGGGAAATTATACCTAGGAGGCATCAGGCTGTCATCACCTGAACTCACTGATTGATTAATCTTAGCATCAGTAAGATTGTGTTCTTTCTGTGTAATTCAGCCCTAATTACACAGCACTACCTATGACATATTCCTGTGAAAGTAGCAAAATACAAATCTAATCAAGTTGTTGTGGCTAACAGAAAGCCAACAAAAAAGTTGCAAATGTGTGATACTCTGTCAGACAACTGACCCTGGCTATTTAATATACCAATGGGGTGAAATGAGCTGATGTCTGGGATTTTCCTTAAAATAATTGAGAGAGAGGAAGAGAGAGGGAGGGAAGGGGTAGAGAGGATAGAGAAGGAGAGGCAGAGAGGAGAAAGAGAGAGAGAATGTGTAGGAAAATCTTGATATTTGTTAAATCTGGGAATGGATACATGGAAGTTTATTGCAATGTTCTCTATTTTTATATTTCATATTTTTCATAAAAATAAAAAACATTGACTTTATAACATGGTGAATTAAACCGAGTCTTGGCTAGTTGACTAGTCAACAGAAACAAATATTTATTTCTTATTATAAATGGTATGTGTCTCCTTTGTGTTTGCCAGTTATTTGATATAAAGATGTTACAACTATAATGCTTTTAAAAGAGCATCAAGAGAGAGCAAAATTACTTTGCAAAAATCTAGGAGAAGTTGGGAACCCAGAGGGCAGAGTGCAGCATCCGATGTAGTGCATGCCTCATGGGAATGTCATGAGGATTGAGGAGTTAAAGTGCTTTCAGTGATATGTGGCACATGTGTAAGTGCTAGTTAAATAATGAAAACAATCTTTTAATATATTACTGGTTACTCTTTACATATTTTACATATTTTCAGTTTCGTATTTTTTTTAATTTTCTTATTGGTATATACAATATACAGGAATTTCTGAGTATTGGCTGCGTATTTCAGTCTGGCTTTGTTTTAGGCAATTGTGGAATGTATGTATGGTCTCTATTCTAAGAGCACCAACCTTCCTTAAGCTGTGCACATTTTCTCATTCTGTCTACAGATTACCCCTTGTATTCTTTCTAGAGTTGATTGCCAATAAAGGGATGTCTTCTCAATGGCCACCTCATTTGATAATCATCTCTACACTAAATGATGATGTACATAGCCAACATCCCTTTGCATGGATTGAAAATAATAGCTGTTAATCAGTCTTTTGTCACAGCCACATGATAGCCAACGATTAAAATAATTTTTTATGTTTGGTTGTTTTCATATTTTGTAGACAAGGCCTGTGTTAAATGGCTTCATTTTCCAGATAAGCTACAACAAATTCTAGTGTTAGCTTAAAATTTCTTCCTTGTTTGACCATTTGCTACAGCCTCTTTAATAAAGCATGACCTTAGATTCATTGCTCAGCCATGCTCCCCATGTGAAGATAGGTACCAAATCAGAAGGAAAAATATCTATTCTCAAAAAGGCTGGTTAGATTATGTGAGAGTGTTGTGAGGGTTTTGTGAACTTACGTGGGCAGCCAAATCTACTCCACATATTCACCTCAATGGATGCCAGTGTTTGCATAGAGGCAAGAAGGTGAAGTGAGAGGGTGGTATTGAAGTCACAGTTTTGTTTATTACTCTGGCCTGCACCTTTTCTAGTCTGTGCTCTGAAACTACACTGCAATTCTGATAGGTCTTTGTTGACAATGCCGAGTAGCAGTCTGTCTGGAAGCATTATAAATGAGGCAAAGAGCAGATGGTTAATGCAAAGGGATCTCAGACAAATGGGAGACTTGTGTCTTTTCTCCCTCCATACCTCCTTTGCTCTGTTTGTTGTCCTGGATATCAAATTAGCTTCTGAGCTTTCTTGAAAGCCTATTATTCTCAGGATGTCATTCAGACAATTTGACAATAGTTACTGAATGAAAAATAATTCTCTTCTTTCTCGCTTTCTTTTCTCTCTCTCTCTCTCTCTCTCTCTCTCTCTCTCTCTCTCTCTCTCTCTCTCTCTGTCCTTTCTCCCTCTTACTGAGGGAGGTGAGAAATAGAATATTTTTTCAGATAATGATTTTCTTTAGAGAGAAATTAAAGTAGCACAGGGATTTCCAAGAATCAAGGGGCACAAAGATTAGAGTGATACTTGTGTGGAAATTAGGATTAGAAACCTGGCAAGAGGCTCTTGGGTCCATACTAACTCCAAAGGTAGTATGCTTCAGGAGCTTTGTCTTGCAGCTTAAATGATCATCCGTCTGGAAAGGACCACCTGGTTCTGGACAATGTGGCAAGTTATTTAACCACTCTAGGGCTCAGTTTCCACATTTAAACAATGAGGTGTTTGTATTAGTTACTCAGGATCTTTGGGAAGTGCTATTCTGATGGCTTCATGTTCTAAGGCAAGTAGCATGCTTCCAAAACCCACGAACATTTGTTTTAGTGACATATGATAAATGTGAATTTGCTTATCTTACTACTAGCACAATGCCTATTTGGTTCCATCTCTGCGTCACCAGTAAATGACAAATACTTATATCGTTAATTTGATTTGGAGTTTTCAATGAACTCTCTTGAGTTAGAACTGCTAATGAGACGCTTTAAAATACTCCCTTTGTATGGTGAAACAACTTTGGAAATCATAATTTGAGAATATGTAGGTATTTATTTATAGCCTACCTTTGGCTGAGATTTGAGATGACATTTTTCTTTCAACAAAACTCTCAAATGACATGCCGTGATTTGTAATTTTATTTGGTTATCGTCTGCATATGCTGCAGAAAGTTGAAAAATTATTCAAAGCCTGCCAAAAGCTATTTACAGTTATTTTTCTGCTACTGAGATTTCTACCTTCAAAACATTTTAAAATCTTCATATAGAATCAAGATTGCACTTTTCAGAGAAAAAAAGACAGAATAAGAGAGTCCAAGTTTTTGTCTTTACCCAGGGAAGCTTCAAGTAGATTTTAGAATCTTAAACTATAATCGAAAATCTAGGGTGGCAATAAATCTCTATTTAGCAACTTTAGCCTATGTCCTGCTAGTCCATAAGAATGAGGAATACTCTATTAAGCTTCTTAGAATGGATCAGAACCAGATGACTCCCAGAGGGAGAAAGGTACTTTTTCTTATCCTATCTTATCAGAGTGTCTTATGCCAGCTGACCTAAATTCCAGATTTGGAGATAGAAATGGCATATATCCTGTAGCATATTTTTATTACCCCTAAATAATTCAAGGTGGAAGTCACATACTGGATAAAAGAATATCCAGTAAGGAAGTTCATAGCTACCGCCAAATTGTTCTTCTCATTCAATTTCATTCATTTCAAAATAAGATTTGCACATTTAAAAATATTCTCAGCATCCTCGACTCTCAGGCCTCCTTCACATCCATCTTTTGGCCCCTACTATTCTTGTTTCTGCCTCCAGCAGGGATCCTTTCCCGTTCTGCTGACATGTCCACTTGGAGATTCCTTCCTGTCATCAGGCAAGGTCTACTTCTGGTTCTCATCCCTCAGCCTCTGAGAAATAGCACTTTAAACCCTGTCACCCTTGTGGCAATGCCAATAGATTTCTATTGTCATGTTGCCACTGATCTGTGTTAGAACTATACAAGCTTATGTTTTCTTTCTAGATGGCAGATACAGTTGTTTTTGACCATTGTGTTTCTCTCAAGATATTTATATGTAAAGACATCTCATAAAATTTTTGAGTTGAATTCACTAATATTTAGTCTTTCTTAATATGCAAGTAATATTTTTTCTGTTCATGTCAATGATGGAAGAAAAAGCACTAAGTAAAATGAAGATTAAATATGATAAGGATAGAAACTTTAAGGGTTATCAATGTTTTTTTTTTTTTGTATCAGGTTGCACAGTTACATTTCATTGCCCCAAATCTCAATTTCCAATAAAAAATATTGTCTTTCCTGAAACAGGAGGAAGAGGGGGCAGGGACTGCACTTGGTGCTTTACGATGAGCATTACTATTCTCATTTTTAAGGGAGGTTAAGTCACTTGCTCAGTTACCCACAGTCAGTAAGGGCTGGAACCAGAGTCTGTACTCAGGGCTGTCAGATGCCAAAGGCCTGGCTTTCCCATCATGCTGTACTCACTTCCTAAACAATGATGTCTTTAAAATAATTTTTTTTAAAGTAAAAGAGAAAGAAAGAAAATGTGTGCATACAACAGTACCAAAGCCCATCTTTCATTGATGTTTGCTTCCATGTTTGAGAGGCCACCAATGCACTGTGAATTTGAAAAGGATGGGGCTTGTCATCTCCAATCAACTTATTCTTACTCTAAGGCCTTTCAGCTTGTCAGGAAGACCTTTCTGTCTACTCTTTGTATGTTACCAATCCCATCCCCATCTACCGCACTCTATCTTGTGTAGTGTGGTATTTTTCCCTCAGAGCATTCATCCCCAACTGATACATTATAATACATTTGTTTCCTTATGTAGTACCTGGCAGTTCCTTATGCACATGGCAGACTCCCAGTACATATTTCTTGAGTGGATGAACAAACAGGACAATTCTACAGCTCTCTTAAATGATTCAGAATTAGTGCTTCTGACACTAACTCTCAGTGACTGGAAAATTTGGGGTCATTTTTTCCCCAGTTTACTCTCCTATAGTCCAGATGTTTACTGCCTCTGCTCACCCTCTTACTTCACAAACTTTTACTCTTGTTTTCCTACAAATCTTTTACTCTTGTTTTAGCCACAGGCAACTTTTATCACAAGTCACCCACATAGACCTAGAGGTGTTAATACTCGTTGCAAAATTCCTTGCAACAAATATGTGTCACCTACAGGCTCCCCAGTGTCTTAATGATACTACTGAATACAATTTAGCACACAATTTAGAGATTAAAAAGAAAATTAATTGCCAAGATTTCTCCCCATTGCATAATTTTACTACTTCAATAGCTTATGCTGGGAGCATTTACTAAAGGCCTTTTAAGTTAGATGACTATTGAATAATAAAATAAATGGTGCTCTTTCATTGTTTGCAGAGCTGCCAGTCCTAATTTGGGGACCAGGTCTGTTCCTGAAGCTACATTTAACACTCAAAGCCAAGAGTGTAGAAAGAAGCCTCTGTGGGGAATGTCAATGTAGGAATGTCCAAACCTGTAGAGAACTTTAATGAATTTATTTGAGCCAAACTGGCAACAATTGCCAGGAAGCAAAATCTCAGTGGATTGAGAAAATGCTCTAGAGGATGACAGTTTTGCAGTTTTTTCTATACATTAGAATAAAAGGAGGAGAAGTAAGGAGAGTTTTACGAAATCCACTGGTAAACTAAGGAAGTGGGAGAAAGCAAGAAGGGGAAAATTTCTGGGATTGGATAAAAAGTAAAATGGAGAAACACATACTTTCACATTGGTGGGGTCAAGATAGTTAATAATCAACATTTACAGCACATAGAGATGGTATACAGGGAACAAGATACCAATGAGGGGTTCTGTGTGTATATATATATATACATATATGTACATGTATATACTCTCAGTAGCCCAGTATATGAAGTGTGTGTTTTAAAATGTGTTGTTTTATATCATGAGTGTTTAGGTTTGTGTGCTAAGAGAGGCAACAGCTTTCCATGTCCTCAGAATGTGTTCCGAACAGTGGCGGGGTGGGAAAACGCACACTAATATGTGTGAGATGAGAGTCTGGGCATTCAGCTGGGCGTTCCCGGGCTCAGTTCCAGTGTGGGAGTCTTCCCCTGATGCCAGCAAACTCAGTTCTGTCACAATACACCTGGCGATGGCATCAGATTCCACCAGTCAAAGGGCTCAGTCCTGGAAGACCGCTCCCACCTTCCCGCACCGTGCACACACACTCACTTTAGACGCCAGCCAGGAGTGCGGGCTTGGGCACTCCAATGGCCCCCTCCAATTCAGAAATCACCAAAAGTCCAGATCGTTCTCTGTATGTACTTCTGACCAACTGTCTATGTAAATCAGAGGTTTGTTTCCACAACCCCCTCCTTGGGTTCCATTAATTTGCTAGAACAGCAATCAGAACTCAGAGAAACATGTCAGTTACTAAGATACTGGTTTATTTTAAAAGGATATAACTCAGCAGTGGCCAAAAGGAAGAGATGCATAGGGTAAGGTATGAGGGAAGGGGAGCTGAGCTTCCATGCCACTCTCTCTGCACCTTCATGTATTCACCAACCTAGAAGCCTTGTGCTTTTGGATTTCTTTGGAAGCTTTATTACATAATCATTGCTTATATCATTGGTCACTGACAGCTGATTCAACCTTCAGCCCTTCTACCCTCTAGGAGGTTGGAGGTAGGGGAGAGGTGGGTGGTGGGACTAAAAGCTCTAACCCTCTAAACACATGATGGCTCCAATCAGCACCCATCCTTACGTGCTTTCCAAAAGTTACCTCGTTAACATCACGAGAGACAACTTTATCACTCTCAACACTTAGAAAATTCCAAGGGTGTTGAGAGTTGTGAGTCAGGAACAATGGAGGAAGACCAAATATATGTGGAAATATATTTTTAAATATATTTACATTTAAATATATTTACATATTTATATTAAATATATTTATTTATATTATCTATATATTATTAAATATATTTATATTAAAATATACATTTTTTTATACATCACAATATCACAGGGGTAGAGAGTGACAGTAGGGTGGGAGGTGGCCCCAGATCCAGCTTGATGGCTGCTGGTTCCTTTAACATCAGTTTCTATCAAGAGAAGGCTTTGAGAGGAAGAATGTGAGCCTGGGAATCTCAATATTTGGGATTCACATTCAACTGGATTTCACTTGAGTCAATTAATTTCTCTGAGCTTTATTTATTACTTTAGTTTAGAAAAGCAGAGATAATAGTTCCTGTCCTTCCTTGTCACAGGACTTCTGTGAGGAAAGAATTAATGAAATATCAAAAAAGTTTGCAGACACAATTTTTGTTATGGTTATTATTACCTTCACATGACTTCCAAGTACTAGATACCAGAATTTTTGTTTTGTAGAATCTTTGGACTATGGGATGGTTTTTATCGCCTTTATGAGACTGTTGTAAGGATTAAATGAAGTGATGCATGTGAGAAGACTTTCAGGATGGTATCTGGAACATGGCAGACATTGATGAAATCTAAATTTCTTCTCTCTCCTTTTTTAAAAAAATACATTCAGTGCATGAGTGTCTTTACCACCTAACATTTTATTGAAAGTTGTAGGATTTACAAATTCTAACACATTTATAATGAGTCAGAAACTTTTCAAGCCTTCCAATAGAGCATTAAATCATTATTTAATTTTGAAACATGATATAGTAAATTCTTCATCGATTTTACAAAAAAGATTATTTGCCTCTGTGTGTGGCGGGGGGCAGGGGCTCTCAAAACCCTCATATTAATTTGACATACTTTTTATGTTTCAGTCATTTGGATTTCCTTTACCTCGGAGAGTCTGAGCTTCAACTAGAACTGTTTTTTGCTTTCACCCACATTAATGTAAATAGGGAACTGGTGATGCTTTTGAGTAATGGAATTTACAACAGACCCAGCGCCTGCCTATCAAATTAAGAAAAGGATACAGATGGTTGTTTGAATGCAGCAAAACACAAAGGCAAAAGAGTAGAATTTGAAGAGACATCCATCAAACCATGGTGATGGCCTTTCGTAAACATTTACTACACCAAGAGATTGGTGGTTTAGATTGATTACCAGGGCTTAAGAAAAGAGAAATGTTAGCTTTAGAAATGTTCTAGTTTTTAAAAATGTTAGCTTATTTTCCTAGCTCCGTAGCTTTTATCCTTGACATCTTTGTTAGGGTCTCTGTTGCCATTACAAAATTTTTCATACAAGCTGAAGTGACCTGTACCATGCAGTCCCTTTCTGGCTCTTTGAGTAAATCCCTCTCACTTGGTGTGAGGGCATCTCGTAATGATCCCTCATTGTCTGTGGGATCACTCCTGACCTACACAGTGTGTTTCTGATGCCCCCAGATGACCAGAAGATTGTTCCTTCTCTGATGTAACTTTGGCTACCATTTGCAGGAGTGAGCTTCCATACATTGGGCTTCAAAGAAGATTTAAACATACATTCAGGGGTTCAGATGATAATTGCAAGTCCATGGGGTAAGAGAGCTATAAATAGCGTGATCTAACTACCTCATCTCCTGGTACCTTAGTGAAGGGAGATCTTGGGGACGTAGGGGTCAGAAGCAGGAACTTCAGAAGATGACTCTGGACCTGTCTCCCCTTCCCTGAGGTACGTTCCTATCTCTTTTTTGGCAACTGTCTCACTTAGTCTCAATATCCTTTGCCCCTCCTAAGAAATCTGCTTTTTTAACCAACATCATAATTGATTCTAAAGGAAAGGCTGAGGCTATCACACACACTTAGAGGAATGCCAGCTGACCTCTTGAAGCCTGTTCCTTAGCATGGCATCAGTGGACGTCCTGACCTTTTCTGGCCTCCTGCTGTTTCCCTCTGCAGCTTCCTCTCCTACTCTGCTCCTGTACCCCACTTTCTCTTCCTCTCCTGCTCTGCTCCTGTACCTTACCCTTTCCTCTTCCTCTCCTGCTCTGCTCCTGCACCCCTTCACCCAACCCTCAATCAAGTGTAATTATCATTGGGGCAAAATGAAACTCTTAACAATTTTTAAACACTTGGACTTATATCAAAATTCAGAGCTTTTGCAATGCCTGCAATGGCCTGTTTTCACCTCCAGGTCTTACAAAGTCATACTCAGCTTGGGAGAGCCAGTGAGAAGCCTTCTTGTCAGATGATGACCCTTGAGCCCCCTTCCCTGCCCCTTGTGCCTCGTTGCCTTCTTCCTCAAGTTGAAATGCTCATCTCTCCCTCTGCTAGGTCTTTTCTGTACTTTGCTTATATTTCTCCTATTATCCTTATCACTATTAAAAACCCAGCTTACAGCCTCCTTGAAGTTTGTCCTGCTCTCCTGAGATATGCTCTCTCTTTCTTAAATGTCCTTTTATGTCTTCTTAAGCTATCTTATGTCACCTGTCACATTTTATCTCAAAATGAATAATAGTACACATGTATATAGCTCCTGCTATATGTTAGGCCCTATTCTAAGCACTTCATGTAATGTAAATTAACTCACTTAAGCCTCACATCAACCTTTGGAGGTAGGTGCCAATATTACCCCTCATTCCATAGATGAGGAAATGAGGCACACAAAGACTAAGTAACTTATGAAGTCACACCACTACTAAGTAGCTAAGCCATAGTTCAGACCTAGTCAATCTGGCTCAGAGACCATGTTCTGAACCATTACTATACGTAGCCTTCCTATATACTGTATATTTTTGTAGTTATTTGTATATATGTCTTATGAATTTTTTCTTCCATCTTTGTCTCTCTGTGTCTCCTAGCACATGGTAGACACTCTCCAAACACTTGGAAAATGGAATTATATGAGGATGGCTTTTTCTTTTTTGGAGGTTCTTCAATTCCAAATTTTGGGAACCCTTAAGAAAAAAGCTTCCAATAGATCTGAGAGTGACATTTCCACTGATGATAAAGGTTAAAGTGTACATTTCTTTTGGCAGTTAGCATTTTCTCATGATTTTTTTTCTCGTTCATATTTTTCCAAGCAGTTTTGATTTTCATTTGTTTTACATTTTTCTTAAGATATATTCACAGTTATATTTGAAACGGTGGAAGGAAGATCACTTACAAATGCCAACTGGGGAGAGTGTTTATTTTAAACAGTGCTGTTCTGGGGCACCAGCTGCTGTTGCTGTGCTTGCGTCTTGGTGCCTAGGGCTGGTGAGGAGAATCAAGCATGCGATGTCAAGATGACAGGTTACTTCAACCCCACGTTGTCTTGGCTAGGATTTTTCTGGGACGAGGAATCCTCAACCCAAAGCAATTAGGAATGACTTGTGTGCAACCTGCAGAAATAGCTTAAGCTACAGAGATAATTAATTATAATCTAGTTGTTTTCTAAGGGTAGAAGGAAACCTGGCAGTGTGTACAGATTCAGTATTTGGACAGGCATTTTTAAAAGTTTACATCTCCCCAAAGAATGATATCAACCGTTAACAGAAGCCTAATATTAGTGTTGTAAAATGAGAAAAGGAAAAACTCCCTTTTATATCAGGATATGTTATTTGTCAAAAAAAATGCTTTTTAAAATATATCAGTTGCCATATCAACACAAGAAAAGAGATTTCACCGTTTTAGAAATTGTTCCACTGTGAATGCCCATTTGTGGATTCATGTTTAGATAGGAAATGTGTGTTTGTGTGCATGTCATGATTTTGCCTCAGTGTTACATACAACTCATTTAATAAGAATTCCTTAAGTATTTACTACATGTAAAACAATGTCTTAGGCATGAAGATAGGGTGACCAACCATCCCAGTTTGCTTGGGACTTTCCCCTTTTTTAGCATCAAAAAATCTCATGTCTTGGGAAATCCCTAAGTCCGGAGAAAACAGACAGTTGATTCCCATTCAAGGGGAAAACAAAAATAAGACTAAAACAGTCTCCAAAAACTTTTGTTTGCCTAGGAAAACAAGTTGAACACCCAAATAATCAAGGAACACAAATAATATAAGCTTGAATTTATGGAGTGCTTGTGAGGTAAATTCTGTTATTTATCCCCATTTTAAAGATGAGTAAAGATGAGACACAGCAAGGGTAAATAACCTAGTTAGTGGAGGAGCCAGAATTTAAACCCAGGAAGTTTGGAGCATGTACTCTGATAAATACTATATAGAAAAATTCTTCAGGGCAAAGAAAGGGGGTTACTGGTAGAGGTGGGAACTTTGAGAAAAGCATCACAAAGGAGCTGGATGACCACACCTTGGCTCTAAAAAGTGAGCAGGATTAAATGAGTTAGGAAGAAAAGAAGAAAATGTCTCAAAAAAGTGGAAATCACACAAGCTGTGATCTTGAGTGAAGAACAGGAAGGAGTTAGCGTGGAGAAGTGGACAAGGCCCTTTCTCTGATATTGCAGATAATGGAATACAAAGGCAGAGAGGGAGAGGATGGCAGAAAGTAGTTTTTCCTAGAGAGATTTAGCCTCACTGGTCAAAGACAAGGTTACCTCCTAGCAGAGGAGGTGGGATTGAGACTGAAAGAAGTGGGTGGAGGTTTGCAAGCTCCTTTTTTGAACTGCTTTAGGAAATTCACAGGTGTCCACCAAAAAGATTTTTAAGAAGTACGAAGAAATTGGGTATTATCATTTTTAATTTTAACATGGCTGTATTATAAAAATTCTGGAAAGTAGACAAGAAATCTTTTATAAAATCCACTATAATTTTAAGTCTTCATCTTATACTTGTTTCTTATGTATTTAGAATAATGGTATACCTATCAGAATCCTGCTTTTGATTTTTATTTAACTTATCTTTAGAAGTATTTCCTGTTATTGTATAGTCTTTATAGCCATTATTTTAACAACCAGATAATAATCTATCATGGTTATATTTCACAGTTCCCTTAACTATTATATTTTGTTGATATTCAAGTTTCCAATCTTTTCCTGTCATAAATGAAGCTAGAATAACATCTTTGTGCTTATATTTCTTCCCACAGTCTAGTTTTCATATGAGTTTTAGATCTTGTCTTTCTTTAGCTATTATGTGGCTACAAAGCAACAAGATTAAATTTTTTGCACATACACATGCTAAAGTATACAAGTGCATGTTGTCTCCTTTAAAGGAGCAAAAAATTTTGCCTTGAATAAGTATTTACTTATTTCACTGGCATTTTAAATTACTTTGAAATTTTGGGATTTATTTTTTTCTTTGCATCTCCTTTAGATTTAATTTGAGTCACCCAGAAAATTTAGTCTTGTTTCTTGTCTATATCCTTAAATCTGACTCTTCAGCCACATCATGCCCTGCTTTAGAGTACTTGGCTCTGAGTAACACTGGGCTTGCCCCAAACAAACCCTTGATACATCCCAGAAGAATTCACCTCAGAAATCCCCATCGTTTCTGAAAACAGCCCATCCCTTATGTCTCTTTTTTACCCTTATCCCTGCATGGCTTTTGATTTTTGAGCTCACTGAGATCTCTGGTTTCTTGACTCATCTTGTTACTGCAAATCCTTAAACCAGATCTTGACTTCAGCATTTCTGCTTCATACCAGTCACTTCATCCTCTTGTAGCACGCTCCTCTCTTCTGTCATCTTTCTACTGCCCCTGCCCTACTGATTCTGATTCCTGAATCAGTCCAGCCGGGTGCCTTCTACACTCCGACATCTGGCCCAGAGTCCTTCTGGGGTCAGATATAAAGAGATACCTTACAAACATGGTATCCCACCAAGCTGTGTTCTCAGGTCTGCTCCGTAATTCTTCCCTCCTGAAGTCCTCCCAGTTCCTCCCTCCTCCAGCTCCTGGTTCTTGAACAAAACTTTTTGTTTAACATCACAGAGAAAACAGAGGCTGTCAAGTATAACTTCTTGACCTTCCCAGCCAACACCTGCAAATTTGCCTTTATTTAAATCTTGCCTTTCTTTTTCTCTTTCTCAGAGGAAATATAGTTCTTCCTGTCCAGAGCTAATTTTTTTTACCTTGCACTGATACCATCCATTCCCGACTCCTCTGCGATTATGTTCCATTAATAATAGATTTTCTTTTATTTCCACTAACTCTTTTTTTCAACACAGGCATATATTTATGACTTCTCCATCTAAAGGGTGAAAGGAAAACATTTGTATTAAGTGCTTGCTATATGTTGATCACTTGAAGACATATTTTTAAATTTATTCCTCATAACAATTTTATGAGTTAGATGTTACCCCCATTTTTCAGATGAGAAAACCAAGACTCAAGTTAACAAAATTTTAAGTTAGTAGATTGGCTTGGTCTAATGGCAGAACCATAAATTCCACTCCAAGTTCCCTGCTCTTTTTCTTTGTAACCATATCTGTTAATCAGGTCAAAAATTTCTCCCTTCAACATGGTTTACTAGTGAATTGTCTATGTGGGCATTTTTTGAAATGCATCTACACACTGAATATGCAATCAGTAGCTTCTTAACCAACCCAGAAGAAAATTTATATTTCAAATAACTATGTAATTTTCTACCTTAGTAGAATGAAGTACCAGGAAGGCAGGAGTCTAATCTTCTGGTGTTTTTATATACCTAATGTTTAGCTCAGGACCCATCATGTAGCAAACTCATAAGGTATGTTTAAAGAATGTAATATATGTAATATGTTTTTATTCCTTCACAAAAAGTTCTCTAACATCTCTATAAATAGTTTTTGTAAATGTATTTAAAATAATTAAATATTTTATGTTTATATCCCTTGTCAAAATAATACTTCTCCTGGGAATTAATCCTTAAGAACTAATTCAAAAGGAGAAAGAAAAAAGCATTAGACAAGAAAATATTCATTATAGTACTACCTATGCAGGCAGAGAAATTGACATATATAAGTATCCAAGAATAGTGAACCCATTAAATTATAATATTTTATATTATAATTTAAAATATTATAATATAAATTTTATTATATATAATTGTTAAGCCAATAAAAAAGATAAGCTTATTTAGCAAGTTAGAAAAATAGAGCAGGATACAAAAATCTATCCATGACTCGATCATGTAACACAGGGACCATGTTAGAGTGGCTAAGGATAGGCTTTAGATTTACACCCATCAAGACTCAATTCCAGGATCTTTTAATTTGCCACAAAACATGGGCTAGTTACTTAACTTCCCTAATTCTCAGTTTCTCCTGTGCAATGTGGAAGATAACTCTTGGAGTCATTGTGGAGATTAAATTAGCTGTATGGACAGTGCTCAAGATAACACCTGGCACACTGATGTATTACAGATGCATATGGATAAGGGAAAATAATTGATGTTTTGGGTGGGGAGAGTGTGGATGAACTTTTTAAAGATTTTTAAAAAGTTATATGACATATATGCAATAAATAACAACTACTGCTAAAAGAAAATCACTCTAAAAATATCCTATGAATTAAGTTGACTTCCAATTTAAACTCCCTTCAGTCCAAACAAGTGCATCATTATTCCTCTCAGGGACCTGGTGAGCAGGATTGATGCTTCTGTGCGTACTGCTGCTCATAAACTGTTAAGACTCTGCTGCCATTCACTGGTTCACCCAATTTCAACCAAACAGATGTGAATTAGACTCATTATCATGCTGCAAGGATATACATAAAGTCACACTCATCTGATCATAATGATGGTGTTGCCTGGTCCTACTCACATATAAGAGGTGTCTGTAACCCTCCAGGATATCAGATCCCACAATACTGTTTCTCTTCTTCCATCCATATTTATCTTCCTTTTATCAGAACGAAATTAGTAAAGATGAATTAAAGGTGCATTCTCCCTCAACCTGCAAAGTGCTTAGAGTGTTTCAACACCTAAACCTTAGTTTTAATAAATGTCATTTACATGAACATCTTGCTGTATCCACAATGTAACATTTGGATCAAAGTTTTACTCAAAGCAAAATTGTTGGGTGAGTAACATATCTGGTCATTATGATAGAGTTCTGTGTAGCAAGAATCAATAAGAATTATGTTGGTATAAATTATTTTCATTCTTTAAGGGTCTCAAGACTTAGAAATTTTTAGAAAGAATAGTCTTGTGAGTCTTCAGCTCAAGCAGAAATAAAATCGTGTTCAGTGTAAGCTCAATGCTTGTCACCACCCGCTCAAATGTGAGAGTGCTGCTTTAGGCATGCCCGAATCTGCTTAGCTTTCTCTTATTAGTGTGCCACTTAATTAAACCAAGGCACTCTTTCTGCCCGACCAGGGCAACTACTGATGAGAGTAAAATTGATGGGAGATGAACAGTTAACAGCAGGAGATACATGGGAACAAGAAATAAAAGAGCCATAGTCAAACTGAAGAATATTGCTATAGTATATTATATTTGACATTTACTGCTGTGTCTAATAATGCATCCCTTACTTCTTTCTAGAAGCCATATTACTTCATTATTTTAAATTTTGGAAGCTTTTGTTTTAAAAAAATGACAAAAATCTCAGAACTTTATTCCTCATTGGGGTGCGTATTTAATTCTGTTCCTCTGTTCATTATATTTGAATGTTGCCATTCAACAAGAGGAAAGCTGGGAAAAATCATGTAAATGGCTATACCTGGTTTTTCCAAGGTATTTAAAATTCTATAGTTGTTTCCACAAGCTACAGACAGTGGGTTATTTTTCATGGACAGACAGTGCATTCTTCTCTTGGGGTTTTTATGGACAGACTGTATAAAATGATAACACAATGAATGGGATACTAGCGCTACTATATCAAGGGCCTAAATCAGCTATTTTAGACAGAAACTCAATGGGTAGAGCATGTTTCAAGTAGGTTTGCAGGTACAGGCTATAACACAAAATTTCAGCATCTTTTGTAATTAATTTTCATGAAAGGTTAATGACATTTTTTATAATAAATTAGAGCTAAAGTGAGGGAAATTTCAGTAATGTAGGTGCAGGTGGCAACCTGAATAAAATTGATAAGATTTACATGCCAGAATTAAAATAGAGATATGATCCATCTTCAGAGTGACAGGGGTTGGATTATTATGGAAGGAAGAGCAAAGGTGATCTTCTACTTGCCTATTTGTAGTCCCTTTCATATCATATGATAGTTTTTAATATTGCATCATATTCACTGAAGCTCATTTCAATACTCTCCTTCTCTGAAAGAAAAGTTGCTTCACTGCAATTGTTTAAAAAGAAGCTATTTTAAGATTAATTTATGACTAACCCTAACTTAATCATAGCCATTTTGTTGTTCCTTTCATACCTGTTGTGGAAAAATGATATAAAGTGATTTCTTAAAATTGTCTCTAAAGAGTGTGAAGAAATGTCTATTTGCAGTTAATGACCCAGAAAATCAAGAATTACCCCCAGTTTTCCAATGAAGAATATTTTTTATCAGTTTGAAATTTTTTAATGGAAAAATTCACATAGAATTAATTTTTATACACAGCTTTTAATGCAAATTTAAATTCCTAGCTACCTAGGTGTGACATGCGATCCAGATCTCTTTTATAGTTGTATTTCTTCTGAGAGTCCTAAGTTTGTGCCCAGAATATCTTTATCTAGAACTATTATGGCCACATTTTTATAATGATTAGTATTTAATAACCAGGTTTATCATGCAATAAGTTATAATGTTATATAACTCATACTAAAACAGTTTAAATCATTGAAAGAATTTCAGCATTGTATTCTACAGGCCTTCCATTTAATCTTTTTCTAATTATCGTGATTAATAAACTTATAAAAATTATATTGTGTAGTCACTGGAGAGAAAAACAATACTTTTGGCTATCTAAAAAAACAATAGAGGGAAAATGAAACTGTAAATACTCATAAAATGTAATTCTCTTTGTGATAAATCTATTTTATTGACTCTTTTATTTGTCTGGTCCACTCTCAAGAAAGAGATAAATGGCTTATCATTAGAATGACCACATAATTTATCATCCAAACTTTTGATAGTGAAAGTATTAATACTGATCATCATTCTAGGGTAATAGGCATAAACTAACACTATCCCAAGAAAGCTGGAAAATATAATCACCCCCACTTACCAAAAATTAAATAAAACCATAGCCCAGACAACATAAAATAAAAGAAAGAAAGAAGGAATAAGAAGGAAGAAGTAATGAAAAATCATTCAGGATTTTCTGCCTGAATTTGACCTAACTAGACAGAGTGTGTATCACAGGAGAGCTGGGAATCTCCTGTATCACTATTTCCCAAATTAGCAATATTCAATTAGTCAGGGTAGGGTAAATGCGATGATAAAAAGATACAAAATTTCAGTGGCTTAAAAGTAAATATTTACTTTTCACATGACAGTTCAGTGTAGATCAGTGAGAAAGTGTTAATTGGTGAGCCAAGGTTCAGTAAAATAGGCAGACAGAGCTCCTTTCTCTTGAACTTGGGACAAGCAAAGTAGCCTTGAGTACCAACATCCAACTAAAAGATGAGAGAAGAAAGAGTACATGGAGAATCTCATGGAACTTTTGTCATATGCCAATTCTGAAAGTGATGTGAATTACTTTTTCTCACATTCCATGGCCAAAACTCCATTGCGTGGCCCCACCTAACTTCAGGGGAAGCTGGAGAACACAGCAGGAGAAAGTGGAAATGGCATTTAGTGAACACATAGTAATCTCTATCACTGTCCATTGCTTTTGGTTACCAAAGTATTTATTTCACTCTTTCTCCTATACAGAGAATAAGGAAATCTCATATAGTTCCTGTATGGAGCTCAAACTCTAGAGTCTCTGGGAGGAGCCTACTTTTTATCAGCCTCAGATGTGGCTCTTTGATCTGCTGACCTATGAATTAGAAAGGCAAATTTTCAACTCCCCACCCTCCTTTTCCATAAATTATGTAAACCATGATGGGGCAGAGATAGGCACCATGGTTGACATTTTCTGTTGAGATAAATGGATAATTGGTAACCAGCTAGGGAGCACATTTCTTACCACCCCCCTTTTTTTGCAGAGCCTTGCATTTTTCTTTAGCTTTAATCACAAATGTCATCTCCTTTCCTTTTTGTTGTTATTCCTCTTGAGAAATCGCCAAAGTATTTGTATCATATGAAGAACACCCTATATCTGTTTGTTCTCTTGTAATTCAGATTAGCAGCAGTGCAGCTACTTAGTAAGACTCTCTACAGTCCTCATTATTTAAATCATATAATGGAGTTAACAAGAAAAGAGCTTCCTTATCAGTGATTATGAGGATTATGGAAAGACATTTATGAGCTCTAAAAGAGTTGAGAAAATTGCTTCTGAACCAAGATATACAGGAAAGAGGAAATGGTATAAGAGTAAAGTTATTTGTTTCCTGACATTAAAATTATTGTTAAATGGCTTGTATCTTTCTATGTGTCCCTAAACTTGACTACTTTCTTTTTCTTATCTTCCTTTTTTTTTTTTTTTAATGTTTAATGCCTAAGAACCATATCATTTCATTTTGTTGGCACAAACTTCACTGCTGTAGAGAACTGGGAAAATGTGTGAAAGTCTGATAATAATTATTGAAGATTTTATTCTGATTCAAATATAGAGGAATAGTGTATAAGTAGTTTTAGATTTTTTTTTTAATTTCAAAATAATTTATCTGGTATAAGAGTTGCAACCATAGCATAAAGAATTCCTGTATAACCTTCACTTGATTTCTTCTAATGTTAACATGTAACATAACTTCTCAAAAGTAAAAAAATTAACTTGGTATAATATTCAACCAATCCACAGACTGTCTGGATCTCATTATTTTTCCTACCAATGTCCTTTTTTTGTACCAGCATCTGATCCAGAAGCCCATGCTGTATTTTGTTGTCATGTCTCCTTAGTCACCTCCAATCTTTGTCTAGTACTCATTATTTCCTTGACTTCTATCACCTTAACTCTTCTGAAGAAAATTTTCAGATATTTTGGAGAATGTGGCACAGTTTTGGTTTGTATGAGTTTTTCTCAAGGTTAGACTAAGGCTATAGAATTTGAGAAAGAATATCACAGAAATAAAGTGCTTGTCTCATTGTATCATATAGGGAGCCACACCATATCAACCTGACCCATCACTAGTGATGTTGTCTTTGATCAATTGAGCGAGTGCTACCTGTCAGGTTTCTTCATTATAAAGGCACTGTTTTTCTCTTTATCATTAATAAACATTTCTGAGGAGATACTTGGGGTCAGTGCATCTCACCTCTCACTACAAGTACCTTATTTCCTCCAGATTTTGGGTAGTTACTTGCCCTACAACGTCAGCACTCTGATGGGTCAGAGAAAATTTATGAATTTGCTGTTTGTTCAGCATTTTTATTATAAGTTTGAAAATTTTGCTGTTTTTACCTTTCAACAGAAATCCAATATTTGAGGTTTAATCAAATGCTCTTAATATTAACTGTTAATTGTCATGGTGGTTGATACTCCAACATTCATTCCATTCTAGAAGATCAATCTTAGTCGAACTTAATCAACCTATTTCTTCTGCCAGTGATTATTTTGGAATAGGATGTGACTCACTTTTGTCCAATGAGATAGGAGAGGAGATATGTGTATAAACCTAAAAATTAAATTGTTCAGTTATAAACTATGTGCATGTTCAACATTAATAGATATGACTAAACACTTTTCAAAAGGGAGCTATATCAGTTTACTCTTTCACTGAAAAAGTATGCGTTACAGTGCTCCATGTCCTTGCCAACACTAGGTAACATCAGTCTTTTCACTTAGGTATTCTGATGTGTGTGTTTGTACATTTGTATCACATCATGACTAATGATATTTATATATGTATTAATATTTGTATTTATGTTTATTCTATATCAACTTCTAATATATTTCATCCTTTTGAACTTATAGCCTGAGTGCAAATTGTTGGGAAACCACCAAAAGACAATTAATATTCATGCAAACTAAGTCCTATATGCCATATTAAAGTGGTGAAAAGAGAGAGATATTAAACTTAATATATGTTGATCAGTGAGTAAGCTCTAGTTAATTTATAAAGGTAGAGTTGTTTTGTAAAGTAGAATAGCAAGATAAAACAAAAGGTAGAAGTTGTCTCAGCTTATAACATGTAAGCAATGAAACATACTCACCAATGAGAGATATAAAAAGGCACAATGGAGAATCTTTATCAAATCATTTACTCTTTTTGAACAAAGTTAGATGATTTTCATCCTCACTCCCATTTATAACATTCTATGGTTATTTATATTTGTCTCAAGAATTTTTTTATATTCTGTTAATTCAAATGTTGGTTGTCATCTACACAAAATTCTGAGACCTAGCGTGGGATCAGGAGGGTACCCTGAGGCTCAAATTATTGCCCATGACCTTTGGAGAACAGATGCCTTGATGGAAGGACCTCTTTGGTTCTCATCTGAATATGGGCAGTGGTGATTGATGAAGACACTTCTCTGGAGAAAAGTTTTATTTTCTCCTTATGCTGAAACTCACACTGGTGAGCAGTAGTAAAGGTCAATGTTCCAAAAGTTAAGAGCATGAAAAGCCCTAGTTGTTGGTTTTGAGAGGAAAAGTTAATTGTAAGACAGACAAATAGCTATTTGGGCTTCAGAAGTATATGTGCATATAGGTAACCTAAGTACCTGTTATGAGTGTCTGTGCAAGTCTGTGGATATTTGGGGGGTATGCTTTTAAGATCATAGATTATGGCTGAGAACTGAGCCAGATCATTTGTCCAGTGAATATGTTAAAGTTCTATTAAAATGTCAGTGGAGACAACTTTTCTTAGGCAGTGATGTTAATATTTAAAGTCTGTATAAGCAGTTATCTTCTCTAACATTAATGCCTCATTTTCCATTTGCTTTGAAACCTGTTGCTTTAAGAAAAAAAATCATGTGTCTTCGTTTCTGGTTTTCAAATGTAATTAATGATCAAAGTATTTTCCTCCTTTTTTTTTTATCATTGTAGTTTATTCTTCATTTGAGTCTGTCAAGCAGTATTAAATGTTGGCCAATTAAGTATTTGAGCTCATCACAGGTTTATACCACTGATGCTCTAATAGCATCCCTCTTTGGTACAGATAATGAGACATGGGTTTGTTTGGCAACCTGATTCCAGTGGTTCACCTCTGATCATCAATCCAGTGCAGGCTCAGAGCGTTTTGGCATTTTGTACTCCAGGGCCATTTATTTTGGACATGTGGTGGTGAGTCCTAGTTTTTCTTTAGAAATAGTTTAATCTTGGCTTGTCAAATCATGGCCATTTCTATTTGTGAAGTGTTTTTTTGTTTACAGGATACTTCATTAATTTCTATAATTTTAAAAAATGTGCAGAGGACAGCATAGAATGATTGATTATACTCCTTGGAGTATCATGGATATGCTTCCAATGCCAGCTTCTTTATCTACCAACCAGGTAGCCTTTGGAAATTCATTTAATCTCTATCTGCCGTCTGAAAAATAAAGACTATGACATCTTCTAGGGAGGGTTTTTGTAGATTTAGATATAATAAATTTAAAGTATTTGGCACATAATGATCATTCTGTACTCTGTGGTTGTTTTAATTATAAGAAACACTTCTCTTCCTCGTACATGCATTGCGTCCTTAGTGACAAGACTGTCCATCTTTCTGCAGTAATATGAAGATCATTTTATTTGGATAAATAACTGGGAATCTGAGGAATAAAGACTAATGATTTTCCAGAGATTGCTGAACACAAAGATATGTTTTACTTTTTATGAAACAGATTTTGTTAAGATAAATATACCACTTAAAATATAAAGAAATTATGGCGATTTCTTTTAGTTAAGAACTGAAATAGAAAAAGTAGATTTTTATTTTTAAAAACTATTCTTTTATTGGCTTTTAATTTTCTTTTTTTTAAAAAAAGAAGCTGCACTATTTGGAGAAGATAAAGTTATCATTTACTCAGATAAAAGGAAAAAGGATATATTTAAGGCTTCTAGACAATGGCATGCATCCTAAACCTTATCTAACAATAAAGATTTTGGAATTTCTTTTATCCTCTTGACTTATACTGATGTGATTTTGACATTATATCTTACTAATTCTTTCTTATCCCAAGTGAGCTACTTTCTAAGTTTTTTAGTCAGTATCTTTTGCTTTAAATCTGTTTTATCTATGTGGAAAGCTTTATTCTGAGCTACATCTTTGTCAGTAGTTCTTACTGCTTTGTCTAGGCAGAAGACATTGAAGTTGTGGTGCATCAAGGGCAGAATTAAAGGACTATATCTGAGTGGTTAATTAATGGAACTTCAGTCCAGTTTCTTAACCCTGGGTGAAACACTACTATTCCTGAACTGTCTAATTTGTATTGAGCATCTACTATACAGAAGGCACTATTTAGGTGCTTCAGAAATATCAGTCAACAAAATAGACACAAATTTGCACAGCCAAATTCTGATGTGGGGGCTGTCATTTATACCTGTAGTGAAGATAGTATAAAATCAAAATTATTGGGTAGGAGCAGGCACTAATGTCTTAACACCGTCTCTCTGTCTCTGACTTCTTACAATTTATTAGAAGCTGTAGGAGGATCCCAAGTCCATTTTGCTGCCTCTGTCTTATAACCCAGCTCTACTGTCAATGTCCAAGGGAGAAGTCCCTGACCCTACCTCCCACCCAGAATACTGAATGTCTCTGAGAGCCACAAGTTCACCAGGAGGTGAGACTGAACCTGTGTTCAAGTGACAAAACATTCAGGAAGTAAGGTGAGGCCCCAGCTGAGCTCACTCCTCAGCAGGGGACCCCACTGGATAATTTAGTTCTGACGGGAGTTTGACCTCTTTGCCAAGCATAACAATGATCAGAGAAGTTTGTTTAACTTGCTGAATCCTAGCAGAAATCTGTACTCTCAACAACACCCTCTCTCACTGTTCCCCCTGCCCTGGTAATTGTGATACAGGGCATTTAACTAACCTTTGAGAAATATTTTGGGCTCTGCTCTTTCCTGAGGTAGGGGGAAAATGGGGCCCAGGAGAGCGACTATTAAAAGTTCTCTTATTTCTTTATAATAGTATAATTGTTTGTGAACAAATACAAGGCTGTGGAATTCTGGTTGTGAATATAAAATTTAGGAATACCAGGAACTTCTTCATCTGACTGCTGGTACCTCAGTGATCGCCAGAGTTCATTTGGCTGGGATCCCCTTTGTCACTGACTGCTCCAGCTATAACTGCTTTGTTGAAAGGGCAGCATTCCCAAAAGGGAAGGACTGGGAACCATTCTGGATATGGTTAGCTTGGGTCTCTACTTGAGGGATTAACATTAAAATTATTTTTGTAATACAGTGCCATATTTTTAAAGCTAGAAATTCTATATCAGTGCAAGCGCCTTAATAGAAAAATGGCCACTCTCCTATTACTCCAGGTGTTGTAAAAGTTAGATTTTTAAAAAAATTATTTATTTGAATAAAAAATTCATAAACATAATACAAAATTCAGAAGAAACAGAAGGATCTACTTATATAATAATTTTGTACTTCATCTTTATTTCTCAGTCCTTCATCTCCCCTTAGCAGTTTCTTGTGAATAGACTTAGATATATTTAAACATATATGATTATATACTATACACATTGTTTATATTTTGTTTTCATTAATTTGTTTTTTTTCTTAATGATGTATCTAGGTCATTGGTCCGTCTACACATATATATCTGCCTCTCTCTTGTTAACAACAGTTGACAGTATTTTATCAATGGTGGACCATAATTTGCTTTACCAGTCTCCTACTGGTGGACATTTGAGTGTCTTCAATCTGCTGCTACTAAAGCAATGCTAGAATAGATATCCTTTTACAAACATCTTTGTAAACTGTGAAAATAAAGAACAACCAAATGAGAAAAGCAAAGAGTATATATTCAGGGCTTGCTATAGCAAGAGAGTCACTCGCCTGCATTTTGGCAGACTCAAAGACAACAAAGGAGTGGAGAAGTGAAAAAATAAGAAAGAAAGGCTTCAGGTATGCCCTGGTGGTCAGAGAGACTTTTGGTGTGGGGAAGCTGGAGTAGGGCATCTGCTGAAATTGGTTAGAGGAGCGTATTTGGCTTTTTCTGATTGGTCCTAAGTTAGAAGTGGAGGCAAAAATTAAGGAAACTGTCAGTTATTAATCACATTTTGGATATTTTGAGCTGATTATTACAGGTGTTATTTTTTAGCTTCCTGGACTATTAGCAGAGATAACTATCTGGCTTACTGGAAGTTTGACTGATAGCAGGATGACTTCCAGGGCTGTTCATTATAGAGAAGGGATTGGTTTCCTGAATAGGTTGCTATAAGCTGTGGATCAAAGTTCCAATTTTATATATAGTTCAACCATTGTTCATTGGTATAGGCTTTCAACACATGCAAATATATCTATAAGATAAATTCCTAAAAGTGGAATTTCTGAATCAAAGGTATATACCATTTAATTTATACAAATTTTATTAGATTGCTTTCATGAATTTTGGTTAGTTTGCAAAAATTTTTTTTTGGTTAATTTGTAGTCTTCACATCCTTGGGATATCATATTGTGTATTACCAAACTGTTCATCTTTGCCAGTCTGATAGGTAAAAAAACTGTCTCTCAGTGTAGTTTAATTTATAGCTGAGATTGAGGGTTTTTTTTTCATATATTTAATCATATTTTTCCTTTTCCGTGAATTGCCTATTCATGTGACTAGTATTAGCACATTTTTAAATGCTAGGAAAGGTATCAATAAGAGAGTATGTCTTTGGAATTTGTAACTAACACCTTTAAAATTCAACCTAGAATCAGGTAGAATTTTTATTTTTTATGGCTGAAAAATACTCCATTGTGCATATTGGAGATATGTATATGCATTCAGTAAACTCCACATTAAAAAATTTATTCATACATCAACAGACACTTAGGTTGTTTCCAAGTACATGGGTGTTGGAGTTGGGCGACCGAGGCTCTATTCCCAGCTCAGCCACTCATGACCTTGGGGAAGTAGTAACCATTCTCACCCTCCTCTTCCTCATTGGTTCATTGGAAATATTAGTACCTATTCTAAAGTTCTGGGGGGTCAGCAGGGATTTTTAGCACAGTGCCTGGAATATTCTAAGTGCTATGTAATTGTTGGCTGAAGTTCTTCTATTGGGCCTCTGGAGGACTTCCTAGCCACTTGGAAATCTAGGCATTACTGAGATTATTAGCAAAGACTTTAAGTCAAGCCCCCACGAACACAAGTAGCAGACCCTAAAAGCTTTCTAAGTTGGCATGATTTCTTTCATTAAAGAGTGCTAGTAATACTGTTGGGGGTGGAGGGAAGTCATGGCGGATGTGTGTGGGGTAATTTTGTTGCAAATGCAAATTAGTTTTCCTGTCATTTGCTAGTGAGCCCACTGTTTATAATAACTGTTCATAATGAATCAGGCTGATATTTTGTTCATACATTTTCCCTTGAGGCTTTAATAACTCTGCTTCTATGTTTTATGGTTACTTGTGGAATGAGACTCCAGAGGAAATACAATTCTATTTTATAGCATCTATAGAAATGAAGGGCAGAAAATAACAGCAAAGGAAGCAAATTAGTGGTCAGAAAGAGTTCCAGGAAAAAGAAGGGTGCCCCTCTAGTCAGGCTTGTAGAGTATATGGGGAATGACCATCTGGGAAATCTCCATCAACAAAGTGGTTGAGCAGAATTAAAAATATAGCAAAGGCTCGTGAGCTTGGTTAGGTGGAAACCTTAGGTGACCTGAACTGAATGGCCATACAATTCAGCAAATACCTACTGGCACCTGCTATGTTCCAGACCCTTTATAAGCTCTAAATTGCACAATCCAATATGATAGCCATTAATCACATGTGCCTATTTGAATTCAAAATACTTAAAATTAAATAAAATTGAAAAATTGGGTTTCTCAGTTTCAGTGCCTACATCTCAGATTCTTAAGCCACAAAATATGTGGCTAGTGGCTATTATATTGGACAGAGTAGAGGAACATTTCATTCATTACAGGAAGTGCTTTTGGGCAGTAGTCCATAGTGGTGTAATGTGAGGTACATGGATGACCAGTACATGACTCCTGCCCTTGGAAAATTTATAATCTTAGAAGGCAAATGAACATGTCAAGGAATAAGTTAACTACTGGAGTTATGATATAAGTGTGTCAATATACTGTGGTGGAGATGGGGGCCAGTGTGAGGAGACTTAAAGGAGATGGGTTATAGGAAATATGGGAGGATGGAGGAAGAATAGCTGTTCAGAAAAGGCTTTAGAGAGGATGGAGAAACGACCTGAGTCTGAAAGGTAGATTTTCCCTAAGTGAACAGGTAGAGAAGAGAATTATGAGCAGAAGGAGCAAATCAAGGAAAGGTGAAGCCATTTGGAGTGTTCAGGAAAATGACCCTGGTTTAGTATGGCCTATAGTAGTACTGAGCCTAGAGAGGTAAGTGAGGCCGAGACTATGAGGTTTTAGGCACCACACCAAGCGGTCAGCATGTTATCTTTTGGGCAATGAAGAAATAGTGAAGAGTTTTAAACAGCAGAGCAAATTATATCATCAGATTTATGTGAATTGGAATGGAAAAAGTTTGGAGTTTGTTGTCAAAGGGTTGATGTTTTGAATGTTGTATATTTCACTGCCTTTGGTCAAGTTAATTCTTCTGAGTCTCAGTTTTCTCATGTGTGAAATGAGAAATCATCCACCTCTAGGGATGAAATCATGTAACATAGGTAAAGCAGCCAGCACAGTCCCTGGTACCTACGTAGTAAGTGTCCAATAAATCTTAGATTCTTTTCTTTTGACCTTATTGTTACAAAGGAAACAAAATGAGTGAGATCTGTCTTTGCCTTCAGAGACACATTAATGTCTTAATTAACTAATTAACTAATGTGCCGTAATGTTGAGTGGGAGTAAGAATGCATCCGAGGAGCAGGACCAAGATATAATTAACTATTGTACACACACACACAGACACACACAGTCTCTCCCACCCAAGGTGATATTCTAAACTACAAAGGGGTACTGGCATCAGGTATGTGTCAGGTATGTGTTTGTTGGGGATTATTTTTCAGAGAGGGATTGGGCATGCTTAAAAGCATAGAATTGATTGAACCAAGGAGAAGATACTGTTACTACAGAGATGGAAAATAAAGGGAATGTAGGCCGGGAGGGAGTGTAAGGAAGGGCATGGTGAGTTCTGCATGAGGGTTGCAGGTCTGGGACATGGAACACTGTACTGGCTGTGGAGTTAGTTGGATTTCCTGTTTATTTATATGAGGACCTTCTGTATTCCAATTTTGCATCAAATCCTATTTCTTTTCTCTGGCCATCATTTCACTTCCATATTTTTCTTTTCCAACATTTCCTATGTTCTCTTACTAGTTGAAAATTGAATTTAGATGGTACCTTAGAACTCTAGTCTGGTTATGAATCTGTAACAGTGTTTCCTAGTTGAAGACTTTTAGCCCCTACAGCCAGTGAAAATAAAAATGAATGCACAAGCACCCTTAATAATAAAAAAACAAACAAACAAACAAAAAACAGCTTTTGGCTAGAGTTCTGTCGAATCAGGTGGGATGGCAAAGATTATATCCTATTGATTGAGAGCTCTGAGTAAATTTATTTATCTCTTATTAATGAAACATTGGAAAATTAATTGTCAATGTATACAGTTTGAGGCATAAAATCTTTCAAAATACCTGGCTCATGCAGAGGGGGTGGGTCACAAGGGACATTAGGAAGTGCACAGACTGTGAGTCACTGGCCTGAGGCAGGACTGTTGTATAAATGGAGGGTAAAATTGGCTACATCATCTTTTCTTTAAGATTGTTGAAAGATAATCACATTTTAATACATTTCCTCCAGATATTTGGATTAGACCATTATCAAAGTATGCATAGGTTCTATGTTTTGTCTAGAAATGTAGCTGGGGAGATGGCCTCCCATAGGATTGCACAGTAGTCTGAAAATCATTTGTCACGAGGAATGTATGAGAATGGCAGATAACGCGAAGGTTCATACACATAAAAGACGTGTTGCAGTCCCAAAATTCCAGAGCTAAATTTTCTTCAAGTCAAGTGAGCAACTTGTTTCTGTTTCTTCTTTTGGTGCAGTCAGGTATTTTAATAAATATTCTACTTAGAGCATTCCACGTAAAAATTTTAATCTTTGTAGATTAATAGTATTGCAATCCCACTGTCAGAATGACAGATACTGGCATGTATTTTAAGGTAATCTTATATGATTGTTTTTCAGTGCATTGTATCAATCAGTGCCCTGACAGGCCATAAAATGTTACAGCTATAAAGAACCAGTAAATACTTAATTTTAAAGGTACAGCAGAAGAACTATAAATTAAATTGATTACATAACTATAAAATAATTAGTCCAGTATTTCCAGACAACTTTGAGAACTTCTCTGTCACAGATCAGTATTTGAAAAAGTACTTGTACTTATTAAGTCTTTTTAGTTTCACATACTGCAGTCGTTTTTTTCTTTTTTACTTAATGTCCCAAATATCTCCTCTCTTCTCCCTTCCTCAAGGTGAATTTATTTCCTCCTCTGAATTCAGCTGCCTCATATAAGCTGATAGTTTCCAAATAGGTATCTCCTCCCAGATACGTCTTTCACTGCACAGGTCCGTATGGCTTGAATGGGGATTCACCTGATAAGCAGACCTCAAGACAATGGTTTGAGTGCAAGCAGTTGACTTGGGAAGGTATCCCAGAAAGCTCCAGTAGGGGACTGAGAAAGTGATACAGGAATCAAGGATTTATCATGAAACAGAAAACCACTGTGTGCAATGAGGGTTTGGTCCTGGATGGGGAACTCTGGGGGATAGTATAGAAGACACCTTCGATTTATTTACCCCTAGAGAGATGAGAGAGCTCGAGTTTGTGTTTTTTAGCTACCTCTGTCATTGCCTGAAGGCTGCTTCAGGGAGTAGCTCCCCGTGGAGTTGGTTTGGATGTCTCTGCATGTGGGGGAGGGGAAGCTCTCAGGTGGAAAGTCTCAGGTGCATGCCCAAGCGGGTATGGACAGTGCACCATGGTGTGTCTGGAAACTGCCATTTCCACAGAAATGTCACTCAGATTCATCTTGATCTGGAATCCAAACTTGTTTTCCTGCACACCCTAAGGAATGTACTACAATGTACTCCTTGATTCAGGCAGCAACCACCCTTCCTGCCCCCGCCCCCCATCAGCCACTTCCTCTTAGGACCAAATCTTACTAATTTTACCTCCTTAATAGATCCTACTCTGTCCACTTTTTATTTTCCTCGACCCTGGTGCTACATTACTTTATTCCCTCATTATTCTCCCCATACTTTCCTGCTTCCTGACTGGTTTGCTGTTGGTCACACCTATCTGCCAGCCTGTCTTCTTCTGGAGGTGAGTGCCAAAAGGTAGATCTGACTAAGTCTCTTTTCGGCTTAAATCCTTAATGATTGCCGAGGGAAAAGTGTAAACTCCCTGGTACAGCATGTGAGGCCCCTTCGTGGTATCACCATGTCACATTCCCATCTCACTGAGCATCCTGGACACACTGAACCACGCAGCCTTAGGGTCTTGGCACGGGCCCTCCCCAGTCCTGTGTGTTCAGCGAGGTGTCCCCCACTGAGGGCGCCTTACCCTGGCTCCTGACCTGGCTGCCCCTCTGCTTGCTCATATCACTTGGCACTGGTGTTATCGATGCCTTACTTGTCCATCTCTTCAGCTCAGTTCTAAGTAGCCTGAAGGCAGAGGCTCTTTATTAATTAGTCTTAGTCTGGAGCATTTAGCACAGGACCTGCTCATGATACTTGCTTGATAAATAGTTGTTGAGTTAATTAATTTGCCAAAATTATCTTTTTTAAATTCTCAAAGCAGTTCTATAATATTGTATTATCTTTGCAGATAAAAATGGTGAGAGCAGGTAGGTTAAACACCTTGCTTAAAATCACAGAGCTAATAAATGACCAGATCAGGATTTGAACTCAAATCTTTCTCCAAAGTCTATATTCTTTTCATTAAATCACATTAATTTTACCACTGTAAAGCGCTAAACCTTTCCTCTATTTCACCCTTTATGAATTTAAGTAAAATAACCTGAATTAAAAAAAATTTTCTAGAAATGAATGTATTCACAGCTAGCTCCTTTTAGAAAGGAAATAGTAGAAAGGAAATAGTAGAAAGGAAATAGTGAACCACCAGGAATATGAAACCTGCAAGGT
The DNA here is from genome assembly GCA_004027375.1 of Macroglossus sobrinus. Classification (NCBI taxonomy): domain Eukaryota; kingdom Metazoa; phylum Chordata; class Mammalia; order Chiroptera; family Pteropodidae; genus Macroglossus; species Macroglossus sobrinus. The sequence goes on along the minus strand of PVKZ01000080.1, from coordinate 604,754 downwards.
TTAATGTAGAGCTTGCGAACAGTAGCCTGTGACACTGTAGTAGAATTTTTATTTGTGGGGTTAGATCATGGAAATGAATATCCATGATTAGATTGTGATGTCTCTGAGCTTATGGAATTTAAGTAAGCATCAGTCATTTTGACTGTCGAGAGGTGACATGTGAGGGCCTCGGGGGTGGGCATGGTGAGATTTGGAAATATAAAAAGTAAATTTTCACACATCACTGATTGTAGAAGTACAATGATTATCCATCAATTACAAGGCAGTTAAAATGGATATGTTTCTGAGTTTTTACTGCACTATTTATGTATCCCAGTCTCCTGCAAGAGCTACTCATGTACCATATCCTTTCTTGATAGTTAGCACCAGTTCCAGTGTACCTTAGAAATAGCGTGGTCATTGGATTTAGAAATAAACAAACAAAAAGAAGGGATGACTCTGTAAGACTGTTCTTTTCAAATAAAACATGTACCTTGGAACTTATAAGGAAATAATTTCTCAAGATAAAGTTAGGTCAGCCTCATAGGAGTATTTTTATATAGTGGAACTTAAAATGCAAACTTTTATTTTAAAAAGTTAATAAATTATCTATACATCCACAGTTGCAAAAGTATATTTTATTAACACCCACTTAAATTCTGGATCAGTTGGATCAATGATATAAAGACTTGGAAAATATAACACTTGGAAAATTTAAACATTGTGTGAAAATGTAGAAGAGGAAATAAATGAGAAAATGAATGTAAAGAAACTCATTATAGTACATAGAACATAGTAAACAACAGATGATCATTTCTTTATCATTAATTATCATTAGTATTATTATAAGAAAAGATAATTAATGAGATCTTGTTCTTCTGTGTTGCTAGTATTAACATCCAGCTATCAGCGCTTACCACACACACACACACACACACACACACACACACACTCCTTCTCTCTCTCTCTCTTCTATGAGACTGAAATTAAATTCATGATTTATCAAGTGCTCACAATTCTACTCTCAAAGAGCATAGCAGACACACAAACAAATTGAGGGGATCGAAGACTATTCTTATACACATGGGCCTACTTACAACACCTACTTTAAAGTTGTTTGTTTGAATTAAACCTTTAGGTTGAATTTTTGTATTAGTCTGATACCACCAAAATGCAGTAGGATCCCTTTTCCATCAACTTTGTGTTTAAACTTTGTGAATATATTAGAGGATACTAATATATTCATGGGATTTTTCAAGTAAGCATTGAAATTTAGGATCTTTAGTCCTGATATGGCCCAAATGCTTAAATCTGGATTCCCAGAATGAATGATATCCTTCCAGTTGAACTAAAAAAGGTAATTAATAGAAAAGAAAGCAAGCATTAAAAACATACCTACCTATTTTGAAACATGCACTCAATAGCTTTCTCACATATATTTCTGAAGATATGTTCTATGTATAAAAAGAAAACAATATTACAAACCTCCTAAACTTGTAAAGCTACAAGAGATTATATTATTCAAGAATCAACTTTATCATGTAGAAATATTGCTTGATAATATCTGCTCATTCTAAATTGGCCTTCCAGATCATTTGAAAGCATATGAAGAAGTGTGTGTGAGACTGTTTTATTGGTTGATTTTATATATGGTGCAGGGGAGGGGCAAGTGAGGTTGATCTATAAAGATAATTGATCTAAAAGAGAAAACTGTATATTGGATTTGATATGGCACCCTTAGTACTTCAGTTTTGTCCCAGGACCAAGAGCTGTCTTCTGCCCTGTCTCTTTTATTAATTTTTTTTTATTTTTTATAGCTGAGGCTTTTTAAAATTTGATGTAGTGTTTTTGTTTTTTATATACACTTCTGTAAGTTTAAACACATACATAGATTCAGGTAACCACCACCACAATGAGAATAAAGAACAGTTCCATCTACCCCCTAAATTCTCTCCTGCTGCCTCTTTGTTCTTTCCCATAACCCCTAAACCTTGATAAGCACTGATCTGTTCTCCATCCCTATGCTGTTTCTGGAATGTTATACACATGGATTATTCAATATGTAATTTATAAGATTGGCTTCTTTTACTTGGTATAATGCTTTTGAGAGCCATTCATGTTGTTAATTGTATCAATAATTTGGTCCTTTGTGTTCCTTCCAGATTTTCACTACTATGTGTAGTGCTGCTATAAACATTTATGTACAGGTGTTTTTTGTTAATGTAAGTTTTATGCCCCTTGGATAAATAACTAAGAATGCTAAGCCAAATGCTATATGTTCAGGCTTATAAGAATCTGCCAAACCACCTTCCAGGGTGATTGTACCAGTTTGTATTCCACCAGCACTGTATGAAAGATCCAGCTCCTCCATATCTTTGTCAGCACTTGGTATGGTCAGTCTTTTTTTATTTTAGCCATTCTAATAGTTTCTCTGTCTTCCAATAAATAGATTTCTATTCTCTGTGCAATCAGTGACAAACAGTGGCTGCCCAAATTGTCTGTCAGGAAATTTGGGGACACATTCTCTAATTTAAAATATTGACTTTATTTCGATCCCAAAAGTGTATAGTAACATGAAATACTTATAAATACTGTCATGCATTGTAAAATTGTTATCACCTCTATGCTGTGGAAACTAGAATGCTTTCTCATTGTTAGTAATTGTTAGTAATTCAACATGTCCTGCCATTATGTAGAAGAAATGTGTTCATTTTTGTTTATATCAGACCTAGCTTGAGTGCTTAAATTGGAAAATGCCAAAGAACACACTCACTAAAACTTTTCATATGCTTTGGTCTTATCTTTATTATCATTTGTGATGAAGCCCCATTGCTTTCTCTCTAGCAGCCTGCTTTCAGCAAATATTTGTTGAGCTCCTTTGTGCCAGGAACTTTTTTAGATGATAGAGAAATAACAAAACAGATTCAAATGCTTCCCCTTACAATGTTAACCTTTTTAGAATGGGTCAGATTATAGAAAATAAATAATTTTAAAAAGTAATTTTTAAAATGCTAATTGCCATAAAAATTAAAGCAGACAAAGAGTTTGGAATCTTAAAGAGGATAGGAAAACTTTCAAGAAAAGGTGATGTTTGAGTAAAAACTTGAGTGATGCGAGGGTGAGCTCTACAGATACCTCCATAACCAAATTGTATGGCATAGACTTTGGGCAGGAGCATACAAGGCATGATTAAAGAGCAGCAGAAAGCCAGGGTGGCTGCTAGAGAGTGTGAGCAAGAAGGGGGTTCAAGCTGAGATCACAGAGGTATTGGTGGATCATACTGTGTAGGACCGTGTAAGCCACTGTAACAATTTCTGCTTTTACTTGAGATGGGAAACCATTGGAAGGTTTTGAACAGAGAAGTGATGTGATCAAATTCTTCCATGTTTAGTGTGCACTCGGGGCCAAGAGTGAAAACAAGAAGACCAGTTTAGAAGCTATTGCAGTGATCTAGGCAAGAGATGACGGTGGTTTGGACCAGGGTGGCACCAATGGTCATGTGAATCTAGCCAAGCTGAAGGACATCTTTTATCTGAACATCTTGATAATGTATTGAATGCTATTGCTATTTTTAAGGTAAAGAAGACTCATTTTTACCATGTGGGCATATTACCAGCATTTGGATTTCATCAAATATGGAAGGTTATGCTTGAAGGATCTACATAGCGCATACTGCATTTCCAAGGAAAAGAAGTTATGCCAGTCATGTCTCTGGAAAATGCTACATTTGTAGGTTCAAGCTGAAGTATAAGGCCTCAATCAGATGACACAATTATCTCCAGTATTGAGGACACTTCTAACATTTTGTAGCCAATTATGGAGATATTGGCAGATTCCCTGGCCATTCACAGGCAGCCCGATGAAACAATCAAAAGGAAGCTCACTGGAGGTTTTCCTCTTTTCTGTGCCTGCCTACTACAGTGAAGAATTATTATTTTATAAGCCCCTTTTAGAAACTACAAAGATTTATGGCATATTCAAAATGATAAAAAACATGATAAGAAAAAGTATCTTGGTAGTTTTTTTTACTCAGATGGCAGCACTGCGATGCTAAATTGCACATAATTTTTTTCTTTTGATATTTTGGTAAAGAAAGAAACTCCTTGTTTCTACATCAGCAAGCACTGGTGTTAGTCTCTGCCATCAGGCTGAAAAGAAATCTTATCCAAGATCACAAGCATCACCCCCTTCATCAGAGCCACTCTTTCAAGAAGTTTCATCAAATAGTAGAAACAGAATTTAAAGTTTTTCCTCCCATACATAGAAGTTCTGTGCCTTTCTACTAAACATTTTTAAACATGAAACTGCATTTCAGGAAGCAGTTTCATTTATTTGAGTTAAGAACAAAATCTCTTTTGGTAGCGGTTTGATAGAACGGCATACATTTAACTGTGAACTTCTTTAATAGAGGTTTTAAGCCCATGATATTCAAAACTGGGGTCCACAAAGTTTCCCAAGAAGTATGAAGGCATGGATAGATTTTAACAGACAAAAGTTTCCAGAATTTCAACTTCTTGTTAAGTATTTCTCTGTGATCGAACTGACTGAGAACATGCTTTAGATTATATTTTTTCCCACTTTTCTTCTGTAACTGCCCTTCTTCTACTTAAAAAAAAAAAACATATCTTTCATTCACCCAAAATTTAATATGCTACATTGTACAGAGTATGAAACCCTCTAAGACATAAACTATTGACACTGATTTTGAGAAAGGCATTGATTCTAATATCTAGGTAATAAATCGTTTCATAAGTCAGACAATTTCCAATTCTTTGTTTTTAATGAAATTGAAGAAGGACCTAATCCAGTTATCAAGAGATAGATTATTAAATATAATGTTTGATGGCAGACATTATGATTTTAAGAACATAATGTAGAGGATTTTAGAGACTTGAACATCATTGCTAGAACTGAATTCTTGTCCATTATCACCTATTTAAATAAATAAGGTTTTTCAGGATTACATCTATAATAATAGGTAAGAATAGAATTGATACAAAACACTGTCTCATTCTACTAAGAGGTAATACTCATTCAAAGATAGATGAATTAATAGAAAAAAAGCCTTGATTCATCTCACTAAATGATTTAATTTCAGTAAGAATAATTTTACATTTAATAATTATTGACCAAATTTTACAATATACTAATGTTGTTTTAAAAAATTAGTACTGCTAATATTTATATTGATAATTAAAACCAGAAAAAAATTAAAATACTTAAAGCATTGCCAAAGGAAATAAATTTTAAAAATGCATTCACATTTTATACAGAGAAATAAGATTAAATAATCAATTAAAAGATTTTTCAGCATAAAATTTGTATTAAACTCAGAAAAAATTCTTAGGTGAAATAAAATGTCAAATTCCTTGTCGGTTCACTAATATGTCAACCTTTTACTCTAGATCTCTAAGCATTTTATCATAGTTATTTTCACCTCTTTCTCAATCTCAACCTCTGGACTGTCTCTGAATCTATTTATGTTGATTGTTTCTTCTCTTGACCATGAGTTACTTTTTCTTGCTTTTTTGTGTACATAATAATTTTTTTTAGGAAGAACATTTTATGTGAAATATTAGTAGAGACTGAAGAAAATATTTATTTCTCCAAAGGAGAACAATCCTTTTCAATCGGGCTGCTAGAGTGGGAACTCAGTCATTCTGAACTGTATTTGAACAGATTTGGGGTTTTTTTGCACCTGAAGTTTGATTTGGTTCACCACCACTGGCTTCAAATATTCAGAGGTTATTATTCAGACTTTCTTTCCAACAGGACCTGGTACTAGAGCATTGTAGATTCTAAAACCTTCCTGTGCTTTGGAGTTCAACTTCCAAATTTTGGAACTATGAGTGACCATAGTTATAGCCCAGATGGCATGGTTTTGAGTCATGAGGCAGTTTTCTTCACTACCTAGTGCTATCCCTGCTTTCTCCACCCAGGGAGAAATCTTTCAGCTTGATTTCCCTTTTCCTGGCTTTTGGAGTGCTGCTGCCCTATACTTTGTGAAGACCTGGAATACTCTGGAAGTGTCTCTCTTAGTTCTTCTGCCCAACTATCAATCTTTGGTAGTTGAAAGTTTGGAGTGCCTCTGATTTATTTCTCTCAGCTCTCCCCCTGTGTTACTGTCACTCTCCATCTTTTGAGAGAGATTTCCACTTGGGAGATTCTCTGTGTATATCCAAGGGAAATCTTTCTCAGCTTTCCTTCTCTGATATCTAGCTTTAGGCATATTACCCTCCATATTCAGTAAAGACTTGTGAGTAAAAGTTGGTAGATAGGTGCATGTTCACAAGTGGAATGGGGTTCCTAGGTTTTAATTCATCATGTCATTCCACACACAGCTGCTCAATATTTGTTTAATGTTTTGATGGCTTCTTCTTACCCCAGTCTATAGGGGGAGCCTTAGATTTCTCTCACAAATGGCTTGTATCTTTTTGGAATTTATTTGGGCATTTTTATAGTCTGTCTAGCTTCCTTTGTAGCTCATTTCACTATTTATTCATTTATTTAAAATTTTGCTTGTCTTGTGACATTCTACATCTGAACCAGAAGTCTTGTTTAAATACAAATACCTTAAAACTGATGATAGTCGATATCAAATCATTTGTTATTTAGATTCCATTAATTCTACTTAAAAGTAGTGTTTAAACTCAATTTAAAAAGATTAGTAGATACAATATGCCAAGAATCATATCTTTCAGAGCTAGTTAAACTTATGATGAAAAATTGTAGATGTCAACTTAAAAATGTAAGGAATATGTAGTTTTAAATATTCTTTTGGAAGTACATGACTGATCTCAGCCATAATAATAAAGCTGGTCTTTTTATTCGTTCTTCATTATGGGAGTTAGGTTGACTGGCCTAACTTTGCTTCGGGCTGCAGGTCCGTTGAACTTGACTTCAGTCCTCTTTCTGAAGACTGGAATGGAATGGGTCAGAGCCTGTCAACTTCTGTCTAGCTCAGAACCGAAGACATTTGGAATGACCTAGAATTCTTTTGAAGATTACATCTTAAAAGCTGCCTCTTATTTATTTTATAATTTTTATCTCAAAGGTTTATAATTTTTAAATATTCCTGATTTCTATAAAGCTGAGTTTCAATTTCCAACCCAAATATAATACATTTTAGAATTCAGAATTGTTTATGGGAAAAAAGAACATACAGAAAATTTTACTTTACCCAGTCAGCAATTTAAAATAATCTATTTCAAAATAAGCACTGTTCAACATGTAGCATAGGAAATATGTTTACTTTTTTAGTATATTACTTGTAATAAATTATTCAATTTTCCTTCTTTTAAGCCTAATTTTTCATTATATATCATTTACATTGGCATTGCATTCAACCAGATTTAAAAGATTAAAAAATTGCTGTTTATTACTCAAATTTGAAAAATGGGTAATCACTTTGGATAGGTTACTGACTTTGCCATTTGATAACTAACAGCAATTTAGCAGAATTATTTGGATGTAAAAATTAGCTACAGTATTTATTTTCTGGAATGTCTCTTATGGTGTCAAATGACCAGGTAGCCCATAGTACAAATGGTTATTTTTTTCGGTCTTAATTCAAAACAAATTATTTGGATGGAAAAAAGAATGAAGTTTGTCTTTGTTTAATATCAGTTTTTTATAATGTAAGTTATCATAATTGTCTGAGAATTAAATTAAATGGAAGTTTTAAATCCTCAAACACTTCAGAAGTAACCAGACAAACAATTAAAATGCTGATTATAAACCAGTCTTATATTTTCACTAAAGCAATTTTCCTAAAAGCTGAAAGACCCTAGATTTCCCGATTATGTATCTGTTCAAACTGAATATAAAAACAGCCCAAACTTCACAATTCTCACTGTTAGGTTGTCTCTCCTCCACAGTTAAAAGTATTTTATGTAGTGTATAAAGTTCTGAATATAGTAAATGTTAATTATTTTATAACTTTCACTTCACAACTGATAAAAGCAACTAGCATTTAGTGGGTAGTTATTCTATGCCAAGCCCTGTGCTAAGCCCTTTACAAGGGTGATCTCATTTGATCCTTATAACATTCAATGAAGTAGGCATGATTATTATATTTATTTTGAAAATGAGAAGGCTAAACTTAGTGAAGTCAACTCGTCCATGACATAACTAGCAAGTGGCATAGCAAGAATTTGAACCCAGATACCTGCAATTCCAATATGCTGAACCATACTATTTCCTCACTACATTTTACGTATGGCATAGTCATATTCTAAGACACCAAGTGTCAAATGTTGCTCTTGACATGCATATATTTTGTTTTAATTAGCTATTTCTGCAATAATGCCATACAATAAAACATTTCAAAAACAATGTTTTGTCCCGACCCGCGGGACCTAGTTATTCGTGGGGGCGAGGAGGATCCAACCTGAGAAAAACGGGTGAGAAAAAGGAGCGGAGGCAAGACAAAGTTCTGATCAAGCCTCGTTTATTGTAGGTAGGGGTAGAGTATATAAAGGGGAGGATTTGCATAATCACGGTTGCCTTGGATATCGAACAGCAGAACATTCCATTTCCTTATATGACCCAAAAATGCAGAAGGGTCCCGGGAGAGGAGGGGGCTGCAAGGTCAGATTAGTTTA